>CM060927.1:176429397-177629397 GCA_030737875.1 Allium sativum
TGCCCCCACCTAAAAAAATTCTTCTACCCCACACTCAGTCTTAGGCGGGACCCACGTGTCATAGAGAAAATCACTGCCCAATAAATCGATAGAGGATTCGGGTTTCCCATAAAGGGTTGACCTTGGAAAGCGATGTAGACATTGTCAAAGACTTTCCGAGAGATGGACGAAACAAGCAACGGGGTCTCATCACAAACTACCTGATTTCTGGCACTCCAAACATGCCAGTAGATGAGACAGGGGGTGAATCTAAGGATAATCGATCTAAGTCTCTTTCCCATTTCCCTGGCCCATCAAGCACCAAACAGCGACTGTAGAGAGGAATGGGTTCCTTGGATTCCAACCAAACCACCAAACAATTTCCAAACAGAACGAGCACACTCCCCTACAAGAAAAAGTGTGTGATTGACTCGACGGAACCCGAATTGCAGCACCTGCAATGAGATGCTAACTAGATGTCAATCTTCATAAGGTTAACATCTAAGGGGAGTCCTCAATGGTAGATTTTCCACATAAGAATGAAGACCTTGGGAGGAATCCGAGTGTCCTAGATATAGGAGAAAAATAAGATCGTTGATTTTGGAATTCTAGGAGAATTCCAAACAACCCTAAGGGAGAAAGCTCTACCATTTCATTTAAACCTCTACCATGTGAATCACAAAAGATTTTGACAGAATGCATTTGTTTCCATGTCTCACTCACATAAGAAGGGAAACCGGAGAAGTCAACCCCGATAGCCGTCGGTACTTAACATGAAGAAATGAAGCCTGGAGAGAGTCGTTTGCTCGGAACCTAACTCACAGCTTACAAGCGTAGGCCTTTCCCACATTCCTCGAGTTTCGTAGCCTAAATCCACCCTCTTTCCTAGGACGACAAATCATGTCCTAGGAAATCCAGTGATGCACATTGCTTCTTCCCTTTTACCCCCAAAAAATGGTAGGAATGGAAGAAAGACAAGATAGGTGTATGGAAGCAAAGACATGAGAGCTTAGAGAATCGAGAAGCGCCTTGATCAAAACAAGGTTAACTGCTTGGGAGATGAGAGAAGAGTTACATTTGATGATCTTTCCCCTAGATTTATCGGTTAGAGGGTCAAATATCACATTGAGGTTGTAACCACGATACGAAACTATACCGGGATATGCAAGGGAAAGAGATTCCATCGGGAACCTGGATGTGACTCGATCCAAGAAATACTTCATGGATCCATGGACTTAGCTGAGACAAAACAACTCTTTCAAGCATTAACTAGCTGTCCAGAGCAATGCTCGTAAAGATGCAAAAGAGAAAGGAGTTCACGGAAGGAACAAAGGTTGCCATTAGAGAAGGTAATGATGTCATTGGCAAATGACAACGAAGTTATCATGCGACACCCGCTTGGAATATCAAAATGATGTATTCGCCTCGCAATGATAAGAGAATGAATCCCTCTGACGAGGGCTTCAGTGGCGATGACGAACAAGATAGGAAAAAGAGGATCTCTTTGATGGAGGTCTCTCCCCGATTGGAAAAACCCGTTGGCCGCACCATTGATAAGTACCGAAAACCAGCAACCCAATACCGGTCGCCAGACCATATCAATAAGAGGCTCAGGAAACCCGAAAGAATGAAAAACACGTATGATGAAGAACCAAGACATACGATCATAAGCTTTAGCCATGTTAAGCTTGACCATCACATTGGATCCCCTAAACTTTAGATTGATTTGGGAGATGAGTTCTTGAGCAAGAGGGACATTATCTGTTATTAGGCGACCTTTCACAAAAATTGCTTGAGAGTAGGAGATAACACAATCAAGAACGAGGGCGAGCCTAGAAGCCAGGATCTTGGAGATGAACTTGTTTGAAAAATTACTAAGACTAATCACACGAAAGTCAGAGCACGACCGAGTATTCTCACACTTAGAGATAAGCTTAAGGTTAGTGGATGTCCAGCTCTTTGGGAGCATGGCATCAGAGAAGAAAGAGCGAATTGTTAGGGAGAAATCCAGACAAATGATCAGTCAAGCACACCGGTAAAAATCACCGTTGAAACCGTCGGGTCCACTCCCACTATCCTTGCAGAGCAAGAATAAGCATGAGTGCATCTCTTCCAATTAAGGGGAGGGGGAGGGACAACAAATAAAGCCGACCTCCTATGGAAGAACCAGGGAAGGGATGCAGGAAACAAGGGCCAGATCTGCGAACTCGATAGAAACGAAGCCCAGAAAAGATTGAAAATGCGAAACAATCTAGAAACGAAGCCCAGAAAAGATTGAAAATGCGAAACAATCTCTTCGAGATCTTAGGAGGAGATGACGCGACAGAAAGGTCCAGCTGAAGGATCTGGCGAAATTAGGAGAAAATTCTTCTTCTTTCTAATGGAAGAGTGGAAGTACTACCAAGAACCATATTGTGATATCTGTAATGTGAAAGATTTAGTGATCATGGCATCTTAGTTGTATAGAAGGATGCAAGTTAGAAAGAAAATGTATATATTATCAAATAAGGGTATACACTTTTTTAAGATGTACCGACTGTCCATCATAACAACATCAACTATAATGATTCGTATTTTAATGATTGAATATTTAAATATTTATTTAATATTGGTCGTTAATTAATTGAATGACGGTTCCAAATGTGACTTTTTAGATATGATCGAATCAGAACTCGAGACCAATTTCATTGAGTTCGTTGCCTGAAGAAAAAGTATATGAATTGTTATATTTCAATTTTGAACCATTTGGTTATCATTGATCTTGAAATACATGAAAACTATCATTTTGGGGGGCATAATCTCGAATTTTGGCAAAATTTATATCATCGGGACTATGTCATTGAGTTGATACTAAATGTCAAGTTTTGTAATGATTAGGTGTAACATTTGAGCATTAAAAAAATAAAATGTGTGTCGTTTGTAATTGATAAATGGAATAGGTTAATAATAAACTAATGTATAACATTTCCCTAATCCATTTCTCTTCTTGTAAGCCACTATAGTAACTTTACTATTCCAATTAAAAAATGGCTGCCATAATCCCAAACTAGGGTTCCAATCACCGCAAGGCTTAACAGACGAGACAGAGAGATGTTTGTTGCATTGAGTTTCTCGCGTCAAGGAGAACTTACCCCCGTAATCACGAGACCTCTGGTGCACTACGACGGTTGTGATATTTCTTGGGGGAACGACGTCCTAGCAGTCGCGATTCACTTAATATAGGAGCAACATTAGAGCTTGACAGTCGACTTGACAATGGAATGACACTGGAGCTTAGTGACTAATTTGAAGATAGAGAATGGACTTGGTGGCAAACTGGATTTTGCGATGAATGTTGTACATTTTCTATGGGTGACATTTAACCAATTTTGGTTAAATACATGATCGGAGTAATCATTATCAATTACTCCAGAATGGTCGATATTGACTACTATTGTTGTTGGCCACTTTCGCCAATTTGTCGTTGACGATGATGCGAGTTTAGAGGAGCAGGATATAATGATTCGTTTGATTGTGGTTTTGGCATAGTGTTTCTTCAATCGGATTTGGCTTGAGGCATGGATGTGGTACTATGATGCAGTGATTGTAATTTGACGATAGTATTCCATGAGGAAAAGTTGGGCTTCTATGATCGATTTCCACAAGACATAGAGTGATGGATTTTGGATCAAGATAGTAGGTGTAACGACCTAGATTTTTGGCCTCTTATACCAACAAAAATCCACACATGTCGACTCAAACGCATCCAAATTACACACAGTTATTGGGATTAATATAAGAAAAAGAAGAAAGAAGAAAAACAGCCACAGAATCTCATAGCGTAAGGACAAAATATAATAAATAAATAACAGTTCATGAAGCTGTTAAAACATACACTTGATTATGCTTTACAACAATTATCATAGTTAAACTATCACTAAACAATTATCCTAAATGTGTTTACACAGATTGATGTAGAGAAGGAGTAGGTATAGTCTTAATGCTAGAATGGAAAGTGTTTGCCTATGAAAACAAGCAATTAAAGCCGCAACAAAAGAATTACGCAACATATGACCTAGAATTACTGGTCGTGGTATTTCCTTTAAAAACCTAGAGGTATTACATGCTAACTGAAAATTTTGAGTTATTCGCAGACCACAAATCTTTGAAATATATTTTCACCTAAAGGGACTTAAATATAAAACAACAAAACTATCTGGAATTTCTAACATTGTACGATCCAAATATTCATTACATTCCCAGAAAAGTGAACGTGGTAGCTGATGCATTAAGTATGAAACATGTTGTCACCGCCTATCTAGTTACTACTCCAACTCTTATTGAGAAGATTTCTAGCAATGAAAAGGAAGATGAATTTATCTAAAGAATCTATAAGAATATACAACAAGGCGAGGATTCAAGTTTCGAAATTGATAATTAAAGAATTCTGCGATTGAATAGGAGAACATGTGTTCCGAATATGGAAGATCTTAAACAAGAAGTGTTGGATGAACGTCACAGATCTAAACTTAGCATCCACCCAGGAGTTAAAAAAAAATCATGATGTAAAAATTACATTTTGGGGGAAGTCAATAAAAATTGAAATATCGAATTATGTTAGCTGATGCGCAACTTGTCAACAAATCAAGAGTCATCAGCAAAAGATTGCAGGATTACTCCAACCTTTGGAGATTCCAAAATGGAAATAGGGTCAAATATCCATGGATTTCAATGATCGATTACCCCAAACCAAGAAAGGAAATAAAAGTATTTAGCTTATTTTTGATCGTTTGACAAAGAGTGCCCACTTTATTCTGATAAAGCCAACAAAACTCCGGTAAGCCTTACAGAGTTATATGTGAAGGAGATTGTCCGTTTACACAGAGAACCAAGCAGCATAATGAGTGCCTATTATCCACAAACGGATGGACAAACGGAAAGAATTAACCGAATTTTAGATGATATTTTTGTGAGCCTATGTTCTTGACTTTGGAGGCCCACGGGAGAATAACTTACACTTAGTCGAGTTCCCTTATAATAATAGTTATCAAGCTAGCATTGGTATGTCACCTTTCAAAGCATTATATGGCTGCCTATGCAAATCACCAGCCTGCTGGATAGAAATTGGAGACAGACTTGTACTTGGTCCCGATATGATTCGAGAAGCTACATAGAAAGTTAACTTTATCAGAAAAGATTGAAAGTTGCACAGAGTCAATAGAAGAGTTATGTGAACCACGAAAGAAGAGGCTTGGAATTTTCTGTTGGAGATTTGGTGCCTTGAAAGTTTCTCCAATGAATGGAGTTATAAGATTTGGAAAAACAGGAAAATTGGACCTTTTTCTATCCTTGAAAGAATTGGCCCATTAGCTTATCGAGTACAATTACCTAAGTGGTTGTCAGGTGTGCATAATATTTTCCATGTGTCACATCTTTGGAAATTTGTTCATGATTCAGAACAGATTATTGAAGAAGCTGATCAGCAAGATTTGGAGAGTCCACCAAATTTGACAGCCAAAAGACAACCTATAAAGTTTATTAATCGTGATGAGAAAAGATTGAGAAAAAGGATATTTAAGTTCATCAAAGTGCAATAGAGTGGACATCCAAATGATTGCACCCGGAAAACGGAAGAAAATATGCAGAAGCCTTATCCTAACTATAGAATTGATATTCAAGCTTGGCTTCTAGTAAAATCACTTATCTTTTATCTTTCCATTAAATATATTTCTTTTCAGCTATTTCTTTTCATATCTAATTTCGAGAACAAAATTCTCTTAAGTGGGGGAGAATATAATGACCCAAAAATTTGATCATTTAAATAATTATTTTTTCATAAGAATGGATAAGCTAAAATAAACTATAACATAAGACAACATAAATTTGTAGTTATAACATAAAAACCATAGCATTTTTATAAAATGCTACCAATACTTACTTCTTAAGCCATGGACAAGTGTCCATGCACTTGTCTTTATGCATGGAAGTGTGCATAAGGAAGGGAAAGTGTCCCCTTAGGTGTAAGCCTCTCCCTTCCTATAAATACCACCCCCTCTCTCATTTGTACTCGCTCCACTCTTCTTTCTCTCCTTCTCCATTCTCTTTATCCGTTCCTTCTCCATTTCCCTCCTCACTTTCTCCTCCACCTTTGGCCTAGCTCCTCTCCGCCCACGACCTCCACCATCCCACCACCCTCGGCCTCCCTCTTCCCCACTCAGCCCCCTCCACCCTCGGCCTCACCACCCCATGTCATCACCTCCTCGTCCTCCATCATTATGCCCCTCTTCCCCTCCGTTAGGCTGAACCCCTCCTATCTATATATAAAAAATATTTTTGAAAAAAAAAGAAAAAGGATGTTAAGTATTTTGAAGAAATTTCCAACGGTAAAGTATAAACCACTAAAAGATAGAAGGAATGGAACCTAAGGTGAGAAACTATTTAATTTTTTGTGATTGACGTAGTTGTTATGTTGATTGATTTGAATTTATATGAATTTGGTTGAATATAGATTGTAAGTGATAAATACTGTAACAGCTATATTGTAAAAGCTCTGAAATTGTTGGATGGTTGCTACAGATGTTATTATGGTTGTTATTAGTGATAATATAACACATTTCATATGTCACACTCAAATATACAGAATTATATAGGTATTGGTTAAGTTTCATTCTAATTTGACAATTTAAATGAATATTATATTCATTTAAAATGGAAATAAGGTGTAAAAATAAAAGTAGGAATTTTACATTTGAAAATGAGAAATGAAATTAAAGTGGTTGTGAAAAACTTTTGTAAAGATGGAAATATATTTCAACAAGGATTTGAAATAAAATGGCATGTTCAATTTCAAAGTGAATAGTAAATTCAGTTTGGAATAGTGACTTTGAACTTTATGAACCTTTAGTTATTTCCACTGTGTATTGTGTATTCCAGTAACAATACTTATGTTTTTGAACTTTGATCTATTACCTAGTGTGATTCTATGTAGTATGGTGTAAATTGTGTTTGAATGAAACAAAAGCTATTCTATCTCATTGTGTTTGATTTTTAATGTGTTATTACCCCAAAAGACACAGATTCCGATATTTAAATTTTCGACGTTTGAATACTGAATCTTTATTAAGTGTCGATTTTTAAAGGTCAAAAATCCGGGTCGTTAAATTTTATTCCATTAGCCTATCGAGTACAAATACCTAAATTGTTGTCAGGTGTACAAAATGTTTTTCACGTACCATATCTACGGAAATATGTGCATGATCCAGAACATATTATTGAAGAAGCTGCTCAGCATGGCTTGGAGATTACACCGAATTTACTGGTTAAAAGACAACCTATTAATATTATCGATAGAGACGAAAATAAGTCGAGGAATAAAATATTAAAGCTAGTCAAGGTATAGTGGAGTGGAGATCCTAAAGACAAGACTTGGAAAACTGAGGAAAGCATGCTGAAGTTATGTCCTAGATGTAAAGTTGATATTCAAGCCTAGCCACATTTTTTGGCGAATTCATTTCTCTTATATATTTCCTTATACCTATGTTCTTCCACCTCCTCTATAAAACGCACGCACGAAGAACCCATAGGCCGCTGACTTCAATAATCAACATCCGCCACTCACGACCTTCGTTCGCCGATCTAACGCCATTACTGGTTCCTCCATCCCCAGCTCTCTCTACGGCCGAATTTTGTCCACCCCTGGGGTGATCTCCATTGTCTCCGATTTGTCAAAAACCCATGCATGTTCTAAGCCTCATCCTGAAGAATTCAGAACCTTGTAATTCGATCTAACCTTATAGATTTGAATCTTTCATCGAGATCTACGATTTTTCAGTTGGAAGTTTCTGAATCGATGCACGGATTGGAAGAAATTAATGAAAGAAGATTTAGAAGATCAGTGGCCAGCGAAATGAGCAACTTTGAATACATTTTTTGATCAATTCATTTCCTATTTCAGAAAACGGACACTTGCCGCTGACTCATATCATCGAGATCATTCCAATGATATATAATTCAATAGATTTTTGGAGTTGAATTTTTGACGATGTTTTCAGATCTGTAGTCGACATTAAACCGAGATCAGGGATAGATTTCGGGAATATGACTGAGGAAAGGAATTAGAGTTGCTGATAGGTTTTTTAGCACATATTTATATCAAAAGATATGTGGGTTTAGTTATATAAGCCTGTTTGGCCCTAAAAACTACATAAGTTCATAAACAAAAATTGTTTTAGACGAAACTATAACATTCTCTATATCAAAAGTGGGTTTTTAAATTTTAAACGCAACAGAACAAGTCTTGAGTCCTGATTCCATCGTATTTAGAAGTTAGCTTCAAAAATAAGATTATTTCAATTTAAAGGTCTATAAAGCGATTTCTACACGTTTCAAGCTCGCACGATCAAATGATAAATCCGATTTCTGTGAAATTTGAGATCTAAAAAATAATTAATCATTATGGATTTTATAAAACTTCGTTTCATTAAAATCTGAGATCGTTTGAAGAATGACCATTTTAAATTCTTAATCGATAATCGACATGCGTTTTTATCACGCACGATCACGTAAAAACTCCAATTGATATGAAACTTAAAATCTTACTATTGACATCAAAAAGTGGTCCACTTGACGTTTAACCCCCAGAGTGCACAATCCATACACAAATCACAGAAAATTCTCATAATCATAATCACATAATGAAAGAATAAAGTAAAAATAAGGGACACACAACAATTTTTATAGTAGTTTGGTAATCCGGGATTATATCCACTTTATAATCTTTTATTTATACTCTTATATTACAAGACATAGTACATTTGCATGAACGAATATGAAGAAAGAAATGTATGATTCTCTCCAACACAAAGTCTTTGTGTAATCCAAGTCCTACAATAGAAAATCCTTGCGTGTAGGTGAGTGGACAAGAAGAAGAAGATCCTTGTATTGGTTCCAAAGATGGGCTATTCGTAGGTGGTACAGATTCCGACTCGGTATGCCATGTGGCGGCTGATTCGGTTCTCTAGTAGATCGTGGAACTGGTCTTTAGGTCCCCTTCGGGTCGGCGTTGGACACATGTAGTCCGATCCAAGGAAATAAGAGATAGTTAACCACGTATCTTGCCACCAGAATATGTTCGAATGTAATGCTTTAGGGTCTGGGTTTGTGTAACCCGGTTGGGTCGGTATACCCACCCGAACTGGTATACATACTTAAACTTGTATGACCACCATGTCCGGTATGACCACTCGGCATGACCCAAACGATAGTGAAGAGGTGGAGTGTTCTTGCTATTCCAAGGAAAGTCCTTCCATCTCACTCTTTTCCTCATCCAAGCATGGTATGGTCCAATCCGAACCATGTGTGATGAGGAGAGATGATGCAGTGCTTCACCGAGCCGGGTGCTCCAACCCAAGATCCAAGCATGCTAAACCAAAATATTCGAGTTGTCATGCGACCTTCATCTTGTAAATCCAAGTTTGCTTAAGCTCTTACTCAAGTCATGAGTACTCTGATGATCAGAAATCTGTATTGTGATTGCCTTCCCAAATGACAGGTCAACACTTACAATAATTTATAATTCCGGATCCAAGGAAACTGGTTACATCAAATTTTTAGATTGTTTGCCAAATGTCTATTTGAATAGGTTAATTAATATATAATATATTCAGTTTTCATTTATTCACTTTTTAATTCAGTACAAAAGTTTGTTAACTTGATTCAAATCAAAACAAAATTTTAATATAACCTTATAAATAAATTTCCATTTACTTTGAATTCTGATTTTGATTATTTATCAAACTCAATTGAATTTTAATTAAACAACTCAATTTCATTCAAATATTTCAATATTACGTTTCAACTTTCAATGTTTATCAATATAAGCTAAACCGTAATTTTATTTGCAACCAATTCAAGTTACCATTGTAATAATAAGTTGAATTTCAATATTTAAACAAATTAATTAAGTTCACACCACACTTTTCCACAGTTGAAACATAAATTTTTATATTCTAACCATAATTATCATTAAAACTTATTAACTTCAAAATTTTACATGGTAAAAAAAATATGGGTTGTTACACTCTTCCCCACACAAAACTTTTCATCGTCGAAAAGGAGTAGTAAGGAAGCTATTAATTAATATAATAGCCATATTATTTCTTACTCAACTTAGAAAACATTAACTTATATGAACAATTTTATATAAGTTTGAAACTCAAATTTCTACAAAAAATCTATAAGTCCTAAATTTACGAAAAATTTTAGTTGACTCTTCTTTGTACGGTTAGGTCCGAGAAAGCAACATTACATATATAACCACAAATATACGTCTCATCTCAATTATTAGGCATCCCAAACCATTGAGAAATAATATATATAACCAAAACACAATATATAATCCGGATTACGTACCTTTCATTAGCGTTATTAGTAGTTTAGCTTATTTATGCAAGCAAAGGTAAAATTTAAGCGCAAGCAGCTCCGGAAATGAGCAAATGCCACCATACCTACTAAAACACTCGTAAATAAGTAAGAACACACATCAGAGAAGTAAATAGATATATCTGTAAAATCACATATGAAATAGTAAACACAACCAAAGAAACAAGTAAAACATTCAAACATTCACAATCATTCAATAATGAACAATTACACGTTTGTATTGTCAACATATTCTTTATACCATTTCATTTTGTTCATTACATTTGTATGAAATTCACACTACCAAACATCAATATTTTAGTTCAATCTTAATTTCTATCAATATTCACTTGATTTGCCTTACTAATTAACATTCATTCTATTAAGCCAAAATGAACTTTCTTAGATTCCTTTACTTTCAAATTGATTCAATTAAACCTTATTAACGTTATACACACTTATTCAACTAAAACGAATTCATATACAATTAATTTACATTATTCTAAATTTTATTTTACAATCTTAGTTCTATTCCATATTTTTCAACCTTTATTTCGTTTAAGTTAATTTTTTAAGTTCAAGTTAATTATAACTAAAATTCATATGTAATTTCAATTTACAATCTATTTCATTCTACACTTCTTAAGTAAACTTCTATTTCATAATCCCTCTTATTCGTCTCGTAGTTGTGGGTTTTTTCATTCAACTTAAATCAGAGCCCTTAATTAACACCTCATGTCCGTTAATGTCACTCACAAAGGGAATGCATTAAGTTTCATGGAGCGTTATAAGTAAACAGAACGGAATATTATAAGATGGATAAAGTAGTACTTGAAAATTTTATAAGTTTACTGCAGCGGAAACATAAATAGGTTTGGTTACACCTTCAAAACAACAAAACCAAGTACATAATATCAGTCTGGTACAAAAGCCTTCAGAGTATATAATTTTAAAGCCATAACCCCCAACAGAAAATGCCATAAGCAGAATCAAAGCCAAACAATACATCTTTTAACTTCAAGCTGGAAGAAAGAGACATCTGAGCTAAGCTTGAGTATTTCCTCCCTGATAACCTGGGGGGAGGGGGGAAACAGAAGAAAAGAGGCGAAACAAACTGGGTTAGACATTAGTCTGGTGAGTCCAGTAACTTTATAAATAAAATCATTAAAGTAATAGGATAAGAACATAAACTGGAAAGTAAGAAATGACTGTACATAAGCATGCATGACAAGGTAGGCAAGATGAATAAGATAAACGTTGATTGTGCTTCTAATCACTATAGCGTAATTACTACACTGCACCAATGCTAAATATATTGCACCATTACTAGTTCCATACTGAAAGTTGATCCCAACCCCGCAATTGGTAGCCCTCAGGCGTAACATCTAGTAAGAGATATCTTCCCCCATACAATCCTTGACAGCCTACTTGCCCGTAATAAATACTAGATGTCCCCATACTACCCCTAATCGATTGGCTCCCTAACTCGCATGTATTTATTACTTGTGTCATTCGGCCCCGCTTTTTTGTAGATACCTGTGCGAGTCCCACCATGGGGTGTATCAATCCCTATGATGGCAACCCGACACAATTCAAGATGTACAGTGTATGACTACTGATGTCCAGTGCCTGCTTTTTCCGCTCCGGAGCACGTGCACGCCTGTACTCCGTCGGAACCTACACTGATGCACCACCCGCCACTATTTTGACCGTTTATAATCAGCCCAGTAATCGTGCCCCACCCTGCCTAGTTCAGGGTACCGTGATACATCTATGTGGGTTACTGCTGAAATGGTTCCCCGTTACTAGGGTTTCCTAACCAACATGTTATAACGGTTAAGTGTTCTCAATTTAACCTAACCTCACCCATTTGTTTAATTAACATGTTGTATTGGTTAAGTGTCGCCTATCCATATATCACTTAACCTTCCCACTGATTCACGCATGTTTATTTAACAGTTAAGTTTGTGGTCCTATATATATATACTAATATTACCCATATACCCAAGATTTACTTAACCCTTTTACTTATCAAGTCAATATGTATTGTTGGTTAAGCTTGCCTTAACCCTATCCACTTTGTTCATGTAATATTGGTTAAGTTGTCTTCTTACCCATGTTAACTTAACCCTACCCACCTAACTCGTTTAGGTATCATATTCAGCATTAATTAGTAAATAATGCACAAACCTCTCACATTAAGTCGATCACTTGTAGCCGCTGGATATGTCGGACGGTTTCGGGCAGACTTCCACCACAAGCCAGACTTAACCTCGTGTCTAAGCATCTAATTTATGCCTTTGACCTCTCACATTATATTGTCGTTTGCAGTTGCTGGATATGCCATGCGGTTCCGGGCAGTCTTATACCGCAAACCAAGTCTAACCTCGTATCTTAGTCATTCATCTTTTAGCCGATTTCATATTTACTGTCCAATTCTATATTTATATGTATAGTATCCATAAGTGTGGTCAATTCAAGTTATGCCACATTTACTTGTTATGCCCAAAATTACTTAATTAAGGAACACAAGAATTGGCATAAGAAACAAAATAGGCATGTAAAGGTGTACCCAAATCCAAGAATCATGTTTCCAATAGGCATGTTGTGCATTAACAATAAGTATGGCCAAACTGAGCTAGTTACATCATATGCATAAGATTCGATAGAATTGGACATAAAAGAATCACCAATTTGGTGTACAACATGATAGGTTCATTGTTTCAATCACAACAGTCTCGTAGGCATAGGTAATTCAGTTTTGACAAAAAGGATAAGCATGAATCAGAATTGATTATCTTACAATTAGGCATAGTTCTAGATTCGATTCATTACAAGTCATGATTCCTATTACATGTTCCAAATCTGAGAAATAATTGAACTTACCAAATTATCACAAGTTTACACCCAAACCCATTTACGTCAAGTCTCATGTTTTCTTATTATATACAATTTTTTCAAACCATAGCCATCATCAATTTATGCCTTTTTACAAATCATATGTTATTCAACATTTCCCAAACTTTTTCCCCATCAATCAAGTGTTATACGTGCGCAAATTTCGCATAATATGTTAGGCTCGAAGTTAGCTTAACTCATTAAAAAAAGGAAGAGGGAAGAGAATCATGGTATCAAAATAGGCATAAATGTACGAGCATGAACAGCCATGAACTAATAGAATTGATCAGAAAAGCATAGGTTATGAATCAAAAAAGATGACAACTTGCAAATTTGATTAGATCCATTACTGGCATAATCATATGATTCTAATTTACAACTTATCATAATTACTTTAGTTTAATTATCTTGTGAAAGCTACATGAACTCACAGAGATTAAGAAAGAAGAGAAGATCTGGAATCTGATTTCTGAAGTTGATAAGCTAATCCGTTGATGTAGGCTTTGATCTTTCTCTTTTATCTTGAATTTGATTAGTTAAGGTGGAGGCTAGGTTAGCTTAGAGATGGACAGCATGACGGCTTCATAGAATTGGGTTATGAGGTTTATGGTTTAGGATTTAGGTTTGATGTGATTATATAGAAGTATAGAATTAATATGAGCCTTTAGATTAACCTAGGATCCATCCAAACCATCTAGTCCAAGAAAATGCGTCATTAGGCCAATTAGAAGTCACCACGTAGCCCTATGACTCAAAAAATCGTCACTTTCCAGAACAGTCAACAGGGGTCGACCCCTATAGGGGGGGTCGACACCTATGTCGACACCCCTATAGGGGGGCCGACTCCTATGTCGACACCCCTTGGGGGGAGGGGTCGACACCCATGAGCGGGAGATTTCCCGCTCAACTGCTTTCCTGAATTTTGAATTTCGAATCTATTTTGATTATTTAATTATTATTTTAATTTAATTTCTGCTTACACTTGAAATCTTCTAACCTCCATAACTTCTTCATACGGAATCCGATTCATGCAAACTTGGACTCTATGTTAAGCAGAATTCCGAGACGAACGCAATGGCGTAACCCGTTTCACCTAATTCTTCTTCTTAAAACTAAGTTTTCTTAAATTTGAATTTTAATGTTTTAAAATTACGGGGTGTTACATTATCCCCTCCGAAATCCCCAAGTCAAGAAGAATGTATATCCTACCATCCAACACCCATCTACTAAACCATTCAATCACAAGAATCCATGTCCTTAAGAAGATTTCTAATGCTTTCATGATCATATGCATAGTGTGTTTATATGTCTTTATCTAATGCAAAATCAAGCGGTCTACTGATTCAGTTGACCTCCTTAATGCAAATCATGATAGTGCCATGCGTCCATTATGTATGCAGAAGAACCCTATTGATACATATCATTTCTATATGAATGCACAACCGTACATTCATACAAATGCAACATCCATATGATAACACATCAAGTTTCAACCCACATACAAATACATATATGCATATGCAATATGAAAGTGATCGAGCTGATCTAGTGCCTAATGTGTGTGTAAATGCATCCACGAGCAACCACTAGCAAACACTTGCATCCACTAAACATAACATGTCTCAAACACATGTTTACAACCATATGATTTTCCTATCTAAAGATCGAGGATGTAAATGAGAGGACATACTAAACAATAGAACAAGGATAAACAAAGCGGTAGAAAAGGGAGAAGTTAAGAACATATCCTCACAAAAGGAAAGGGTACAACACACGTATCATGTCTTTCGTCTCCAAAGTCGCGTCTCCTTGACCATCTCTCCATTGGATTTTAACCGACTTGACCTCTCTGTTGCGTAACTTCTTGATCTCCAAAGGTTGTATGTAGGAGCTCGTCTAATCGTGACATCTCGTTCCACTTCCACTTCTCTTAGCATGCTCGGCTCCACTACTTCCGCGGTATCATGTAAACACTTCCGCAAATACGACATGTGAAACACGTCATGAACACTACTAAGCTTCTCTGGCAACTTCACTCTGTACGGCATCTATCCAATCCTCTCTGTAATGGGAAAGGGTCCTACAAACCTTGGTGCTAATATACTCCCCAAAGCGAACTACGTTCCTCAACGGTGATACTTTAATAAAAATCATGTCTCCGACATCGAACTCAAGATCGGTTCATCTCTAGTTAGCGTTTGACTTTTGCCGGTCCTGTGTCGTCTTCATTCATCTTCGAATCAAGTCCATCTTCCCTGAAGTTTCTCTCTGATCAGCTCGGGTCCGAGCAAAATCTTATCTGTAGACTCCCACCAACAAGTTGGTGATCGACACGGTCATCCATAAAAACCCTAATACTAGCTTAATAACTGCTGATATAAGCAAACTCCACAAATGGAAGGTGCTCTTCTCATGTCCCTCTAAAATCTAGGGTACATAACCTCAAAAAGATCTTCAAGGATTCTATTCACCCTTTCTGTCTGTCCATTCGTCTGTGGACGATACGCAATGCTCAAACATAACTATGTACCTACTACCTTTTGCATGCCACCTTTTCCTTTTGCATTGAAAACTGCTCCAAGCCTTGTCACGCAAGCACCGGTATATACTGTGAACGGTTAACTCCCATCTAGCAAAGTCAAAACTGGGGCTAATATCTTCGCAAAGTCCTTAACGAGCTTCCTATAGTAGCCCGCCAATCCTAGGAAACTTCTTACTTCCGTTGCTTTTCTTGGAACCTTCCAATCTTGAATTGCCACAACCTTCGCAGGATCCACTACTATCCCTTCCTTAGAGACCACGTGTCCTAAGACCCTCACTTCTTTCCTCCAAAAATGACATTTGGAGAACTTAGCTTTGAGTTGATGCGCTCATAGGGTCTCTAAGACTTCCCTAAGATGTAGGGCATGCTCTTCTTCGCTTCTAGAGAAAATAAAAATACCATCCACAAAGACTACCACAAACTTGTTTAGAAACCCCCTAAACACCATACTCATCAAGTCTACGAAATATGGGGGTGCGTTCGTCAAACCAAAAGGCATGACGAGCCATTCGAAGTAACCGTCGGGAGTCCTAAATGCAGTCTTATCTATGATATCCTCCGCCACCCTTAGCTGATGAAATCCTATAGCTAAATCCAACTATGAGAAAACCGAAGCGCCAGCCAACTAATCGAACATGCCATCTATCCTCGGTGATGGTTGTCAGTTCTTCTTCGTGAGCTTGTTCAGCTCCCTATAGTCCACGCACAATCTAAGCGAACCATCAGCCTTCGTAGCAAAAACAACTGAAGCACTCCATTCCGAAATACTTCTTCTTATGAACCTTTTCTCAATTAGCTCCCCTACTTGCTTACTGAGTTCCCTCCTCTCTCTCGAATCCATGTTGGTAATGCAAATGGCTTTGCATTATCTACTAAGTATATACGGAGGTCTATCTTGCGCCTTGGGGTTAAACCCCGAACCTCATCAAATACATAACCATACCCACGGACTACTCGAACAGATTCCAAATCATCGATGGATATGTCAAGTGATTCTAGGTAGCTAAGCATCACCGGACCTCTAGGGTAACAAGAAATATCAAGGGTCTTTCCATAACGAGTCAACAGTCCAACTACCCTCTTTCCGCAGTCTAGGATGGCACCATGCCTAGCTAGCCAATCCATCCCTAGAATCAAGCTATAACCTGTGAAACCAAGAACAAAGGCGTTGCATTCAAACCCGACGCCCAAGATAGACAATCTCAAATCCCGAAAAACATAGATAAGTGAGCCGAACCATCAATATGATTTGAGATTACAATGGGATCCATGTAACACCCCACCTCTGCCAGGGTCACTCTTACAAGTACACTGGCTTTGGAGGGGTGTTTGTCAAGGTAAACATGCATGAGATATCACAAGACTAAACATATAAGTAAAACAGAGTAAATAAAGCAGCGGATAAAACAACTATTTCAAAACCATAGTCAAGTTACATCAAAGTACTTAGTCATTATTTTCCAACTATTACAAGTCTAGAAACATAAACTGAAAACTGGAAATAACATAAAGTAAACTATCCCCAAAGTAGACGTGGTAAAGCCATAGCGAGCTCAAGTCCAAACCGTACATGAGCTATCCAGAAAGCAAGCTAAAGATCCGAGCTAGGTGCTAGTGTTCCCAACCTGAGAACCTGGGGGGGAAACGGAAGAAAAGAGGCGAAAGAAAACGGGTCAATCAAAAAGACTGGTAAGTCCTACCTACTATTAGTATAAAAACTAATAAAGTTAACTGGACATGTAAAACAGAGATGAAACATAGGATGATAACTGGCATGGTGAAAAGTTAACAAGATAGATCTAGTGTGGCATCGCATATACAAGGTTAAGTTGCACCAGGTGTACTAGTATTCTAATCCATGTCAAATATAAACAAGAAATGATCCCTTGGCACAAAGTTGGCCCAACATCATGAGATGACCTAAATCAAGGTCCAACTACTCGGTCTAGTCGATCGGCTCCCTATAAGCCTAACTCGTCGTGTATCGGTGTCATACGGCTTAATCATGGAATGTAGTTAACTGTGCAAGGTCCACCCTAGGGTGTATCCAGCCCTAAGGTGTAAACCACAGACACAATTCAAGCACGCACAGTCTAAACCTACTGGTGCCCATGTTCAACTCCGGACTTAATGTGCACGACCATGGTCCACCTGAACAACCGGTGCACCATTCAGCCGTCTCTTTTGGTCTCTTACAATCAGTCCAGTAATCGTGCCCCACCCTAGCCTAGTCCAGGGTACCCATGATACTCCCAAGTGGGTTACTGCTGAAAAGGACCACATAACTAGGATTTCAAGCGGGTTAAGTGTGGTTAACCCTATCCTAACCATGTATTGAGTTGGTCAAGTGTATCCAAGCAGTTCATGACTTAACCCTATCAGTACATCGTGTTTAATTGGTTAAGTATTCAAGTATTCCATGACTTAACCCTACCAACCCATCGTGTTTAATTGGTTAAGTATTCAAGCGGTCCATGACTTAACCCTACCATGTGGCATTAATTAACTTAATGCACCCCAACCTCTCACATTAGACTTTGTTGTGGTTACTAGTTAAGCCGGGCGGGTCCGGGTAGCTTTACACCACAACCTAGTCTAACCTCGGGTTTAAGTGTGATGTGACCAACTACTCACATTGGGTCCTATTGTTTGTAGCCACTAGTTAAGCCGGTCGGTTCCGGGTAGATTTATGCTACAAACTCAACCCAACCTCGAGTTGGCCACTTTCATGTTTTCTACATGTCATGTCCACGTCCATGTTTTCAAGCATAAACACATGTCAAACTTTCATGTCATATTTTCAAGTCATGTTTTTATGTCATTTTAGTTTACCCATAATGTAACCCCATCGCATGTAAGTTCGCATAAACGCAAATAGATCTCAAAGAGGGAACTTAGAAGCATGACATAATTAATAAGGTTTGGCCATAAGTTAAACATGGTGGCATATGAGGCAAATGTGTTTATAAACTTGCATATTACATTATAAGCCTCAAAACATGCATGATATCAAACTTTAGCAAAATAGGTGAAACATGGTCATAAATGACATAGGATGATAGCTAGTGATTCACATATAACATCATATGCAAGACAACATAAGGGTTATGAGAGTTTCCATGTTACTTTATGCAACATTTCAAATCAAAGCTCATAGCTTTCTATGCACAAAGTCAAGGTGATAGCTTTACAAACATGCATAGAATAAATCTATGCATAACATGATAGAATCAAAGCACAATTCATACTTAGGCCCAAACTCAAACTTGCAACATGTCATATTTAACTTCATAGTTAGAATCTAAGAGTAGAATAGGGCTTACAATGCTATGAAGACTTATAAAATAAAATAAGATTGAGACGAAGCCACTAGCAACTCTAAAAACCCCCAAATAATAAGCTCCAATGAAAACCCTTGAGAAATAAGAAGAAGATCCTTGCTTTGATGAAGAAAGATTGAACTTTGGCCTTGAATCAAACTTAGAAACTCTCAAACAAGCTTAGAAACTCTCATATGGATGAAGATGGAGACTATGACAAAAGGGTGGAGGCCATGATAAAACATTTTGGCATAACCTAGTTGTAGGATTGATTTATGATGGTTTAGGCTAGGTATTAGGGTCCTTTTATAGAAGTTTAGGTTAGTTTAGGCCATAGGATTAACCCTAATTCAGATCTGAGCCTTTAAAATCCGTCACAAGCCTTAAAACATGTCTTGAGGAACAAGTCAGGTGCACCCAGGCCAAACTGGCCGACCACCCAAGTCGACAGGGGTGTCGACTGGGCAGTCGACACCACCTGGGGTGTGTCGACTACCAAGTCGACTCCCCAGTCGACTTGGGGGTGGCGGGAATTTTTCCCGTCTGTCCTGCTTGGCTGAATTTGAATTTTGAATTTTGAATTCAAATTTGAACTGTTTTTGAACTTGAAATTTTCTGAAAACTTTGACGGGCCATAACTTGGTCATACAGACTCCGATTTTTGAAATCTCAGACTCCATTTCGCGTATTTTTCCGAGACGAACGCAATGGCACAGCCCGTTTCCCTTGATTCAGATTTTATCATTTAAATCTGCCTTGATTTATGTTATAACTTGTTATTCAAAATACGGGTTGTTACATTCTTCCCACCTTAAGGGATTTCGTTCCCGAAATCTTCAAGTTAGGAAGAACATATCCTACCATCCATCGTCCATCTACTCAAAACATCATCCACGTGCAGTCATTGTCCTTAAAAGATTCTAAATGCTGTATGATCATATGCGAAAGGTGTGTGTATATGTACTTATCTAATGCGAAAATCAGGCAGTTACTGATTCAGTAATCCTCCTTAATGCAAAGTATGTTAGTGAAATGAGTCCATATGTATGCAAATTCCTAACATAATTCATAATCTCTACATGAGTGCACATAACATTCATCCATATGCAACATCCATGTGATAGCATAACAAGTTTCATCCATGAATAAGTATAAGCACTCATGCATATGCAATATGAAAGTGTGTGAGCCGATCTTAGTGCCTAATGTGCATCATGCATCCACGAGTATCCACTTGCAAACACTTGCAACATCTTGCAAACATCAAGCATAACATGTTTCAAATACATGTTTCATCCAAAGGGTTTCTACCTAAGGTTCTCATGACAAGATTAACGAGATAACAAGATAAACGTGGATAGCAAAAGAAAGATATGCTAACTAGGAAAAGAGATTGAGAATGTACCCTCAAAAAGGAATGGATAAAGCCCACGCATCTTCTCCTCGGTTTCCCAAGTTGTATCTTCTTCGGCCTCACTCCACTGAACCTTCACCAATTTGACTTCTCAATTCCTTAGCTTCTTGATCTCCGTTCCCAAGATATGAATCGGAGCTCTCCTCAAGGTTGCCTCTTTCTCTACCTCCACGTCTTCAAGAATGCTAGGTTCAACCACCTCAGCGGACTCATGTAGGCACTTTCGGAGATGCGAGACATGAAAGACATTATGCACTCCGGCCAGCTTCTCGGGCAATTCCACCTTATAAGCCATCTTCCCAATTCTCTCTATGATAGAGAAGGGTCCTACGAACCTTGGTGCCAGTTTCCCAACTGCTCCAAAACGAACCACATTTCGCAAAGGAGAAACCTTCACAAAGACCATATCTCCAACTTCAAACTCTAAGTCTGTCCTTCGCTTGTCTGCATAGGATTTCTGTCTGTCTTGGGCCGTTTTCATCCGCCTTCGAATCAACTCAACCTTCTCGGATGTGTCCCTTATCATGTCGGGCCTAAGTATAAGCTTATCCGTCGTCTCCTACCAACATGTTGGTGTCTTTCACGGCCTCCCATACAAAGCTTCGAATGGTGCCATCCCTATGCTTGCTTGGTAGCTGTTATTATAAGCAAACTCTACGAGAGGAAGGTGGTCTTCCCAAGTGCCACCAAAGTAAAGAATGCATAGCCTCAACAGATCTTCTAGTACCCTATTCACCCTTTTGGTCTGGCCATCCGTCTGTGGGTGATAGGCCGTACTTAGATTCAATCGCGTACCCATCGCTTCTTGCAAACTACTCCAAAATTGGCTAGTGAATATTGGGTCACAATCGCTAACTATGCTAGAAGGAACTCCATGCAATCGTACTATCTCTCGAAGATAAACAGATGCTAGCCATGATGCGGTCCTCTTGCTCTTCACCAGAATAAAATGAGCACTTTTCGTAAGTCTATCAACTATGACCCATATGCCAGTATTCCCCTTCCTTGATCTCGGCAATCCATCCACAAAATCCATAGAGATACTTTCCCACTTCCATAGCGGGACCTCTAATGGATGCAATAGCCCACCGGGCTTCTTCGACTCGACCTTCACTTGTTGGCAAACAATGCATCTAGAAACAAACTCTGCCACATCCTTCTTCATCCCATCCCAAAAGAAAATGCGCTTTATATCCCAGTACATTTTATCCCCTCCAGGATGTATGGTCATCCTCGAGTGATGCGCCTCCTCAAGAACTTTATTTACTAAGTCTCCCACTCGTGGGACGCATAGTCTTCCATCACGCCTTAGCCATCCCTTGTCATCAATAGTATATCTAGCGAGGTGACTTGACGTCTCACCCCGGATCAACTTGTCCATGATCTCGACTATCTGTGGGTCTTCCTTCTGTGAAGCCCAAACTTGATCAAGAAGTATAGGTCTAAGCTCAAGGGATGCTAACGAACCAGTCATCGACTCAACAGCCGGTGTGAAATCAAGGGTTGCCAAGAACTCTAGGCTCTTCATCTCAACAAACAAGGGACTCAAAGTCAATCTTCTTCTGCTTAGCGCATCCGCTACAACATTACCCTTGCCAGGGGTATAAGCTATCTCTAAGTCATATGATGCCAAGAATTCCATCCACCTTTGCTGCCTTAGATTCAAATTTTTCTGCGAGAAGAGGTAATTGAGCGACTTGTGATCAGTATATAACTCAAACCTTTCGCCTAGAAGATAGTGGCGCCAGGATTTGAGTGCAAAGACGATCGCCGCCAACTCCAAATCATGAGTGGGATTGTTCTTCTCATGAACTTTGAGTTGCCTACCCCCAAAGCATATCACTCTCCCTTCTTGCATCAGGACAACGCCCAATCCCGTGCCACATGCATCGGTGTACACAGTAAACAACTTCCCTCCATCGGGTAATGCTAGAACTGGAGCTGTGGTGAGGGCTTTCTTGATCCTTTGAAAAGCAAGCTCACACTCTAAGTCCCATGCAAATACTAAGTTCATCTTCGTTAACTTAGTAAGAGGAGCTGAAATCCTAGCGAAGTCCTTAATGAACTTTCTATAGTAGCCTACCAGCCCGAGAAAGCTTCTCACTTCAGTTGCATTCTCCGGAACTTTCCAGTCTTGTACCGCCACCACTTTAGCGGGATCCACAGCTATGCCTTGCTTAGAAACTATATGTCCAAGAAACCGAACTTCCCTTCTCCAAAAATGGCATTTGGAGAACTTGGCTTTCAACTGATGAGCTCTAAGCGTATCCATCACTTCCTTGAGATGTCTAGCATGTTCTTCCTCATCCTTTGAGAAGATCAGAATATCATCCACGAAGACAACCACAAACTTGTTAAGGAACTCCCTGAACACCCTACTCATCAAATCTACGAAGTAGGCGGGTGCATTAGTCAAACCGAATGGCATGACAAGCCATTCAAAGAATCCATCTGGAGTCCTAAACGCAGTCTTATCAATACTATCCTCAGCCACCCTAAGCTGATGGAATCCGGTGGCTAGATCGAGCTGAGAGAAAACAGAAGCACCAACAAGCTGGTCAAAGATGTCATCAATCCTCGGTAACGGGTGCCTATTCTTCTTTGTCAGCTTGTTCAACTCTCGATAATCAACACATAGACGAAGCGAACCATCCGCCTTAGTAGCGAACACCACAGGAGCACCCCATTCAGAAATGCTTCGCCTAATAAAATTCTTCTCAAGCAACTCCTTGATTTGCTTACTGAGATCTCTGGGCCATGTGCCTAACGGGCAATGAAACTGGCTTGGCATTATCAACAAGATAAATACGGAAGTCTATCTCGCGTTTAGGGGGTAACCCCTTCACCTCATCAAAAACATCAGGATATTCTCGGACCACCCTCACAGATTGAAGATTGTCAATAGACGAGTCGAGGGATTCAAGATAACATAACATGACGGGATCCAGAGGGTTACAAGAAATCTTTAGGGTATTGCCAAGGCGAGTCATAAGCCTCACTACCCTATGCTCACAATCGAGAATGGCTCCATAACTGGACAACCAATCCATGCCCAAAATCAACCCATATCCCATAAACCCGAGAACATAAGCATTACATGTGAATTCTACGGTCAAGATAGAAATCCTCAAATCCATACAAATCATAGATAAATGGGCGGAACCCCCAATTGGATTTGAAACACTAACGGGATCCTCAACAAGACTAGTACTTAGGTGCAAACTTTCAACAATGTCAGAAGAGATAAAGGTATGCGATGCGCCAGAATCAAATAAAGTTCGAACAGGAAAACCAGAAATATAAACAAGACTTTCTACAGAAATACTACCTCGGTACGGAGCTGGAGTAGTGTTGAGAGCATGCATCTGCCCTCCAGAAGGTCCTGCTCGCTGAGTCTGTCCTTGCCCCTGTCCTTGCTTCTTTGGGCAATCCTTACTGAAGTGTCCAGTCTCTCCGCAATGAAAGCATTCTCCCAACTTCCTCTTCTTCTTCCTACAATCTTTGGCTATGTGTCCAACGATCCCACAGTAGTTGCACTTTCTTGTGTCCCTTGCCTTGTTGTTGTTGGCCTTGTTACCTTTGTTGTTCTTGTTGTTCTGACTGCTCTGATTTCTCTGATTTCCTCCCCACTTGGAATCCGCCTTCTTGGTTTGAGTCTCATTAGGCTTGACTTCTTTCTTGCCATTCTTATCATCTCCCTGAAGCAATGCCATGTCTACTAGGCTTTCAAAAGTGGCCCCCATGGGTATATGAGACATGGCTAAACCTTGTAATGGCTCATTCAACCCTCGTGCAAAGCGTAGAGCCTTCTTCTGGGGTGTATTAACCATGTCCAAACCGAATCGAGCAAGCTGGTTAAACTTATTCACATACTCCCTCACTGTCATGTCCCCTTGCTTCAAAGATATAAACTTCTCCATTTGAAGATTCTCCTCAGCAGATGATAGAAACTTAAGCCCAAACCTCATCCTAAAGTCGGCCCAAGTCTCTATAGGCCTAGTAGCGTTGGTGACCTCCCACCAATAAGCAGCTTCCTCTTTCAATAGCCATACTGCCAACAGAACTTTTCTACGGTCTTCCACATCAAAGATGGCAAAGAGGTCTTCAGTTTCTTTTAACCAATTTCTTGCCTCAACAAAAGTCTCTGTCCCAATAAAATTCTTGCCACCCATCGCCTTAAAGTCTTTGCAAATCTTTGCGAAATCCGTTGGTGGACGCTGAGGAGGAGGAGGAGGAACCTCAGTTACGGTGGGAGTGTTTGTTGGGCCCGCATCGTTGGCCCTAGCTTCCAAGTACCTCCGGAACCATCCGGGAATGGTTACTCCCTCGGGAAGGTTAAGATCGGCCATGCTGAAAAAGGGAAAAGATAGATTTAGAACGAGGAAACAAAGGATAGTGCTAATGGCTTTTGGGGAATAGCCCTTTAAAATAAACCAGACTTTTCTTGGAAAATACTTAATTGGTTTTGAAAATAGTTTTCAAAAGGGTTTTAAAGATTTTGTCCGGTCTAGTAAAACCTTATGCTCTGATACCAAATGTAACACCCCACCTCCGCCAGGGTCACTCTTGCAAGTACACTGGCTTTGGAGGGGTGTTTGTCAAGGTAAACATGCATGGGATATCACAAGACTAAACATATAAGTAAAACAGAGTAAATAAAGCAGCGGATAAAACTACTATTTCAAAACCATAGTCAAGTTACATCAAAGTACTTAGTCATTATTTTCTAACTATTACAAGTCTAGAAACATAAACTGAAAACTGGAAATAACATAAAGTAAACTATCCCCAAAGTAGACGTGGTAAAGCCATAGCGAGCTCAAGTCCAAACCGTACATGAGCTATCCAGAAAGCAAGCTAAAGATCCGAGCTAGGTGCTAGTGTTCCCACCCTGAGAACCTGGGGGGGGGGGGAAACGGAAAAAAAGAGGCGAAAGAAAACGGGTCAGTCAAAAAGACTGGTAAGTCCTACCTACTATTAGTATAAAAACTAATAAAGTTAACTGGACATGTAAAACAGAGATGAAACACAGGATGATAACTGGCATGGTGAAAAGTTAACAAGATAGATCTAGTGTGGCTTCGCATATACAAGGTTAAGTGGCACCAGGTGTACTAGTATTCTAATCCATGTCAAGTATAAACAAGAAATGATCCCTTGGCCCAAAGTTGGCCCAACATCATGAGATGACCTAAATCAAGGTCCAACTACTCGGTCTAGTCGATCGGCTACCTATAAGCCTAACTCGTCGTGTATCGGTGTCATACGGCTTAATCATGGAATGTAGTTAACTGTGCAAGGTCCACCCTAGGGTGTATCCAGCCCTAAGGTGTAAACCACAGACACAATTCAAGCACGCACAGTCTAAACCTACTGGTGCCCATGTTCAACTCCGGACTTAATGTGCATGACCATGGTCCGCCTGAACAACCGGTGCACCATTCAGCCGTCTCTTTTGGTCTCTTACAATCAGTCCAGTAATCGTGCCCCACCCTAGCCTAGTCCAGGGTACCCATGATACTCCCAAGTGGGTTACTGCTGAAAAGGACCACGTAACTAGGATTTCAAGCGGGTTAAGTGTGGTTAACCCTATCCTAACCATGTATTGAGTTGGTCAAGTGTATCCAAGCAGTTCATGACTTAACCCTATAATACATCGTGTTTAATTGGTTAAGTATTCAAGTAGTCCATGACTTAACCCTACCAACCCATCGTGTTTAAATGGTTAAGTATTCAAGCGGTCCATGACTTAACCCTACCATGTGGCATTAATTAACTTAATATACCCCAACCTCTCACATTAGACTTTGTTGTGGTTACTAGTTAAGCCGGGCGGGTCCGGGTAGCTTTACACCACAACCTAGTCTAACCTCGGGTTTAAGTGCGATGTGACCAACTACTCACATTGGGTCCTATTGTTTGTAGCCACTAGTTAAGCCGGTCGGTTCCGGGTAGATTTATGCTACAAACTCAACCCAACCTCGAGTTGGCCACTTTCATGTTTTCTACATGTCATGTCCACGTCCATGTTTTCAAGCATAAACACATGTCAAACTTTCATGTCATATTTTCAAGTCATGTTTTTATGTCATTTTAGTTTACCCATAACGTAACCCCATCGCATGTAAGTTCACATAAACACAAATAGATCTCAAAGAGGGAACTTAGAAGCATGACATAATTAATAAGGTTTGGCCACAAGTTAAACATGGTGGCATATGAGGCAAATGTGTTTATAAACTTGCATATTACATTATAAGCCTCAAAACATGCATGATATCAAACTTTAGCAAAATAGGTGAAACATGGTCATAAATGACATAGGATGATAGCTAGTGATTCGCATATAACATCATATGCAAGACAACATAAGGGTTATGAGAGTTTCCATGTTGCTTTATGCAACATTTCAAATCAAAGCTTATAGCTTTCTATGCACAAAGTCAAGGTGATAGCTTTACAAACATGCATAGAATAAATCTATGCATAACATGATAGAATCAAAGCACAATTCATACTTAGGCCCAAACTCAAACTTGCAACATGTCATATTTAACTTCATAGTTAGAATCTAAGAGTAGAATAGGGCTTACAATGCTATGAAGACTTATAAAATAAAATAAGATTGAGACGAAGCCACTAGCAACTCTAAAAACCCCCAAATAATAAGCTCCAATGAAAACCCTTGAGAAATAAGAAGAAGATCCTTGCTTTGATGAAGAAAGATTGAACTTTGGCCTTGAATCAAACTTAGAAACTCTCAAACAAGCTTAGAAACTCTCATATGGATGAAGATGGAGACTATGACAAGAGGGTGGAGGCCATGATAAAACATTTTGGCATAACCTAGTTGTAGGATTGATTTATGATGGTTTAGGCTAGGTATTAGGGTCCTTTTATAGAAGTTTAGGTTAGTTTAGGCCATAGGATTAACCCTAATTCAGATCTGAGCCTTTAAAATCCGTCACAAGCCTTAAAACATGTCTTGAGGAACAAGTCAGGTGCACCCAGGCCAAACTGGCCGACCACCCAAGTCGACAGGGGTGTCGACTGGGCAGTCGACACCACTTGGGGTGTGTCGACTCCCAAGTCGACTCCCCAGTCGACTTGGGGGTGGCGGGAATTTTTCCCGTCTGTCCTGCTTGGCTGAATTTGAATTCTGAATTCAAATTTGAACTGTTTTTGAACTTGAAATTTTCTGAAAACTTTGACGGGCCATAACTTGGTCATACGTACTCCGATTTTCGAAAACTCGGACTCCATTTCGCGTATTTTTCCGAGACGAACACAATGGCACAGCCCGTTTCCCTTGATTCAAATTTTATCATTTAATTCTGCCTTGATTTATGTTATAACTTGTTATTCAAAATACGGGTTGTTACAATCCATAACTGGACTAGTATTTAGGTGCAGTGTTTCAACTAACGAAGAAGATACAAACGAGTGCGAAGCGCCAGAGTCAAACAAAGTTCGAACAGGATGATCAAAAAGGAAAATTCAAACTTTCAACAAAAACGTTTCTATCTCTCTCCTGTCCTGGTGCCACGAGAGCATGAACTTATGCTCCGGAAGTAGGTCCTGTCCTCTACCTTTGCCCTTGTCCCTGTCCTTGCCTCCTCGGGCAGTCTTTAATCAAATGTCCTGCCTCATCGCAATGAAAACAACCAGGCTTCTTCTTCTTCCTACAGTTCTTAATTACACGGCCCGTTATACCACAATAAAGAGCCTTCTTTTGTCATGGGTTAATTATTCTTTCCACCTTCTTCTTTATCTTCTTCATTAATTAAAGCCATATCAAAAAATTCTTCATCCTTGGGTTGTGCCCCTTAGCCTAAACCCCGTCATCGACCAAGAAACTAGATGACCTTCCTTCCATCGTCTATCTCAAAAATACCAAATGAGTCCTCCACTTCCTTGAGCCAATTCTAGCTTCGATAAACGTCTCAGTTCTATGAAATGGTTTTCTGCCCATCGCACGAAAGTCCTTACATATCTTAGAAAAATCATCTACACGCGGGGAAAGAGACTCAAGAAGGAAAAAGGAAGAGATTTGAAACAAAGAACCGAAAGAAAGATATATGGCTTTTAGGGATTATATTTTTCATAATAAACCTTTCTATTGAAAACTCCTTCTTTAACACATGTTTTTGAAAATACTTTTATATAAAAAAAATGCTTTTGAAAACGGTTTTCAAAATCTTTTATCTGTTCTGGTAACCTTCAGCTCACCAAGAGTAAGACCCCACATCCGTTAATGTCACTCACAAAGGGAATGCATTAAGTTTCGTGGAGCGTTATAAGTAAACAGAACGGAATATTACAAGACGGATAAAGTAGTACTTGAAAAATTTATAACTTTATTGCAGCGGAAATAGAAATAGGTTTGGTTACACCTTCAAAACAACAGAACCAAGTACATAATATCAGTCTTGTACAAAAGCCTTCAGAGTACATTATTTTAAAACCATAACCCCCAACAGAAAATGCCATAAGCAGAATCAAAGCCAAGCAATACATCTTTTAACTTCATGCTGGAAGAAAGAGACATCTGAACTAAGCTTGAGTATTTCCTCCCTAAGAACCTTGGGGGGGGAATGGAAGAAAAGAGGCAAAACAAATTAGGTCAGACATTAGTCTGGTGAGTCCAGTAACTTTAACAATATAATTATTAAAGTAACAGGATAAGAACAAAATATGGAAAGTAAGAAATGACTGTACATAAGCATGCATGACAAGGTAGGCAAGATGAATAAGATAAACGTAGATTGCGCTTCTAATCACTAAGGGTAATTACTACACTGCACCAAAGCTAAATATATCGCACCGTTACTAGTTCCATACTGAAAGTTGATCCAACCCCGCAATTGGTAGCCCTCAGGCTTTAACATCTAGTAAGAGGTATCTACCCCATACAATCCTTGACAGCTTACTTACCCATAATAGATATTAAATGCCCACATACTACCCCTAATCGATCGGCTCCCTAACTCGCATGTATTTATTATTTGCGTCATTCGGCCCAACTTGTTTGTAGATACCTGTGCTGGTCCCACCATGGGGTGTATCAATCCCAATGATGGCAACCCGACACAATTCAAGATGCACAGTGTATGACTAGTAATGCCCAGTGCCTGTTTTTTCCACTTCGAAGAACGTGCATGCCCATACTCTGTCGAAACCTACACTGATGCACCACCCGCCGCTATTTTGACCCCTTATAATCAGCCCAGTAATCGTGCCCCACCCTTCCTAGTTTAGGGTACCATGATACATGTATGTGGGTTACTACTGAAATGGGTCCCCGTTACTAGGATTTCCTAACTAACAAGTTATAACGGTTAAGTGTTCTCAATTTAACCTAACCCAACCCATTTGTTTAATTAACATGTTGTATTGGTTAAGTGTCGTCTATCCATATGTCACTTAACCTTCCCACTGATTCACGCATGTTTATTTAGCGGTTAAATTTGTGGGCCTATATATATATTAATATTACCCACCTACCCAAGATTTACTTAACCATTTCACCTATCAAGTCCATATGTATTATTGGTTAAGCTTTCCTTAACCCTATCCACTTTGTTCATGTAATATTGGTTAAGTTGTCTTCTTACCCATGTTAACTTAACCCTACCCACCTAACTCGTTTAGGTATCATATTCAGCATTAATTAGTTATTAATGCACAGACCTCTCACATTAAGCCGATCACTTGTGGCCATTGGATATGCCGGGCGGTTTCGGGCAGACTTCCACCACAAGCCAGACTTAACCTCGTGTCTAAGCGTCTAACTTATGCCTTTGACCTCTCACATTAGACTGCCGTTTGCGGTTGCTGGATATGTCGGGCAGTTCCGGGCAGTCTTATACTGCAAACCAAGTCTAACCTCATGTCTTAGGCATTCATCTTTTAGCCAATTTATATATTTACTGTCCATGTCTAGATTTATATGTAAATTATCCATAAGTGTGGTCAATTCAAGCCATGCCACATTTACTTGTTATACCCAAAATTACTTAATTAAGGAACACAAGGATTGGCATAAGAAACAAAATAGGCATGTAAAGGTGTACCCAAATCCAAGAATCATGTTTCCAATAGGCATATTGTACATTAACAATAAGTATGGCCAAACTGAGCAAGTTACATCATAGGCATAAAGGTTTGATAGAATTGGACATAAAAGAATCACCAATTTGGTGTACAACATGATAGGTTCCACTGTTTCAATCACAACAGTCTCGTAGGCATAGGTAATTCAGTTTTGACAAAAAGGATAAGCATGAATCAGAGTTGATTATCTTACAATTAGGCATAGTTCTAGATTCGATTCATTACAAGTCATGTTTCTATTACATGTTCCAAATCTGAGAAATAACTGAACTTACCAAATTATTACAAGTTTACACCCAAACCCATTTATGTCAAGTCTCATGTTTGCTTATTATATACAATTTTTCCCAAACCATAGCCATCATTAATTTATGCCTTTTTAAAAATAGCATGTTACTCTACATTTCCCAAACTTTTTCCCCATCACTCAAGCGTTATACGTGCGTGAATTTCGCATAATGTGTTAGGCTAAATTTGGCCTAACTCATAAAAAAAGGAAAAAGGAAGAGGAAAGAGAATCATGGTATCAAAATAGGCATAAATGTACGAGCATGAACAAGTATGAATTGATAGAATTGATCAGAAAAGCATAGGTTATGAATCAAAAAAGATGACAACTTGCAAATTTGATAAGATCCATTACAGGCGTAATCATATGATCCCAATTATCATAATTACTTTAGTTTAATTATCTTGTGAAAGCTTCGTGAACTCACGGAGATTAAGAAAGAAGATCTGGAATCTGATTTCTGAAGTTGATAAGCTAATCCGTTGATATAGGCTTTGATCTTTCTCTTTTATCTTGAATTTGATTAGTTAAGGTGGAGGCTAGGTTAGCTTAGAGATGGACACCATGACGACTTCATAGAATAGGGTTATGAGGTTTAGGGTTTAGGTTTGATGTGATTATATAGAAGTATAGAATTAATATGAGCCTTTATATAACACCCCACACCCGCTAAGGTCACTCACTAAGGGAATGCCTTAACTTCAGTGGAGCATTTTAAGTGAGTATAGAACAGAAAAATTACAACAAGACAGATATAAATACTTGAAAATCTAAAACATCATTTCATAGCAGCAGAAGGTAAACATGGTTAGTTACAACACCATAAAGAGTCAAGTACTAAATATCCATCCTGATAAAAACATAAGTACATAATCCCACTACATAAACAATAGCCATAAAAGAAAAGATAAGCTGGGCTTTACATCACGGTCCAAGCTCCAGAAGATAGATAAAGAAATCTGATCAAAGCCCACTAGTGCTAGGCCCAACCTGAGGACCTGAGGGGGAAAAAGATAAAAACAACGGGGTCAGACATAAGTCTGAGTGAGCCCTATAACTTTAACAACACAATCATTAAAGTAATTAGGGTATGATATAAACTTGGCACGGGATGACTGGGGATAAATGACTACACTAAGTAGCCAACTAGACATAAGGTGAACTAGGATAACGGTAAAGACGCATCTACCCACCCAAGGATAATTACTAACTGCACCACACCAGTCATTCCTACTTAAAGGTTGATCCCACCCAAGGACTTAGAAAGTTTACCCAGTAGTTTCGTGTACCCCTAGCTGACTACATAGGTGCCGTCTGCCCCTATCTCCACTAGGTGTACCCACTATTCCCAAGCGATCGGCTCCCTACCGTAGATACCCGTGCTGGCCCCACAGTGAGGTGTATCACTCCCCAAAGTGGCAACCCGATACAACAAATGGTGCACGGCTTATACCTACACAATGCAACAACGTCTTACCTACCAGCCCGGGCCCACACACGCATATGAAACCCGTTGGACTTGCGTTGCCACCGCTAACCCGTTTTGGCCTCTTATAATCAAGCCCAGTACGCGTGTCCCGTCCTCGACATGGGTCGAGCCCAATAAGATACATATGGGTTACTGGGTGAAATGGGCCCCCACAAGCTACCACCTAAGCTTGTCATTATATCTAGTGCATCCCACTTAACCCTTTAATCATGTTTAATTACATGTTTCCACTTGGTTAAGTATTCTAATCGTATTTTCTATTGCCACCCAAGGCAACCCACTAGATTTCCTCATGCCACCCAAGGCACTTACTTGATTTCCACATGCCACCCAAGGCACCCACTTAACCCCTCATGCCCACTACATGCTTATCTGGTTAAGTGTTTCTTAATTGATTAAAAATGTAACCGTTGTAAAGACCTCTCACATTAGACTATCTTTTATGGCAGCTGGATTTGCCGGTTGGGTCCGGGCAGCCTTACGCCATAACCGAGTCTAACCTCGTGTCTATACACTTGTCACGTATTTAGTTTGTGCCTAAAACCTCTCACATTGGGCCAATCATTTGTAGCCGCTGGATTTGCCGGTCGGTTCCGGGCAGTCTTACGCTACAAAAGGGTCCAACCTTGTGTCTTAGTCGATTAATTACACCTAATTAATCACCCCCGAATTAATTTTCCCTAATTAATTCCAATTTTTACGATGTACATAATTGACTCAATTATGTCCATCCACTTTATGGTATGCATAATCATAACAACTTCACACCATTTCATTAACATGTATATTAACCCCATCGTTCCCCACGTAATTCGCTAACGTGACATAAAAGGGAAGATTCATCACAAATATAATGGGTTCAACTTGCATAACATTAGCATCAACATGGGTTTAAAGGTGTCAAAATGCATATAGCATCAAACCCAACTGGCATAAATAATCAACCCAAACTTGCATGAATCACATATGTCATAAGGAGGTTAACTTACATAAGTTATTCATGTCATACAAAGGAGTAAACTTGCATATGTATGTATGACATACAAAGGGGTTAACTTGCATATGTATGCATATCATACTAAGGTGTAAACTTGCACATGTTACTTGCATATAATCAAACACCAAACTTGCATAACATGTCATATATGAACTTGCATATAATCATACACCAAACTTGCATAACATATCATGTATGAACTAGCATATAATCATACACCAAACTTGCATATCATGGTGTCATAATGGATCAATGTTTCTCATATGACTTGCATAACTTGCATAACATCATGAACATATAGCACATAACTTGCATAACATCATTAACACATAGCATATAACATGCATTGATCCACATTCATAGCCATAACCTCATTATGTACTATCATAATCATTTCAATAATTGGTCATTAAGGCTATAGAAAACTCACAACTTGTTGATTAGCACTCCTAAGAAGAAGATTAAGTTGCTAGAGTTGATTAGAGATTGATTTGAGATGCTATCTTCTTCTACAAATTGATGGAGGCTCCTTCAAGTTGCATTTTGACGGCATGACGGCATTGTTTCTATTTTTAGTATGAATTAGGGTAGTCTTAGGGTGTATTTATAGAGTAGTTAGGTGTTTTAGGCCATTAGATTAACCCTAAATCAGATTAGAGCCGTCAGATCTCGTCCTAGCCACCAAAACACAGCCCAAAAGCCAAACTGGTGCACCCAGGTCACCTGGGCTCGACCAGGGAGGTCGACCCCCAGGTCGACACTAGGGTCGACTCCCCAGTCGACCTGGTGGGCAGGTCGACTCCCCAGTCGACCCCCTGGGTATGGCGGGAATTTTCCTGCCACTTCTGAAATTTGAAATTTCTGTTTTTAAATCTGTTTTTAAATTTTCTGAAACTTCTTCGGGCCATATCTGGGTCATACGGACTCCGATTTTCGAAAACTCGGACTCTATTTCGCGTATTTTTCCGAGACGAACGCAATGGCATAGCCCTTTTCCCCTGGTTCAGATTTTAAAATTTAATTCTTCCCTATTTTATATTATAGCAAGTTATTCAACATACGGGGTGTTACATTCTCCCCTACTTAAAGGATTTCGTCCCGGAAATCTCTAAGTCAAGAAGAACGTATCCTACCAACCAAACAACCATCTACTCAAACCATCAAACACTGGCATCCATTGTCCTTAAAGTTTCTAATGTTGTATGAACATATGCAAAGAGTGTGTGTATATGTTCCCTGTCTAATGCAAAATCAGGCGGTCTACTGATTCAGTTGACCTCCTTAATGCAAACCATGATAGTGCCATGCATCCAATATGTATGCGAAAGAACCCTATCGACACATACTATTTCTACATGAGTGCACAATCATTCACCAAAATGCATCATCCATATGATAGCACAACCATTATATATCCATTAATATAGCTACCTACAAACAATTTTATGCAATATGCAATATGAAGTGATTGAGCCGATCTAGTGCCTAGAGTGTGTGTATATGCATCCACGAGCAACCACTAGCAAACACTTGCATCCACACGCATCCATCAAACATAACATGTCTCAAACACATGTTTCAACCATAGGTTTACCCTATCTAAAGGTCAAAGGTACTAATGAGAGGACATACTAAAGATAAGATAAGTACTAGACAAACGATAAAGGAGAAGTTAAAAGACATACCCTCAAAAAGGAATGGGTATAGTGAACGCATCTTTGCTTCTGTCTCCCAAGTAGCATTGCTCTCATCCTCTCCCCATTGCACTTTGACTAGTCGCACCTCTCTGTTCCTCAACTTCCTAATCTCTGACCTAAGGATGCGAGTAGGAGCTCGTCGAATAGTTGCATCACGCTCTACCTCCACTTCTCTAAGTAAGCTCGGCTCTACCACCTCTGCGGTCTCATGTAGGCACTTCCTCAAATGTGACACATGGAATACGTCATGTACCCCACTAAGTCTCTCGGGTAAATCCACCCTATATGCCATCCGTCCAATCCTTTCCTTAATAGGAAACGGCCAAACAAATCTTGGAGCTAACTTCCCAACGGACCCAAAGCGAACTACATTCCGTAATGGAAATACTTTGACAAAGACCATGTCCCCAACATCAAACTCAAGATCCGTCCTTCTCTTATCCGCGTAAGATTTCTGCCTATCCTGCGCTGCTTTCATCCTTCTTCGAATTAAATCAATCTTCTTCGAAGTCTCTCTAACCATATCAGGCCCAAGCAAGATCTTATCCGTAGACTCCCACCAACATGTAGGTGATCGACAAGGCCTTCCATAAAGAGCTTCGAAAGGAGCCATGCCAATACTGGACTGAAAGCTGTTATTATATGCGAACTCCACCAATGGAAGATGCTCTTCCTATGTACCTCCAAAATCCAAGATACAAAGCCTCAAAAGGTCTTCCAGAACACGATTCACCCTCTCGGTTTGGCCGTCCGTCTGAGGATGATATGCGGTGCTCAGACACAATTGAGTCCCCACTGCTTCTTGCAAACATTTCCAAAACTCGCCAGTGAAGATGGGATCTCGATCACTCACTATGCTAGAGGGTACTCCATGCAATCGAACTATCTCTCGAAGGTACACTGAAGCTAGCCATGGAGCAGTCCTCTTGCTCTTCACGGGTATGAAATGGGCGCTCTTAGTAAGCCTGTCTACTACAACCCAAATTCCTGTATTACACTTCCTCGATCTAGGCAATCCATCAATAAAATCCATCGAGACGCTATCCTACTTCCATTGCGGAACTTCCAATGGGTGAAGCAACCCACCTGGTTTCTTTTGCTCCGCTTTCACCTGTTGGCACACCAAGCATCTAGCGACATACTCGGCCACATCTTTCTTCATACCGGCCCAAAAGAAAACTAGCTTCATGTCTTGGTACATCTTGTCCCCACCGGGATGAATGGTCATCCTAGAACGGTGTGCCTCATCAAGAATAGCCTTCCTCAAACCCTCGTCTTGCGGTACACAAAGTCTACCGTCTCTACGCAAGCACCCCCTATTGTCTAGGGTGTACCTACTCAAATGGCTGGACGACTCCCCCCTTATGAGCCTCTCTACCAAATCAACCAACTGTGGGCCGTCCCTCTGTGCTTCTCCAATCCGCCCCAAAAGAGTAGGTCTGACCTCCAAGGATGCTAGCAAACCGGGTATATAGTCAACGGAAGGTCTGAAATCAAACATCGAGATAAATTCCAAGCTTCGTCGTTCCACGAATAATGGACTCAAGGACAACCTTTTTCTGCTCAAGGCGTCCGCCACCACGTTACCCTTGCCAGGGGTATACGCTATCTCGAAATCATAGGATGCTAAGAACTCCATCCACCTTTGCTGTCTCAAGTTCAAATCCTTCTGAGAAAACAAGTACTTCAATGATTTGTGGTCAGTGAACAATTCGAATCTCTCACCAAGAAGATAATGGCACCAAATCTTAAGCGCAGAAACAATAGCGGCCAACTCTAAATCATGGGTAGGGCAATTTTTCTCATGTGCCCTCAACTGCCTTCCACCATAGGCTATTACCCTTCCCTCTTGCATTAAGACTGCGCCCAGTCCTGTCCCATAAACATCGGTATAGACAACAAATGGCTTACTCCCATCTGGCAACACTAAGACTGGAGCTGTGGTTAAAGCTCTCTTTAACCGTCGGAACGCATCATCACAATCTACGTCCCATGCGAAGACTAGATTCTTCTTCGTCAAGCGAGTTAATGGGGATGATATCTTCGCGAAGTCCTTGATAAACTTCCTATAGTAGCCAGCCAACCCCAAGAAACTCCTCACCTCAGTAGCATTCTTCGGAACCTTCCAATCTTGGATGGACACTACCTTCGCGGGATCCACAGCTATCCCTTCCTTGGAGACCACGTGCCCCAAGAACCGCACTTCCTTCCTCCAGAAGTGACATTTAGAAAATTTAGCCTTAAGGCTATGTGCTCGAAGAGTCTCCAACACTTCCCTAAGATGTAGGGCATGCTCTTCTTCACTCTTAGAAAATACTAAGATGTCATCCACAAAGACCACCACGAACTTATTAAGGAACTCCCTGAACACCCTACTCATCAAATCAACAAAGTATGCAGGGGCGTTCGTCAACCCAAATGGCATCACCAGCCACTCATAGAAATCATCCGGAGTCCTAAAGGCAGTCTTGTCTATGCTATCCTCAGCCACCCTCAACTGATGAAACCCCGTGGCTAAGTCCAACTGAGAAAATACTGAAGCGCCAACCAACTGATCAAAGAGATCATCAATCCTCGGCAATGGGTGTCTATTCTTCTTTGTGAGCTTGTTGAGTTCTCTATAGTCTACACAAAGTCTGAGGGACCCATCCGCCTTCGTAGCAAAAACTACTGGAGCACCCCACTCTGATATACTCTGCCTTATGAACCCCTTCTCAAGCAACTCCCCTACTTGCTTATGGAGTTCCCTCCTCTCACGAGGAGTCATGTGGCGCACCGGTAAAGATACTGGTTTAGCATTATCCACCAGATATATTCAGAAGTCAATCTCCCGCTTCGGAGGTAAGCCCTTCACCTCCTCAAACACATCCGGGTACTCACGGACCACTCTAACAGATCGCAAACTCTCGACCGAAGCGTCAAGCGATTCAAGATAACTTAGCATAATAGAATCCATAGGATTACAAGAGATCTCGAGAGTGTTCCCCAAGCGGGTCATAAGCCTAACAACTCTCCTTTCACAATCAAGAACGGCACCATTACTGGATAACCAGTCCATGCCCAAAATCAACCCATAGCCCGTGAAGCCCAAAACAAAAGCATCACATCTAAACTCAATGCTAAGTATAGAAATCTTCAAACCCAAACATATCATGGACAAATAAGTGGAGCCCCCAATTGGGTTTGAAACAACCAAGGGATCATCTACTAGACTGGTGTCTAAGTGCAGTGACTCAACTAATGATGATGAGATAAACGAATGCGATGCGCCAGAATCAAACAATGTACGGATAGGATGATCAAATAGAAAAACCAGACTTTCAACGGAAATAGTTCTACCTCTTTCCTGAGTTGGTGGAACCGCAAGAGCCTGAACTTGCCCCCTTGCTTGACCCGGTGCCATAAGAGCTTGCACCTGTCCTCCTGAGGTAGATCCCGTCCTTTGCCCCTTCTTGGGGCAATCCTTCACTAGATGCCCTGCTTCACCACAGTGGTAGCAGCCAGTCTTCTTCTTCTTCCGACAATCTTTGCTTATGTGGCCTGGTATCCCGCAATTGAAGCACTTCTTCTTCCCCTTGCCACCGTTGCCTTTCCCACCTTTGTTTTGTTGCTGTTGAGGTCTCTTTTGATCTCCCTTCTTCTCGGGTGCCTTATTAGCATTGGGACCCTTCTCTTCCTCATGCATGAGTGCCATGTCAACTAGCTTCTCAAAGGTGGCCCCCATAGGGATATGAGTCATAGCCAATCCATGCATCGGTTCATTCAAGCCTTTAACGAACCTCAAAGCCTTCTTCTCCGGTGTATTCACCATGTCTATGTCAAACCTTGCCAATTGATTAAACTTGTTGACATATTCCTTCACCGAGAGATTTCCTTGCTTTAGAGTCAAGAACCTTTCCATATACAAATTTTCCTCCGCCCTTGAGAGAAACTTTGCCACAAATCTTTGCCTGAAATCCCCCCCAAGAGTCAACGGGGCGTTCTCCATTAGTGACCTCCCACCAGAATGAGGCCTCTCCCTTCATTAACCAAGCAGCCAACTTGATTTTCTTTCCTTCTTCCATCTCAAAGATATCTATCAACTCTTCCACCTCCTTAAGCCAATCTCTAGCCTCCACAAAAGTTTCAGATACTTGAAAATGTTTCCCTCCCATAGCTTTAAATTCCTTGCAAGTCTTAGCAAAAGTATCCGTGCGAGGAGGAGGAGGGGGAGGAGGAAGATCGGGTGCTATGGTTGGTGGAGGAACATTTGCTGGACCCGTAGGGGCGGCCCTAGCCTCCATCAATCTCCTATACCATACTGGTATCGTCACACCCTCCGGAAAGTAAAGATCTTCAGCCATGCTAAAACGAAAAAGGAAAGATTCAAAATGGAGAATTCGAAAGATAAATATATGGCTATTGGGGATTATGCTTTTCTTTCAAAAACTTTTCTCTTAAAAGACATGTTTTTGAAAATACTTCTTCCAAAAATGTTTTTAGAAAAAAAAAATAGTTTTCTAAAAATTTTATCTGTTTTGGTAACCTTCGCTCTGATACCACGTATAACACCCCACACCCGCTAAGGTCACTCACTAAGGGAATGCCTTAACTTCGGTGGAGCATTTTAAGTGAGTATAGAACAGAAAAATTACAACAAGACAGATATAAATACTTGAAAATCTAAAACATCATTTCATAGCAGCAGAAGGTAAACATGTTTAGTTACAACACCATAAAGAGTCAAGTACTAAATATCCATCCTGATAAAAACATAAGTACATAATCCCACTACATAAACAATAGCCATAAAAGAAAAGATAAGCTGGGCTTTACATCACGGTCCAAGCTCCAGAAGATAGATAAAGAAATCTGATCAAAGCCCACTAGTGCTAGGCCCAACCTGAGGACCTGAGGGGGAAAAGGATAAAAACAACGGGGTCAGACATAAGTCTGAGTGAGCCCTATAACTTTAACAACACAATCATTAAAGTAATTAGGGTATGATATAAACTTGGCACGGGATGACTGGGGATAAATGACTACACTAAGTAGCCAACTAGACATAAGGTGAACTAGGATAACGGTAAAGACGCATCTACCCACCCAAGGATAATTACTAACTGCACCACACCAGTCATTCCTACTTAAAGGTTGATCCCACCCAAGGACTTAGAAAGTTTACCCAGTAGTTTCGTGTACCCCTAGCTGACTACATAGGTGCCGTCTGCCCCTATCTCCACTAGGTGTACCCACTATTCCCAAGCGATCGGCTCCCTACCGTAGATACCCGTGCTGGCCCCACAGTGAGGTGTATCACTCCCCAAAGTGGCAACCCGATACAACAAATGGTGCACGGCTTATACCTAAATAATGCAACAACGTCTTACCTACCAGCCCGGGCCCACACACGCATATGAAACCCGTTGGACTTGCGTTGCCACCGCTAACCCGTTTTGGCCTCTTATAATCAAGCCCAGTACGCGTGTCCCGTCCTCGACATGGGTCGAGCCCAATAAGATACATATGGGTTACTGGGTGAAATGGGCCCCCACAAGCTACCACCTAAGCTTGTCCTTATATCTAGTGCATCCCACTTAACCCTTTAATCATGTTTAATTACATGTTTTCACTTGGTTAAGTATTCTAATCGGATTTTCTATTGCCACCCAAGGCAACCCACTAGATTTCCTCATGCCACCCAAGGCACTTACTTGATTTCCACATGCCACCGAAGGCACCCACTTAACCCCTCATGCCCACTACATGCTTATCTGGTTAAGTGTTTCTTAATTGATTAAAAACGTAACCGTTGTAAAGACCTCCCATATTAGACTATCTTTTATGGCAGCTGGATTTGTCGGTTGGGTCCGGGCAGCCTTACGCCATAACCGAGTCTAACCTCGTGTCTATACACTTGTCATGTATTTAGTTTGTGCCTAAGACCTCTCACATTGGGCCAATCATTTGTAGCCGCTGGATTTGCCGGTCGGTTCCGGGCAGTCTTACGCAACAAAAGGGTCCAACCTCGTGTCTTAGTCGATTAATTACACCTAATTAATCACCCCTGAATTAATTTTCCCTAATTAATTCCAATTTTTACGATGTACATAATTGACTCAATTATGTCCATCCACTTTATGGAATGCATAATCATACCAACTTCACACCATTTCATTAACATGTATATTAACCCCATCGTTCCCCACGTAATTCGCTAACGTGACATAAAAGGGAAGATTCATCACAAATATAATGGGTTCAACTTGCATAACATTAGCATCAACATGGGTTTAAAGGTGTCAACATGCATATAGCATCAAACCCAACTAGCATAAATAATCAACCCAAACTTGCATGAATCACATATGTCATAAGGAGGTTAACTTACATAAGTTTTTCATGTCATACAAAGGAGTAAACTTGCATATGTATGTATGACATACAAAGGGGTTAACTTGCATATGTATGCATATCATACTAAGGTGTAAACTTGCACATGTTACTTGCATATAATCAAACACCAAACTTGCATAACATGTCATATATGAACTTGCATATAATCATACACCAAACTTGCATAACATATCCTGTATGAACTAGCATATAATCATACACCAAACTTGCATATCATGGTGTCATAATGGATCAATGTTTCTCATATGACTTGCATAACTTGCATAACATCATGAACATATAGCACATAACTTGCATAACATCATTAACACATAGCATATAACTTCCATAACATGCATTGATCCACATTCATAGCCACAACCTCATTATATCCTATCATAATCATTTCAATAATTGGTCATTAAGGCTATAGATAACTCACAACTTGTTGATTAGCACTCCTAAGAAGATGATTAATTTGCTAGAGTTGATTAGAGATTGATTTGAGATGTTATCTTCTTCTACAAATTGATGGAGGCTCCTTCAAGTTGCATTTTGACGGCATGACGGCATTGTTTCTATTTTTAGTATGAATTAGGGTAGTCTTAGGGTGTATTTATAGAGTAGTTAGGTGTTTTAGGCCATTAGATTAACCCTAAATCAGATTAGAGCCGTCAGATCTCGTCCTAGCCACCAAAACACAGCCCAAAAGCCAAACTGGTGCACCCAGGTCACCTGGGCTCGACCAGGGAGGTCGACTCCCAGGTCGACACTAGGGTCGACTCCCCAGTCGACCTGGTGGGAAGGTCGACTCCCCAGTCGGCCCCCAGGTCGACCCCCTGGGTCTGGCGGGAATTTTCCCGCCACTTCTGAAATTTGAAATTTCTGTTTTTAAATTTTCTGAAACTTCTTCGGGCCATATCTGGGTCATACGGACTCCGATTTTCGAAAACTCGGACTCTATTTCGCGTATTTTTCCTAGACGAACGCAATGGCAAAGCCCGTTTTCCGTGGTTCAGATTTTAAAATTTAATTCTGCCCTGTTTTATATTATAGCAAGTTATTCAACATACGGGGTGTTACACTTTAGATCAACCTAGGATCCATCCAAACCATCCACTCCAAGAAAATGCATCATCAGGCCAATCAGAAGTCTCCACGTAGCCCTACGACTCAGCAAATCGTCACTGTCCAGAACAGTCAGCAGGAGTCGACCCCAACTAGGGGTCGACACCTATGTCGACACCCCTATAGGGGGTCGACTCCCATGTCGACACCCGATGGGGGGTCGACACTCCTGAGTGGGAGATTTCCCGCTCAGCTGCTTTCCTGAATTTTGAATTTCGAATCTGTTTTGATTATTTAATTATTATTTTAATTTAATTTCTGCTTACACTTGAAATCTTCTAACCTCCATAACTTCTTCATTCGGAATCCGATTAACACAAACTCAGACTCTATCTCAAGCAGAATTCCGAGACGAACGCAATGGCGCAACCCGTTTCACCTAATTCTTCTTCTAAAAATTAAGCGTTCTTAAAATTGTTAATTTCAATGTTTTAAAATAACTGGGTATTACACCTTATCTTATTACTTAGTTCATTGACTTGTATAACATTTTATTGCTTATTTACATTAGCATTTTTGACTTCTCAAACATTATGGTAAGTTTTATTTATGCTCCAAATGCAATGGAGTATCATACATTTTTTATCTATTTAGATTTAGCATTGCTTATTTAACAATGTAAGTTCGTTTCTACAGCGTATCATTTTTTATTTCATTTTACTCATTTCATTCATCCATTCCATAACAATTTCCCTTTGCATTCATTTCCATGCCATTTCCATTTTACTTATATAAATTGATTCCTATGTGCACATCAATATTCATTATTGAAGTAAATTCATACTTAAGTTTCTTACCTTTCCTTTCACATTCATTTTTACTATAGCATTTCCATTTGATAATAACTTCATTTGCAAATTCCAATAGATATCCCTCTTTCATTTAATAATACATAAATTTAAGAGTACAACCTTTACTATGACAATAGATTCATTTAACTAGCTTATTCATTCGTATAATTTATTTACTTTACGTATTTTAATTTAATTTCATACTACTAATAAGCATATATCATTTTATTTACATAACTTAAGTTTTACTCATATTAATAAACCATTAGTTTAATTTCACCTTCTTTATGCATGTCAATACTTGTACATTATCAACTTGCTTATTCCTATGACATTGTAACTTCTTGTATGTTAGGTAAGTTATATAATTCCATGAAAAAAGATGTAGTATTGTACAATCTCAATAGTTCCAATTTATTTCAAATTTACTATTTCAAATTTCTGAGAGTTTCAACTTCAATTTCGTTCTCTTAGTTCATTCCCTTATTTCACCATTTAGAAGTTTCTAAAATTCCAAATTTAATTCATTACAATAATTTGAAACTAACTAATTATTAGGGAAGTTAAGAATTCAAACTTCAGGTTCATTTCCAAATCAACTTTCAAAATATTACATATATTATATATTTTATATCAAACATACAATGAAAGATTTAAATCAGTTTCTCAAACAAGGTATAAAAGTTAAAAGTGGACTCCCCACTCAGACTGTTAAAAATAAACATTGATGATGCACGCACTCATCGTCGAAATCATTTCCTAAAGACAAGAGGGAATATATGCTTGTTACTTCAATAAAATTTATTTGGAAACAATTTCTATTGGAACTGTTTCCAAATTATACTTATATTATTTCAAAACTTTTGCAAATCACTATTTGAAAAACACAAGAATTTAAATTCTTAATTTCATATTTAGATTCATTTTATTTCATTATCAATTAATTTACAGTATTTCATTTTCTTAAAATCATTCAATAGTGAATAATTCAAATATATTGACTAACCAAACAATAAATGACAATAATCAAAGATTATCCTCTCCTAACACCCAACAAAATCAAAGTTAATAGATTTTCAGAATAACTTATATATACAATAATCCAAAACAATACCATGTCGATCAGTTCTACTTGAGTGTTTAGAAATCCTTATTGATGCCATGATGTCCTAAGTATCGACCAGAATTCATAAATACCCAAAGGGACAAATAAACACAATACAAAATCATTTCTATATCAAAATTAAAAGTACGCTCTCTCATACACAAGTAAGCTCATTCTAGGTTCTTACCGTGCTATCTCTAATGAGTTAACCCCAAATAGAACAAAGATTATCGCTAAACCTAGCTCTGATACCAAATGTAACGACATAGATTTTTGGTTGTTTAAGCCAACAAAAATCCACAGATGTCGGTTCAAATGAATCCAAAATACAAATAGTTATTAGGGTCAATTTAAGAAAAGGAAGAAAGAAGAAAAACAAACACAGAATCTTGCAACGGAAGGACATAATATAATAAATAAATAACAGTTCATGATGCTGTTAAAACGTACATTTGATTATACTGTACAATAATTATAAGAGTTAAACTATTACAAAACACACCAACAAATCAGCGAAATCAGAACTAATATATTCTTATATAAGTCAAATCACTCAGATCACTCAGATCAGAACTAATATATTCTCATATCTTTCAAATCAACGTCATGTAATAATATGAGCACCATAACATTAGAGATGCTCATGGGAATTTCCGTCTTCTAAGGATCCATTAAACTAGATACTATATAAGACAATATGTGGTTAAACATAAAATATTAAAATAGCATAAGCAGGATTACATTTTCACCCTTACACCGTTTATAAAGGTTGTAGTTTATACAGTACTGTAAATCCACCGTAAACTGGGGGAATTAGGGGCACTCCATAGGTACAACGTCAAATCAAAATCCTATGGGGCTCGATCAGGATAATATGACAAGGCATCGAGACAATACCCATTAGTAGAATTCTACCGGATTGTGAACCCGAGCTGTTGATAAGTCATAGCCGCAACTACCACCTACCATAGACAATGCCCTCAAAAATCAAAGGTGCGCCAAATCAATCACAAACTAAGGGATATATTATCGAAGAAGCATGTCTTCTAAGAGGAGCTAACTCACATTGGCCGTGGTATGACTCCTGTTTAGTCATTTTAATTATGACCCGAAGGATAAGACTATCCATCATCGTTCTCTTACTTCATTCCAGTAGCGTTCGCCAAACCAACCTACTTAATTCTGGATTCTCCACCACGTACACAATTATTAAAGTGGTTTTCGATATTGGCAGTGAGTATGACAATATCCGATCCTGGTCTCTTTTACAATCAAATGTTTACATTTTCCGCACTGGTTAGATTTTTACATTTCAAATGGCACTACACCAAATTCCTCAATTAGCAACGGTTTTATGCCATTACAAACTTATTTAGCAACAACTTTAAGTTGTTGTAACGACCGGGGTTGCAAACATTTAGCAACGGCTCAAAGCCGTTGCTAAATATGTTTTTAGCAACGACTTTGAGCCGTTGCTAATATTTTTCAATGGTTATTAGCCGTTACAGAATTCAATTTAGCAACGGCTCCTGCCCGTTGCTACATGTTGTAATACAATCAGTAATTTTTGTTTAGCAACGACTGTTGGCCGTTGCCAATTTTATTTAACAACGGTTTTGGGCCGTTGCTGTGTTAATATTTTTCAAAAAAATATATATATGTTTTTGAATTTCATTCCCTGCATTTCATATTCAGCAAAAATCTATTAATATTTGATATAAATACCACAACTGTTCATAATATTATGATAATTTCAATAGATATGTTGCTTCATAAAGTACAAATACCAAAATTTTATTCCAATCTTACATTCTGAGTTCACCAAAACAATAGTACACCACACATACCATCATAAAGTACTAATACTACACACATACCATCATAAAGTAGTAACATTGCAAGCCATAATTAAAATATCATACTACAAGCCATAAGCGTTGTCCAAGAAAAGTAGACTGCATCTCTCTTCATACTCTTAACCTGCCAAGAAAAGTAGACTGCATTAAGTAAGAAATCCAGACAACACAAATTAAGAGCACAACTTAGGCTCAAAAAACTGCAAGATGAAAGTATGAGCTTCAGAAATCGAACTGCAATGTAACCATGACACCACTGCAATTAATAGACCCATGGCACCACTGCAATTTTTGGCACTTAAACTAGAAAAAAATTTGAATAAGTTATCTCTAAAGTTGTGACATAAAAAGAGGGAATCAAATAGATAAGGAATATTAAAAAATCATATGGAAGCTGATCGTGCGGCTGGTGGTTAACATAGACTGAATTAAATTTCCACATAAATACAAGCAATGCACTGAGTAAAGTTGTGTGAATATTACTATGTGGATGGTGGTTAATGATCATATTCATTTAATCACATAACAATAAGTATTAACAAAGTTATTGCATGACTTTTACTTTATCTCTCTCTCTCGCACTAATTGCAGTCATGACTAAAACCAAAACAAATAGAAAGGGTAGAAGTCAAACTGAAACAAGGAGCTTATTGTGAACTTCCAAGGCGACCAGAAATTTTATGCACCTCTTATTTGGGCAAGATTTATAGTCACTTCCAAGGCCAACATTGCTTTTATCAGTGCTTTACAGAAGCAAGGTAGTTAATGTTTGCATTTCGCTGATATATCACATACTGGATCTCTAATATTTTCTTCTTCCTCTTAATATCGATCAAAATATCATTTAAAGAATTTTTTTCGATTTATCAATGATATTTGTCAATATATTTACTATATTTATCCGATATTTGATTCAAATACTGGTGAAAATAGCCAAATATCTCCATGTAGTGCGAAAATACATAACTATGTTGTATTACTATAAAATTGTAGGATATATGTGCAAATTATTTACATAGGAAGATTACTGTTCCGTCTAACTTTAGTTAAATTAATAAAATACAAATAGAAAGGAATGAAACCTGAAAAGTAGACTGCATCTCCCTGCATAAAGTACGAAATCCAGACAACACGAATTAAGAGCGCAACTTAGGCTCAAAAAACTGCAAGATGAAAGTATGGATATAAAATGATCCATAATATCGCAGTAATGACAGGAACTAAGTAAATTGCACACTCAAAAAAGGAAAAAATATTAGAAGAGTTATACAAAAAAAAAGTGCCAATTATGAATCATTTTCTTTCCATCATTTTTTAATTTTAGACGTTTTTATTTATTAAAACATGGACTAAAAATTAATTAAATGCATATTTCTATCTTAACAAGTTCAAGAAGAAGCCAATAAAATAACACATAATACTCGATTATTACCGCCAACCAACACTTACAGCAAGTTTGACTACAACCGACCAATTTCAAATAGATCACTCAATTCACAAACATCAAAAGCATTATGACCGAAAAGACGATCAGAGGTACAATTACAGTGGCAGCATAACCTAAGTCCAACAAAAGTGGAGCAGCAATGCTCGGATTTAAACTACTGGGGCACAACATTTGTTACGACTCTTTTGGGTAAGCTTCTAATGAATCAACACCACAGGGGCACAACATTTAAACACTATTTGTAATGCATACAAAAAAATTTACCATATAAGACACAGATGTGGCATGAAGGAACACTTCAATAATAGCAAAATAAGTTTTATTATAAACCACAACATATAAAATAACAGATCAAGTCCATGCTCAAGTTGTCAATACAAGTTTTACACCTTCAAGAGTTGAATACACCTTCAAATTGTCATTATGCACCCGAGCACGGCATGTTGTGCACAACCATACGGTTCTTAAATTACGACACCAAATGCACAATAAACAACTAAAAAATTTGGCACACAAATGAAAGTAATCATCTAGCAAAACTGTAGGATTAGACTTCAATAACGGGTATGCATCTCATTTATTGATAGCTACATGCATGCGACTGGAAAATGTTGCGAGTGTCATATGCGCCTTGAGTCACAAATTTCCTCTCAAACTTGTCCAAAAATTCGAGCAAATGGCGCACCAATTTTATTTTGACCATATTAGTTCATTTTTTAATCAATGTGAGCAAATGGCACACCAATTTTTTTTACAGGGCTTTCCTAATAAACTTCTAATTAAAGGGAGTTTTTTTTTCTTATCCCCCCAACTTTAACAGCAATTATGATCACAGTCTAGCAGCAAACAAAATTTAGATAATATAGCCAAGTTCGTGTTAAAGCTAAAAGAGGACTGTGTTTTACTATGTGTCTAGGTAACATTAGAAATGCATCAATGTAAACACATTCAGCACCACTATTAATATTTATTCTAAATTTACTGGTCCATTTTTTCCTACCTTATTATTGATCTACATCATGACATATTGTGGATATTAAATGATCACACAAAATAAAAATAGTTACTAAATGATCACCACACAAAAACAGGAAACTGAGAATAAGCACCTGAACCAGTGTCTACAGGTATCGTAAAAGATTCTTCGGATGGCACACAAAACCGCCAACTCCAACTTCTTCAAAGGTCGTAGCAAGAGGATAGTTTTGCTTGGTTTACTTTCATCTGGCAGCAGTATGTTGTCCACAACCAACTACGTCTTTTCCATGAATAATTGAACCCATCGAACCTCTGCATACTCTACCTATCGCAATGACCTCCAAATTAAAGTTTAAGATTTCACATTTCAAACTTACTGAATCGAAAAAAATTATTTGCATTGCCAATGTCTTTGTCCGGCTGTCTTTCATTCGAAGCATCGTGACATGCATTATTTCCTCCTTCATTCGAAGCATTGTCTGGTATTTGCTTCTCATATTTTCCCTTAATCAAGTCCACTGAAGACAAGGGCATGGAAATTGAGAATATATTTCTTATTAGGATTGGTTAGTTATTCACTGATAAGTTTTTATTCTCTTTTTTGATTGACATACTTTCATAGTTACAGAAATCTCATCATTGAGAGATATTACAAAGTAGACAAATGATCAACTTATATAGTTCTACTATATTTACAAAATGCTTGAAAAATGTACCACAAACAAGATTACATTTGCTGAGTTTGGAAATTCAGTGTTAAAAAATATTTTGTCATTCCAGCTGAATATAACTAACACTCATAATATTTTTTTATTCAATATCGTTTATGTATAGTTAGTATAATGCTTGAATAAAACTGTCGATTATATGCTACTAAATTGTTGATGATCTTGAATCCAACAGGAAAAGTACAAATCTAATACAATTAAAAATTGCACTAGGGAACGAGTTAAAATATTTTCAGCAAATGTGAAGAATAATGATATTAATGAAAAATGGTTGTGGCATCGATATATTTGGTAAATATTGATAGAAAAAATGCTTAAAAGGTGCCGAAGAAGCCTACAATAACATATTTATTTTATTATGTTCACACATTTAATTCCAAAATTGAAACTCATGACTTCAGCATTTCATAACCAGCTTATCGATGTAATGAATGATCACCGCCATTATTTACCTATACTTCAATTTTAGACAACTTTATATATAGTTATGTTGATGATGTCTTTAATGAAAGGAGAGCTAAAAGCCGGAGACACTACAAAAAGGATGTAATTTCTACTTATGTATCGATTTCGATTAGAAGATTCCTGCCATACAACTATCATGGTATGGACTGCTTATTATTGTTTAAACATCTACCACAATAAGCTTTAAATAAACAAGCTTAAGTAAGTATATACTAAAAAGATTTATCTCATGTTTGCCATCAATCTTCTTCAATGTGTTCATAGATCAATGTGTACACTGATAATATTTACAATTCACGTTATATAGATCTATCAAAAGGAACTCATTTGCACCTTTTTCCATGTCCATCTATTCAGGATCCAACTATACTCTGATTGTGAATTAAATGGCACGTGTGTAGGATCCCGCCAATACGTGTTTTGGTGAGGTCTTTGGCTTCAGTATGGAAATCTTTGAATTTGAGGTCAAGTAGTATTTGCATAACCCACCTAAGTTCAATACCACTATTTTCATACTAAATTGTACTATTTACGTGAATCATATGACCTAATCATATTACTTTTCAGAAGTTTGAATTCTTTATTAACTGTTAGCTCTATCCAAGTGAACTACAAACTAGAAATTTTACATGCTAAGAGTAGTGACCAAAATGAACTTTAGCGACATTGATGTATTGTTATGATTGGTCAACTAATACGTTGGCATTATACCACTTTTGTTTAATTTCATGTGTTTTGGTAGTTAGCACATAGTTATTCGTAATATAAATTTAAGTGTATAAGCTTAATATTGAAAACTATAACAGGCATTACAACAATGGGCATCTAACCTATTTTAGACCATTCAAGGTTATACTTAAGTCATGTAAACTATCCAGAATATTAGAGTTTCTATACCTCTTTAATCAAACCATGCCTGGCAATTTTACTACCAGTACTGAAATAATTGGTTACCCAGTTACCTACAAAATTCTCATTACCTCAATGCAGATATAAATCCACTTTTTCCTAATCAACTCCATGTAAAAAGTATATGATACTAATGAATTTCTGCACCCATTTGTCTAGGGTTACTTGCCTCTTTGTATTCATTTGTTAGAAAGAATGGGTTTATTTCATTTAGAAAAAGGCTTCTTTCTTATTTCCATTTTTACCACCTGAACCGATTTTTTTACTGAAATTATAATTAAAAGGAAAAAATTGATGAAATCTATTCTTTTTTGATTAAGCATTTAATATTCTTAAAGTACGGTAACACCAATTGCAATAAGCCATCTAACATCAAAATTACTGAACTCTTTAAAACATAATTATATAAGCAAAAGCTAAAACAAAAAATGATAGAAATAGGACTGTGATATATCATACGATTGCTAGATTTTTTTATGTGAAGAACTCAGTTGTCCTTTACGATCTGTTCATTTCCACTACAAGAATAGTACCAATTTTCGATGGTTATATGCCATTAGCGGCGGTCAAAAACCATCATCATAGCTGTCAGAATCAGAACATATGAACACAATTGTAGGTTTAATTATAGAATTAAGTGAAAACTTAATATAGGGAAAAAATATATATATAAACGACGTATTTACCAAATATAGAAGCAAGGGCGTACTGATTTGGATAGAAAAAAAAATGGATCTTCAGATTCAAAATATAGAAGCAAGGGACGGATCTTCAGATTCCCCTTTAGATCGGTAGAACACAAATCGAAATCCTGTGTCAATCGAGATTGCTAGAAAATAAAACGGATCGATGACGAATGATTGAAAAGAAGAACAGTTCCATACCTTGAGTCAATCAAGATTAGTCTTCTATTGAAATCGCAATCTTCAATTAGGAATCAGACAGTAAATCAGTGGATTTGGGATTGACAGATGATTTTAGGGTTTCTTTTTTTTTTTTGGAATGGTTTGGGAAAGTGAGCGTATTTTGGAGAAAAGGGAGCGTACTGGTTGACCGGGGGGTAGGGAAGTACAATTCCCACTTAGAATGGCCTAGAGCCGTTGCAAAATATGAAAAGATGGGGACCAATTCTCTAAAGAGCTTTGCAACGGCCAAAAGCTGTTGCCAATTAGCATCGGCTCATAGCTGTTGCAAAGCTGCCGCGTTGCAAAGCTGCCGCGTTAAGGGGTTACGAAATTAGTATTATGGTGTAGTGTGGTTCATACTTCATACCAAAATTTCAGATTTTACTTTAAACCATTTCATATTAAAAATAGAATATACTTCGATATTAAAATCTCTTTTTAAAACTAAACTTAAAATCATGAAACAATTCCAATCTTAAAATAATATTAATAATTAAAATAGTTTAAATGTATATTAAACCAGTTTATATATATATATATATACACACACATTTGAAATAGTTTGAAAATAAATAAGTTTAAATAAATAATTTTGAATTTAAAAATAGTATTTATCAAAATTTAGTTAAATGCAAATACAGTTAAATATTAAAGAAGCATATAAAATAGATAGTGATTGTTAAAATAGTTTATTTAAAATAATTAATATATACATAAGTTAATAAATAAATAAAATAGTTTATCTTTTTGGCATAGCCGACCGATTTTTACAGTGATCTGTAACACTTTTTATTATAACAAATAATAAATTTACAGTATACTATAGGTGATTGTGGTTACAATCAACTAATTCGGTTTTTATGGTGGATCGTCCACCGTCTATGGAGTTTATAGTGTTCTGTCCACTCTACCTATTAAGCTTATAGCACTGGAGCTAGTTAAATTAGCTGACTACAATTTCCTTACTACCCAAGGTAGTGAATACGTTCCATATAAAACACTGAATGCCATATACAAATATCATGAGTACAATTACATGTCCCAAACCCTATACTTTCAGACCCTATACTTTCAGACCACTCCCCTATTATCCTATCCCAAGGAATGCCTAAGAGAAGAGAGTATAGAAGTTTTAAAATTTTCAATTCTTGGATCCTTGATCCGGAATTCTCTTCTAAAATTATCACTTCTTGGTCTCCACATTTCTTTGGTAATCCGATGTTTATTTTGTGCAGGAAGCTTAAGGAAACTAAATTTGTTCTACGGCAATGGGCAAGCATCAAGTTTGGAAATGGGTCTAAGTTGTCTGATAATCTAAAATTTTCCTTGAATCAGGCACAAATCAGGTTGCTTCAGAATCCCGATGATGCGAGTGTGGCGCTAGAAGAAAGCAGAATTTTCACTGAATTAAATAGCGCTCTTGAGTTGGAAGCTAGCATGAAGAAACAACAGCTTAATCTTAGGTGGAAAAACGATGGGGACAGGAATACACAATTTTTCCATGCAGCAGTCAAGATTAAGCAGGCTGCTGAGCAAATTCATAATATTTCTGATGAAGATGGTAATTTCTATGACACGTCCGAAGCAATTGACGCTGCCCTTCTAAAGTATTTTACTGATCTCCTGGGTAACAACACTGATTTTAGTCCGGATTTGAGCCTTATTGATGATGTTTCACTTCCAACCATTTCCGTAACGCAGTCCGATCTGCTGATCGCTAGGGTTACTGATCAGGAAATCAAACATGTTCTCTTCTCTATGAACAAAAAATCTAGCGGAGGACCGGATGGTTTCAATGTTTCATTTTTCCTGAGCTCCTGGAATATAATTGAGGCGGATTTTTATAAGGCAATTCACAATTTCTTCGATAAATTCAAGCTCCTTTCTGAAGTGAACGCTACAAATCTTGTTCTTATTCCCAAAGTAAAGCCGGCTTCTTCTGTCTCTTCCTTTAGGCCGATATCGTGTTGTAATGTCACATACAAGTGTATCTCCAAAATTCTTTCGAATAGATTGCTGGAGGTGTTGCCGTGCTTGATATCCTCCAACCAGTCAGCGTTCCTCCCGTCTAGAAGCATACTTGACAACGTCTTGTTAACTCACGAGCTAATTAAAGGGTACGGTCGTGCTAATGCTACCCCTTCAGCTACATTAAAGCTTGATCTATCAAAGGCGTTTGATACGGTGCATTGGACTTCGATCGTTAGGATCCTTGCAAGAATGAATTTCCCGAAGGTTTTTGTTGCCTGGGTTTATATATGTATTTCGACGCCTAGTTTTTCCCTCGTCTATAATGGCAAAAGTTCGGGACATTTCAAGAGCAAACAAGGGATTCGCCAAGGTGACCCGATTTCGTCTTACATATTCATCACAGTTATGGAGTTGCTAACTTCCTTATTTAAAGAGAAATATGATCATGGCTTAATCCAATATCATCCCAAGTGTAAGCAGAATTCTATATCAACCCTTCTTTTCGCCGACGATATAATGGTGTTCACTAAACCAGCAGCCATGTCCTTACATTCCATCCTAGAAACTCTGAATAAATTTTATGTTATGACTGGCCTTAAAATTAGTACTTCTAAATCTCAGGTTCTCTTTTCTGGTGTTAGTAGCGAGCATGCGACTCAATTGAGAACTGTTCTACGGATGATGCCCCTTGAAAAAGGTACAATTTACCTTGGTCTTCCGTTGTGTACATCACGAATCACGAAGGCTAACTGTATGCCACTTTTCAAACGAATTACCGATTCCTTGAATAGTTGGGCGAATAAGTTCCTCTCGCAAGCTGGCAGGTTAACTCTCGTGCATAGTATTGGTTTTTCTCTTTCCGTTTATTGGGCGAGAGCTTTCGTTCTTCCCAAAAAATTAGTCTCCATGATCAGTGCCGCTATGTTGCGGTTTCTATGGACTGGTAGTATGTACGGCAGAAAACCGATTCCGTGTTCTTTCACCAAAATGCTTCTTCCAAAGAGTAGAGGAGGGTTGGGCTTGTATTCTTTGCACAAATGGAATATTGCGGCTGCTAGCACACATTTCAATAACTTTGTAAGCCGTTCTAACAGCATTTGGGTCCAATGGTGTTGGCGTTACAACGTAAAGAATCATAAGTTTTGGACCATGGACTGTCTGAATAATTGCAGCTGGGCTTGGCGCTGTATATTAGCTATGCGCGCAAAATTTCTACCGTGCATCCAATATAATATCTCACCAACAAGTAAGGTATCTTTCTGGGATGATCCGTGGATTTCAAAGGGTGTCATTCTCTCAAAGCTTCTCGGTCATGAGTTTGCTCAAACTGCCGTGAACAGGAATGCTTTGGTAACTTTCTTCCTCGCATCTGGTAAGGTGGTGCTTCCTTACTTTTCGAGTTCTCACGCGCGCAGTTTGTGTAATAGCCTTACCACCAATATTTCATATGCCGTTAATGGGGTGGTGGCGTGGAATGGAGCACCTCATTCCGTAAAAAATGCTTACCTTTTCTTACTTGGCGTTGAGCTGATCCCTGAGTGTCAGTGGTATCGAATTATTTGGAGTACAAATGCTGTCCCCAAAGAAAACGTCATGTTCTGGAAGGTCTTACACAATGCTTTGCTTACCAAAATGAAATTATCCCTTATGGGTATGAATGTGTCCAGAACATGCTTGCTTTGTGAAAATTATGAGGAGACAACGCCCCATTTATTTTTTGAGTGTCACTACACGTTTGGTTTATGGAATAGGGTGCTAACACTTTTCAACGTCATTTCCAATGGTGGTATATCTGCAGTGCAATGGGAATACATACGACAATCAACAAAGTGGAGAAAGGATGTCCACATCCTTTTCATTCTATGCATGAAAAAGCTTGTTAGGATGATTTGGATGGAGAGAAATTCTAGAGTGTTCTCAGAGAAGAAGAAAACAAAAGATGAAATATGGGCTGCGTGGAAGCTTCAAATGAGAAGGGATCTAACTTCATCTTTATACAAGTTTGATGGTCAATTTTTGAACGCATGGTTCCATTTGTTGTCGTGATTTATCGGTCTTTGATTGTGTGTCTGTAGTTGTACTTTTGTATGTTTTCTCTTCTTTTTTAATAAATGTGGTAGGAGTCCACTTAACCCCGCTTGCCTTGCAAAAAAAAAAAAAAATTACATGTCTATTATTACATACAACTACAGTAAAAATAGTAAAATGAGACACAGTTACAGCAGAAATTCCTTGAGCTTCACACCCACAGTAGAAGCATGACTCTAACTTTGTATGGCTTCAGGAGAAGTCCCATCATTCAGTATAAACTTAGCAGTTAAAGGAGTATGGAGGTGAAGATTATCACCGTAAAACAAGCAGGAAATGATGTTTCAACAGTGAACACTTTAAAGCCAAATCACAAACTCACGAAACCCAAATTTGCACCAGTTTAAATCCAAACTGCACCGCAGGCAAGACGATGTACAGATGTGAATCAGTCAGGTAAAAATATCACCGTAAAATCCAACTAAGTTCAGTGCGATAAGCATCTCGTGTACAATCGAATTTTAAAGCAATGACCAAACCTAACAGACACCAGACAAAATTAAAGCCAAACATTCAGAACCATAGCGTGGCATGGTTTTGAACTCCAAAGTACCGAAAATAAAAACCAAGCACCCAAGAAAAAACATACAACCACGAAATCACCACTGAAAGATCGAGCTACCGACAAGACAAAATACATTGAACATTGAATAGCCTAACAGTCGTAAAGTACCATCACAGACTATAAGTCGAAACGTGAAAACAATACAAACCGATAGTGAATTGCTACTCCCATGAACCTCTGCATCAGTGACATATTCTCTTCCAAGATGAAGACTACCAGGTGAAGAATGAGCAGAGCTAGCAGCTGCCTGAAATAGTCGTGACACAGTTGAAGATAGTTTTCTATAGTAGTAACGGGATTTAGGTGTTTGGGTAGATGAGGTTGAGGTAAAAAGTGGTTTTATGGAGTTCAAAATTGATAACAACAAGCTGGATTTGAAAGAGGAAATTAATCGTAAGAACCATTACGTTGAAACGAAAACAAGGTTGGGGTTTAGGAGACCAGAGAATAAGGATTAGTGAAGACGAGAGCTTTATGTGGAGAAGTCAGATGAAAAGAGCGAGAGAAGAAGAATAGAAGGAAATCCTTGTCGCCATTACAGTAAATCTTACAAAAGATTTTTATGTATTTTAGCCGCGTTGTAAATAAAATAGTTTATAAAGTAAAATAGTTATTTATTAAAGTAGTTTAAAATAATCACAATATGCATAAGTTAAAAATAGAATAGCTTATAAGAAAAATAGTAATTTACTAAAATAGTTTATATAATGGTTTAAAATACTATAGTTAGGATTAGAATTGTTTCTTCCAAATTTTAATTACACTTGAAGTCATATTACAATTTTAGATCAAATCAACTCAACTTCAATATTTTAGTTCGATTCAACTTTCTATTTAAATTCTATTAATGATAAAAATCGTCAACACCCAACTAATAACTGGTAGAGTACATATAGTGAAATTAGAGGATGGTCAAAACCATTTTAAAAGACAGGTCGACCTAAGCTATATTGAGTTTGAACACATTATCCTCTTAATTAATCGAGCTTTATTTTTCTTTTGGAATATTGATGCTTCCTTTGAATGCAAGAGTTGCCCTCTTTTGAGTGTATCAACAATGCATTTTTAGGTGAAAAATGGTTATACCGAGAATGACGTTCTAAATACTTGTGTTAGGGTTTGAGGGTATTCATGTTATGATTTTCCCATATACGTAAGTAACCCTATTGCAAAGGTGTGCTTTAGATTCAAGATAAAATAATGTACATTATATTAAGAAGAAACAGGCTAAGATATCACAACGTTTACATTTGATGATGTATCATAGCCTTTAACGACTAAAAATGATACTTCCACATTGATCCAGCCCATTAAAGGCCTTGGTTGTGTCATCTATCATGTCGAAAACCTATAATAAGTCATTGAACGATATGATATATTAGTCATATTCAAAAAGGGTTAAAACACAAGCATAATCATGAGGAAAGAATCATCTATTTTTATGATGCTTGTCCTTCTAATGTGCTTGCACTTAAATCTTTTGTATATGAGATTAGTTGATGACTCCCTGTTATACTAGTTTGATCACAATATGATTATAGAATCAAGAATAAATACAATTTCAATCTCCCTCTTTACTTTTGTATATAACAATATGATTTTTGTTTCATAATTACAAACATATACACTATAATATAAATGTGTCTGTAATTGTATTATTCTACTACATCACATACAGAAATAAATATTCATTTTTGAATAGTACTATTACATAAGAATTTAAATATTTAAACGGAGTTTTATTTAAATGTAATATTTTATTTCAACATTTCAATAGCACAAACTTCTAACTCCACTATTGTACATATCTGTGTATAATACATTCAATTTCACTTGTACATTGATTCATCGCTACAACACTCTATTCACTCAGTTGTACATATATACAAACTCATATATAGACTCACTCATACACTGACACACCTTGTCTTCGGTGTGCTTTAGAGTCAGTCCTGTCACCTCTCACATGTAACACACACAGTAAACTGGAACAAAAATTGATTTGCATTCTAGCGGATATAAATTTATTTTAAATTTTATTTGCCTTAAAATTTTGGTGTGATTCTCATCATATTTCTTGACTTTGTCTGATATGTATATAAGTCTAGTGTCTAGACCGTTTGTGATATTCAGTGATTCACTGTAAATATCACAAGGTAGACTATATATCTTGTGCCTGTAGATCGGCCTCAACACAGCTATAGTGGTCTGCTGATCAAGACCTGCCTCAACTCACATTTGTGGTCTACAGATCTTGACCAGCCACGACACAACATATAGTGGTCTGCTGAGTAAATAAAGATACTTTTGCACATGTATACAGTAATTTTGAAGTGAACAGATACAAAGCCCAGACATGCAAGTATGACAACATAGCAAGTGACACAAAATACAAACACACATATATACACACACATTTGTGTGTGTGTGAGAGAGAGTATGTATATATGGTAGCATCACAAGGTCAATGACCAAAGCAAGAAAAGCATCATAGCAGAGCAATTGAACAAAAGCATTACAAGCGCTCACAATGGTCAGACTAGCCAAAATCACAAGCCAAGTCAAGGTCCAGCAAAAATAAGTACAAACTGGTTAAACATGTACAAATGCACAACGAGTGTACAGATGTACAAGCAAAAATGAACAAACCAGAAATCTCAAAAATGAAAAAGGGTCAAGAAATTTCAAATAGTGAAATGCATGGACACATCAAGCAGCAACTCAAATGAAATTCGAAAACCAACGAGAACAATGGCACAAATATTTTGTCAAGTACAAAACATATATGTACAGTATCAATGGAGCACAACAAGTATGTTTAAATTGCATGGGACAAGCACAAGAAGGCAACAACCAAGACACACACACACACACACACATATATATATATATACATGTTGTATATATATATATATATATACATGGTTCAGCATGGAAAATGCAACCACGGGAGCTAATAAGTCAAGAAGCTATTAGAGCCGCAAACACATGAACATATCACAAATACTAAGTGCAAACAAATCAAGTATACACCAAGCCAGAGATGAGCGTAAGTACATATTTTAGTTTCAAGAAAGTGTACATGGAAGTCAATCTCAAGTCAATAAAAGTTATGACAAGTGACACAAGCAATAATACATGGTAAAGTAAAAATTGGAAACACTACTATTCACACTGGTTCAGAAATGCTACAGAGTGCAACTGAACAAGAAGGCATAAAATTCAATTTCCGGCATAGATGAATACACAAAGCAATGCAAATATATGCAACTCGGTGGCACAATGCAAAGCTCATGTGTGTACACTGTTCAACATGGATCAAGCCAAAAACAATGGATACACAAGCCAAACCCAGTATATACCAATGGCCAGGGATATACATGTGCAATAGCATCCCACACAAAGACAAGCTTACCAAAGCACAAATATATGTGCACAACAAAACATATATATGGGTCAAAGTATAAATGGTTATACAGCATGGACAAATGCATGGCACGGTGTAGCATGATGACATGGTCAAAAACTACAAGCAGCTCTAAAGTGAAACAAAGAAAAGCTCATGGGAACAAGTACACAAACTCACAAGATCACAAATAGTTCAAGTATGCATCAGTTGACATGCTCATGAGAAAAAAGCAACATAAGTGTGCATTGTAATGACATATATATATATATATATGTATGTATGTATGTATGTATGTATGTATGTATGTATATATACACACAAATTTATGTATATATATATATATATATATATATATTCATTCATGCATATGCAAGATATGAAAATATCATGCAACAAGTAAATTTTAAGTGCCGAAGCAATGCTCACATGTTCTCAGTGGAAAAGGTCAAAAAAAAATCACTGATTTGAAAATTGGAAAGAAGTTAATTTACATTTGTGGCAAGGATAAATTTGGCAACTGGATTTTGCAAATAAAGTTTTCAAATTCACAAAGAGACAAGAACATGGTATGATACATCAATGAAGATCAAGCATGGAAATATCAAACATGATTAAAGCAATCGATTTATGGCAAGGGAGAAACAGTTTTCATTTCTGGAGAATCACATAAAGATCAATCAACACGATTAAAGGTTCTTTTTTGGCAAGAATAATTTCACTAATTCAAAAACATTACAGATATGCCAATTCGTTAATTTTGTGCCAAGAAAATCATTCAATCATTCACGGGAATCAATTAAGCAATCGCTTAACAATCAAGAGCCAAATCAATTCATGAAATCAGAGATTTAAGGGTTTCTAAACCGTATAAATTACACCATTTTCACCATTGACAATATCGAAAACAAAGCAATAAATTCAAATGTAAGAGAAGTAAAAATCAGAATTACTCATGTGTTTTCGATTGCAATCCCAAACCAGATCAATTGACCAAGAGAAAACAATGAACCAAAGCTTCGGAGTATAAAATCCCAGAGCAACAAAAATTGCGATTTGATTTGGAGGCAAAAAAACCTAATTTCCTTTCGACCACCATTGAAGAAAATTTTGAAGCCGACAAATTCATTTATTCAAGCGATAAAATTCAACGGGCCAAGTTTTCAATTGCTTAGGGTTTGGTTATTATATTTTGTTTTTTGTATTTCTTTGGTAAATGATCTGCAGTTTACTAGTTTACTTCGAACTAGGGTTTGCGAGTATGAATCTGTAATTCGGAGAAAATCTGATCTTGGGGATAAAGATCAGTACACGGTTTTGAGCATAGGATTAGAACAGTTGGGAGAAGGTGTTGCGAGTTTAAACGCAATTTGTAATCATATATATTGTTTTAATTCTAGTAGAAACCTTGGGGAATGCAGCAATAGGCAGGGTTTGCCGAAGCTGGGTAAAATCTATGTCATTTACTTTCTACATTTATTTACTCCGTTGTAGTTTGTGTTGTGATAATTTTAATATCTCGTAAAATTGCAGTAGACCCTATTCAACCCCCCCCCCCCCTCTAGGGTTAATCTAGACCTACATTTATTTATCATGAGTGTATTACCATTGATAAGAATATACCCAATCTGGTTTAGGGTTTTGTATCTTATGAATTGAGTACAAGATTTTGGAATGAGAGAAGGTCCCCTAAAAATGTGACCTCTAGGGTCTTATTTATAGAAGATTCGGGGTCCCTTCTGTAGTGACCGTGTGGGCAACCCCCTTTTCGCACTAACCTATTAGTATCCGCCCATGTCAACGTTTTCTGACTTTGGTACTGGCTTTACTCCCATCTCGCTTGCATTTATTGGTGTCGCCATTAGGAATTTAGTTTTGGTCTTGTAGTTCCAGCTTACGTATAATTGCTTCCTATTCTTTTTGTTTGGTATCGCTTCCAACGACACATGCTCTCGGTATTTGGTTATGTCTTTGTGCTTAATGTACTAACTTTCGGTATCGTCTTTGTACTTCAACCCTATTTCACATAATGTTGGCTTTATGCATTTGCCTTTATTATTCGGTGTCGATACCAAGCTAACTACTCGCTGCATGTTGATGTCGACAATGTGCTTTTATTGCCAGCACAAATCTATTTGTTTCCTTATGCTGGTGTCGATAGCATGTTTGTAAAGTCATTGTTTTGGTGTCATCTACGCCAATACCCTTTATACCCTTGGTATCGATTCCATATTCCCAATCTTTCCATTTTGGTATCAGTTTCATTGTTGTCATTCCAACATTTTCCTGTCTGCTTCACCTTTCATGGATTCATTTCATGGTGCTGGCTCTACACTTATCCTTTTCTTTTCGGTGTCAACCCTGTCGTCTCTTCATCTTGTATTTGGTATTGATTTTGTCGCTTTCAATCCCCCCTTTTGGTTTTGACTTCGTATTACTGGGCCCTGATACTTGGTGTCGGATTAGCTATCCCCAAAGCCTTTTCTTCTTGATATTAGTATCGTTACCTCAAACCATCTATTTTCAGTATCATCTTCTAGTTTTGAAGCTTCTACTTCTTTTCATTAGATCAATGTAAACTTTAGTGATAACATTTAGGCCCTCTATATAAAGAGGCTTTTGTTCTTTAGGACAAAAATCATATGATTCCTGCATTACCTTCCCGTAACTTAATAATCATTAGAGAAATTATATATTATTAGTTTTGTATAATCCATAATAATGACATAAGAAAGAATGTTAAATTTTCTTTGATAGCAAAATTGGATTTGAGATCATGCTCTCTATGATAATGAGTTTGTAATTTGGGGTTTAAACCTGAGTTTGAATATATAAAGCGTGAACCTGGGTCCTTATAATGAAAATTCAGAGATTTATGACCTTTTTCTGTTACTAGAAATAGGAAATCCGAGATTTTAATTTAGGTGTTTATTCTCAAAATACCGTTTTTTGAAAGTGTGGGATAGTAAACCCAAAATCTAGACTCGGATGTATGTAATAGAAATCCAAAAATCTGTCTCTATAATTGTGGATTTAATATTTGAAAGGCAAATTTAGACACTCATAATGGTAGTTCAGAAATCTATCTCTACTGAAAAAAATAGAGGATCGAAACTCCAAAATTCGAACATTTCGCAATAGCAATCCAGAAATCCACTTCTAGCGTTATTAATCAAAAGCCATATTCGAATACTTTTGATAGAAGACCACCAAAAATGCACTTGTGGAAATAATAGAAGTCCTGAAACCCATATTCGGGTATGTATAATAGAAGACTAGAAATCCACTTCTGGAAATAATATAAATCCCAAAACCCATATTTGGGTACTCATAATAGAAGACCAGAAATCCACTTCTCGAAAGAATAGACACCCCGAAACCCATATTCGGGTATTTATAATAGATGACTAGAAATCCACTTCTGGAAATAATATAAGTCCTGAAACCCATATTCGGGTATTTATAATGGAAAACCAGAAATCCACTTCTGGAGATAATAAAAGTCGCGAAACCCATATTCGGGTATTTATAATTGAATGCCAGAAATCCACTTCTAGAGATAATAGAAATCCCAAAATTCATATACAAGTGTTTATAATAGAAGACCAGAAATCCACTTCTGGAAATAATAGAATTCCCAAAACCCATATTCGGGTATTTATAATAGAAGACCAAAAATATACTTCTTGAAATAATAGAAGTCACAAAACCCATATTCGGGGTTTGAAGTTCTAACGCCCATTTCAGGCTTGTTCTTAAAGCAGAGGTAGGACATGCTTTAAGTGCTCCCTTTGAGCTTTCGTTCCCTTCTACGGGATGAGACTTAAGAAGAGGTAGGGCGCGCTTATCCTTATAGCAGAGGCATGACGTGCTTTCAGTGCTCCCTTTGAGGCTTTCATTCCCTTCTGTGGGACGAGATGTAAGCAGAGGTAGGGCGTGCTCATCCTTAGAGCAAAGGTAGGACGTGCTTTAAGTGCTCCCTTTGAGCTTTCTTTCCCTTATGCGGGACGAGACATAAGTAGAGGTAGGGTGTGATCATCCTTAAAGAAGAGGTAGGACATGCTCAGTCAAAGTAGAGGCAGCGCATGCTCATATTTAGAGCAGAGGTAGGGCGTTCTCAGTCGAAGTAAAGACATGGCTTATTCTTTAAAAGAACCGAGGCAGAGCATGCTTCATTTGGAATCTTTTCTAGGACATTTTTTTTGTGATGGGTTCAACCTCCCTCTAGAAGGCACCTTAACCTGGCCATTGTGACGTGGTTAAGAGCTTAGATGCTACAGACTGGCAATCATTTTCATGGACAGAGGCTTACTCTGTTGACGCTTTAACCTGGCCCTTTTTGGTTTAGGCATGGCTAAAGGATTACGCACCACCTCCCTCTAGGAGGTTCCTTGCCTTGGCCATCTTGGTGTAGACAAGGGTTTTCTACCATTGTAGGTAGCTTTACCCATTTCGAGTAGTTTCAAATTTTAAGGTGTTTTCATACTCCCGACCATGTGGGGATTATTAAGAAGATCTTCTTACATCCATTTATCATTGAAAAGTATGGTGTCAAGTGTTCTGCATTGCATGTTCTAGGTATTGGATCACCATTTGGTTTATAGAGTCGATATGTTCGGGGTTGAGTTCTTGATAGATAATCAAGGGTCCTTCCAAATTTGGACCAAGGGGGCCGTCTGTTAGATTTTAGTATTTTCCATTACCCTTCCTTAGACCAAATCCCTTTTAAAATGTTCTTGTTTTTACTTTCGAGTTGTAGTACATAGTGATTCTTCTTTGATATTCGACTGTTCTAATAACCCAGTTATCCTTGATTCATCTCAGCCACATTGTTTATTGCGGCAAAGCCAAGATTCATTGCATAGCGTAGATGGTGCATGTCAGGGGTAATTATCACATATCCTACCCCTACTCTTTCTCGTTTGATGCTCTCTCTATATACAATTGCCATTTGGATTTAAGATCATTTTTCTTTTTGAATTTTTCTTTAACAAAGCTTGTACACTCATTAACAAAGTCTGCTAAGGCTTGTCCTTTGATTGTCGCTCGCGATTGGAACTCAATTTCCTTTTGGCTAAGCTCAATTCCGCACTTGACCAATCTCTCTGATGTCTATGGTTTACAAAAAACTTGTTTAAGTGAAAAGTTGGTTATGACTTTAATTGGATGTGCTTGAAAGTAACCTCTAAGTTTCCGAGCTGTAAGTATAAAACAAAGAGGCTAACTTTTCTATCATGGGATATTGGATTTCTACATCATTTAACCTTCTGCTAACATAATAAATTGGAAGGTGCGTTCCGTTTCCTTCACTAATAAGAACCAAGCTAACTGCATAATCTGAAACAACCATGTAAAGATATAAGTCTTCTCCATTTTTGGGACTGGATAAAATTAGAGGTCTTCCTAAATAATCTTTCAATTCCTGAAAAGCCTTTCTGCATCCTCGCTCCATTCAAATTTCTTCTTTTTCTTAATTATGTCAAAGAAAGGTATGAACTAATCAGTGGCTTTAGAAATAAACCTACTGAAGGCCTCTACTTTTCCACTTAAACTGATGAGCTCTTTACTTATCTTGGGTTCATCCATATTCCTTATGGCTTTAATTTAGTCGGGGCTACTTCAATCCTATATTCACTGGTGGCATATCCTAGAAATTTCCCTGATTGTGGATTCAACTTCATTTGATATTCCCTTAACACTGAAAATTTCTTTTAGATCTTCCAAATGACTTTCCGTTTCGTTGGATTTTACTAACATGTCATCCACATATACCTCCATATTCTTCCCTATTTTCTTTTGGAACATTATGTTGACCAGTCTTCGATATGTTGTACCTGTATTTTCAATCCAAAAGGCGGACTTGATTTACCAATTGGTGGACCCTAAGGTTGACCCATTTAATGTTAGGTCAACCTACCAATATTGCAAGGCGAACTAACATTCAGGTACGAGAGAGTGTCAAGATTTTTATATTTTCAGCTAATGTGGCTTCTTCGGGTTAGTCGGTTTCAAATTTCGGAGGCTTTGATTGATTGAATGATGTGTGTGGATAATATTAAATCTTGAAATTCAAAGGTTTGAAATACCAAAGTTACACTATAAATAGAATTTAAGCATAAGACTTCACTCACAACTTAGTCTTTACACTCTCTGGGTTCTCTCTTTTGAGATGGACCTAAACCTAAATTTTTCTAGGGAAAGATTTGTTAAAATAAAATATTTGTAATCAAGTTAGAAGGCGGGATCTGCAGCAGTCAAGAAGGAAATCATAGACTACGGGTAAGTGAAACATATTGTTGAAAAGTAAAATTTACTTGTTTTTTTACTGTCAACTGCCATAACTTTTTCTTCGGCAATTTCAGCTTTATTTCTTTTATGCCACGTTAGTTCCAAGTAAAGTTAATTTCCTACTACGACTGCCTAACATGCGGCTTAAGGATTTTCACTTTTCCTTGTTGTATTCTGGGCTCTAAGGAATAATCATCTCTTTAATAGCTTGGTCATTGTCGTCTTTAATATCTTGTGCATTATCTTTTTGATCTTCTTCCCTGTCCTCCTCCTTCTCTAAACTGGAAATAATTTCAGTATTAGTAGAAGTCTTGTGCACATAAGAATATTGCCTTGAAATGTTTTACATTGTTTCTTAGACATGATTCTTTGACCGTTGTGCACAAAGACAATAACATTGTTGTTGCTCGCTTTACACTACCAAAGACATATCCGACAAATCATTTTACACATCAATAAAGGGATGTTGTTGTAACGACCCGGAATTTTGGGGCCAATTTAAAAATTTTATTTTAGAAATTTTAATGGGTTTTAATATTTAAAATAATTTATTTTAAATAAGAACGACTAAAAATTTATTTTAAAACGAATAAATTTAATTTAATTATAAAAGGAGTTTAAAACAGCGCTGCAGTTTGAAAATTTGAATTTGAACTTTGACTGAATATACAAGATTCATTTTAAATCAGAATTGAGCGAAACCAGAAATATTTAAATTTGTTTAATCATATCTTTCTAATGAATCTGGAAAACAGAAATTTCGTTTTAAAAATCAAAAGTTATGTCCAGTTTAAAGGTTAGAAAAGTTGCTGTAGAATTTATATATTTTTTAATTAAATATATTGGCCTTGAAAATAGCCATTTTTCAAAGGATCTCGGTTTTCGACGAAACCACTTTTGTTGGAACCGGAATGTCAAATTATTGCTAAGTTTCAATTTTCATAATTTTTCGAACTAATATGTGAGCGTGGCAAAGGAAAATGTGTTTTGTCCGTTTCAGTTAAATTTAATCGACTTGAAAATGGACATTTTTCAAACAGTCTCAGAATTCGACGAAATTAGTTTCGTTAGGACCGTATCGTCAAAACATAACTAGAAATAATTTTTCTATAATTTTTAGAGTTAGTATGTGGCCCCGGTAATTTAAAATGTACGTTTTAATTTAATAATTAAATGATTTATAACTAAAATTAAAGAAAAAATATCGTAACAGCCAAATTGGGTTACGAAACATATTCCAATGTGTTCGGGATGGGGGTATTTAGCTAGGGGCGTCATTCGTTGGGTTCAATCAGGAGTTAGTATCATGAACAAACATTTTCTTGAATAAAAATAAATAAATAGTATAAAATACCGTAGAGAATACAGTATATATACGGTCTAAAATACTCAACCCTAATTCTAATAGAACAGCCGCCGCATCTCTTATTTCATGGCTGAAATCATCCTAACTAAAACCCCAAATATCTCTCAATCTAGTTTGAATTAATCCATGCTTCCAAAGGGAAATCGAAAAGGGGAGTGAGATTGACATGTTGTACGGTGATGATCGGAGTTGAAGGCCTGTGGAGGTGGAACCGTTCGTTCAAAGTGCCGATGGTTGGAGCGGACTTGGGGGCGTGGGGGACCACCGAGCATGGCGCCAGAGGAGGAGGAAGGGGAGCGTGGAAAGGCGCGTCGCCTGGTGGCTTCCGATAGGCGGTCGGACTGATGATGGCGGCGCGGTGGCGAGCCCTAGCTCGTGAGGATGGTTCGACGATGATGTCTGTAGTGAAAGAACGAGGAAGAAAAGATAATTAAAAGGTTAATCCATGTAATTAAGGAAATAAATATATTATAATTATTATGAAAGCTTATAAAACCAATATCTTATTCGTTTTAAATCAGAATTCAACCAAACAAAATGATTCAGAATTAAATTCAGGTGAGATTTCTATTTAAATATAAAATTTATTATTTATTTCACTATGAAATTTATATTCATTGTATATGAAATCCATGATGATGTTGTGTATATATTTATTTCGATGATTGATTTGTTCGTGTTTGAGATGAGTTGAATGGATTAAGAGGTGTGGATCTAGGATTTATTTACAATAGAAATCATACTTTGATTGTATTTATGAAAGTAAATATATATATAAGATGCTATTATGTTAGAATAAAGTTATCAATTTATTACAATATAAAGCACAAGATTAACATCTTTTGTTAATTAGAATATAAGGCACAAGATTAACATCTTTTGTTAATTATACTATAAAGAATAAGGTTAACATCTTTTGTTAATTAAATTATAAAGAAGAAGATTAACATCTTGTGTTAATTATATTATAAAGAATAAGGTTAACATCTTTTGTTAATTATATTATAAAGAATAAGGTTAACATCTTTTGTTAATTATATTATAAAGAAGAAGAATAACAACTTTTTAATGAGATTTTAAAGGATAAAATTAACATTTTGTTAATTAGATTATAGGGATCAAAATTAACATTTTTGTGAAACTTGATTATTGAATTAGAAGTCACATTTTTGTGAAACTTGATTATTGAATTAGAAATCACATTTTTGTGAAACTTGATTATAGAAATAAAAGAACACATTATTTTGACTTGAAATAAAAGAATACAAGATTTTGTCTTGAAATAAAGGAATACATTTTTGTCACTTGAAATGAAATAACATTTTCTTATAAATGTTACAGTGGAATAAAACAACATTTCCTTAAAAATATTACCTTGTGAATAAAAACACCTTTTTATTTGAAATATGCTTTGCAAATCAAAATATCATTTTTGAATAGAAATTAATTATAGAAATAAAAACACCTTTTTATTTGAAATATGCTTTGCAAATCAAAATATCATTTTTGATTAGAAATTGGTTATGAAAATAACATCTTTGCCCATTATAATAAAAAAATTATAATAAGAAGGTTATAAATAAAAATGTTCATATGTGTTAAAATAAATAGAGTGAGGCAAAATGTTCAATTTTGTCATATTTAGAAGAATGAAATAAAATATCATTTTTGTCAAAAACATGTTAGTGAAATGAAATATCATTTTTGTATTAAACATGTTAGTGAGATTAAATGAACATTTTTATACATTAAAAAGAATAGATTTTGTTAAACATCCTTTTTCAATAAAGAGAAATTATGTTTTTATTTTTATATTGTTTACAATATGGAAGTGTAGAATTAGAAATAAAGGTCACATTTTTATGAAAGAATGATTATAGAAATAAAAATTCATATTTTGTTTACATTAAAAAGATTAGACAAAAATTCACATTTTTTGTTTACATTAAAAGGGATTGGGCAAAATTCATATTTTGTTTACATTAAAAAGATTAGACAAAAATTCACATTTTTGTTTACATTAAAAGGGATTGGGCAAAATTCATATTTTGTTTACATTAAAAAGATTAGACAAAAATTCACATTTTGTTATAGTAAAAGAAAATGAATTATGGAAATAAAAGACTTATTTTTGTCCAAATATATTTATAGTGAATAAAAACAACATTTTCGGCAAAAGAAAGATTAGCGAACAAAATTAACATTTTTGGTCAAAAGAAAGATTAGCGAAGAGAATAACATTTTTGTCAAAACTTGATTTATGAAAAAGAATAACATTTTTGTCAAAATTTGATTAGTGAAAAGAAACACAAATTTTTCCCAAAATTTGATTAGTGTAAAGGGACAAAATTAACATTTTGGTTAATTAGATTATAAAGAACAGAATTAACATTTTTGGTTTAAATATGATAAAAGGACATTTTTGTCACTTTGACATGAATAAAATAAAAAGGATATTTTTGTACATTTGAGTTGAATGAAATGAAAATTTATATTTTTATACATTAAAAAGTATGATTAGAAAAGGAATATATATTTTTACATTAAAAAGTATAAATTGAAAAGGTGTATTTTTATGAAATGCTCATTTTTAGCAAATGAAAAGGAATGAAAGAAAAATCTACATTTTTATCAAATGTAAAAGAATGATAAAATTATGCATATTTGGTCAAATATAAAGAATAAAATAAAAACATTCTTTTTATCATTTAAAAAGAGTGAAGTAAAATACCCATTTTGTTTACATTGAAATGAATTAGACCAAACTGGCATTTTGTTTATATGAAAATGTGAATCAGAATAAACATTTCTGTTAGAAAATGTGAATCAGAATAAAAAGTACATTTCTGTTAGAAAATGTGAATCAAAATAAAAAGGGGCATTCTTGCCATTTAAAATAATGAATTAAAAATAGGCATTTTTGGTCACTTAAAAGGATAACACAAAAGATTAGAAATAAAAGTTAATATTTTTATTGTCGATAGGTTAACAATAAAAAGGAATGAAAATAAAAGGTTAGATTTTTATTGTTATTTGTTCACAATAAAAAGAATTGAAATTATAGAATTTGATTGGCATTTGTTAACTATAAAAAGAATGGGAATGAAAGGCTAGACATTTATTATCATTTGTTCACAATAAAAAGGATTGAAATGTTTATCTGTGATGTTAAAATGTTTGATGTGTTAAATATTATGTTAGTATATGCATACTAAATACTACACTTCCATTTACAGGTCATCCGACTTGTTTATGTGATTGGGACGATAATTTTCACACATCGCCCAAGTGCACAAATAATTTATTATTTGTTTGATGGATGAAACCCCACACGGGTGTTGGGATGATATCTGATCTACACTAGTCCCAATATTTAGTGTAGAATCCACTTTGGTTGTTAATTGGATGTTTAATAATTATTTGTCATGATTGTTAATTACATGCAATATATGTTTGTTGATTGAGTCACATTCCAATAAAGAATATCCTAGAGAAAGAATATTTTAAGTATATTTTAGAAAAAGAATATATTTTAGAAAAATATATTTTTATTTGAAATGAACTAGTTATTAACTAGAATAAATCATTAAATTTATATTTATTGAAGTTTTCCAATTTGTAAATATTTAATTGTAATTAAATTGAATAAATTGGATTTGGGTTTGTCATGAATAGTGTCTTAAATAACACTGTTCTCAAACCCCGTACGAAAAGAATAATCTTTTAATTTTGATTATTAAATTTTCAATTATATTTAGTAATTGAAATAAGATGAAATGTGAGTTGGGTTTATTATGAACTGTGTTTTTAAGCGACATGTGTTCTTTAACCCGACTGACAGTGAAAATATGATTTGGAATTTATAAATCTTTATTTAAGATTTAAATGGGAATTTTCCAAAAGTAAAGTTTTCCAATTTAATATATTAAATTGGAATTGAATGGAATTCGAATTAATAATAACTGAGATAAGCTTCTGTAAAAGAAGACCGATACTACATATGGAATTTAAGAGGCTATGACGTTATTCCATTTATATTATTGGTCAGATACAGAAATTTATAACGATTATATATTGATTTGATTTCTGTGAAGATTCCATATTTTATGGAAGATGATTTTGGGTTTATCGTGAACTATGTTTAAATGACATTAGTTCTTTAACCCAGTTAAAGTTAAGATTAATTCCTTAAATTTAAATAATCATTGAATAATGATTTTTGGTATTTAAAATCAAGTTGAAGTTTTAATAAATCTTTAAAAGAAAGATTTAAGAATAAATTTGAAGAATTTATCTTTGATAAGATAATGTGAATATTTTATTTAAAAGAATATTCTGGATTGGAGTGTGGCGTTGGATGTGTTTTATAGTACATGATTTTTAATTATAAAAAAATACGTGAGTTATTCGGGAAGACCGGGTTTAACCCATTCCGAATAATTACTACGACGATGAAGAGTCGAAGATGAAGGCGGTGGTTGAAGACCGACGATCTTCACATCGAATGGATGTGTTGCTACAGAGACCCTGATAGGAGTAGCTACCTTGAAGGGGCTTCAGTGGTGGTCATCCGGACTATTGTTGATTGTTCAGATTTGGTTTTCGCTCAGACCCAGAGCATAAGCTAGTAAATGGATGCGTGTCTAACATTGGATTTCGTTCCATGTGAATTAAATTGATTTTTATTAATGTATGTCTGATTGGTGGTGGAGAATTTATTCTCTGCTTAACACCCTGGTATATATTAATAGTGATTGATCGCATGGCGTGAATTGTTAATGTGGCACGCCAAGATGCAAATGATCAAGGCTTTTGTTGAAAAGCAGGGCCTTGTGGGATGATCAAAGTATAGCCTGTTACGGCATAGCTTTGTGTATATCGTGACTTCGCGAGCCTCACACCCCGGTATGAGTCAAAAAGGGATATGGACCATAGGGAGTGCACACGTTTCTTTCTAGCTAGTGGTAGTGTCAGTGCTTAAACTGGCTGGCATTTTACTTATGTGGATGATGGATTTTGAGGCGCCTCGGATTTTTATAGGCCGTTAGTGGTCATGCTATAGGTTCAAAGGAACCGGGAAGCGTGTGTTCAGGCATAACTAATCCACTACCGTTAGGTGGGGACCGGCCCTACCGCTCCAAGGGTTCACTGCGGGGGATCCTGAGGCATTTGCTAGAGTGTCTCGAATCGGAGAGGAGCTTGCCCCTAGCCTCGACTCATGATGGAAATCCAATTTCCAATACGACCTTGCGGTTTTGATTGTAGAACTAGTATGGCGACATAGTAGGATGGGGTACTATGCCGTCTATGATTGATATATTATGATTGAAATGTTTTTGAAATATATATATACCCATATATATACACTAATAATATCAAATCCGTCTTTATCGTATCAAGCTTCTTTTGACCATTATAAGGCAAAAAACCCTATCCTCCGGTTTGCGTTGCATTATGTGATGGGACTTGGGTCTTATAATGGTTTCATTTTTCTAAAAAGCATGGCGTTATTTAACGATTTACCTTATTTTATGCACTGGCAATCCAATGGAGTAAACCCGTTCCGTGTTAGCGGCGTGGTCCTATGATTAGCCTTTTTATTAGATAAGTCTAGTTAAGATTTCTCATACCAGTCCCATGACTGACCTGTAGTTTGTTTCACTGGCAAACTCGGGTGCCCATATTTTCCACACGGGCAGTCGAGTAGCTTTTTGCAGATATATTTACAGGATCCTGGTTTACAGCTGAAGCGGTATTCGGAAAGCTCTGTATCCGTGTATTCCTTTCAGTTGTATATTTGTATTATGTTCCGCTGCTATTTAAATGTAATTTAAAACTCTGATATTATTGTATTTCTATTGTGTAATAAGTATTCATACTCTGTTATATTCTTGTACTATGATGTAATTCTTGTAATCAGCAATAAAATGTTCTTCAGTTTATATTCTGATGTGTGTTGTTCTCAAAGAAATCCAACCTTTCCTTTACTGGGAAGTTTGGGTCGTTTCAGTTGTTGGTTGGGTGGATATAGAGTGTTAGAGTGGTAGTAAAATATTTATTGATGAGGGAAACTTGGAGGAGCGTGCAGTTGGCGAGGATGGCTACATGAAATGTTTAAATAAAGCATAGAGTCATATCATGTGACAGTATAAATGTTTATTGTTGGTTTGATGGAAGGAAATTGGGGAAGCAGATGGAAGGATATGTGGAGATGAGTTTTTGGCTCACGATTTTTTCACCCAGACGTCTAATGAGGAAATATGGTACTGTTTGCGTAAATAGAAGAGAAAAAGCGAAGAAGTCATGTGGAAGACGAAAGAGGATGAGATTTATGAGAGAGAATTTAACACTAGGGACTAGCCGTTGATGTCTTAAATGCTAAATATTATATTATAATTTTATAACAATTAAAACTTTATTGTTAGAAAAATCGTCCATCTGTTCACTTCACTAGCCATGAGACATTCTAAACTAGTTTCGGATAATATAACAAGTCACACTTAATTGTACAATGATTAGTTTTTCAATTTAACAATTTTTGCTTGTGCTCTTCCGTCTCAGTTGAACTATCAAAATTACATAACTACGGAACTACCTATGAGTAATACGACATGTTATTCGCGCATGAGTTATATGTTTATAAATCTTATATGTTTAATCCATTCAAAATATAATTATTTACAGGTATATTTTGATGTTAGTTGTAATACCCTATGTCTATTAATGTCACTCTCAAAGGGAATGCATTAACTTTCATGGAGTATTATTGGTGAATAGAACAGAATATAACAAGACATATACATATATTGGTACTAGAAAAATTTAAAACAACTTTTATTGCAGCGGAGAAATAGTTTGATTACGACAACATCATAAACCAACAGTAAAACCAAGTACACTTAGTATCCATCTTAACAAATTGTTTTTGAGTACATAAAGTAAAAAAGCATAACCCCAACATAAGTAGCCATAAAAGAGATGAGCTGAACTTTACTTTCCGCAATCCAAGCACTTCCAAAAGGGAGAGAAAGATCCAAATCAAGCTTCACTAGCACTAGCCCCACCCTGAGAACCTGGGGGGGGGGGGAAGGGAAGAAAAGAGGCGAAAACAAAGGGGGTCAGGCATAAAGTCTGGCGAGTCCAGTAACTTTAACAATATAATTGTTAAGGTAATTAGGATAAGGCATAAACTGGTAAAACAAGGAATGACTGTGAAACAAGTGGGCAAGACAAAATAAACAAGAGGAATATTCTGCCGTTAATCTCGCTCCTAATCACTATAGGATAATTACTATACTGCACCATTACTAGTTACCCTAAAAGTGTCGCAACTGAACATAATAACCATAATGGTAGTTTCGTGTACCCCCAGCTATCTTCATAGGTGCCGCCTGCCCCTATCTCCACTAGTTGTACCCACTACCCCCATGCGACTGGCTCCCTAACTCATAGATACCCGTGCTGGTCCCACGACGGGGTGTATCACTCCCTAAAGTGGCAACCCGATACCACTAAAGATGCACGGTTTATATCTACACGATGCAGCGTCTTACCTACCAGCCGAGCCCACGTACGCATATGACCTCGTTGGACTTTCATTGCCACCGTTAACCCCTTTTGACCTCTTATGATCAAACCCAGTAAACGTGTCCCATCCTCGATCTAACTCGAGCTTACAAAGATACTTAATGGGTTACTGGTTTGAAAAGGGTACCCCATGATTGACATAAGCTTTCCACCTATGCTTGGTCCCTACTAGAATTTTCCACTTAACCCCTTCTTATTCATGTCTTCTTACATGTTTCAATTTGGTTAAGTGTTTCTAATCATATTTCACATGTCATACCATGTCACCCACTTAACCCCCATGTCCCACCACATGTTTATCTTAGTTAAGTGTTGTTTAATTCATTATAACCGTAACCTTGTAAGACCTCCCACATTAGACTACCGTTTGTGGTTGCTGGATTTGCGGGCAGGTCCGGGCAGTCTTATACCCTAAACGTGTCTAACCTCGTGTCTTTACAATTGTTACGCATTTAATTTATGCCTTCGACCTCTCACATTAGACTACCGTTTGTGGTTGCTGGATTTGTCGGGTGGGTCCGGGCAGTTTTACACCCCAAACGAGTCTAACCTCGTGTCCTAGGCATTTACTATTACACATAATTATTTCACCCCAATATGAATTAATTATCCCTATTCAAATTGTCAATAATTTCCAAATTAACTATGTCCATAATTGTCACCTAAATTATGTCCATACTTTTTAGGTATATAAATTATACCAATTAGTGTCTCAATTTAATTGTATGCTTTTAAAGCCATTTTATGCCAATTCACAATTTACATAATTAATATTTTCCCATTGTCCCCACGCCATTTGTACGTTTTAATATGAAATATGTTAGACTCGCAAATAGTCTAACTCATAAAAAGAAAAGAAACATCACAACTTGCATAACACATAAAATAGATGTAACTTGCAAATAAGAATTATAACATAAGTTTGCATAGCCAATAACTTGCATAGGAAATGGACATATAAAACATAAATTTGCATAAACTACCATGGATCTAAATATAGGTCTAAACATGAAATTGTGAACTTGCATAAATGAATATGGGTTTCACCTAAACCTGCATATGTGAATATAGTTTTCACCTAAAAATGTGAATATAGTTTTCACCTGAACATGCATATGGATTCCTACAACTTGCATATGAATTTATCACATGTTTTGCATATAAACTAGCATATGTATATACTTGACTCTCATATAAACTTGTGTATAATTCGCATACAGTCTTGCATAAGATTCACATTCAAACTAGCATATATAAGAACAGACTTGCATAAGATTCACATATAAACTAGCATATGATTTAACAACCCAAACTTGCATAAGATTCACATACGAACTAGCATATGATTTACATCCCAAACTTGCATATAAACTGGTGTCATAAAATAAATCAAGTTAAATATATGTGATTGGACATATGAAATAGATCTACTAGCATAAGTTAACAAAACTGTCATATGTTCACCAACAAACGATAACAAAGTTAAGCAACGTCACATGATTCAACAAACATGTTCTCATAATCCCAATTATAACTCATCATAATTAATTTATTAATTATTTTGTGAAAGAAATTGTACTCACAAAGACGGGTTAGAGAAGAGAATGATTCGTTCGTCTTTTGAATTAGAATTCTGACTTGCTAATCCCTAAGCTTAAGGAAGAAGAACTATCCTAGCAGCAACATGGTGGCCAAGAGACTAATTTAGTTTAGGTTTAGGGTTTGGGTCTATGCGCGCTTTTATAGAAGTTTAAATCAACCTAAGCCGTTAGATTATCATAGGAGCAATCACAACCGTCTAGACTAGATAGAGTAATCTAGAATTGCCACCTCTTCCCTAGTGACTCAGCAACGGTCAGGTAAGACACAACAACAAGTCAGGATCGTCTGATTTCAGATCTGCCCCGGGGGGTAGTTTGACCCCTAGGTCGACCCCCAGGTCGACCTGTATAGGGGAGGTCTACCCCCTGGTCGAGCTGGCCTTGGGTGGGAGAATTCCCGCCCAGCCCGCTTCCCTGTTTGAATTTTAAATTTTAATTTTTTTATTCTAAATTGTTTTTATTTATCTAAAATTACTGAAGCTTCCGAGGGCCATAACTTCCTTATACGAAGTCCGATTTACGAAAACTTGGACTCTATTCCAAGCAGAATTTCGAGACGAACGCAATGGCATAACCCATTTCCCTTAATTCTCACTTTAATAATTAAGTATTCTTAAGATTGTAAATTTTAATATTCATAGAAAATTCAGAGTGTTACATTCTCCCCTCCTTAAAGGATTTCGCCCCCAAAATCTCCAAGTTAAGGAGAATGTATATCCTAACATCCAATCATCCATTTACTCAACCATCAAACACAGGCATCCATTGTCCTTACAAGATTTCTAATTCCGTATGAACATATGCAAAAAGTGTGTGTGTATGTTCCTTATCTTATGCAAAATCAAGTGGTACACTGATTCAGTTGACCCCCTTAATGCAAATCATGATAATGCGATGCGTCCATTATGCATGCAAGAGAATCCTAACGATACATATTTCTTCTACATGTGTGCACAACCATTCATCAAAATGCAGCATCCATATGATAACACAACCATTACACATCCATTAATTTAAATATGCACACATATTTATATGCAATATGAAAGTGACTGAGCCGATCTAGTGCCTAATGTATGTGTACATGCATCCACAAGCAACTAATAGCAACCACTTGCAACCACTCGCAACCATCAATCATAACATGTTTCAAATACATGTTTACATCCATTGGTTTCTACCTAAGGATAAAGATTAGGACTGAGGAGATATACTTAAAAGATAGACATAAGCATGAATAAACTTATGGAAAAAGAGATCAAGGAGGTACCCTCAAAAAGAAAAGGGTAGGCTGCGCGTATTTTCCTCTTAGTTTCCCAAGTCGCGTCTTCCTCAGCGCCACTCCATTGAACTTTAACAAGCTTGACTTCAAGGTTGCGTAGCTTTTTGACTTCCGTACCCAAGATACGAGTTGGAACTCTTCTCACAGTCGCTTTTCGTTCCACTTCTACTTCCTCTAGTATATTTGGCTCCACCACTTCCGCAGATTCATGTAAGCACTTTCGTAATTGAGAAACATGAAAAACATTATGAACTCCAGCCAGTCTCTCGGGTAGCTCTACTCTGTAAGCCATCGTCCCAATTCTCTCAATGATAGGAAATGGTCCTACAAATCTTGGTGCTAGCTTTCCTACGGACCCAAAGCGAATGACATTCCTCAAAGGAGATACTTTAAGGAACACCCTATCTCCAACCTCAAACTCAAGTTCGGTCCTTCTTTTGTCTGCATAGGACTTCTGTCTATATTGTGCAACCTTCATCTGTCTTCTTATCAAGTCCACCTTTTCTGAGGTTTCTCTAATCATGTCTGGCCCAAGTACGAGCTTGTCTGTAGACTCCGACCAACAAGTTGGTGATCGGCATGGTCTTCCATATAAAGCTTCGAAGGGCGCCATGCCTATGGTGGCTTGGTAGCTATTGTTGTAAGCGAATTCCACCAAAGGAAGATGATCCTCCCATGTCCCTCCAAAGTCAAGAATGCACGATCTCAAGTGGTCTTCCAATACTCTGTTCACCCTTTCCGTCTGACCATCGGTTTGGGGGTGATAGGCCGTGCTTAAGCATAATTGTGTGCCTACAGCCTCTTGCAAACTTTTCCAAAACTCACTCGTAAAGATAGGTTCTCGATCACTCTCTAAGATGGAGGGTATCCCATGGAGTCGAACAATCTCTTTAAGATAAACAAATGCTAGGGACGAGGCAGTCCTTCTACTTTTAACAGGTATAAAGTGAGCGCTTTTAGTGAGCCTGTCCACTATTACCCAAATACTGGTATTTCCTCTTCTTGACCTAGGCAACCCATCAACAAAGTCCATCGAAATGTTATCCCACTTCCACTGTGGGACCTTTAGAGGATGAAGCAGACTACCAGACTTCTTCTGCTCCGCTTTGACTTGCTGGCATATCAAACACTTAGCGACGAACTCGGCTACATCACTCTTCATCCCATTCCAAAAGAAAACCCTTTTTATGTCCTTATACATCTTGTCTCCGCCTGGGTGTATGGTTAGCTTAGAATGATGTGCTTCTTCGAGAACCGTGTTCACTAAATCCCTTACGTGTGGGACGCATAGTCTTCCATCCCGTCTCAGCCAACCCTTATCATCGATGGAGTATCTAGTGAGGTGACTAGAAGTCTCACCCCTAACTAGCTTACCCATCATGTCAACTATCTGAGGGTCTTCTCGTTGCGCGGTTCCTATTGAGTCCAAAATAGCAGGCCTCACTTCTAGCGATGCTAACAGACTAGGTACAATTTCAGAGGAGGGTCGAAAGTTAAAGTTTGCTATGTACTCCAAGCTTTGCCTTTCTACAAAGAGAGGACTCAAGGTCAGCTTCTTTCTACTCAAGGCGTCTGCTACCACATTGCCCTTGCCAGGGATATAAGAAATCTCAAAATCATATGAGGCCAGAAATTCCGTCCACCTTTGTTGTCTTAAGTTAAGGTCTTTCTGTGAGAAAAGGTGCTTTAATGATTTATGGTCAGTAAACAATTCAAACCTTTCTCTTAGTAGGTAATGGCGCCATGACTTTAGAGCGAAAACAATGGCAGCTAGCTCCAAATCATGAGTTGGGTAGTTCTTCTCATGTACCATCAATTGCCTTCCCCCATAACAAACTACCTTGCCTTCTTGCATCAAGACAGCACCCAATCCTGTACCGCATGCGTCTGTGTATACGGTAAACATTTTGCTCCCATCAAGCAATGTCAGAATTAGGGCTGCTGTTAGAGCCCTTTTCAAACGTTGGAAAGCAATATCGCAATCCAAATCCCAAGCGAAAGTTAGGTTCATCTTTGTCAATCTTGTGAGTGGGGCTAAGATTTTTGCGAAGTCTTTAATGAATTTTTGGTAAAATCCCGCTAGCCCGAGGAAGCTTCGGACTTCGGTTGCATTCCGTGGAACCTTCCAATCTTGCACCGCAATTACTTTTGCGGGGTCCACAGCTAACCCTTATTTGGACACCACATGTCCAAGAAACCTCGCTTCTTCTCTCCAGAAATGGCAGTTGGAGAATTTGGCTTTCAGCTGATGTGCACGAAGAGTATCCATGACTTCCCTTAAATGCAAAGCATGCTCTTCTTCATTCTTCGAGAAAATCAAAATGTCGTCTATGAAGACCACCTCAAACTTATTAAGGAACTCTCTGAACACCCTGCTCATCAAGTCAATGAAGTAAGCGGGTGCGTTTGTCAAGCCGAAAGGCATGACAAGCCATTCAAAGAAACCATCTGGGGTTCTGAATGAGGTCTTATCAATGCTGTCTTCATCCACTCTTAGCTGATGAAACCTGGTGGCCATATCTAGTTGGGAGAAAACCGACGCACCTACAAGCTGATCAAACAAGTCGTCTATTCTTGGAAGTGGGTGCCTATTTTTCTTCGTCAGCTTGTTTAGCTCCCTATAATCAACGCATAGGCGAAGTGAACCATCCGCTTTGGTTGTGAATACTACTGGAGTACCCCATTTAGAAATACTATGCTTTATAAACCTTTTTTCGAGCAACTCTTTGACTTGCTTGCTGAGCTTTTTTCTCTCCCTTGGAGCCACGTGTCTAACGAGTAGAGCTACGGGTTTTGCATTATCAACAAGGTATATGCAGAAGTCTATCCCCCGCTTCGTAGGTAAGCCCTTCACCTCTTCAAATACATCTGAGTATTCACGGACTACTCTAACAGACTGCAAGTTTTCAACAGACGCATCAAGAGATTCTAGGTAGCTAATCATAACAGAATGTATGGGATTACAAGAGATTTCGAGAGTGTTGCCAAGGCGAGTCATAAGTCTAACCACTCTCTTTTCACAATCGAGGATGGCACCATTACTCGATAACCAATCCATGCCTAGAATCAATCCATAGACTGTGAAGCCAAGAACGAAGGCGTTGCATTCAAACTCAACGCTCAAGATAGACACTCTCAAATCCCGATAAATCATTGAAAGATGAGCCGAACCACCAATAGGATTTGAGACTACTATGGGATCCGTAACCAGACTAGTATTTAGGTGCAGTGTTTCAACTAACGAAGATACAAATGAGTGTGAAGCGCCAGAATCAAACAAAGTACGAACTGGATGATCAAACAGAAAAACCAAACTTTCAACATAAATGTTTCTACCTCTCTCCTGTCCTGGTGCCATGAGAGCATGAACTTTCCCTCTTACCTACCCTAGTGCCATGAGAGCCTGAACCTGCCCTCCAGAAGTAGACCCTGTACTCTGCCCTTGCCTTGTCTTCTCGGGCAGTCTTTGATCAAATGTCCTGCCTCACCACAGTTGAAGCAGCCGGTCTTCTTCTTCTTCCTACAGTCCTTGCTCGGATGGCCTGGTGTTCCACAATTAAATCACCTTTTCTTTTCTTTGCTATTGTTATCCTTACCACCTTTCTTAGGTTGCTGCTGTGACTTCTTTTGATCCCCTTTATTTTCCGGTGCCTTATTAGCATTAGCGCCTTTCTCCTCTTCATGCACAAGCGCCATGTCAACCAGTTTCTCAAAGGTAGCCCCCATAGGAATGTGGGTCATAGCCAACCTATGTAGCGGCTCATTCAAACCTTTAACGAATCTCAGGGCCTTCTTTAGAGGTGTGTTCACCAAGTCTAAGCCAAATCTCGCCAACTGATTGAACTTGTTGACGTACTCCTTTAATGATAAATTCCCCTGCTTCAACGCCAAGAACCTCTCCATGTATAAATTCTCTTCTGCTTGTGAGAGAAATTTCATCTCGAACCTATGCCTGAAATCCATCCATGTCTCCACTGGACGCTCTCCATTCATGACCTACCACCGAAACGAGGCTTCGTCCTTCATTAACCAAGCATCCAACTGGACCTTCCTTCCATCTTCTATCTCGAAGATACCAAACAAATCTTCCACCTCATTAAGCCAATTTTGAGCTTCAACAAACGTCTCTGATCCGTGAAAAGGTTTTCCGCCCATTGCTCGAAAGTCTTTGCATATCTTCGAAAAAGTATCAACGCGGGGAGGGGGAGGAGGAGGAGCGGCTGCAGCTGGGGGAGGAGGAATGTCTGCTGGGTCTGCAGTGGTTGCCCTAGCCTCCAGATACCTTCTGAGCCAGGTTGGTATCGGTATTCACTCAAGTATCTCGGGTAACCCGGACATGCTGAAAAGAAAAAGGAAGAGATTCAAAATGGAGAATCGAAAGAAAGATATATGGCTCTTGGGGGTTATGTTTTTAAAACAAACTTTTCTCTTGAAAATACTCTACTTAAAACATACTTTTGAAAGTATTTCTTTATAAAATGCTTTTGAAAAATAGTTTTTCAAAATCTCTTATCTGTTCTCATAACCTTCAGCTCTGATACCACGTGTAACACCCTACGTCTATTAATGTCACTCTCAAAGGGAATGCATTAACTTTCATGGAGTATTATTGGTGAATAGAACAGAATATAACAAGACAGATACATATATTGGTACTTGAAAATTTTTAAACAACTTTTATTGCAGCGGAGAAATAGTTTGATTACAACAACATCAGAAACCAACAGTAAAACCAAGTACACTTAGTATCCATCTTGAAAAATTGTTTTCTAAGTACATAAAGTAAAAAGCATAACCCCAACATAAGTAGCCATAAAAGAGATGAGCTGAACTTTACTTTCAGCAATCCAAGCACTTCCAAAAGAGAGAGAAAGATCCAAATCAAGCTCCACTAGCACTAGTCCCACCCTGAGAACCTAGGGGGAGGGGGGAAAGGGAAGAAAAGAGGTGAAAACAAAGGGGGTCATACATAAAGTCTAGCGAGTCCAATAACTTTTAACAATATAATTATTAAAGTAATTAGGATAAGACATAAACTGGTAAAATAAGGAATGACTATGAAACAAGTGGGCAATATAAAACAAACAAGAGGAATATTCTGGCGTTAATCTCGCTCCTAATCACTATAGGATAATTACTGTACTGCACCATTACTAGTCGCCCTAAAAGTGGATCCCGCCCACTGAACATAATAACCATAATGTTAGTTTCGTGTACCCCTAGATGTCTTCATAGGTGCCGCCTACCCCTATCTCCACTAGTTGTACCCACTACCCCATGCGATCGACTCCCTAACTCGTAGATACCCGTGCTGGTCCCATAGTGGGGTGTATTAGTCCCCAAAGTGGCAACCCGATACCACTAAAGATGCACGGCTTATATCCTCACGATGCAACAACGTCTTACCTACCAGCCCGGGCCCATGCACGCATAGGGCCCTGTAGGACTTGCATTGCCACCGTTAACCCGTTTTGACCTCTTACGATCAAACCCAGTAAGTGTGTCCCGTCCTCGATATAACTCGAGCTCACAAAGATACTTAATGAGTTACTTGTTTGAAAAGGGTCCCCATGCTTGACACAAGCTTTCCATCTATGCTTAGTCCCCACTCGAATTTTCCACTTAACCCCTTCTTATTCATGTCTTCTTACATGTTTCAATTTGGTTAAGTGTTTCTAATCGTATTTCACATGTCACCCGTGTCACCCACTTAACTCCCATGTCCCACCACATGTTTATCTTGGTTAAGTGTTTCTTAATTCATTATAACCGTAACCTTGTAAGACCTCCCACATTAGACTACCGTTTGCGGTTGCTGGATTTACGGGCGGGTCCGGGCAGTCTTATACCGCAAACGTGTCTAACCTCGTGTCTTTACAAATGTTACGCATTTAATTTATGCCTTCGACCTATCACGTTGACTACCGTTTGTGGTTGCAGGATTTGTCGGCCGGGTCCGGGCTGTCTTACACCACAAACGAGTCTAACCTCGTGTCTTAGGCGTTTATTATTACACATAATTATTTCACCCCAATATGAATTAATTATCCCTATTCAAATTGTCAATAATTTCCAAATTAACTATGTCCATAATTATCGCCTAAATTATGTCCATACTTTTTAGGTATATAAATTATGCCAATTAATGTCTCAATTTAATTATATGCTTTTAAAGTCATTTTATGCCAATTCACAATTTACATAATTAATATTTTCCCATTGTCCCCATGCTATTCGTACGTTTTAATATGAAATATGTTAGACTCGAAAATAGTCTAACTCATAAAAAGAAAAGAAACATCACAACTTGAGTAACACATAAAATAGATGTAACTTGCAAATAAGAATTATAACATAAGTTTGCATAGCCAATAACTTGCATAGGAAATGGACATATAAAACATAAATTTGCATAAACTACCATGGATCTAAATATAGATCTAAACATGAAATTGTGAACTTGCATATATTAATAAGGGTTTCACCTAAACTTGCATATGTGAATATAGTTTTCACCTAAAAATGTGAATATAGTTTTCACCTAAACTTGCAGATGGATTCCTACAACTTGCATATGAATTTATCACATGTTTTGCATATAAACTAGCATATGTATATAATTGACTCTCATATAAACTTTTGTATAATTCACATACAGACTTGCATAAGATTCACATTCAAACAAGCATATATAAGAACAGACTTGCAAAAGATTCACATACAAACTAGCATATGATCTAACATCCCAAACTTGCATAAGATTCACATATGAACTAGCGTATGATTTACATCCCAAACTTGCATATAAACTGATGTCATAAAATAAATCAAGTTAAACATCTGTGATTGGACATATGAAATAGATCTACTAGCATAAGTTAACAAAATTGTCATATGTTCACCAACAAATGATAACAAAGTTAAGCAACGTCACATGATTCAACAGACATGTTCTCATAATCCCAATTATAACTCATCATAATTAATTTATTAATTATTTTGTGAAAGAAATTGTACTCACAAAGACGGGTTAGAGAAGAGGATGATTCGTTCGTCTTTTGAATTAGAATTCTGACTTGCTAATCCCTAAGCTTTAGGAAGAAGAACTATCCTAGCAACAGCATGCTGGCCAAGAGACTAATTTATTTTAGGTTTAGGGTTTGAGTCTAGGCGTGCTTTTGTAGAAGTTTAAATCAACCTAAGCCGTTAGATTATCATAGGAGCAATCACAACCGTCTAGACTAGATAGAGTTATCTAGAATTGCCACCTCTGCACTAGTGGCTCAGCAACAGGTCAGGTAAGACTCAGCAACAAGTCAGGATCGTCTGATTTTAGATCTGCCCCAGGGGGTAGGTCGACCCCATGGTCGACCTGTATAAGGGAGGTCGACCCCCTGGTCGACCTGACCTTGGGCAAGAAAATTCCCGCTCAGCCCGCTTCCCTGTTTGAATTTTAAATTTTGAATTTTTTTTATTCTGAACTATTTTTATTTATCTAAAATTACTGAAACTTCCGAGGGCCATAACTTCCTTATACAAAGTCCGATTTACGAAAACTTGGACTTTGTCCCAAGTAGAATTTCGAGACGAACGCAATGGCGTAACCCATTTCCCTTAATTCTCACTTTAACTATTAAGTATTCTTAAGATTATAAATTTTAATATTCACAGAAAATTCAGGGTGTTACATTAGTCGTATATTTTTTTATTTTAGTATCGCAATATTTTGTAATTTTTAAGTGTGAATCTTTATTTTTATTATTAATTAATGAAAAATGAATTTCTATATAAAAAGTGTAACGAAGGGATTTTTCGACCTCGAAAATCAACATAAAACCCATGTCAATTATTAAAGCATCGAACATTCCAGATCATTAATAGAAAGAAGTTAGAGGGTGAGAATAGATAAGATAGAAAATTAGAATAGAAGAAGGAAAAGAACATAACAACAGAATCAGAGTAACACGAATCTCACAGCGGAATGAATAAATATATTATATAACATAACTTTGAAAAAAAAATCAGTATCTGTATATATTACCATTATCGGAGTACAACACGATGGAAATAAACAATAGTTATATAATCTTGAAGCCTCCTACTCCAGATCTCGAAATATATCTGTAAAATCTCGACTACTTGACTGCCCGTACAAAATTGGACACCCAAGAGTTTAGAGAAAACAAAACAAAATAAACTCTGGGTCAGTCATGTGACTAGTATGAGTAAACTCCAACCATTTGTTTCACTTTTAAAATCCCTTTAAAAGAAAGAATAATCATAAGACATTTAACACATAAACACCGATGGTTTTTACCTTACGATAACCCTAAACATTCTTTTAAAAATCCATACTCTTCTGATATTATAATAATATCTAAATCAAATAAATAACAATCTAGTGGAACGCTTTCATCTCACACTCCACATATATAATATATAATCAAAACCACAAGCACTTATTGCGTAATGAATTTCCAACTATGACAATGTATGGAACCACCTTCCGATAATGTATCTCTAGAGGAGAATACACTGGGTTCAACAAGAACATCTTGTAACCCGGCCACACATGACCGACCACTCAGTTCGCTTGAGTGTATCGAATGTATATCACCAATGGTTGGGATCAGCAACCGTTTTCCCGAATGGGACAGCATCGAATAGAATAAAGAATGAAATGAATTTCTCTAGATAGGTGATAATACACCCTAAGTGGGAGCTACCCACTTAGCCATGCTGCCTGCCCGATTTTTGTCATTTCCCGGTTGTTGAGGCTAGAGGTCATAACGTACAGATCACACATTTATTCACTTTGAATGCCACATTGTCATACCCGCCAAATCACAAATTGATTTCTCCAAAATTACCACGGGTATACAGCTAAGAGAAACGCATTTCTCCGCCACCAAACGTAAATACGTTTGAAGATATTAACTTACGCGACTTGTTAAATATACTCTGTCAGACATTCTTCCATAAAGATTGTCCTGGGACGGGACAGACCGAAGGCACTATTCTGTAAAACCATCTTAGGCAATTTCTACCTAGGATTTGCTAGAACAGCCCTTGCATAAACTCCGTCTTCAATTATCTTTATCATATTTGATTTGCAACGCTAATTCCCATACGTAGTGCTTTTCAGATAATAATTCTGATCCCAGTCTCTCCGTATTGACGAAGGAAAAATGGTCAAAACATTGATAGTCGGTTATTTAACTATCAAAAGAAAACATCCATACACACAATGATCTTACTTCCAAATGGAAATTTTATCGATCAATCATCAATCATCAGTTTTCCCTTTTAAATTAATTTATCATTAATTTATTCATTTCTCCATTTCCCGTTTCCATATATTCATAAATCCGTATTTTCTAAATTTAGAAAATATATGTCATTAACATTGGAAAACATTTCCACATCTTATTCACGCATCATTACTCTCCCACATCTATAAGTCTTTAACTGTAAACTAGTAAGAAAACAATTCCCTGTATATCAATCTCGAAGGTCGAAACCAACATCCGACCAATACCTAGAAAGTTATTCAACATAACTAATCTCTAGTCAGTTTCTAATTTCCTTAACTCTGTTTCTTATCTTCTTATCAAATCATTGCTTACGCACTCTCGAACTCAGTTTACAAATCCAATTCTTTTACGAAAAACATTGGTTATAACGTTAAACAATATAAATAATTTATAACGTTAAACAATATAAATAACATCAATTTCATTTCAATATGGAATATTCTGATAAACAGAATCAATATTTGATTAATGATATATATGTATGTATATATATACATATATTACTAGATCTATAATTTTAACCAATCAATTAGCAGTTCATCCAAACAATCAACACACAGCAATCAACCATCAATTTATCAATTCTAAAAATACGCTATAAAAATATAAACTAGCAGAGTTATTGAGTTTTACTCACTTTGGTTAGCAGTTGAAGATTCTGCTTTTATTTCCGCTAAAATCAAACAGCATTTGATTTTATCGTGAAATCCCAACAGCTTTGTTCCCAACCAAAATAGTTCTGAAATGTATATTTCTCCGTTGTGATTCCAAGGTGACCAGTTTTGTCCGAATCTGTTCACATACGACCAAGTTATTAATGTTCTAAGTACACGATTTATATTGAAACAATTACCCTTTTAAATCAATTAATTAATAAACTAATTACCAGCTTAATTAAGTTTTTCTTTATATTGAATTGGCTGAATAGATTTCTCTAACCCTTCGTTCATGATTTCCAACTATTGTTGTTGCTCCACAAAAATTTTTGGTACCCAACTTTGCTATAAATCACGTTGATAAATATAACGATCAACCCACAAATCTCGTAATCACCTCTCAAATCCTCTTTTTCCCAGGCAACACGCTAAATTAAGCCGTACCTTTCTTCCTTATCACCTCTTCCTGATCTGAAGCCTGCTGCTAATACATAATGGTCACTGTCAACACCTACTCCATCGCATTTTTCATTGCTTACCCAAACACAACCAGTCATTGAAAATTTCTAGTGTCAACTAACCTCCTCCGTCATAATAGATTACAAAAACGATGGATCTCTAATCCCTTTTCCTTCACTAACCCAGTGGCTAACCATTTCATTAATCCTTCTTTCTGTTTGGTTCAATTCGCACCTGAAGTTCCCACTACCACAAGGCAAAAGAAAAACAACTTTCCTGATTTCCTAAATTGAAACTATCATGTTGAACCATTCCAGTAACACAAAAAGGAAATAAAACTTGTTCCTTCCTTCACCAAATCATGACAGTTACCTCCTCAATGCACCACGAACTCACACGCCTAACACCACGTCATCCCCTGCGACAAACCCTGGAAGCTGCTTCTCTTCATCATCGTATAAATCATGCCACACTCGAACATACCATGCCAGTTCTGTCCTCAGCTCAAAGTCATGACCACCAGTACAACATGGACTCTTTTTTTTCTATTAAAATCCAAAAAAAAAAAAAAGGTCGATGCTACTCTACATGCTTATCTCAACGCAAATATCCAAAACACAATCAAAGCTCCAAAATTGCGAATTGACAAACCCTAGACAACGCTGTTTGATTTCACAACGAGACAATTGTTGTCGAACAGTACAAAAATTATATTAACAGGAAGCTCTTGCCACGAGAAGATCAACACACTTCATTTTAGAATTTTAGGAATTTATTTTGATTTTCCATTAAATTTTTTTATAATGGTTTGGCTTTGGCAAAACTACCGGCGACAAAAATTTCTTTGACCAGTGAAAGAAAATTCAAGGTTTAGGGAAAGGATGGTGGCTATTTATAAGGAGAGGATATTATTTTTATATTTTATTTAATATTCATTTATAATCAATCGTTGCTTGTATTTATCATTTAAAAATTCCTACGATCACATACAATATCCAAATTTGATGAAAATGGAGATACAGCTACAGTTCGACATTACGGATTCAACAAAACTTGTTTCGTCGAATTCCGAATCCGTTTGCTCACACAGCGTATTTTTAAAGTCAAATTATTGACTGTTTTTCACATTAAAATTCCGTATGGCCACATACTAACTCCAAAAATCACGAAAATTGAAATCTAACAATAATTTAATATTCCGGATGAACAAAATTAATTTTGTCAAAAACGGAGGTCGTTTGCAAAAATGGCTATTCTCTAAGGCTCTAAATAAACCGACTAAATATAAATATATTTAAAAACAATTAAATTAAATACTAATAAATTAATATTATCATATATATTCATAATAGAATATCATACAGCTCCAAAATATTCCTATCTGAATTAATAACTCGATATTTCAAATCCAGTATTACATTGATACCCAATTTATATTAAAATTCGTTTTATAATATATAAATAAATCATTGTAAATTATAAAGGAATTTCTTAGAGGCTTTTCGAAAATTTGATTTGGTCACAACTCATAGTCTACACCATGAAATCTCGATTTTTCTCTTCCATTAGAAAAATATACTTCACCGGCTCCGAACGTTTCTTGTTTCACAGAAATCTGATTTAAAACAGATTTTGTATATTCGTTTAAAGTTCGAATCGCCAAATTACGAAATGCCGCGCCATTTCGAGCTCGATTATAATTATGATATAATTTATACGTTCTAACGCCGCTTATTATAATTCAATTCTAAATTGAATTAAATTAGTTAAATCATCTGATTCACACAACATTGCGAATTCTACTATTTCCGACAATTCGGGAAATTGATATATTATTCTATTATTTATATTAATTAAATATTCAATATTATTTAATTAATCAACCATTTATATCTCTAAATCACTATTTAAATAATTAAATTAATTAATTATTTTACTAGTTAAAAATACGGGACGTTACAAAAGCATTAGTTAGATCCTATTTTTAAGCAATAATGAGAATTGTTAGTATTTATAAATGAATGTTTTGAAATGGTAAATGAAGTTTTTATATAAAATCCTATTTTTAAGCGATATTATGATTTAACCATGTTTGTAGATTAACATTTTAAATTGGTAAATGAAATTTATTCGGTAAGTTCTATATTAAGACCGACTCTCTCTCTCTCTGTTTTGCATATATATATATATATATATATATATATAGAGAGAGAGAGAGAGAGAGAGAGAGGAGCTTTCTGGGGTACCCTGTTTTGCAGCACCCCTTTAGCATCACTACCCTACCGTGAGCTACACTAATCCAAATCCAACAAGATTATGTAGATGCTCAATCCATATATATATATATATATGTGTGTGTGTGTGTGTGTGTGTGTGTGTGTGTGTGTGTGTGTACATATACATACATACATACATATATACATAATCATTTATCCAAAATTTGAGCTCGTTCCGACATTCGTAACATTTTCAAAATCTTAGTTTGATTATTCACCTTTCAAACATTTATTCTAACCGTTCAATTTAAACATCAAATATATTATTCTACGAATGTCGGAATGAGCTCAAATTTTGGATAGATGGTAATATATATATATATATATATATATATATATGTGTGTGTGTGTGTGTGTGTGTGTGTGAATTGAACATCTACAAAATCCTGTTGGATTTGGATTTGTGTAGCTCATGCTAGGTTAGGGGTGTTAAAGGGGTGCTGCAAAACTGGGGTGTCCCGGAACGCACCTTATATATATACACATATACATATATATATATATATATATATATATATATATACATACACATATGGATAGGATCAAGAGCATCTCAAACTGTGTAGCACCCCTCTAGCCCCCGTGTACCCCCTCCCCACCTACACACATCCTGATTTCTCTCTCTACTACCATATTTTACAATAAATAAGTGGTGGAAATATGAGTGCTATTATGGTGCTCCATTTTTAAATTGTTGTTGAACGCTCTCTCTCTACACACACATATATATGTGTGTGTGTGTGTGTGTATATATATGGAGGTTCTATGGCACCCCAAATTTATAGCCCCCCAAATGCCTCTCATCCTAGACCACCCATTTATATTTAAATAAGTTAGTGAGGGGAGAGAGAGTTAGTGGGAAGAGATAGAAACGGGAATGTGTGGTGGAAATCAGAAGGCTAAAGGGGTGCTGCACTATTTGGGGTGCTCCTGATCCTATCTCATATATATATATATATATATATATATATATATATATATATATATATAAGTGTGTGTGTGTGTATGTGTTATATATATATATATATATATATATGTGTGTGTGTGTGTGTGCGCGTGCGTGCGCGCACACACACATGTGTGTGCAACGACTATTTAAACAAAAAATTAGACATAAACATGGAGACACAAAGCCTAGATCGTTGGATCTTTTTCTCCTTATGTAGAGGAGTGAAATTCAGGGGCGATCCAACGGTGGAGTTCAACTGTGTCAAAAATGTGTTTTAATAAACTTTCTCATATATATATATATATATATATATATAGGGAAAGTCCATTTAGGCACAAAATGTTGACACAAATTTAGACATAAGCAATCTCAACCACAAGATCTCCTCCTGAATTCCACCTCATATATAAAGACAAAAAATCATGCGGTCACCAGTTTTTGTGTCTCTAATTCTGTGTCTAATTTTGTGTCCCAATAGTCGCTCCCATATATATATATATATATATATATATGTGTGTGTGTGTGTGTGTGTGTGTGTGTGTGTGTGTGTGTGTGTGTGTGTGTGTAGTGTGTAAGTATGTAAGTATGTATGTGTGTGTGTGTGTGTGTGTGTGTGTGTGTGTGTGTACACATAGAGAGAGAGGAGCGTTCTGAGACATCCTTGTTTTGTACTACCTTTTTAACATCCCTACCCGTTCGTGAGCTAAACCAATCCAAATCCAACAAGAATTTCTAGATGTTCAATCCACATATATATAATCATTTATCCAAAATTTGAGCTCGGTCCGACATTCATTACATTTTCAAAATCTTAGCTCAATTATTCACCGTTATATTTAAACCTTTAAATTTAAGCATCAAATATATTATTCTATTAATGTCGGAACGAGCTCAAATTTTCAATATATGATAATACATATATGAATGGAACCTCTACAAAATTTTATTGGATTTGAATTGGTATGATAAATGTGCTGAAGGTAGTGCAACTCACGGTAGGGTAGGATGTGTGTGTAAGCACACACATTTTTTGTAGTTCACGTTTATAATAGATAAGCGTGAAACAAAACGTATTACTAATGATAATTACCCATATGGCCACAAATGAGTATATCACCTATGCGTTCCTGTTTATTAGTATGCTAGCTAGCCAAGTTGGAATAAACAAATGGTAAATCAGCGACGAGGGAGTCCCAAACCAAGCCGACTAGGCCCAAATGTTAACTGATGATGGGAAGATAGCCTTAGTCATTGTGTTTTCACATGAATCGTAACGTCAGCCAACACCACCTGAATTTTTACTAGATATCTTGGCTTGAACATGCAGCTTGTCTCGCAGGCCTTTTTGAACTGCACGAGTTGAAGAAAAGGAATCCCAATGCACAAATTCATAGGCAATCGATTTGAACTCCTTTGCATTAACCATATAAAATCAATTTTTTTAAAGCTACAGGAACGTTACAATCAGTGTGTAGTGCATAAATATTACATTCAAAGAATGATGTATAACATATAATATCTACTCATTCATGCTAGTCTAACGTAGTTTTTCAAGTTCAAAACACCAACCACATACATAACACAGTGATATCAAACAAAGAAAGAAAAGTTAAAATGGAAACTGCTTTCCAATGTAAGTTTTTCCGAAGCTCCAGTCTTTCGGTGCCACGTTGTAGGATGAAAGTGTAACTCCATCACTAGTAGAGACCTCAAAAGAGAGGGACTGTCCTTTAAGGTCCGCGCTGACATGCCAAATTTGCCCCCAGTTTCGGCCCATAGGAAGCCAACCTGTCATGGAGCCCTTCATTTTTACAGCGGTTACATCCCCAGCTCCTGCTACGTTGCTGATCAAAACTGAGTAGAAGAATTTTCGACCATTGATTGAGAACCGAATTCCACCTTCTCGTACACATTTTATTCTGCATTTGTAAATGAAATGCTGTTAGGTTTTCATTGAATCATGATCATCTGCTAACACAGAATTTATTTTACCGAAAAATATAGTGACCATTTAAATGAAATAAGTGTACCCGTGGTAACTAAAACTGTTTAAGTATGAAATTGGTCATTTCAGCTTTGCTACTCGCAGACTAGGTGGACTGGAGCAAAATGGGTTTAAATTCTCCGGTATAGATTAAGAGAACTATCAATGAAGCAATGTATCTTAGTAAGAACTTCATTTCAAGGGTGCTACCTCAAAATGTCTTGAAAACATACTTGAATTGGATCTGCAGTTTGGTATTTCAGACTGGAAAACATTCATTTTCATTAAACTGGAGGATGATCCGCCTAAGAGGCTTACGTGATGTTTAGCTTACCCATTTTAGTTTTCAGAATTTTACCCATACAAAAATGCAAATGATGCATGTTCATCATGAAAAACAGCCGCTTTAGAAAATGAAGCTACCACGTGAAACAAAAAACAACTTTTATTCATTTTTCATGCTTTGGAAAGTATCAAAAGAATGAGAGATAATTTATCTGCCCTCCCATCATCCCCTCCGCCATCCCCTCCATCTTTCTTCCATTCCCTCCGTCGTCCCTCTGTCCTTTTTATTTATTGTAATTAGTGCTAAATACTCAAAACTTAAAACTCAAAACACAATGTTAAACCAAACACTAGCTTACTTTTTAATTTATTTATTTGCATTATGATTTAGCAAGTAAGATCTTCCGCTTTAACCGAATGCGATTCAAGCATGATCAAATTATCAAAGAGAAGCTCGAGAGGTTCGAGATGAAACAAATCAAAGGAGAAACGGAGCTACGGGGTGGAAGATAGGAGCCTTGGAAACTTGCAGTTCCAGTTAGTACAGCTTCAGCAGCCCACGGAACAATAGATAGGCCTTATACCAGTCATGACGCTAAAAGCTCAATTTGGGCAATGTTCTAATGCTGTCTTGGGCCAAACCTTTTTTGGTTGAAGGGTGCTGGTTCTCAGGGTATCAATCTAAGAATGACAGTTTCCATTGCATATGTAAATACATCTCTATATCCTTTCTTGTTTGTAATTGAGTCAATCCACAATTGCCCTTTATAAACATATCTCAACTTTTAGAATCAAATAGAATTTTGGATTTTTGCGTGAAATCAGGTTCAAAGACATTTGCCTGTAATATCTTATTGTAAGAAATATCAGTTACTGGGTAAGCGGACTTAAGCTTTCGTTGAACCAAAGTTAAATCTTTTTGTTTTTAATTTCTGTTCCTGTTTGGTGACATTGTTCATATCAATGTCTATGATAGAAGTAGTTGTTGGTTGAATTGGTTGGTAATTTCTAATCGACAAGCTATATCCTAGAACAATTTTCATGATAGTTCTGAAGTTTGATAATTTTTCATAATAAATTAAAACTAGAGCTGGTTGTCTAAGGAAGTTACCGATGGTCGACTGCTCTAGAGGTTACATGCATACTTAGGAAGACACTTCGATGGGAACATTTTGGGATATGGAAATTGAAGATGGACGTGTTGCAGAAAGAAGACTGCTAACATCCTTTCAACCCTGCATGAATTGAAAGGCCTAAAAAGCTGACAATTTGAAGATGTGTACAAAGATGCTCCCACATCAATTCAGCTAAACCTATCCAATGAAGTTCCAGAGTTTTCTCATAAGAAGACCGAGTGATTATTGAATGCATTGAAGATAGCTTGACAGAACAAGTTCTCACTAACCGCATTTTACTCCTGCAACAACTATATTCTTCCAGGCTGAAGCTCGTGTTACGATATGAGATAAGATCACATTTAGAATAAACACAGCAAAATGGAAACACATACTTGAACATACTCAAAATAATACTGTTGACTTAAAAATTGGTTCTCTCACGTTCAACATCCAAGTGTCAATATAATCACAGAATCACAGCAATATCATATCACAGAAAACGAAAAAGGTAAAAGACAACCATTTTTATAGTGGTTCAACGACCAGACCTACGTCCACCTGCAGTAATCAATCATTTATATTGTAGATTACAATTACAGTTGGATTTATCTAAAGAAAGTGCAAGTCTTGCAAAAAAAGGCAAGTCAACATTCTACCTCTCAAAACATGTCTTTCTTTGGAAGATGTGATTGAATCCATTTCCCTTTTGCAGTCTCTCCGGATCACCTAAGAGTTGATGATAGTTCTACTAGAATTTTAGTCCGTCGCTTTTCTGGTGATGGCAATCATTAATAAGAAAGTCAATCCTATCACGATCAAACTAAGAGATTCTTTGTTCAATCTCATGAATTCATCTGTTCGCTCTCCAATGATGAATTCATCCATTTATCCTTTGAACTCGTGATTCATCGATACGTATTTATCCAGTCACTTTCCAATGAAGGAATTCGTAGTTCAACAATACAAACTCTTCCAGTCACTTTCCGGCGAAAGAAGCTTGTAGTTCATAAATACGAATTCATCTCATCACTCTCCGAAGGAATTTGTAGTTCATTTGCATGAATCCATCCTTTCCAACTCCGGCAAAAAGGGATTCATATTTAGGTTAAGTTCATCCGATCTCTGCTTCGTGAAAGGAACTTATAACTTATCCATATGAATTCATCCATTCATTATCTGGTGAAAGGAATTCGATCATTGACATGAATCCATCCAATCACTCTCTAGTAAAGGGATTCATGATTTGTTTCTATGAGTTCATCTAATCACTATCTAGTGACAGGAACTAGTAGTTGGTTAATACGAACTCGTCTAGTCACTTTCTGGTGACAGGAATCTATAATTTGAGGTTTCACTTCAACTCGTCGGGTGAAGCAAAACCCTAAACAAATTCATTTGTCGTCGATGGTGGATCAAAGCAAGGTGGATACCCAGTGTCAAAGGCTCCCGTACTCAAGCGCGAGGACTTCCCAGGTCAGTCTCCCATCCTGGTACTGTTCACGGCTTTTCGGGCTCTAGGGGTGGTCGATTAGCGCGCGCAGCCTTTCCTTCACATTATGTGAAGAGACCGAGGCTCGAACCTGTGCGCTCCAGATTACCAGCCGGGTAACTTTACCGTTGCGCCAGGCACCACCTTGATGGCGGATCAAAGCAAATACAAATAAAATAAACAATGCACGGAAAAGGAAACTAAGCTAGGCCTCTTCAGGCCTCATGACTCAACGATCGCTCAGAGCATGTCTTGGGACCAATCATGACATAGTACATGTGTAAGTCATTGAGTCATCGTATCAGAAAGCATTTGTTAGGCATCCTGAAGTCATCATCTCGATCATGAGATGACGATTCGGCTTCTGGACCAAGGTCCCCTTGATATTGGGCCACAGACGACTGTCCGTGCTCAGCCACCACCCATTCGATTTCAACGTAATCCTGGAGTCGTCCGTTCCTAACGTGCTCCTCTATCTCATTATGGAGGTGCTAACACTCGGATGTAGCGTACTCATTCAACTCGTGGAATATGTAGAACTTTCCTGTCATCCTCTCCTTTTCAGTTGGATCTCTTGAGGGTGGTTTCCGATATGGGATATGCCCTTGAGTGTCCAAGTATATCCTCTCCAATGACTCGTTCAATTTCGTGTAAGAGAGATATCTCTGACCTTTCCTACTCTTCGATCCATCACTCGTTTATCACTTTTCTCTTTCCTTCGTCATGCTTGAATCAAGCCTCCAGCGGATGTTGGCTTCAATTCTACTCTGTGCCTGCGCATCCTCTTAGCACACGTACCTATCAGCCTCGAAATAAAATTCATCGAGATCCCTTTGTAAACTTGCTTTGAATTCGGACTTATCGGCCACACCAGACATGACCGCCATCAATACCACGGATGGTTCTGGCTTGTCCATCGAAGCAACTGCCGCATTGTATCTCTTTAGGTAGCTTCTCAGTGTTTCTCCAGGTCTTTGTCTTATTGTAGTTAATGTCAACACATTCCACGAACAAGCCATGTGAACTCTGAACTGCCTCATGTATCTATCCACGAGTTCGTTCCAAGAGCTAATAGATTCGTTGTTGAGCTTCTTAAACCAAAGCACGATCAAATTTGTCAGGAATAACGAAAAACACTTCGCCATCGATTTTGGAGATGCCCCAGCACATCCATGTGTTGGACGTAGCGCGTCACATATATTGTAGGATCCGATCTTCCATCATATGACATAAGCACCAATAGTTTCAAGTCTGGTGGGACCCTTGCTTTCTGAATGTCAGAAGTGAAGGGACTTCGAGTCACATCTTCATATTCATGGCCGGATAGTCCGCATCTAGTCACGCGTCATATCATCTCAGCCGGTCCATCTCCGTCATCAGCAAATTGAAATGTCTACCGCCCGTGCCGAGGAGGATACTCAAGAATGTATTATTCGTGTTGCAATCCAACAACTCTATATGTTGAAGTCTGGCTTGCTACACGCACAAGCCTTTCAGATTTTTCAGGTCCGAAACGATCCACTTCGACTCTGGGATGCATCATATCAATTGCAACATTAGTCGGTTGGAAACCAGGAGGTACATCCCCTGAGCAATCTGGTTCGACGCCGAGTCGAGGCTCTAGTTTGGCACCGAGCCGGACATGCCGATCCGGCATGACTTCTTGCCTGGGGAGCATGCCTCCACCTGATGGTCCCTGCTGCATCACCATGATTATGAACTCCCAGTTTTCCTAGCCTCGAGAGTATCTTCTACATCAATTTCTCCTAATTCTCTAATATGTCATATAGACCTTGAATCTTTCCCTTCGTCTCTTCTCTGGTCAAGTAAATGAAAGGTTCCCCATTGGAGCAAGCCTCCTAGTCTCCCTCTAGTTCGGTTTCTCCAAGGTGAGTAGAAGCACCAGTCTTCTTCTTCACCATAGTTGAATTCTGAGGCAATCCGATTTCAGCAAAATTTTGTATCACGTCCCCCTCTTCCTGGCGCACCAAAATATTGATTTGAAAATTAGTTCTCTCAAGTTCAACACCCAAATCTCAATAATAATCACGAAATCACGGAAATATCATATCATAGAAAACGGATAATGTAAAAGGCGGCAATTTTTATAGTGGTTCGACAATCAAATCTACGTCTACTTGCAATAATCAATCGCTTATACTGTAGAATACAATTGCAGTTGGATTTATCTAAGAAAGTGGAAAAGTAAGAGGGTTGATTTCCAAAATGGCAGCCTCTGGACATTGGAATGCCAAAAAGCTCCTCTTCAAGTCTTCCCAATGCCTATTTATGGGCACATTACGGTCCGGTTCAGCATGGCATTATGGCACAAAGTTAGTGGAGGAAGTTGCCGGTAGTGGAACACATTGTTGGACGTGTCTAGACAGGTTCGGCATGGCCAATCCGGGGCAAGACCGAATCGGGCCATAATTGAACCAAAGACACCTTTCTTAGCCAAACCTAGCCCACTTTTCCTAGCCGAACCGAAGCCCTTCCTCTGGCTGAACCGAACTTATCTCTCCAGGCCGAATTGAAGCTTCACTGATCCGGAGTAGTGACGCAACCCAAGATGATCATCAACGTTGAGTCGGGCCTCATCCGTATCAAGACCCTAAGCATTTGTGAAGTTTGTTGTGCCAATCCTAAACTTCTTCGAGTCTAGATAAGTCCACACTTTAGTTCTGAATGATCTGAATGTTGTAAATATGAAGTAAGACGACCTTGCAAAAAAGAAAGGTCAAGAAATATTGTATAAATAAATACATACATACATACACACACACATAGTTATGTAAGTACGTCTGAGGGTTTAATAGCGCCCAAAATAGTGAAGCACCCCTGTTGGTTGTTGCCTCTAATTTCCACCACATAATTCGAAAAGAAAGAAATTGTCTACTATTTAATTTGGATTTGTGTGGCGAAAATCAAGTAGCTACAGGGATGTTGCACCATATGGAATGACACTGAACCATCCTTGCATACATACATATAGATATATGTATAAGTATATACATGTGTGTATTGTAATAAAAAGATTTTTTTTTTTACCTTTTTAAATTATCTTTAAAAAATGTTTACTTATGTCATATAAATGAGGATTTGAACACTAAATAATCTCTTATTATAAACATTCTTGCATAGAAGTCGTTTAATTAAAAAGGGGTTATTGCTTTTAAATTTAGAAATAGAGACCTCTTTTCATTTTTTAGGAAATTTTTCTTATTATCTTTTGATGGAAAAATCTATTTTTATCGGAGCAACTTGATTGTCGCTGTTTTTCCTTCAATAATTATCTTTTCTCAAATCTAATTACGTAAGGAATCTTAGAATAACACTACCAGTAAATTTACGATGTAAAAATGGGCGGACCAAGCACCCCATCTTCAGCATATGCATTTATGTATGATTTGACACATACTTATTGTAACAAAAGTAATCTTCGATGTTATGTGTATATCAACCCTTATACACCACTTCTCTGATTTATTTAACCTTGTAGGACTATAATAATTTCAAATCAATGATCCAATTTATCTCACTAGAAACAATCCTTACAATTTTCTACTTTAATCCAAGGTTCAAGAACTCGGTTTTAGTCTCGGTTTCAGCCGTTTGAAAATTTGTTAGTTTCGGCGGGTTTCGTAAATTTCGGTGGTTTCGGTCCAGATTTCGGTTTTTAGTATTTTGGTAATGAATTTGTTAACGGTAAATAAAATGAAAATATATTATATAAATAAATAAAATACAACATACACCAATCTAAATTTACAACATCCAATAACTATTTCTTGGAGCTATATATGGATTGTTATCATAATCTTCTTCATCAATTTCTGTCGCATGATGCGATGGATAGTCATACTGCATCTGTCATATACCTAAGAACGTTGCCAATATGTTACCAAATGAGGAGGGTTCATCATTATGTGTTGTATATGCAGTTTGACTATTTTGATCACTTGATATATTGCTGCTGTATGTCTCATTTGCTCCGTGATAGAAATAGCCTCCAGTGTACCCAGAAGTAGAATGCCTGTAATTGGGTGTATCTTTTGACCCTTGTACACCACTTCTCTGATTTATTTAACCCTGTAGGAGTATAATAATTTCAAATCAACGATCCAATTTATCTCACTAGAAACAATCCTTACAATTTTCTACTTTAATCCAAGGTTCAAGAACTCGGTTTTAGTCTCGGTTTCAGCCGTTTGAAAATTTGTTAGTTTTGGCGGGTTTCGTAAATTTCGGTCCAGATTTCGGTTTTCAGTATTTTGTTAATGAATTTGTTAGCGGTAAATAAAATGAAAATATATTATATAAATAAATAAAATACAACATACACCAATCTAAATTTACTACATCCAATAACTATTTCTTGGAGCTATATATGGATTGTTATCATAATTTTCTTCATCAATTTCTGTCGCATGATGCGATGGATAGTCATACTGCATCTGTCATATACCTAAGAACGTTGCCAATATGTTACCAAATGAGGAGGGTTCATCATTCTTGTTGTATATGCAGTTTGACTATTTTGATCACTTGATATATCACTGTTGTACGTCTCATTTGCTCCGTGATAGAAATAGCCTCCAGTGTACTCAGAAGTAGAATGCCTGTAATTGGGTGGATCTTTTGATGTATACGGGTTATTGGCATAATCGTAATTTCGTGGTTCTTCATATTGGACATTAAATTACTGTATCTTCTTTCATGAGTACTAGGGGTGAGCATTATTCGGTTAAACCAAATAAACCAACCAAAACAATTTATTTTGCTCGGTTTGATTCGGTTTTAAAATTAAATCGGTTTGTAACCAGTCCGAAAAAATATTAAGTTCGGTTATCGGTTTAACCAAATTAACCGAATTTTTACAATATTTTCAAGATTATCGGTATTATAATAAATATTTTAGGTTAGTTTAGTTATTTAAGTATATATTAATCATCACTTATGTGTCAAAATTAATATTAAAAAGCATAAAAATCAAAAATAATAATACCGTAATCATATATTAATAATTTGTTTCAAATTATAGTGAATATTTCAAACACAAAGTATAAAACATTTTTAGTTCGGTTTAATCGGATAACCAACCGAACCAAACTTAATTTGGTTGGTTTGGTTTGGTTTTCATTTTTATTGGTTTTAATTTGGTTTGACAAATTTATTATCGGATAAACCAAACCAACCAAACGCTCACCCCTAACGAGTACACACCACACCTCTCTGCACATATGGTATAGTTGGTCTATGTGAACCACTAGCAACACTACATCCAACACCATAATTACTTGTTAAACCGATATTGTGACCATCAGCATCATCGTTTGAAGAGCTACTACTATTTTCAGTGCTTTGACTTATTATTGTTCGTGCAGGTATTCCATCCACTGCAGCAACAACACCATGCATCATATCAACCATCGCAGGATCATCGTCAAGCAACGTTGGTTCAACTTCTCTAGCCCACTTTGCTAGTGGACCCTCCTCATGAAATATATGATTTAGATCGATTAATTGATCATTTGTATCACGACATTTAACATTCTTAGCTCTTAATCTCATACTGTAATTTACATATACCAGCTTTTCAAGATTTTCTATTTGATTCTATTACTCAGTTTTGTATGAATCATGGGAAATGTAGTTCAGTTTCTTTCGCAATTTGAGGAGGAAACCGTCTGATTGACAATATGCATTGCTAAACGTGTAATGTGGGGCGTCCACTCTGCCGATTATTGACCACTACTGTGCAGGAGAACAAATATTTATGGCGTGTCTTGCTTTTGAAGAACCAAATTCGCCAACTTTCATTCTATAAATGTCCACATGCATAATGTAATGTAATTGAATAACATATACAATGTAATGTGGATCTATATATCTAAAAAAATATGTAATGTAATTTACCTGTTGTCCAATTTTAATTTGTGTCCATGTGTCTGAGACCATTCTTGCACTATTAAATCCATTTATTAGTTCATTATCATTTACCGTATTACCATACTGAATGATAGGATTGAGGAAATAACCTATATTTTTGGAAAATGCTAACATTAATGTAATGTTTTGAATTTTGACTTTGTAAAATAGTAATTTTAAAATACCTGCAGCATGAATTGGTTGATGTAGTTATCTTTCCCATCTTTTATTGATAATATCCCACCATTTTTGTGATTGACTTACGCCGACATTCTTCCTAATTGACTCATTTGCGAGATTCATCGCTTCATAAAGATAACTTATATCCGCTTTGTCATCGCTATCCACCATTCTTAGAACTTTGACTAATGGCTCAAATACGAGAATTACTGAAGCAACGGCCGTCCAAAAAGTATCATCGTAAATCAAATCAGCAACATTGGTTGTTGTTCCTTTATCCCTAGAAGCGAGCCTAGGCATTTTTGATGTCCATCCCTTATAGCGATCATTCTTCTTAAATCATTTTTGTGTTTATGAATAGAGTCTAATGCAATGAAATGAGTGGCAAATCTAGTCACTGCCGGTCTAATCAATTCTTTGACATTTGTCTCTTTTCTCATTATTGAAAGTAACCAACCATGATTGTATATGAATGTCGTTATTAGTTGACAATTTGAAATGACAGTTTTTACCTCTTCTTCTTTCGAAATATCTTCTAAGATCAGATCAATGCAGTGTGCAGCATATGGTGTTCAATATAAATGTTTTCTTTTCTCCATCAATAATTGTCCAGTTGCTTTGTAGTTAGCTCCGTTATCTGTCACAACCTGCACTACTCTATTTTCTCCAACAGACTCTACAGTTTCATCCATCAATCTGCATATATATTCTCCACTTTGAAATTCATCAGTAACATCTATAGATTTAAGAAATATCGTTCCATGTGTGGAGTACACAAGAAAATTTATAATTTTCCGTTGATTCTGAGTACTCTTACCATCACACATCAACGTACAACCATACTCGTCCCAGAAATTATGAAGTGCTGATATATGAACGAATTTCTTCTAGTTCCATTTCCAAGTATGGATGTGATAATACGTACGTTGGAGGTGGATCTGTTCTATGACCACATTCCGCAATAGCATTAACCATAGTTGCGTAATAAGGAATACTTGCAACATTATGTGGAATATGGTAAAAAGAAAAAAAATTAAGCAATGACACGACCTATATGCTTTTTAGCATTAATGCCTTTTATTGCAGATTTAATAGAAGGTTGAGAATCACCTCCTTTATTCATATATGAGTCGATCCTTGCAACGGTACGAGTTTCAAAATCACCATCCAATCTTATAGATTTACCAAGGACGTTCCGCTCTGTGACTAGAACCGACGCCTGATTGCCTATGAGATCTTTGCATTTTTGTTCCCTGAATATATCTCTACTTTCCTGCATTGCACGACGAACATTCATATCATCTTTGTTTTCATCATCTTCGTTGTCTGAGTCATGTTGTTGAGATCTACTCATCAGTTCCTCTTGTTTGCGTTGCTTCTCGAGTTTCCCTTTATTACGATCATTTTTCGTCCAACGATATGAGCTCGCACAAGTTTTTTAACATCTTGAGGAACGTTTGGGCATGTTATTACATTGTCTCATACTCCCGCCAAGTGTTCTTTCAGACGTGCTACACCACCATCATTAATTTGTTTGTTGCAGAAACTACACTTCGTTTTTCGAGCATTATCATCAATTGGGGTGCCATAATTCCAACTGATTTCTACAGTGTTTGTTTAGTTTTCCATAGTGTCCCTGTGAATTGCAAAAATATTATCATAAAATTTAAACAAACAAATATACAATATACTGGACATACAATATACTGAATAAACAAATATTATAAAAAAGTATTTGTTTGTTTGGTTTTTCTAGTAAACAAACAATGTACTAGATGGAACAGTAAGTATAAACGTCAAACGAAACAATATATAGTACGCAATATACTAGAGGGAACGACAAGCAGCCCTCAAATAACAACTATACACGTTCTGGTCATATAGCCCTCAACGTCTTTATACAATATACAATATGGGGTGTGCATCACGCTTTAAACAAGGTGTACAGTCACGTTTTAAAAAAAAATAGAGTAACGTTGTATTATACAAGCACGTAAAAAATACAGTCACGATACCAAATCCACCCCCTCAAATATTCGGCTGTTTCCACCAAAATTTTCACACTTTCAAAAATGTCGAGTATACAAAAAAATTAAAAATAAAGACGCTGAGTGAAATCGATTCGAGAAGCGGCAAAAATTATCGATCAACTTGCTACTAATTTGAATCGCGGTTACTGGAAGACGAACTACTTACAAAGATCGGTTTTGAAGATTGTAGGTTGTTGTTCTTCTCGATTTAATCTGAATTATTGTTGTAAATATAACTTCGATTCAGTGAATTTTACAGGCTTTTGAAACAAATGAATTATTTGATTTTTACTGTGGATTTACGGTTGTGGTAATTGATGATTTTGTTTTATTCCTTTTTCATTTGCGATGTCAGTTCTTTTACTTTCGGTGTTTAACTTTAAATCATTGTTGTTTCACATGATCGTTCTTTTCTGTAGAGACTGGAGATTCGATTTTTTTTATGTCATAGACACCAAAACCGATTTCCGTGCTCAATTTTATACCGACATATGCCGGCACCGATCCGGTAACCCTGAAATCCATTTTGAGTTACTAGAACCATAACCAATTAAAACGGAGCCCTCTCATAGATCTATAGATCTAACAAGTTTCATTCATCTCATCTTAGTTCAGCAACCAAGAAATTCATCCTTAATGACTTTTGGGAACACTGAAAGCTTTTTTAGTCCATCAACCATAATTTTTTATCCATTTAGAGTTACTAGAACCATAACCCGTCAAAACAAAACTCTCTCATAAATCTATATGACTAACAGGTTCCACCCATCTCATCTAAGTTTAGTAACCAAGAAATTCAATCTTAATGACTTTTGGGAACATTGAAAGCTCTTTAGCTCAATTTTTTACATGTCGTTTTGTCTAAGAAATCGTCCGACATCCCAAAATTTTGGGATCACCGATCGGTGCCGGCATATGTCGATACGAAATTGAGCACAGAAATTGGTTTCGGTGTCTAGGGAATAAAAACAATCGAATCTCCAGTCTCCACAGAAAAGAACGATCATGTGAAACAACATTGATTTAAAGTTAAACACTGAAAGTAAAAGAACCGACAGAGCAAATGAAAAAGGAATAAAACAAAATCATCAATTACCACAACCGTGAGTACACAGTAAAAATCAAATGATTCATTCGTTTTAAAAGCCTATTAAATCCATTGAATCGAAGTTAAACTTACAGCAATAATTTAGATTAAAAATCGAGAAGAACAGCAGCAGCCTACAATCTTCAAAACCGATCTTTGTAAGTGGTTCGTCTTCCAGTAACTGCGGTTCAAATTAGTAGCAAGCTAATAGAAAATTTTTGCCGCTTCTCGAATCGATTTCACTCGACGCCTTTATTTTTAATTTTTTTTGTGCACTCGACATTTTTGGAAGGGCGAAAATTTTGGGGGAAACAACCGAATATTTGAGGCGGTGGATTTGGTATCGTGACTGTATTTTTAACGTGCTTGTATAATACAACGTTACTCTATATTTTTTTTTAAACGTGACTGTGCACCTTGTTTGAAGCGTGCTGCACACCCCATATTGTATAATGTATAAAAGACGTTGAGAGCTATATGACCAGAACGTGTGTAGTTGTTATTTGAAGGCTGTTTGTTGTTCCCTCTAGTATATTTTATATTGCGTACTGTATATTGTTTCTTTTAACGTTTATACTTACTGTTCCATCTAGTACATTGTTTATTTACTAGAAAAACCAAACAAATAGATACTTTTTGATAATATTTGTTTATTCGGTATATTGTATATTTGATTATTTAAATTTTATGATAATATTTCTGCAATTCACAGCACACTATGGAAAACCAAACACACTGTAGAAATCGGTTAGAATTATGGCACCCCAATCGATGACAATATTCGAAAAACGAAGTGTAGTTTCTGCAACAAACAAATCAATAGTGGTGGTGTAACACGTCTGAAAGAACACTTGGCGGATGTAGGAGGCAATGTAATGGCATGCCTAAACGTTCCTCAAGATGCTAAAAAACTTATGCGAGCTCATATCGTTGAAATAAAATGATCGTAATAAAGGGAAACTCGAGAAGCAACACATACAAGAGGGACTGATGAGTAGATCTCAACAACATTGACTCAGACAGCGAAGATGATAGGAATGTTCGTCGTGCAATGCAGGAAAGCAGAGATATATTTAGAGAACAGGAGATGCAAAGATCTCATAGGCAATCAGGCGTCGGTTCTAGTCAAATAGAGCGGAAGGTCCATGGTAAATCTATAAGAATGGATGGTGATTTTGAAACTCGTACCGCTGCAAGGATCGACTCATATATGAGGTAGTTCTCAACCTTCTATTAAATCTGCAATAAAAGGCATTAAAAATGCTAAAAAGCATATAGGTCGTGTCATTGCTAAAAAATTTTATTTTAACCATATTCCACATAATGTTGCAAGTAGTCCTTATTATGCAACTATGCTTGATGCTATTGTGGAATGTAGTCGTGGAATAGATCCACCTACAGCGTATGAATTATCACATCCATACTTGGAAATGGAACTAGAAGAAATTCGTTTCATAATTTCTGGGACGAGTATGGTTGTGCGTTGATGTGTGATGGTTGGAGTACTCAGAATCGACGAAAAAATATATAATTTCTTGTGTACTCCACACATGAAACGATATTTAAATCTGTAGACGCTGCCGGTAAATTTCAAAGCGGAGAATATATATGCAGATTGACGGATGAAGTTGTAGTCTGTTGGAGAAAATAGAGTAGTGCAGGTTGTGACAGATAACAGAGCTAACTACAAAGCAGCTGGACAATTATTGATGGAGAAAAGAAAACATTTATATTGGACACCATGTGCTGCACACTGCATTGATCTGACCTTAGAAGATATTTCAAAAGAAGAAAAGGTAAAAACTGACATTTCAAATTGTCAACTAATAACGACATTCATATACAATCATGGTTGGCTACTTTCTATAATGAGAAAAGAGAAAGATGGCAAAGAATTGATTAGACCGGCAGTGATTAGATTTGCCACTCATTTCGTTGCATTAGACTCTATTCATAAACACAAAAAAATGATTTAAGAAGAATGATCGTTACAAGGGAATGGACATCAAAAATCATAGGCTCGCTTCTAAGGATAAAAGAACAGCAACCAATGTTGCTGATCTGATTTACAATGATACTTTTTGGATGGCCTCTGCTTATGTAATTCTCGTATTTGAGCCATTAGTCAAAGTTCTAAGAATGGTGGATAGCGATGACAAAGCAGATATGGGCTATCATTATGAAACGATGGATCTCGCAAAGGAGTCAATTAGGAAGAATGTCGGCGGCGTAAGTCAATCACAAAAATGGTGGGGCATTATCAATAAAAGATGGGAAAGACAACTATATCGACCAATTCATGCTACAAGTATTTTAAAATTAATACTTTACAAAGTCAAAATTCAAAACATTACATTAATGTTAGCATTTTCCGAAAATATAGGTTATTTCCTCAATCCTATCATTCAACATGGTAATGCGGTAAATGATAATGAGGTAATAAATGATTTAATAATGTCGTTGCAAAAATGGTCCAGACACATGGACACATATTAAAATTGGCGACAGGTAAATTACATTACATATTTTTTTGGACACATAGACCCACACTACATTATATATGTTATTCAATTACATTACATTATGTAGATGGACATTTATAGAATGAAAGTTGGCGAATTTGACTCTTCAAAAGAAAGAGACGCCGTAAGTATTTGTTCTCCTGCAGAGTGAACGCCCCACACCTTACACGTTTAGCAATGCATATTCTCAGTCAGACGGTTTCCTCCTCAAATTGCGAAAGAAACTGGACTACATTTTCCATGATTCATACAAAACTGAGAAATAAAATCAAAGTGGAAAATCTTGAAAAGCTGGTATATGTACATTACAATATGAGATTAAGAGCTAACAATGTTAAATGTCATGATACAAATGATTAATTAATCGACCTAAATCATATATTTCACGACGATCCATTAGCAGAGTGAACTACAGGAGTTGAACCACGGTTGCTTGACGATGAACCTGTGATGGTTGATATGATGCATAATGTTGTTGCTGCAGTGGATGAAATGCCTGCACGAACAACAAGTCAAAGCACTGAAATAGTAGTGGTTTTTCAAACGATGATGCTGGTGGTCACAATATCGGTTTAACAAGTAATTATGGTGCTGGGTCTAGTATTGTTGGTGGTTCACATAGACCAATTATACCATATGTGCGGCGAGGTGCGGTGCGTACTCGTGAAAGAAGAGACAGTAATTTAAATGTCCAACATGAAGAACCATGAAATTACGATTATGCTAATAACCCATATACATCAAAAGATCCACCCAATTACAGGCATTCTACTTTTGAGTAAACCGGAGGCTATTTCTATCACGGAGCAAATGAGACATACAACAGTCATATATCAAGCGATCAAAATAGTCAAACTGCATATACAACACAGAATGATGAACCCTCCTCATTTGATAACATGTTGGCAACGCTCTTTGGTACAGGACAGATGCAGTATGACTATCTATCGCATCATGCGATAGAAATTGATGAAGAAGATTATGAAAACAATGCATATATAGCTCCAAGAAATAGGTATTGGATGTAGTAAATTTAGAATGGTGTATGTTGTATTTTATTTCTTTATATAATATATTTTCATTTTATTTACCGTTAACCAGTGTAGCCAAGGTGCTCGCCTAGGCGCCAAAAAGCGTTAGGCGCCAGCCTAGGGCTTTTCTAGCCATCGAAGCACCAGCCATGCTCGACGCGCCAGAAAAGCGCTTGAGGCGCCGAAGCCCTAACAAAGCACTAAGCTAAAAAAACGCGCTTCAGTTAGGTTCTTCTGTAAGATTTTGTTTTCGTTTCTTCGAACAACAGTTGTTTTTTTTAAACAAGTGTAAGTGCCATGTTATTTTGTTGTTGAAGAAATGCAGTTTTTTTTTAAACAAATGTTTTTTTTTAACAAATGCAGATTTTTTTAAATAAAAAATTCAATTTTTTAAAAAAAGTTATAAACAAATACAGAATTTTTTTTGGAACAAATGCAGTTTTTTTAATCTCAATATTGCATTTATATACACTTTCTAAAAGCTAAAAATGGAGTTTTATGTCATTTTTTAAGTGCAGTTTTTTTTCTGTAAAACAGCAAAAGTCATGCTCAAGGCGTCCAAAAAAGCCCTAAGCACCAAAAAGCGTTAGGCACCAGCCTGGGGCTTTTTGGGCCTTTTTCGCCATGATTACACTGTCGTTAACAAATTCATTACCAAAATACTGAAAACCGAAATCTGGACCGGAACCGAAACCAACGAAATTTATGAAACCACTGAAACTAACAAATTTTCAAATATACTCTAGATCATATGGGCAACAATAACAATGTTTCATGGTACAAATTGACAACCAACCAAAGACAACGGCTAGTTGCTCATCTTAGGGAGGTGCAAGGCAACCCAGTCAACATTCCACGGTTCCCTTGGGCTGCCACTACATCAGGTTAATTTAACTTGGGGATAATTGCTTAGGATAGGGATCAAATCTGCCTCTAACTAGCAGAAGAAACCCCCTCTCAATCAAGCTACTATTGATGACAATGTTGTTACATGGTATGTGTCGACCAACTTTTTGGCAAAAGCTGTCACAGTTCAACGGATCGGAGCCCAACGCTAAAAGGCTCGCCATTCAGTACTGACTGATCCCAACGGACGACCCTTTATTCCAGAAGGTCCAAGTAAGGCTCGGCCCAAGCTAATTTTCCTCAAACGGCGGTATATCTCTCCCCAGAATAATTGCTCTTCTAGCGACCGAGTCAACCTCTCCTCAATCTTCGGATCGATCAGATTTACTTGGAGGTATCCAAATGAGTCATCCAACCTCCAGCGAACCCTGATTCTCAAGACAATTAAAGTGGTCAACACTTCCAACCAAAACTCTACTTTTGATACACCATATTTCAAGTGTCACGCAAGCCACAATTCTTGAAAAACTATTCATCAACAGTAGACTGGGTCCCCCACCATAATTATTCCACCGGATCGAGCTCCACGTGTCCAAGCACCACAAAAGAGACAAGCCACATGACACATGGCTCAGCTCACTTTCTTCACCTATAAATACACCATTGCTGAAAATGGAAAGGCATGTTGAATTCTCCACTTCCAACCTACGCTTGGTATATTGAAAACACCCAATCGTGCGCCTCAAACAATACAAGAATCTTGTAATTTCTACTTTTCTCCACTGAAACCAATTGTATTTTGTAATCCATCAAAATCAGTAAATATAAAGCATAGTAGCTAAGACGCTAAGACGCAAAAAGGCACAAGCATCGAGCCTTGGGATTTTTTGTGTGCCTTTTATATGAGTTTGATATGCTATTTTACTATCTACAAATTAATTTTTAAACCATATTTTATAATTCATTCAATCGTTTACATATTTTATTAATAAGATTTAAATTTTAAATTATATTTTATAGTTTGTTGAATAATCAAATTTTTTATTTAACTATTTATAAACAAAATTTTGAATTTAGCAAAAAAAGCGCCTCAAACTGCAAAAAGGCGCAAGCGGCCTTGGGCTTTTTTGCGCTTAGGCGCACCTAAGCGCACGCCTTGATAACTATGATATAAAGTGGATGTAGGCATCGACTTTGCCGAACCACTATAAAAACCTAGTGTGTTCCTTGCCTTTATTTGCTTTTCTATACTTGTGATCGTTTCTTATGTGTAATCTACACACGATTGAGGGTTGATTGTCACTAAACCAACTTTTGACGTCAACAGTATGATTTTTATACATCAATGACAATCGCCGTATAAAAAATAAACAACTCGATATCCAAGTATTAACAATCTATAAACATTAAAGTCCAATTTGACAAGTACTTGATAGTTTTTACGACTCCGCGATGTTTGGAGTTGGATAAAGGTGGTCATTGCACATAAAAAATATATACACAACAAAATTAAGTAATGACTAAATCAATCCATTATTCTTCAACTGTCCCTAAGAATGATAGAATCGATCTTATTTTTCTTCTTCTTTCCAATTTCACAAAGTTATTTGTATTAAGACAAAATGTATGTAGAAGATAATAGTATTTTTGTTTGGTACGCAAGTTAATTATGCAATATAAAGCTTGTTTGTTTGTTTTTGTTTTTTTGTTTTTTTGTTTTTGTTTTTTTTTTTTTTTTTTTTTTTTTTTTCAATTGCATTAGCGCCTACACAAACATGTGAAAATGACTAATACTATTGAAGATGGTCTAACTAATCCAAATAAACCAATTCTATTTCTCAGGATAGAAAACCATTCACCAAAATGAAAAACTCGCCTTCTATACTGAATAGGAATAACCCCAGCTTTCCAAATAGCAATCTTCTCAAATGCAGCAATGGGCATCACAAAATGGTGATTAGGAGGATTGCACAAGCCACCAGCATCAGCCTCCATTCCAAAGTTAGGCGCGCAGTAATTAGTGGCAGTAACAGTAATACTAGTGCCAGGGATACAGTACTTCAACTCATCTACACATCTAACTTCATAACAACCACCACAGGCTTGACCTTTCCCATATAATGCTTCACTCAATCCTGCTGTAGCGAAACCAAATCCACTCGTTCCTAGATCTCCATACCCACACGACCCACCTAGCAACAAATTCCACACGATAGTTTATTCTGTTCACACCTATTTATGAATTTTAGGACCATTGATGAGTTGATCCTAATAAATAAGATATAGACTAAAAAAACGTACCTACAGTGTCCCTAGGATTGGAAGGAGCATAGTAAGTGGCACGAGCGGAGCGCCACTCGGTGAGAGCGGAGGAGGCGTAAGAAGAAGGAGATCTATGGGAATAAACGAGGGAAACTAGGAGGAGGAGAAGTTGAAGCGTGAACTTAAGATTCCTTGAGACTAAATATGGCATTTTCTTTGGAGATATTCCGAGGAGAAGAGTAAAGTTGGGTGACAGAAATTTTGTTCCTTGTTTATGGATCTTTGCTAAGCTTTGGTACCGATGTAACGATCAATCACTTCACCGCTTGTTTATTAAATTATATAATTCAGGACGAGCACATGATTGTTTTGAATCAATAGGATTTTGTTTTAAATGACAAAATTACCCAAAATTTGGATGAAAAGTATATAAAGTTTGGATTTTAGAAACAAGAATAATAAGTGCAAAAGTAGAATTCAGGGGATCCACTTTCATTATCCCTTTTACACTAAAATGTGTCTTTTTGTCTAAATTCCAAAGTTTGTAATTTTTCACCAAACTTTTCGCTAAGTTTGTCCTTCAACTTATTTTCCACTTTGAATAAAAAAGTAAGAATGACAGTGAAACGTCTTGGGACTTGAGGCGGGTGCTTATGCTCCAGAACCTCCTGGGTTTTTAAATCCCGCTCTCTAAACCTGATGCAAGTTTGGAATTTTGTTCCGTGCAGACAGAGTAGACCCGACCCGTCCTAATGCCCGATTAAATTGTATTATAGTATAAACAAGTTTATATACTTATATTTCTTTCACTAGACGATAAATTATATATAAATAATAATGTGTTTACAGTGGTACGAGAATATAATAAAATGAGTTGTAAAATAATAGTTCAAAATGTATGCATTTTTTTATTGTATGATTACCATTGATGCAACTTAATACTATGAAGATTTTATAGTTTGTTGATTGAAAGAACATAATATTCATGTCATAACCTCATATACCTATGAAGATTAATAAGTAATCATTATAGTTATAAAGTGTTTTAATGATGTTTCAGCGATGCTGGTCTGTTTGGGGCGGATTAGTCATGCCACAAACTCGACCCTAGACCTGAATCTCTCAAAAACGAGTCGTAGGTCTATCCATCCCGAAGATCCAATGGGCGGGTCTAAACGGATCAAAACATGCACGGATCAATGGGTTTGAACCCTAGACCCATCACATTGTCATCCTTACAATTGACGGTCTGGTTTGTGATGATGAGAAAATAATAGGTGTCATTCCCAGACTCGGGGAGTTGATACGGTTGGCATGTACATGGAAACATGGCTCAATATAAATTTTACCATTCAGGTTGGAAGATGAGAAGATGGAAAACGGACTATTGGTGTTTAACACATCGGACATGTTATGCGTTTGATGCAAACAATTTGCTTGTTTCCCCTCCCGTTTACTTCCTCCTCCACAAGCTAACCAGCCCTCGGTTTCGTCTTTTTCAAAAAAAAAAATATCAATGTTATTCGATTTTCAATTCAAATAATATTTTTTGGTATCTTACGTTATTTTTACTGTAACATTCCATACTTTTAATGATTTAATAATTAATTAATTTAATTATTTTATTGTATTGGTTTGATAATTTAAATGGTTTGAATTTAAATATTTTGAATATTTAATTATCTATTAATAATATATTTATTTCTGGAATAGTCGGAGTTCGTAAATCAGCAATATTATATGAATTGGATAATATAAGATATTTAATTGAGTTTAAATTCTAGTTAAATAATGAATTTATTTTTTAAACGACGATTGAACGCATTAATTATAATATAAATTATAATCGAGCTCGTAACATCGTGGTAGTTCGTAATATTGAGTTTTGAACTTCAGTTGAATATACATAATCTGTTTTAAGTCGAAACTATGTGAAACAAGATACGTCTGAATCTATTAGATCATATTTTCTAATGGAAGTAAAAAAAATTGAGATTTCGGCTTATAGATTGTAAGTTATGTCCAAATCAAATTTTCAGAAAGTTGCTATGGAACCGTTTTAAACCATAACGATTTATTAAATTATAATAAAACATTTGTTTCGAATTTGGGTAAGATTTTTAAGCAGTATTGTTAATTTAATTTATAGAAGTTTTCCATAATTTTTAATTTGAAAAATAAACAACTTTTCATTTAATGTATTTTGCACCCTTAATCGACATTTTTGGGACTTCACAAAATACGTTAACTTGTCTATTTTATTATATTTTTGAGATCGTAGCACATTTCTCGTCACAATGGTATTTTTAATTTTGTTGATAACAGTCTGTACATCAATAGAGCTTTAAGTAAGAAGTACTGAAATCATTCAAAACTTAAATAAACATACACCCCATTTCTTCACATACAAGATACATGAGGCTACCTATAAAAATTGCAATGATGATTTCAGCTAAGGTACCACCATGTTTTGTTCCATATGCCTACCCTAAAAAAAAATTCAAATCAAATCATAACCTCAAGATATAAAATACAATATAGTATAAACCTATACATTTAAAAACGTAGTCTGCACGTCCCTATCGTTTAACTAGTAAGAAACTAACTTATATATATATATATATATATACACACACACACACACACACTTTACATTTGCCTACCTATGTTGATCACTTAAATTAGTGCAGCTATGCTATGAAAGGAAAGCTCATTACAGACCCATAGATTATACAGCTTCATGCCTAAAACCGTGTAGACCAAGAAATATTGTACGAGCCTTCTCTATCTTCTACAAATCCATGTCTAAGCCAATCAACCTGCAAACCCATCTTACATTCCTACTGCTCTTATACCTTGGCTATAAAGTTTCGAAGTTATTATAAATACGTTGTGCCTCATCTTCTTTTCGCCGGAAGATCAGTGGACAAAAATGAAAACGCAAACTAAAACGAAACAACTCATATAAATTTAAATCAAACTGCTAAAATCCCAACATACATATCTATCTGAACCCCATCGTTCCTTCCACGAAATCAGTACTATGGCGTGACTGAAGTCGCGGCCAGTTTTTTGAACTCGAGTCGATGTTTGGTGACGAACGGAGGAAGATTCTGAGCTTCGGGTTGCCGGGTGTACGGAAGGCTGGAGAGGGAAAGTGGATAGACGTTGTGCTCAGGTGGGAGTGGCGAACCGGACGATGAAGCTTCATGGAAATTCGTAACGTTTTTGTTCGCACCTGTTTTCTTGTGGTAGCGATGATGTTAATATCACGGTCTAAAGTAATAGCGTAGGGTCGGGAGAATGGGTCTGGTTGGCACGTGTTAATGGTAGTGTTATGGTGTTGGTGGGCAGGACATGTCACAGTAATATAATGATGAGAAGGGGAGAATAAGAGATGGGGAGAAGACGTTAATGACCATTTGTTTTGCCTGGGAAGTCTAAAAAAAAATGGGAGGGGAGATAAATTACTGTAGCATGGTGAACGTGGGTTTTAAAATGGGTTTATGGGCCGAAGATTTGTGGTGAGGCCACGTATATAAAAAAAAGGAAAGCCCAAAACGGGAGGCGTTAATTTAGCAGGTTGGCAGAATCTTCGTGAATCACAGTACCGACCTAAAGATGGGAATAAAAAAGTTAAGGGCCCAAATGGTTTGATAATTTAAGTTTAATTAAATACATATAAACTTGTAAATGTTATATCATGCTCATACATTATCGGAATTCAATAAAACAGGATCCATTAGTATCATATGGTTTCACAGACTACGTACTGAAATTGGTTTGATGATATTTGGAGATCATTTCAATTTATGGCGAAATAAAACTCCTGTTTTAACCAACCAACATTAATCGTTTTTGATGATTAACGATCAAGGTGAGTAAACTCACTAACTCTGTCCAGTTTTATAATTTTATAAACGTTATTTAATATTGATAAAAAAACGATTGAATATTTGTGTGATGGTTGTTTGGTTGATTTGCTAATTAATTGGTTGAAATAATATGTACAGTTATCTATGTAAATCATTGATTGAATATCGATTCTGTTTATTATTATATTCAATGTTGATATGAAATTGGGATTAATTTATATTGATTAACATATGCGGATGCAAGGAAACAGGTTAGAGGAACCCAATTGGGTTCCTCAACAATTATATTATTGTTTTTCATTTATTGCATTACATGATGTGACAATAAATATGTGGTTGATTATATTGTGTGTTTGAATAACATTGAACCTAAAATAATTGATATTTAAATACTGTAAAATATATTCGAATATATTGGAAAAGAATTTGGGGGTTTCAAAAGGAAAAATCTATTTTAAAATAGAAATTGAATTTCGATTGGCTAGAATATAATAACTTGTTAATTATGTAAAAGCAAGTAGTTTGGTTTATAAATGATATTTATAAATGGGATGAAATAATGGTTAATAAATAAATTTGAAATATAAATTCAAGAATAAACTAAAAGGGAATTGGGATTGTTTTCAAAAGAAAGCGATGGAAGTGTTTTGATGTTCGAAATGAAACTAGGATTGATATTAATCCATAAGGATTTATAATTAGAATTCGACGATGTCGAATGTTATTAAAATAATTTATTTTTGGAAATTATATGTTATATAATTTAGAAATTGACAAGATAGTTAATATTTGGTTCGAAACCAATAATTTATAATCGGATATGAAGTCGAGATTATGTTATAAACTTAATGTATAATTAACAAGAAGTTTTCTTGTAAACGGAATTCATGAAGCAGGATATGAATATGAATTCATAAATAACTCGATAAACAGAAGGTGGACCTGTAATGGTATTCATAAATAAAAATCAAGATTTGATTAATATAACGGGTCCAAATTTCTGCAAAGGAATAGTATTCACGTTTTAAAGTGAATAATAATTTAAAAGCAAATGTTTTGTAAATGGGAATGGTTATAAAGGGACCGGTGATGTTAAGTGAAAAATTCAAAAAAGAATTTAGAAATTGAATTGACCTGAAATGGTAAATTATTCTGATGTTTGGAACGTTAATCGAATAAGAATTATTCAAAGGAGAATCAGACGTTGAATTTAGGAAAGTAATATTTATTTTCCCTTTTCAAATGAAGATTATTTATTTAATCAAATATTATTTATTTATTCAAAGTAACGAATCAAAGTTATATTTTAAAGTTAAATATTTTGGAAACAGGGATTATAATGCTATCGTTATAATCAATATTTTCCGTAAAGGAAGTGGATTCGTAAACCGAATCCGAGAGCTGCGTAAGTAATAATTTGATAAGAAGTTAAGAAATGGGATTAAGGAAATAAGGAACTGACTAGAGACTAGTCAAGTTGAACGGCTTCCTAAGTGTCGATCTAATGTTGATTTCAGCCTTCGGGGTTGATACTTAGGGAATTGGTCTCTTACTAGTTTACGGTTAGGGACTAATGTATGTTGAAAGTTAGTGACAATGAATAGAAATGGAAATGTTTTCCAATGTTAAATAACATATATTCTCTAATATAGAAAATAAATAGTTTAAAATAGATGGAAACGTTTTCCAAGATACGTGAGAGGCTAAACGAGTTGGAGAAATATTTGGGTAAAGATACCGGAGGGAATTGGGAAATGAATAAATTATTGATAAATCTATCTAAAGGGGCTTAGTGTTGATTGATATAATTTCCATTTGGAAATAAGATCGTTGTTGGTATGGATTTTTTTTTCCTTTGATAGTTAAATAACCGACTATCAAAGTTTTTGACCATTTTTCCATTGTCAATACAGAGAGACCGAGTCCAGATTTATTATCTGAAAATCACTCCGTATAGCCATTAGCACTCCTAATCACATATGATGAAGATAATTGAAGATAAAGTTTATGCAAAGGTTATTCTAACGATCCTAGGTAGAATTTGCCTAAGATGGATTTACAGAATAGTACCTTCGGTTTGTCCAGTCCTAGGACAACTTGTGTAACACCCCGCCTCCGCTAGGGTCACTCACAAAGGGAATGCACTAGTTTTGGAGGAGCGTTATCGAGGTAAACAGACATAGAAATATTACAAGACAGAACATAGATAAAACAGTGGAAGAATCAAAAGATAAATTTCATTACTTTCAAAAAGAGTCAAAACCTTTTACATCAAATAGCCAAGGTCATTATTTTCCATTACAACAAATTCTGTCTTGCATAAATAAAGAAGCATAATCTTAAAACAACAAAAGTAGCTTAATTCTCCAAAGGTAGCAGAAATGCAGCCATAGCATAGCTCAAGATCAAACCGTACATGAGCTGAACCGAAAGCAAGCGAAATCCAAGCTAAGTACTAGAGTTTCCTCCCTGAGAACCTGGGGGGAAGAAACGAAAGGAAAAGAGGCGAAAGAAAATGGGTCAGTAATAAAGACTGGTAAGTCCTAGTGACTTTCAGCATAAAAACAGGTAAAGGTAACATGACATGTACAAACTGAAAGTAGACATAAGGATGATTACAAGATGGGCAAGATAGACTAAGATAACATGATAAATCAAGTATAATCAAGTATAGCATCACATGTTCAAGGTTCGCTGCATCAACTGTACTAGAATCCAAACCTATGTCTTATATTAATCATGAAATGATCCCTTGGCCCAATATCATGAAATGACCCGTTACTAGGTCCAACGGAACGATCCACTAATCGATCGGCTCCCTACAAGTTCTAACTCGTTGTGTTTCTGTGTCATACATCCCTATCACGAATGTAGTCACCTGTGCTAGGTCCACCATAGGGTGTATCAAGCCCTATGGTGCCAACCACCGACACGAATCAAGCATGCACAGATAAACCTACTGATGCCCAATGCCTGCTTTTTCGACTCCGGACCACGTGCACGACCATAGCCCGCCTGAACCTACACTGGCGCACCAACACAGCCGTCGTTCGGGTCGCTTACAATCAGCCTAGTACTCGTGCCCCACCCTACCTAGTTCCAGGGTACCGTGATACATCTAGTAGGTTACTGCTGAAATGGACGGCGTAACTAGGGTTTCTGTCCAATAGGTTAAGTGTTGTCATTTAAATTCGTGACTTAACCCTTATCAGTCTAGCATGTCAAGTCGGTTAAGTGTTGTCATTCAAGTTCGTGACTTAACCCGCCTACGTGTCATGTCAAATTTGACTAAGTGTTGTCATTCAAGTTCATGACTTAGCCCTCCGGATCATGTGTTAAGTTGGTTAAGTGTTATCTTTAATGTTCATGACTTAACCCTACCATATGGCATTAATTCATTAATGCACCCCAACCTCTCACATCAGGCCCGTTGTTGTGGTCACTGGATATGCCGGGCGGTTCCGGGCAGATTTACACCACAACTCAGTCTGACCTCAGGTTTTCAAGTGCGGTATGACCAACTACCCACATTGGATCCTATTGTTTGCAGTAACTGGATTTGTCGGGCGGTTCCGGGCAGAATTACACTGCAAACTCAACCCAACCTCGAGTTGGCCATTTTCAAGTTCATTCTAGTGTCATGTCCATGTTCAAATTTTCATGTCAAGTTCGTGTCAAGTTTTCAAGGCAGGTTTCATGTCCACATCCAGATTCAAGTTATAACAATGTTCATGTTTCAACTTATTATCAAGTTCATAATTCATGTTCATAACCAATTCATGTTTTGCCTAATCTACCCAAATTGTATTCCCATCGCACGTAAACGTGAATCGATCTATACTACAAACAAATCCAAATCCCGAAATAAAGGGAATAACATAAAAACTATGATAGGCAAAAAGGGACGAGCATAAAGCGATAAAAGGGACTACAAGACTAGCATGATATAACTTGAGATAATTGGTTACAACCTCACTGGCATATAGAAAATAATTGGATTTCAAATCTAGCAAAATAAGGCGATAGTCATGATAAAAGTTAACATAAAATAATAGGCATGCAAAAGCAAGCCAAATACAAGGATAATGGATCCAATGGTTTTAATGTACATAATAGCGAATAAACTAAGCAAGTCACACCCTAGGTATGAGATCCAACAAAATGCCAACTCGGTGTACAACATGGTTTTCAACTATAGTGTTATGGGCATGAAAAATCAAATAGTCATAGTCATGGTCATAGGTAGAAATCTCATAGTTATGAACCATAAGCGATTAATCACAATAGTCATGGATAATTATCCAAAATAGTTCTAGGCAATAGTCATAGGCAATTAACAGTAATAGTTTCAAAGTCATGGTCATAGACAATAGCCTTATGTTCATAATCATAGGCAATAATTCTCATAGTCAAGAGTCATAGGTGATTAGCCACAATTGTCCTTGTCATAGTCATACGCAATAGTCTTATGTTCACAGTCATAGGCATAGGCATAGTCTTATGTTCACAGTCATAGTCCTTGGCCATTAACAATAGTCTCAACATTATAGACATGAAAGAGTTTGATTTACAATGTGAATAGGCCCAAACTGATTTCATAGCAATATTCCCAAAAAGTCAAGATCTAAGATGAACAAGAATAGATATGAATCAATTATCATACATAGATCCAATTCCAATTTACAACATGTCCATATTAAGTTTATAATTTTTATCTAAAAGTAACTTGAACTTACAGATCATGGTCTAAGAAATTTAGATGTAGAATTCAAGTCTAGAAATTTGTCGTTGAATCGTTGAATCTTGCTTTGATTGTAGAAGAAAATCCCCAATATGAAATTCCTAGCCGTAGTCTTCAAGAAATAATCTTCGCTTTTAATTTAATTTAATTTAAAGGAAGAAGAAGAAGCCATGATCATCAAGAGTTTGTGCAGCATAAGGTTAGAGAAGAATGGTATAAAGAGAATGAGGCTAGGGGGCTGTTTATATAGGGTTAGGCAGATGAATCTGGTCACGAAACGCGTTTAAATACATCAGAATGCATCAGGTTCAAAAACTGGGTTCGGGAGGCAGGTCGACCCCCAGGTCGACTCTGTGGTCGACCTGGTCCCTGGGAGGTCGACACTATGGTCGACCCCCAGGTCGACCTGGTCCTGGGCGGGAAATTTCCCGCCCAGCCTGTTCTGGGTTTTGAATTCAAATTTTCGAGCTGTTTTCGATTCTGAAAATTTCTGAAACGTCGGAGGGTCATATCTCCCTCATACGGACTCCGATTTTCGAAAACTCGGACTCCTTTTCAAGCAGAATTTCGAGACAAACGCAATGGCTCAACCCGTTTCCCTTGATTCTTATTTTAAAAATTAATTCTTCCTTGATTTATGGTTTTAACACGTTATTAAAATACGGGTTGTTACATTCTCCCCTCCTTAAAAGATTTCGTCCCCGAAATCTCCAAGTTATGAAGAATGCATCTTATCTTCCGATCAACCATCTACTCAACCATCATCCATAAGCAACCATTGTCCTTAAAAGATTTCTAATGCTATATGAACATATGCAGAAAGTGGGTGTATATGTTCCTTATCTAGTGCAAATGATCAGGCCTGATTGATCTTCTTAATGCAAAATATGTTAGTGCCATGAATCCAACATGTATGCAAATAGTCCTAGTCACATAAACACTATATGTGTGCACATACATCCATCCATATGCAACATTCACATGATAACACATTCAATTTCATCCATAAACAAGTATAAACACTCATGCATATGCAATATGAAAATGTGTCTGAGCCGATCTAGTGCCTAATGTGTGTTATGCAACCACGAGCAACCACTTGCGACCACTTGCAACCATTTGCAAACATCAACCATAACATGTTTCAATCACATGTTTACATCCAAAAGAGTTCTACCTAAGGTTCTCAAGATAAGATTGAGAAGATAAGCAAGATAAAACAAAGCATCAAGGAGAAGAAGTCAAAGATGTACCCCTAGAAGATCCTGCTTGCGGGGTTTGCCCTTGCTTCTTAGGGCAGTTCTTGCTGATATGTCCAATATCACCACACTAAAAGCATGCTCCCATCTTCATCTTCTTCTTTCTACAATCGTGGACTGTATGCCCCTCAATACCACAGAAGTGGCATTTTCTTTTTTCATGTGTCTTGTTATCATTGTTGTTGTTGTTGTTCTTGCCTCCTTTCTTGGAGTCTACCTTCTTGTTTGGAGACTCATTCGCCTTGACCTCCTTCTTGCCATTCTTGTCTTCTTCATTTAAGAGCGCCATGTCTACTAGCTTTTCGTAAGTAGCCCCCATAGGTATGTGGGTCATAGCCAAGTTGTGCAGTGGCTCATTCATTCCTTTGACAAAGCGGAGAGCCTTCTTACGAGGGGTATTCACTAAGTCTAGTCCAAACCGAGCCAGCTGATTGAATTGATTGACGTACTCCTTGAGTGTCATACTTCCTTGCTTAAGAGATAAGAATTTTTCCAGCTGTAAACTTCGTTCAGCTTGCGAGAGGAATTTCATCTCAAACCTTACTCTGAAATCCATCCATGTTTCAACCGGCCTCTCGACGTTAGTGACTTCCCACTAATAGGAAGCTTCGTCTTTGAGCAACCATACTGCCAACTGTACTTTCTGCCTATCGTCCACCTCGAAGATAATGAACAGATCCTCAGTTTCTTTGAGCCAGTTCCTCGCTTCTACGAATGATTCCGTTCCCTTTAAATCCTTTCCACCCATGGCCCTAAAATCTTTATAGATCTTTGAGAAAGCAATTGCACGAGGGGGGGGGGAGGAGGAGGAATCGCTGCAGCTGGAGGAGGAATATCTACTGGGCCTACATCGTTTGCCCTAGCCTCTACGTACCTCCTGAACCAGCTAGGTATTGGCATGCCCTCTGGAAAGTTAAGATTCCCAGACATGCTGAAATGGAAAAGAAGAGAATCAAAACTAGGAAATAAAGGATAGTGCTAATGGATTTTGGGGAATAACCTTTAAATAAAACAAGACTTTTCTTGAAAAATGCTTCTTTGTAAACGGTTTTGAAAATAGTTTTAGAACGTTTTCTAAAAACTTTTGCCCGATCTGGTAACCTTCTGCTCTGATACCAAATGTAACACCCCACCTCCGCTAGGGTCACTCACAAAGGGAATGCATTAATTTTGGAGGAGCGTTATCGAGGTAAACAAACACAGAAATATTACAAGACAGAACAAAGATAAAAGAGCGGAAGAATCAAAAGATAAATTTCATTACTTTCAAAAAGAGTCAAAACCTTTTACATCAAATAGCCAAGGTCATTATTTTCCATTACAACAAATTCTGTCTTGCATAAATAAAGAAGCATAATCTTAAAACAACAAAAGTAGCTTAATTCCCCAAAGGTAGCAGAAATGCAGCCATAGCATAGCTCAAGAGCAAACCGTACACGAGCTGAATCGAAAGCAAGCGAAATCCAAGCTAAGTGTTAGAGTTTCCTCCCTGAGAACCTGGGGGGAAGAAACGAAAGGAAAAGAGGCAAAAGAAAACGGGTCAGTCATAAAGACAAGTAAGTCCTAATGACTTTCAGCATAAAAACAGGTAAAGGTAACATGACATGTACAAACTGAAAGTAGACATAAGGATGATGACAAGATGGGCAAGATAGACTAAGATAACATGATCAATCAAGTATAATCAAGTATAGCATCACATATTCAAGGTTCGCTGCATCAACTGTACTAGAATCCAAACCCATGTCTTATGTTAATCATGAAATAATCCCTTGGCCCAATATCATGAAATGACCCATTACTAGGTCCAACGGAACGGTCCACTAATCGATCGACTCCCTACAAGTTTTAGCTCATTGTGTGTCTGTGTCATACAGCACTATCACGAATGTAGTCACCTGTGCTAGGTCCACCATAGGGTGTATCAAGCCCTATAGTGCCAACCACCGACACGAATCAAGCATGCACAGATAAACCTACTAATGCCCAATGCCTGCTTTTTCGACTCCGGACCACGTGCACGACCATAGCCCGCCTGAACCTACACTGGTGCACCAAAACAGCCGTCGTTCTAGTCGCTTACAATTAGCCCAGTAATCGTGCCCCACCCTGCCTAGTTCCAGGGTACCGTGATACATCTAGTGGGTTACTGCTGAAATGGACCGCGTAACTAGGGTTTCCGTCCAATAGGTTAAGTGTTGTCATTTAAATTCGTGACTTAACCCTTAACAGTCTAGCATGTCAAGTCGGTTAAGTGTTGTCATTCAAGTTCGTGACTTAACCCGCCTACGTGTCATGTCAAATTTGACTAAGTGTTATCGTTCAAGTTCATGACTTAGCCCTCCGGATCATGTGTCAAGTTGGTTAAGTGTTATCTTTAATGTTCATGACTTAACCCTACCATATGGCATTAATTCATTAATGCACCCCAACCTCTCACATCAGGCCCGTTGTTGTGGTCACTGGATATGCTGGGCGGTTCCGGGCAGATTTACACCACAACTCAGTCTGACCTCAGGTTTTCAAGTGCGGTATGACCAACTACCCACATTGGATCCTATTGTTTGCAGTAACTGGATTTGCCGGGCGGTTCCGGGCAGAATTACACTGCAAACTCAACCCAACCTCGAGTTGGCCATTTTCAAGTTCATTCTAGTGTCATGTCCATGTTCAAATTTTCATGTCAAGTTCGTGTCAAGTTTTCAAGGCAGGTTTCATGTCCACATCCAGATTCAAGTTATAACAATGTTCATGTTTCAAGTTTTACTTATTATCAAGTTCATAATTCATGTTCATAACCAATTCATGTTTTGCCTAATCTACCCAAATCGTATTCCCATCGCATGTAAACGTGAATCGATCTATACTACAAATAAATCCAAATCCCGAAATAAAGGGAATAACATCAATACAATGATAAGCAAAAAGGGACGAGCATAAAGCGATAAAAGGGATTACAAGACTAGCATGATATAACTTGAGATAATTGGTTACAACATCACTAGCATATAGAAAATAATAGGATTTCAAATCTAGCAAAATAAGGCGATAGTCATGATAAAAGTTGACATAAAAGAATAGGCATGCAAAAGCAAGCCAATTACAAGGACAATGGATCCAATGGTTTTAGTGTACATAATAGCGAATTAACTAAGCAAGTCACACCCTAGGTATGAGATCCAACAAAATGCCAACTCGGTGTACAACATGGTTTTCAACTATAGTGTTATGGGCATGAAAAATCAAATAGTCATAGTCATGGTCATAGGTAGAAATCTCATAGTTATGAACCATAAGTGATTAATCACAATAGTCATGGATAATTATCCAAAATTGTTCTAGGCAATAGTCATTGGCAATTAACAGTAATAGTTTCAAAGTCATGGTCATAGACAATAGCCTTATGTTCATAATCATAGGCAATGATTCTCATAGTCAAGAGTCATAGGTGATTGGCCACAATTGTCCTTGTCATAGTCATAGGCAATAGTCTTTTGTTCACAGTCATAGGAATAGTCTTATGTTCACAGTCATAGTCCTTGGACATTAACAATAGTTTCAACATTATAGACATGAAAGAGTTTGATTTACAACGCGAATAGACCCAAACTGATTTCATAGCAATATTCCCAAAAAGTCAAGATCTAAGATGAACAAGAATAGATATGAATCAATTATCATACATAGATCCAATTCCAATTTACAACATGTCCATATTAAGTTTACAATTTTTATCTAAAAGTAACTTGAACTTACAGATCGTGGTCTAAGAAATTTAGATGCAGAAGTCAAGTCTAGAAATTTGTTGTTGAATTGTTGAATTGTTGAATCTTGCTTTGATTGTAGAAGCAAATCCCCAATATGAAATTCCTAGCCGTAGTTTTCAAGAATTAATCTTCGCGTTTAATTTAATTTAATTTAGAGGAAGAAGAAGCCATGATCATCAAGAGTTTGTGCAGCATAAGGTTAGAGAAGAATGGTGTAAAGAGAATGAGGCTAGGGGCTATTTATATAGGGTTAGGCGGATGGATCTGGTCACGAAACAATCAGAATGCATCAGGTTCAAAAACTGGGTTCGGGAGGCAGGGCGACCCCCAGGTCGACACTATGGTCGACCTGGTCCCTGGGAGGTCGACACTATGGTCGACCCCCAGGTCGACCTGGTCCAGGGAGGGAAATTTCCTGCCCAGCCTATTCTGGGTTTTGAATTCGAATTTTCGAGCTGTTTTCGATTCTGAAATTTTCTGAAGCTTCGGAGGGTCATATCTCTCTCATACGGACTCCGGTTTTCGAAAACTTGGACTCGTTTCAAGCAGAATTTCGAGACGAACGCAATGGCGCAACCTGTTTCCCTTGATTCTTATTTTAAAAATTAATTCTGCCTTGATTTATGGTTTTAACACGTTATTAAAATACGGGTTGTTACAACTTGTATGGACGAATGTTTGACAGAGTATATCTAGTAGATTCTGTAAGTTGTTCTCTTTAAACGTATTTACGTTATCTGGAAGAGGAATTCGTTTCTCTTAGCTTTATACCCATGGTATTTTTGGGGAAATCAATTTTTGGTTTGGAAGGTATGACGATGTGGCATTCAAAGTAAATGAAGGTGTGATATGTCAAAAGATACGTTATAACCTCAAGCCTCATCAACCGAGAAATGATGAAAATTGGGCAGGCAGCATAGCTAAGTGGATTGCTCCTAATTAGGGTATATTGTCACCATCTAGAGAATATTCATTTTTATTCTTCTTTCGCTTATGTATCTCTCGGGAATGGTTATGTTGGTATACCAACCATAAGGTGACAATACATTTGGAACATTCAAGTGAAATGAACGGCCGGTCATGTGTGGCCGAGTTGCAAGATGTTCTTTTTGAACTCCAGTGTATCCGCTCTAGAGTACATTGATCGGAAGGTGATTTTATACCTTTCATAGTTGGAAATCCATTCTCTAAAAAGAGCCCGTAGTTTTGATTGTATATTATGTATCTAGAGCGTGAGATGCAAGCGTTCTGCTAGATTGTTATTTACTTGTATTAGACACTATTATAATATCAAAATATTATTGTTTTAAAAGAATGGTTTTGGGTTATCATAAGGTAAAAACCATTTGTATTTATGTGTGGATCGGTCTTTCAATTATCCTTTCTTTTGAAAAGTTTTTTTTAAGTTAAAACAAATGGTTGGAGTTTGCTCACACCAGTCCCATGACTGCCCCAGAGTTTATTTTGTTTTGTTTTACCCTAAACTCTTGGGTGTGCAAATATTTACGGACCATCATGTAGGCGGGATTTTACAGATATACTTGGTGGAGCTTGGAGCAGGAGGCTTCCATGTTAGATATATATAGAGTTTATTTCCGTTATGATGTTATGTGTTGTACTTTGATAATGGTATCGATATACTAATACAATTTTGTATTTCATAAGTTGTTATATATTGTATTTTATTCGCTCCACTATGAGATTCGTGTTTACTCCGAGTTTGTTATATTTATGGTTCTTTTTCTATTCTAACTTTCTTTCTGTTTCTCACGCTTTAAATTCTTTCTATTGATGATCTGGTATTTCTGATGCTTGAATAATTGACATTGTGTTTTGTGTCGATTATTGGGATAAAAAATCCTTGGGTCTTTACAGTGGTATCAGAGCTGAAGGTTAAGCGATTACCTTGCCTCTATGGCATGACTCAATAAAGATAGTGTCAGCAATACCCTAGATTGGATTGAGTGTATATATACGAGAGAGCATACTTATAGATTGTATACAAATGGTTTTATATTATGGAGATTTATTAATTGAGTGGAATATGAATTATGGTCGACGGTGGGGCACCACAATGTCGATAGGGATTTCTAAACGCATGAATACTATGAATCGACACAATATGTTTTAAAATAAGGGTAAATGAAATAATGTTATCCAAAATATATTTTGATAAAAAAAGTATATATCTTGGGATTATTATAATATATGTTGGTTATTATTATAATCATATAAGATTATAATTGAAATGGTTATAAATAACCAATCAGAATTCGTATTAATATAATATATAAAATCAGATTGAATTAAACCTGAATTTATACAGGTTTGTAATTAAAATTCCGGAAACTTGGAAAAGTATTTGAATTGAATTTTAGATTAAAAATATGGAAATTTTAAGTTCTAGGGTTAATTTGGAAATGTTTTCCAAGCATTTTAAAGAATATTTTGAAATGGTTTCAAGATGGAAGTGTTTGAAAATGAGTTTTAAAAGTGATATAGTATTGATTTCACTTCAGTCGCTGGAAAATAATTCCGACAATGTGCGCGCCATCATCGGTATTCATTTTCGAGTTTCTAAGTGATGGATTACTGCCATAGATATTGTTTTGAAGTGTTTGCAAAAACAAGTTGTTTTAAATTTTTAAAAGGAATATTTGATTTTGGAAAGCGGAGTTGTTTAGAACTCCCAAGGAAAGATTATTTGAATTAAAATGGATTGATTTTTTTTTGAAATAAAAATCGAATTATGAATTTGGAATGAAGATAACTGATTTGAGAAATTAATTAGTTAATAAAATTTGTGAAATGTGACTTAACTGAGTTAAGTATATTGGATGGTGAGATAGGAACCAGGAATGGGATTAGATTGGTGAACTAAGAGTTTGGGATCGAGGATGGAAATTGAGTTCGAAATAGAATTTGGCTTAGGTATAAGCCAATGATTTTGTTTGAAGATAAATTGATTGGAGATCAGCTGGGGATGCATGAATATATACTGACTTGGTAGCTAATGGAAGAGATATAGTTGGATGCCCGACCAAAAGGTACAAGCTTATATTACATCTGAGTTTTAGATTTTTACGAGTTTGTTTGGCAAGCCACTTGGCTGCTGAATTTCTTTTGGATTGGAAAAGGCCTAGAGAGGCGAGTTGTAGTTGTACCGATTAAGCTATGCAAAGGAGATACTAGTGAAATTTTTCGGAAATTTAACATGTTATAAAATTTTCAGAGTTTATGGAAATTTTCGTTAATAAGAATGAATTAATATTTTAATTGAAGTTAATTGTTTCAGTTGAAACTGAAATTAAAAAGTAAAACAAAACATTTTTAACCTAGTTAATGGGGGTTTGTAGAATTTTTATCATCATAATAATTTCGGGGACGAAATTCTTTTAAGGGGGAAGGAATGTAATATCCCGTACTTTTAAAGATTTAAAAATCAATTAATTTAATTATTATATTATATTGGTTTGATAATTTAAACGGTTTTAATTCAAATATTTTGAATGTTTAACTATGGAATAATAATATATTTATTTCCGGAATAGTCGAAATTGGTAATATTATATGAATCGGATAATAGAAGATATTTAATTGAATTTAAATTCGATTTACATAATGAATTTATTATTTAAATGACGATTGAACGTATTAATTATAACATAAATTATAATCGAGCTTGTAACGTCGCTGTAGTTCAAAATATTGAGTTTTGAACTTCAACTGAATATACATAATCCGCTTTATGTTAGAATTCTGTGAAAAAAGATACGTTTGAATCTATTAGATCATATTTTCCTAATGGAAGTAAAAAAATTGAGATTTCGGCTTATAGATTATAAGTTATGTCCAAATCAAATTTTCAGAAAATCCTTTTTGAATCGTTTATAAACCATAATGATTTATTAAATTATAATAAAATATTTGTTTCGAATTTGGGTAAGATTTTTAATACGTACTGTTAATTTAATTTATAAAAATTTTCCATAATTTTTAATTTAGAAAATAAACAACTTTTCATTTAACGTATTTTGCAGCTTATATCAGCATTTTTGGGACTTCACAAAATATATTAACTTGTCTATTTTATTATATTTTTGAGATCGTGGCAACATTGCTCTTCACAATGGTATTTTTAATTTTGTCGATAATAGTTCGTACATCAACAGAGCTTTAAGTAATGAGAACTGAAATCATTCAAAACTTAAATAAACATACATACACCCCTTTTCTTCACATACATGCTACGTGAGGCTAACTATAAAAATTGCAACAATGATTTCAGCTAAATTACAACCCTGTTTTGTTTCATATGCCTACCCTAAAAAAAATTCCAAATCCAATCATAAGCTCAAGATATAAAATACAATATAGTATAAACCTATACATTTAAAAAAATTAGTCTGCACGTCCCTATCCTTAACTAGTAAGAAACTAATTAATATATATGCTATACATCTGCCTACCCACGTTGATCACTTAAATTAGTGCAGCTATGTTATGATAGGAAAGCTCATTACTGACCTATAGATTACACAGTTTCATGCCTAAAATCGCGCAGACCAAGAAATATTGTACAAGCGTGCTCTTTCTTCTACAAATCCATGTCTAAGCCAATCAACCTGCAAACCCATCCTACATTCCTATTGCTCCTATACCTTGGCCATGAAGTTTCGAAGTTATTATAAATATGTTGTGCCTTATCTTATTTTCACCGGAAGACTAGTGGACAAAAATGAAAGTGCAAATTAAAGCGAAACAACTCGTATAAATTTAAATCATACTACTAAAATCCCAACATACAAATCTATTAGAACCCCATCGTTTCTTCCACGAAAGTAGTATAATGGCGCAACCGAAGTCACGGCCTGTTTTTGGATCTCGAGTCGAAGTTTGGTGACGAACAGAGGAAGCTTCTAGGCATGAGTTTTCTGGGTGTACGGAAGGCTGGAGAGGGAAAGGGTATAGGCTTTGTGTTCAGGAGGGAGTGGCAAACTGGATGATGAAGCTTCATGTAAATTTGTAACTTTTTTGTTTGCACCTATTTTCTGGTGGTCGCGAGGTTGTCAATGTCATGGTCTGGAGTAATAGCGTGGGGTCAGGAGAATAGGATCTGGCCTGGGAGGAGGAGGTCGGGTGCATGTGTTGACGGTGGTGCTATGGTTTAGTAGGCAGGACATGTCACAGTAATATAATGAAGAGAAGGGAGGAATAAGAGATGGGGAGAAGACGTTAATGGCTATTTCTTTTGTTTGGGAAGTTTCAAAAAAGATGGGAGGGGAGATAAATTACTATAGCATGGTGAACGTGGGTTTGAAAATGGGTTGATGGGCCGAAGATTTATGGTAAGGCCACGCATATAAAAAAGGGAAAGCCCAAAAGGGGAGGCGTTAATTAGCAGGTTGATGGAATCTTCGTGAATCGCAATATCGACCTAAAGATGGGAATAAAAAAGTTAAGGTCCCAAATGGTTTGACAATTTAAGTTTATAGTTTAATTAAATGTAGGAACCCGCATTTTACGTATCGGAGGATCGTAAAATATTTTTATTTTATTCCCTGAGGGTTGGATCATTCTCATATTTTAATATGTTATTTATGGGGATGTGAGGCATGTCCATAATTTTTACCAATTTTGTTTGTGACCATTTTGCCCCTATCAATATTGTACAGGGAGTAACTTTTGACTTGGATCGAATCAGGTGCTGAGATCGGTCTCATTGGAAAGGAGTTGATGTTTCACATTCCGTAGAATGGTTACATTAAAGATTTGGTTTAGTGGTTCAGGAGGAATCGTTGTTTTAATGTTTCACAATTGGCTGTTCAGGTTATGTAAGCCACAATGGGCTGATTTGGGAAGGCTCATTAGTGGGTTGGTGGGAGGCTATAAATAAGGGGTAAGAGGCAAGGAGAATAGTTTACTTTCTCCATTCTCCCATTTGGAAGAGCTAGAGGTCCTCCATTACTCCATTTTCTACACCTTTCCACCATTATAGTTTAGAGAATCGAAGATCTACATCGTTTGAAGCTAGATCTGCACCATTCCATGGCAGAGTTCATCAAATCGAAGAGTTTAGAGCAAATTCTTCGTTGTTCGGATCTAGATCTAAGTTTTATCGAGTTGTTTAGAGATTTGGTGAGTGATATGCATCTCTCACATGGATTCAATCAACTATTTGGGTTGTATGATTGTAATTTCATCATTTTCAAGTGTTTTCTCTTAGATATACATCATGGTAAGTATAATTTCATATGAATCTCCATTAGATCTAATTTAGCAACTTAAAACCGGTAATTTCCATATAATTTCATATGTTTATGCAAGTTAGACCCATAATTTAGTTCATGTATTCATTCATCATGATTTTGGTGAAGTTTACATAATTTTTTATGATAATTGTCATTTTCATGGTGTTGGCGATTTCATAACATGTTTTTGGTTGAATTGGATGAGTTAATTTCGTCGATATAGTCATTTGGCGAAGTTTTGGTGAAGTTTGGAGATGGATCAAATCTTTTTGGGGATGGATCGGTCGTTGCTGCAGGTGATGGATCAGTGATTGGATGGATCGATCATGCATGATTTTTGGAAATGGATTGGTCGGATATATTCATGGATACAGATCGGTCAAATATGTTCATAAAGACGGATCGGTCATGGTTTCAGAGTGATGGATCGGTGAAGAGGTTTCAACGTGATGGATCGGTCAAGTATATGCGTCAGTTGCTTGTCTAATGATGGACCGGCCGTGGTCGGCTGGAGCATTTATGCATGGATCGATCGGAGTACTTTTGACATGGGTCGGTCGTAATATTATTGTAGCATTTAGATAGTTGGGTCTAAGGGAGCTACATAGACCGGTATGTCTGATCCATAATGGGCCAGTATGTCCAATCCATAATGGAGTGGTATGTTCGATCCATGATGGGTCAACATGTCTGATCCATAGTGGATCGACATGTATTAATGTTTATGGCAGCACTTTTAAACATTATGGTTGATGGCACAAACATTGTGGTTTGTTTCCGTAGCGAATGGATGAAATATTATGCTTTGCACTGAACCTTATATTCATGTTGTTTGGTTCAGTAATGTTGTGACTTGAAAGTGAATTCAAGTGGGAATGTCAAAGTGTAGTAATGTGTTCGTTGACCATCAGGCGATGAGTTTTGATGTATTGGGTGTATCCATAAGCTTTCATTTTCGTGCTTATCCCAATTGTTTTTTCAGTTTATGCATGGCGAAAAGGAGAATTAGAATGGTAATACAACAAATGTGAAGACAACTTAAGAGTGTTATGAGTTTGTTGATAATGGTTGGATAGTCGCCATCGATGATGAATAGAGATACCAAGGCCGAGGAATTATCATTGTCGTAGGTTCTAGCAGACCCAAAGCAATGGTTACACGATTTTGTCATATGGTTGAGGACCCTGGGTAACTGAACGGACCTGGATACGTTTCATTGTATGGTGTATGGGGTTTTAGCTAGAACCGGGGTTTACCATTGGCCCTTGACAATTGATGGCGTGTCGTTGCCAATTATGCAATTAACGATGGTTTCAAAGCAGGATTCGCAGTGATAGTCATGTATGTTGGTTGTTTGCTTGTACCATCTCACGTAGATTGTTTGATGTCGAAGAGATATTTATTGGGTGCTTGTCTGATATTGGTTTAGGCCTCTGGGGCTTATGCTTGAGGGATGTGGAATTCGATTAAGATGGTTTACGTGAGATATATATAATCTAGATATTATGAGTGCTATTATGGATTACTTTTGGTTGCCATGAAAGAATGGTTGTTCTTATTTCCATGGATGTATGGTTGAAATACTTGATGTAAAGGCTATCACTGTCCAATGTGGGGAAGATAAGGTTGAGTTCTTCTCTAGTGTTGGTAGATTAGTTTGTTTATTTGCCTATTATCATATACTTTATTGATGATGTTAGATAGTTGTTTTATCGCTCACTAAGACTTTGTCTGACTCAAGGTTTTATGTTTCCCTCCTATTACCTTGGGTTGTTCATCCGATTTTGGATGGGCAGACTAAGTGACAGGTGATATCTTGGTGAGGACGATGTTGCAATTCAGTGGCGAGCAGGAGGTTGGCATATTAACTTTTCTTTTATATAGTATTTGTTTTCCGTTGTTTGTTGTTTTAGTCTGAGTGTTATAGTGAGGAAAATTTGTACAGACATATATGTCGAAATCTTGGTGCTTGGAGATACTGTCTAGTTGTTATGAAAGTTTGAAGTTTTTGTGCTAAAATATACTTCTGTTGTATATGTTCTGTTATATTTTATCCTTGCGCTATTAGTTATACGTCATGTTACGATTGTGTTTCATACCTTGATGATCATCCAAAGCTGCCTGACACATCTTTCAGCGCATTATTTCTCTTGTTAAGTGCAGTAGTTATGGGCGGTCGTCACATTTGGTATCAGAACTCTAGTTATCGATTTTTAACCAAAGTTCGAAGATGTAATCATGTATGAGAGACATATTTGTAGATTTTGACGAATGAATACTATATAATACTATATAGTATAGTAGCGTTTGAACTCCTTTAGCAATTTTTCTTGTAAGTGGATAATCATTCTAATTTGCAGATTTAGCATGAGTCGACGAACTTCAAGACATACTACTAGGGAGAAGGCTCTGCCTAGAGGGGGAAATGACGTTACACCAGATTACCCGGCCACTTTGAGGCCATGATGGAAGCTTTCATGAGAAGGGTATCTGCTCCAGTGGCAGCCACGGTAGATGTAAGTGTGCACGTGCCTAGGGTGGTGGATTTTACAATGCTATGCAAAAACTTCACATCTATTGGAGGAAAGTCATCCAAAAGAACGGAGCCGACTGAAGAGGTTTAGTGATGGATGGATTCTTGTGTTCGTATTTTGGAGATTTGAGCATAGATAATGCAACCAAGAGAAAGCTAACATCATGGCAACTACTGGGTAGAGCCACAAAGTGGTGGAATTATGTCACTTTAGAAACTCCAAAAGAAGAGTTAATTTGGGAATAGTTCCAAGTTAAATTCGAGACGAAGTTTATCTCCACTACTCAGGAGTCTGCTTTATTCAAGAAATTTATGGAGTTGAAACAGAATGGTAGGACCAGTGCTTGATTATGTTTCATATTTTGAGGCCTTGCCCAGATTTGTTCGTTCATATATTGACATACCTTATCAAAAGAACGTGAAGTTTGTCATGGGTTTGGATACCTACATAGGAAGACCGTTGGTGGAACATCTTGGTGATTCATTTGACAAGCTTGTCGAAAAAGTTTTGAGACATGAAAGCTTGTTTCCGGAGGAGGAAGATGTTGTTGTTGCAACCAAACAAGCTCCAAAACCACAACAGGGTGGTAATAATAACAATAAGAAGAGGAAGCAGCAACAACATAAAGGGAAGGATGGCCAAAAGAGACAAAAAGGTAAAGTGGTTTTCTACAGCTGTTGGCAGAAGGGCCATTATTCCAAGGACTGTAAGAATCCAAAAACTGAGAAGAAGTGCTTCAAGTGTGGAGAACCTAGGCATGAGAAGAAGGATTGTCCAAAATCAGCTAAGGGTAAGCAGGTTGTGATGGCTTATGCTTTGGAAGTTGTGTCATCTTCTTCAAGGGCTCCTACTGCAGAGGAGAAGGAAAAGGGTGCCATCGTCCAAAGTACTCTTTCTGTTCGAGGTGTTTTGGTTCGAGTGTTTTTTGATACTGGAGAATCGCATTCTTTCATTTGTAATGAGCTTGTATGCCGCTTGGGTTTAGAACCCAAGATTTGTGACAGACCTTTGATTGTGACTAATCGGGTTAGGGGTTCGTCCTTCCTTTGTATGCTCTGCTATGGTCTTGTGTTGTCGAGTCATGGTTGCTCATTTATATGTGATTGCTTTGTTCTTAACTTCGTGTGGATTTGGGATTATCTTGGGCATGGAGTGGCTCAAGAGGTATGCGACAAGAGTGATTGCGAGAAGCTAAAGGTGAGAGTCTGATATATGGAAGGGCGAAAAGTGTTGATTCGTTGTTCTCCCGAAGATGATGTCTTCATGAGCTATTTATATTCGCTTGAGATTCCACATGAAGACTTGACATCTATGTTGATCGCGAATGAGTTTAAGGATGTCTTTGAGGAAGTCAAAGGTTTGCCACCGCATCGTGAGATTGAGTTTAGGATTGATTTGGTTAAGGGTGCTAGACCTATCGTTACACCTCTTAGGCGGAGGCGCCTAAGGAACATCAAGAGTTAGAGGTGTAAATTCGTGACCTTTTAGGAAAAGGATTCATCTGGAGAAGCGTATCCGAATGGGGCACACCAGTTTTGTTTGCAACCAAGGTAGATGGCTCGTTAAGATTATGTATGGATTATCGTGAGCCGAATAAGGTGACCAAGAAGAACAAGTATCCATTTCCAAGGATTGACAACTTGTTCGATCAGCTTCACGAGGATAGAGTATTTTTTCAGATGGATTTGGTAATGGGATTTCACCAGTTGAGAGTGGAAAAGGATAGTGTGCCGAAAACAGCTTTTAGGACACAATCTAGTTTCTTCGAATGGTTGATAATGCCATTTGGGTTGACTAACGCACTAGCGTACTTCAAGGATCTTATGAATAGGGTTTTCAGAGACAACTTGAACAAGTTCGTGCTTGTGTTCGTAGATGATGTTATAGCTTACTCCTGGAACGACGAGAAACATAAGAATCACTTGAGTGTTGTTTTGGAAATCTTGCGAAAGCAACAGCTGAAGGTTAAGTTTTCGAAGTGTCACTTCTGGAAGGGTGAAGTGAGGTTCTTGGGCCATGTAGTTTTTGGAAATGGAATAGTAGTTGACCCCTCTAAGGTAACAGCAATGCAGGACTGGGATAGACCTAAGAATGCGCTGGACGTGAGAAGTTTCCTTGGGTTCTCTGGTTATTACCGACAGTTTATCAAAGATTTCTCCAAGATAGCTGCACCGTTAACAGGATTGACGAAGAAGAACCAAGTGTTCACATGGGATGCAAAGTGTAAGCAAGCTTTTGGAATAATGAAAGAGAGACTGACGAGTGCTTTTGTTTTGACAATTCCAAGTGGGAATGTGGAGATGGTGGTATACACCAATGCATGTGGTATTAGGCATGAGCAGTGCTGATGCAGAAGGATAAGGTTATGGCACACGTGAGTTGACAGCTGAAGTCACATGAAAGGAATTATTCATCTCATGATTTGAAGTTGGCAGCGATTGTGTTTGCGCTGAAGATGTGGAGACATTACCTGTTGGGAGTCCGATTCGAGCTGTTTACGGATCACAAGTCGTTAAAGTTTCTTTTCTCCTAAAAGGATTTGAATCTTCAGCAATAACGGTTGTTAGAGTTTCAGGCATTATATGATTTTGATATAGCCTATACTCCAGGAAAAGGTAATGCAGTTGCAGATGCGTTGAGTCAAAGACATGCAGGATTAGGAGCAATGTTTTCTGAATGGAAGAGCCTCGAGTTTGTGGCAAGGTTTGTTTTCAGGCCAAAGTGTGAGTTGGAACCAGAAATGTTTGCAAGCTTGTCGATAAAACCTACTCTCATCGAAAGGATTGGCGAGGGCTAAAAACGAGATGCAAAGCTTGTTGAGTTTATCCAAAAGTTGGAACTAAAGAATAAAGAATTCGAGGTCGATCAAGAGGATTGGCTTCGAAAGCAAGGACGACTGGTTGTTCCTGATATCGACGGATTGAGAGATGAGGTTCTAAGGGAATGTCATCACTCGAAGTTGATGATTCATCCCAGCGGTGATAAGATGTATCAGGACATGAAGCAAGTCTACTACTGGGAAGGGATGAAAAGGGATATTGGAAAGTTAATTTCCAAGTGTATGAACTGTCAGTTAGTGAAAACTAAATAGAAAAAGCCGAGTGGTTTGCTTCAGCCATTGGAAGTTCCTAAGTCGAAGTGGGAGCAGATATAAATGGATTTGATCGATGGACTACCTAGAACCAAGGCAGGAAACGAAGGAATTTGGGTCATCGTGGATCGCTTGACCAAAAGTGCAAGGTTCATTCCTGTCAAATCGACTAGGACAACATCTAAGTTGGCCAAGCTTTATGTGAAATGGATAGTTTGATTCAATGGTAACCCAAAGAGCATAGTGAGTGATCGAGCTCTATTGTTCACTAGTGGATTTTGGAAAAGTTTGCAAGAACCTTTATGAACCGAGGTGTGCTTGAGTACGGCTTATCATCCCTAAACAAATGGTCAAACCGAAAGGGTTAACCAAGTTTTGGAAGATCTCCTAAGAGCTTGTGCATTGGACTTCGGGGGATCGTGGGAAAACCATTTACATCTAGTTGAGTTTGCATATAATAATAACTACCAGTCGAGTATTGGGATGGCACCATATGAGGCGTTGTATGGTAGGTCGTGTAATTCTCCAGCATGTTGGTTAGAAACTAGAGATAAGTTAATATTTGGGCCAGAGATAATCAGAGAGACATCAAATTGTGTCGAGATCGTTTGGCAACGAATGAAGGAAGCCCAAGACCATCAGAAGAGTTACGTTGATAATCATCGAAAAGATTTGGAATTCAACGTTGGCAACATGGTTTTCATGAAGATTTCTCCTTTGAAGCATGTGGTTCGATTCAGAAATAAAGGGAAGTTGGCTCTAAGGTTCATTGGACCGTTCCCCCTAGTCAATCAAATTGGAAAGCTCGCCTATAAATTAGATTTAGCCGAAAAGATGTTGAGTGTTCATAATGTTTTCCATGTGTCATTTCTACGGAAGTTCACGCATGATTCCAATGTGGTGGTATCTCCAAAGCAGTACAAAGACCTAGATGTAGAGACTGTAGTTACGAGACCTCATAAGCCGCTTCGTTTTGTGGGGAATGACACGAAACAGCTTAGGAGGAAGACGGTTAAGCTAGTCAAGGTGCAATGAAGGGAGGATGGAGACGATTGCACATGGGAGACGAAAGACAACATGAAGGTTACCCATCCAAAACTCTTAGTTGGTATGACCCATTGGTATCGTGTCATCATTGTAACATGTGCTATTGTTGTTGTGCTTGTTTTTAGAATTCTGCGTGCTAGGATAAGGCTATGGATGCATGGTTTGATGGCTACTAGTTTAGGTGATAGAATTGGCTGCTCAAGAGTGATAGGCATGCAAAATTGTGTTGGTTGCTTATGTTTGTTGGGATTTCGGGGGCGAAATCCCTAAAGAGGTGGGGAGAGGAATGTAACAACCTGCATTTTACGTATCGGAGGATCATAAAATATTTTTATGTTATTCTCTGAGGGATGGATCATTCTCATATTTTAATATGTTATTCATAGGGATGTGAGGCATATCCATAATTTTTACCAATTTTGTTTGTGATCTTTTTGCCCCTTTCAGTCTTGTACAGGGAATAACTTTTTACTCGGATCGAATCAAGTACTGAGATCAGTCTCATTGGAAAGGAAATAATGTTTCCCATTCCATAGAATGGTTACATTAAAGATTTGGTTCAGCGGTTTGGGAGGAATCGTTGATTTAGTGTTCATAGTTGGTTGTTCAGGTTATGTAAGCCATAATAGGCTGATTTGGGAAGGCCCATTAGTGGGCTGGTGGTAGGCTATAAATAGGGGGAAGAGGCAAGGAGAATAATTTACTTTCTCTATTCTCTCATTTGGAAGAGCTAGAGGTCCTCAGTTACTCCCTCTTCTACACCTTTCCACCATTAGAGCTTAGAGAATCGAAGATCTACATCGTCTTAAGCTAGATCTACACCATTCCAAGAGAGAGTTAATCGAATCGAAGATTTTAGAGCAAATTCTTTGTTGTCCGGATCTAGATCTAAGTGTTTTCGAGTTGTTTAGAGATTTGGTGAGTGATATGCATCTCTCACACAAATTCAATCAGGTTATGGGTTGTATAATCGTAATTTCATCATTTATAAGTGTTTTCTCTTAGATCTGCATCATAGTAAGTGTAATTTCATATGAATCGCCATAAGATCTAATTTAGCAACTTATAACCGGTAATTTCCATATAGTTTCATATGTTTATGCAAGTTAGACCCATATTTAGTTCATGTATTCATTTATCATGATTTTGGTGAAGTTTACATAATTTTTGATGATAATTGTCATTTTCAACATGTTTGTGGTTGAATTGGATGAGTTGATTTCATCGATATAGTCGTTTGGCGAAGTTTTGGTCAAGTTTGGAGATGGATCGGATCTGTTCAGGGATGGATCGGTCGTTGCTGTAGGTGATGAATCGGTTGAATTGAATGGATATGTTAGATTGATTTCTGGAGATGGATCGGTCGGATCTGTTCATGGAGATGGATCGGTCAGATCCATTCATTAAAGCTGATCGATCATGGTTTCATGTTGATGGATCAATCAAGAAGTTTCAACGTGATGGATTGGTCAAGTATATGGGTCGATTGCTTGTCTAATGATGGATCAGTTGTGGAGTTAGAAGCATGGGTCGATCAGAATGCTTAGGCATGGATCGACCAGAGCGTTTATGCATGGATCGGTCAACGCATCCACGCATGGGTCGGTCTAAGTACTTCTGACATGGGTCGGTCGTAATGTTGTTGTAGCATTTAGATGGTTGGGTTGGAAGGAGCTACATGGACCAGTATGTCCGATCCATGATGGTTCAACATGTCCGATCCATTGTGGATCGACAAGTGTTGAAGTTTATGGCAGCGCTTTGAAATGCTATGGTAGATGGCACAAACGATGTGGTCTGTTTCTATAGCGAATGGATGAAACACTATGCTTTGTATTGAACCTTATATTGATGTTGTTTGGTTTAGTAATATTGTGACTTCAAAGTGAATTCAAGTGAGAGTGTCGAAGTGAAGTAATGTGTTCATTAACCGTCGTAATGCAACGAATGTGAAGACAACTCAAGGGGGTTTTAGGTTTGTTGATAATGGTTGGATGGTCGCTGTCGATGACAACTAGAGATACCGAAGGCCGTAGGTTCTAATGGACTCGAAGCAGGGTTTGCTCGATTTCATCGTATGGTCGAGTACCCTGGGCAGCTCGAATGAGCCTAGATACGTTTCGATGTACGGCGTATGGAGTTCTAGCTAGAACCAGGGTTTACCATTTACCCTTGACAATTGATGGCGTGTCGTTTCCGATCATACGATTAATGATGGTTTCAAAGCAGGATTGGCGATGATAGCCAGAGTCAATCATGTATGTTGGTTGTTTGCATGTACCATCTCACGTAAAGTGTCTGATGTCGAAGGAGATATTTCTTAGGTACTTTTCTAATATTGGTTTAGGCCTCTGGGGTTTGTGCTTAAGGGATGCTGATTCTGATTAAGATGGTTTACGTGAGAAATATATAATCTGGATATTATGAGTGCTATTATGGTGTACTTCTGGTTGCCATGAATGAATGGTTGTTCTGATTTCCATGGATGTATGGTTGGAATGCTTGATGTAAAGTGTGACGACCGCCCATAGCCCCTGCACTAAACAAGATGAATAATGCGCTGAAAGGTGTACCAGGCAGCTATGGACGATCATCAAAGTAGGTAAACAACATCAAAACCTATCGCAGAACTCACAGCGCAAGGATAAAATATAATAGAACATATACAACAGTAATAGTAATGAGGCATCATATAGAAAACTTTTGAAAACTTTTTCAACATCTTGAAAGGCTATCAAATTGATACCAAAGTTTGTACATAAGTCCTCACTATAACATTCACATAGCACTTAATAGAGGAAATATAAATACTAGATAGTAATAAAACTAGTATGCAAGCCTCCTGCTCACCTCCGCACAGCAGCATCGTCCTCACTAATCACCTGTAACCTACTACTTAGTCTACCCATCCACAACCGGATGAACAACCCAAGATAATAAGAGGAGACATAAAACCTTGAGTCAGACAACAGTCTCAGTGAGTGATAAAACAACTAACAAACTTCAACAATAAAGTATACGAGCATGGATAGATAAACATACTAATCTACCCACAATACTAGAGAAGATCTCAACCCAATCTTCCCCACATCGGCCAGTGATAGCCTGTACAATAAACAAGTTAACCATTCATCCATGGAAACCAGAACACCCATTCAATCATGATAAAGCACTCATAACATCCAAATTATATGTATCTCAGGTAAACTATCCTAATCGAATTCAACATCCTTCAAGCACAAGCCTCAAATGCCTAAACCAATATCATACAAGCACCCAAGGAACATCTCCTTCGACGTTGGACAACCTACATGAAACGGTACAAACAGAACAACCAATCATCCATGACTGACTTTGGCTATCACCGCCAATCCTGCTTTGAAACCATCGTTAATGACGTCACACCATGCCATATGTCAAGGGCTAATGGTAACCCCAGTTCTAGCATAAACTCCATACCCCTTTCAATGATACGTATGTATGTCCAACCTTGACAGTCAGGTCTTTCAACGATACCCAGGGTACTCGACCTACAACCGGTCTTTTGGGTGCCTCCATTGTACCCCTGCTTTGAGCCTGCTAGAACTTACGACAACAATAATCTCTCTGCCTTCTAATCTCTTAGTCATCCAACTCGACGACTTTTCATAGACCAAGCAACCTTCTCGAGCAACCATTATCCACCAACTCACAACCTTTGAGTTGTCACCTCATTCGTTTTTCTACACCAATCAACGAACACATTCAACACTTCGAATATTCCAACTTGAATTCTCCTCGAAGTTATCACCATCACCGAGCCAAGTTACACAACTGCTTTGCGGCTTGAGTAGGGTTCGGGGGGTTGCCCCTCAATTTTTTTTCAAGATCTTTTCTTCAAATCCGTGTTGTACCGGAAATTATAAATTTTCAAAAATTGACCATGTCTCATCCAACCAACCAACCCTTGTCTTGACCGACCCGGCCAACATTTGTCTCGACCGACCCGACCAGCCTTTGTCTAGACTGACCTGACCAGCCTCCTGGAGCACCAACTGACCAACCCAACTGACCCTCCTGGAGCACCAACTAATCGACCCGCCAACTTGAGGCCAACCTGACCCGACAAGGCCGACCCGATCCAACCTTCACCCTTCAACTTCTAGACTGACCAGATCGTGGCCGACCCACTTTAGTAACGACCCGACCCAGTTCAACCCGACCGACCAACATGTATACTCCACCACGTACTGTTATTCGTACTACCCTTGTACTTCAGGCCGACTAGAAAATACCGACCGATCCGATATGAGATCGACCTGACCCGACTAGGCAGACCCATTTCCTGCACCCTTCCATTCCCACTCCAATTTCAACTAAAACCTCGCCAAATCACGATTCCGATGAAATCAACTCAACCAAATCACCAAATGAAATCATAAACATGTCATAAGATCGCTAACAACATGATATGACATTTATCATTAAAATGATGCAAATTTCACCAAAAAACCATTAGAATGAACATATGATCAAAATGAGACTTGCATAGAAGTATGAAATAACATGGAATTAACCGTTTAAACTTGTTAAATTAGATCATAGGGTGTTTCATACGAAAATGGACATATAATGGTGCAGATCTATGAGAAAACACTTGAATTTGATGAAAATCATGATCTAACATTCACATACTTCATTGAATCCATGTAAGAGATGTAAATCACTCACTGATTCTCCAAAACAAGTTAAAATGATAGAAATTTGAATCCTGACAGCAAGCACCTCGCACCAATCCTCTTGATCCAATGAACTCTTGCCTCAATTGATGTAGATCTAGCCTCTAATCGTGTAGATTATGATTTCCCTCCTTGGATTTTGATTTTTAATGGTGGAAAGGTGTTAGAGGAAGGAGGAGTTCAAGACCTCCCAATGAGAGAATGGAGAATTCAAACCCTTTCTCATATCCTTTACCCCCTATTTATTGTTTCCACCGACCCCCTAATGGGCCTTCCCAATTCAACCACTTTGGCTTACCAAACCTGGACAGCCAACTAGAAAACCATAAAACAACAATTTCTCCCAAACCTCTGAGCCAAATCTTTAATGTAACCACTATACGGAAAGGCAAACATCAATTCCTTTCCAGTGACATTGATCTCGCCTTCTGATTCGACCTGAGTCAAAAGTTATCCCCTGTACAAGACTGATAGGGGCAAAATGGTCACAAACAAAATCGGTAAAAATTATGGACATATCTCACATCCCTATAAGCAACATATTAAAAGATAAGAATGATCCAACCCTCAGGGAATAAAATAAAAATATTTTGCGATTCTTTGAGATGTAAAATACGGGCTATTACATTCTTCCCCCCTAAAGCACCCCCAAAATTCCAAGCAAACAGAAGCAACCACAACAATTCTGCATGCCTGTCATTCATGAGAAGCCAATTCTATCATCCAAACTAGCAACCATCGAGCCATGCATCCATAGCCTTATCCTAACATGTGGAATTTTATCAAACAACAACAAGATACAACGATGATACAATCAATGGGTCCTACCGACGAAGAGTTATGGATGAGTCGCTCTCATGCTCTCGTCCGTCTCACATGTACAATCATCGCCATCTTCACTCTATTGTACCTTAACTAGCTTAACCATTTTCCTCCTAAGCTGTTTCGTGTCACTCCCTACAACACGAAGTGGCTTACGAGGTCTCGTAACTGCAGTCTCTACTTCAAGGTTTTCGTACTGCTCTGGAGGTACCACCCATTCGAATCATGCACAACCTTCCGTAGAAATGACACATGGAACACATTAAGCACATTCGATGTCTTCTCGGGTAACTCCAATCTATAAGCGAGCTTTCCAATTTGCTTGACTATCGGAAATGGTCCATATCGCCTACGTCGAATTCCAAATCTTTTCGACGCTTATCAGCATAACTCTTATGATGATCTTGGGCCGTTTTCATTCGTTGCCGAATGATCTCGATACAATCCGAGGTCTGTCTAATCAACTATGGCCCAAGTACCAACTTATCTCCAGTTTCTAACCAACAAGCAGGAGAATTGCATGGCCTTCCATACAACACCTCGTATGGTGCCACCCCAATGCTAGATTGGTAGCTATTATTGTAATGCAAACTCAACAAGATGTAGATGGTCTTCTTATGATCCTCCGAAGTCTAACACAAAGCCCTTAGGAGATCTTCCAAAACTCGGTTAACCCTCTCGGTTTGTCCATCCGTTTGGGGATGATAAGCCGTGCTCAAGCACAACTCGGTTCCCAAAGCTTCTTGCAAACTTTTCCAAAATCCACTCTTAAATAATGGATCTCGGTCACTCACTATACTCTTTGGGGCACCATGGAATCGAACTATACATTTCAAATAAAGTTTAGCCAATTTCGACCCTAGTCGATTTGACAGGTATAAACCTTGCACTTTTGGTCAAACGATCTATAAGGACCCAAATTCCTTCATTCCGGTCCCTGGTTCTAGGTAGTCCATCGATAAAATCCATTGATATTTGCTCCCACTTCCACGTAGGGACTTCCAATGGTTGAAGTAAACCACTCGGCTTCTTCTGTTTAGCTTTCACCAACTGACAGTTCATGCATTTGGAAATGAATTTTCCAATATCTCTCTTCATCCCCTCCCAGTAGTAGACTCTCTTCATGTCCTACTACATCTTATTACCACCGGGATGAATCGTCAGCTTCGAGCGATGACATTATCTTAGAACCTCATCTCTTAATTTTCTGATATCAGGAACAACTAATCGTCCTTGTTTTTGAAGCCAACCTTTTCGATCGACCTCAAACTCTTTATTCTCTGGTTCCGGCTACTGGATAAACTCAACAAGCTTTACATCTCGCTTTTGGCTCTCTCCAATCCTTTCGACAAGAGTATGTCTTATCGATAAGCTTGCCAACATTTCAGTTTCCAGCTCACACCTTGGCCTGAAATCGAATCTTGCCAAATACTCAAGGCTCTTCCATTCTGAAAACATCGCTCCCAAATTCGCATGTCTTCGACTTAACGCATCTGCAACTGCGTTGCCTTTGCCAGGAGTATAGGCTATACCAAAACCATATGATGCCAGAAACTCCAACCATCGTTGCTGTCGAAGATTCAAACCCTTTTGGGAGAAAAGTTACTTTAACGACTTGTGATCCGTAAACAACTCAAATTGAACTCCCAATAGGTAATGTCTCCACAGCTTCAGAGAAAACACATTCGCCGCCAACTCCAAATCATGAGTTGGGTAATTCCTCTCATGCGGCTTCAACTGTCGACTCGCGTAGGCCACAACCTTATCCTTTTGCATTAGCACTGCTCCCAGCCCAGTACCACATGCATCGATGTACACAACCGTCTCTTTATTCCCACCTGGAATGGTCAACACAGGAGCACTCATCAGTCTTTCTTTAAGGATTCCAAATGCTTGCTCGCTCTTTGCATCCCATGTGAACACTTGGTTCTTCCTTGTCAATCCTGTCAACGGTGCAGCTACCTTAGAGAAATACTTGATAAACCGTCGATAATAACCGGCCAACCCAAGGAAACTTCGAACATCCGTCGCACTCTTAGGTATATCCCAATCCTGGATTTCTGCTACTTTAGTGGGGTCAACCGCTATCCCATTTCCAGAAACAACATGACCTAAAAATCTCACTTCACTCTTCCAGAAGTGACACTTGGAAACTTAGTTGTTAGATGATGCTTTCGCAAGATTTCCAACACCACTCTCAAGTGCGTCTTATATTCTTCCTCGTTCTGGGAGTAAACCGGAATATCATCCAAGAACACAAGAACGAACTTGTTCAACTGTTCTCTGAATACTCTATTCATAAGATCTACGAAATATGCTGGCGCGTTGGTCAACCCAAATGGCATCACCAACCATTCGAAGAAACCGGATGGTGTACTAAAAGCAATCTTTGGCCTGCTATCCTTTGCCATCCACAACTAGTGAAATCCCGTTGCCAAATCCATCTGAGAAAACACTTTGGCTTCATGAAGCTGATCGAACAAGTTATCCATCCTTGGCAACGGATACGTGTTATTCTTAGTCACCTTGTTCAGCTCACGATAGTCCACACACAATCTTAACGAGCCATCTGCTTTGGTTGCAAACACTACCGATGCACCCCATTCAGAAACAGTTCTCCATATGAATCCCTTTGTGATGGCCCGCCCTGAACCAGTCGACATTTCCCCGAAATGCGTTGTACCAATGCCCGACTAGCACGAGACGGTCGTAAAAAAGGAAACGGTTTTGAAACTATGAATTACAAAAGAACCTGTAGTATATCCCACAGCGCATGGAACAAAATATAATAATAACATACTTGACATAAAACAGGCGAGACAGTGCATAAGCTGAAAACTAAGCCATCATAGCAGCGGAACCCAAAGTACAGCTTATGGTCCAAACCATTATTATTACAACTTCAAAATACTGTCTCTAAAGCATAATAGGAATGGTACACTACTAATGCCCAAAGTAGTGACCAGCAACAACACAGGGAGAATATATGTAAATAGTACGTGGAAGCCTCCTGCTGGTCTTCGGACAGCTACTCGCGCATAACCACCTAACCTGTCTCTAGTCTTGTCATTTAGGAGCACCCAGTGTAATAAGAAGAGACATAAAACTCTGGATCAGACAAAAGTCTAGTATAAGCGATAACAGCAAAATAAAACAATAACAGGTATATATAATCATACCTGAACCTGGACCTGCAACCAAAGAGTTAGCATAACAAGATGTACAACACTCTAAGGTAACACTAGCATATAGTGTAAAAATGGAAGTGTGCGTGTCATGGTGATAGCAAACATCAAACATAGTAATCATCCTCACATCACTCACTCAGTGCGTAAAGCATACGACATCCACCGCTTTGATCACCAAATCTATTGGGGCCATGACGGCAACTCCGTACAACTATTGCTATGACTATACTTCCCTGGTCTATAGTCAGTAACCCTACCCAGTTCACACATCCCTGGCTCTAGGTTAACCCCTGGCTCTGGTTCGTCTACATGCCCCCTCTCTTCAATGGTGAACCAAAGTTATATATATCGATAACCCCTTTGCACACGTCCGGCAGCAAAGCCCAACTCTAGAAGTTAACTCGTTGGTTCCCATCTGGATCCTGAGTAATAACTTCTCATTTGGAATTCCTTTGCATCTCGGGTTTTGGTTGAATTGTAGTTAATATTCAAAAGAGTTCACAGTTGTCTTTGCGTGGCAAAAGTTTGAATTTGGCTTGGTTTGGAGTCATTATCTTGGTTTAGGTCGTGGTCGGGGTCCTCGTCAGGGTTGGTTCATGGCTCGTGACCCCTCCCGGTTCGTGACCACCCCCACGGTTCGTGACCACCACCCCGGCTCATGACCACCCCCGGCTAGTGACCACCCCCCGGTTCGTGACACCCCCCCCAGTTCGTGACCCCCGCGGCTCGTGATCCCCTCCCCGACTCGTGACACCCTCCCCCGGTTCGTGAGTCTTCATATTGGAACGGTAGGTGACCATCGTCTTGGAGCAGTTCATAACCATTATCTTGGACCGGTTCGTGAGACATACCCCCTTTAGGAATCGAATTTCTCCTAGGCGGTTTGTGAGGCATACCCTCTTCAGGAAGTGGTTTTCTGCAGTTTTTCCAGCAAGCTAATTTCTCCAAACGATGGCGTTTTCAACCATTCTAACCTTACTATGAAGTCACGAAACATACCAAACAACAGTAGTAACATGTAGAATCAACCAAAAACAAAAAAATGTCAATTGCATGAAATATTTTTGATCAAACATACCCAAAAAGCATGATTTTACCCTTAATTCCCTTAAGCATGTTTTAACTCTAAGATTAGCAAACTTAATCCAAATTAACCCAAATTTTCACCAGTGACATAAAATAATATTTTATAATTTCTACATAGTTTTCCAGATTTTTATGATGCATAATTTCGCTAATTATCACTAATCACTCCATATTAGCCGTAATTAGTGAATAAAAGTGCCAATCACCCACCTTAGCCAAAAATGAGTTTTTAGTTCTGAAACTTTACTATTATGGCATGAATTCCAATGTATAGCAGCAGCTTTATCTCTGATTTGATACTAATTTGACTTGATTTGGTGTTAATTTGATCAATTAGTGGTTAAAAAGCGATTAGAAAGGGATTAGAATGAGATTTGGAAGATGGAGGCCATTGCTAAGGTTCAAGGAAGGTTATTGGCGGCTAGAAAAATGAAATAAAATGTTTTCCCAATTCCTTTCAGTCCTCCCCTAATCATGTTGTTTTTTCATCTTCCAAACCTTATTTCAGCCATATCTCCCAAACGGTAAGTTCGTTTAATTAATGTGACCATTCTACGGAAAGGTAAACCATCGTTCAAATTCAATGGAAGTGATTTCAGGTCAAAACTCCTTACCAATCAAAAGTTGTAGGCAAAACAAGTTTCGCCTGGGGCAAAACGATCATTTTAAATTCAGCGAAAATCGTGAACGTGGGAAATGACCCCAATAGTCATTCCCCAAAGTTACACGACCATACGACTTCATATGAGAATGAAATAAATATTCTACAATCCTTCGATGCGTAGAATGTGGGTCGTTACACTCTTTCCCCTTTCAGAAATTTCGCCCCCGAAATTCCTTAACTAAGAAAACAGCCAAAAGGTCCCGCATGCATATCAACCATTTGCAACAATCAAACATACAAAATAAACACAACAAGCCTATCCTAGCATGCAGAATAACTATATCGCAATTAAAACCTTACCAGGTAAAGGGCTCTGGATATGAGTTCCTTATTCTCTTCTCGGTTTCCGGAGTATAGTCATTCTTATTATCCCCCCACTAAACCTTAATCAATTTCACCGTCTTCCTTCGAAGTTGCTTCGTATCATGTCCAACAATACGAGTCGTTCAGTGGCTCCTAACTGCCTCAGATTCCACTTTGATATCATCCAACTGATCTGGTGAAATAGTCATATCAGAATCGTGCACGAACTTCCTTAACTGGGAAACATGAAATATGTTGTGCACTCCCGCCATCTTGTCTGGTAATCCGACTTTATACGCCAAATTCCCAACTTGTTCGAGAATTGGAAATGGACCAACAAACCTTGATGCTAATTTACCTCTCCTACCGAATCAAATCACACTCTTTAACGGAGAAATTTTGATGAATACCAAGTCGTCAACGGAGAATTTCAATTCTCTTCGTCTTTTACCAGCATAACTCTTCTGCCTATCTTGGGCAGCCTTCATTCGTTGTTGAATAACCTTGATCTTATCTGAAGTTTCTCTTATTACATCCAGCCCAAGCACAAATTTCACACCGTTCTCCAACCAACATGATGGTGAGTTGTACGGTCTTCTATACAATGCTTCAAATGGAGCCATACCAATACTAGGTTGATAACTATTATTATATGCGAAGTCAACCAGATGTAAATTGTCATCCTATGATCCTCCAAAATCCAATATACAAGCCCTTAAGAGATCCTCTAATACACGATTCACTCTCTCTGTTTGACCGTCGGTTTGAGAATGGTATGTAGTACTGAGATGTAATTCTGATCCTAAAGCCTCTTGTAAGCTCTTCCAAAACCCACTAGTAAATAACGAATCTCGGTCACTCACAATACCTTTAGGTACTTCATGAAATCTCACTACCCACTTCATATATAGTTCTGCTAACTTAGCCGTCGTTCTATTTGACTTGACCGATATAAACCTTGCACTTTTGGTCAATCGATCCACAATCACCCAAATACTATCATGACCCGATCTAGTCCTTGGTAAACCATCAATGAAATCCATTGGGACTTATTCCATTTCCATTTGGGAATTTCCAGTGGTTGTAACAAACCACTTGGCTTCTTTTACTCGGATTTTACTAATTGGCAATTCATGCATTTGGATATAAACATCCCAACATCTCTCTTCATCCCTTCCCAGTAGTAGGTCTGCTTCATGTCTCGATACATTTTGTTACCACCGAGATGTATAATCAGTCTCGAGTGATGACACTCTCTAAGTACTTCATCTCTCAATCCATTAACGTTGGGTACGACCAGTTTCCCATTCTTTCGAAGCCATCCTTCTCTATCAAGTCCATACCTTTTCATCTCCTCACCGTCAATACTCATCTCTAACTTGAAGATGATTTCCAATAGGTTAGGATTGTCCCTCTGGCTAGAACCGATCCGCTCAATCAAGGTGGGTCTGATCGTTAAACTTGCTAACATCTCTGGATCCAATTCGCACTTAGGCCCGAAATCATATCCTATGATATACTCCAGTTGCTTCCATTCCAGAAACATAACCGCCAAACTGGCATGTCTCATACTCAATGCATCAGCTACCGCATTGTCCTTCCCGGGTGTGTATGCGATATTGAAATCATATGAAGCCAAGAACTCTAACCATCTCTGTTGACGAAGATTTAAATCCCTCTGAGAAAAAAGACACTTTAATGACTTATGATCGGTAAACAACTCGAATCTTTCTCCCAAGAGATAGTGTCTCCACATCTTTAATGCGAACACAATCGCTGCCAATTCCAAATCATGGATATGATATCTTTTCTCATGTGGTTTCAGCTGCCAACTAGAATAAGCTACAACCCTACCTCCTTGCATTAGTACAGCACCTAGTCCGGTACCACAGGCATCCATGTATACCGTCATCTCTTCGTTCCCTTTAGGAATAACTAACATTGGTGTGCACGTTAACTTCTCCTTTAGGCTCTTAAATGCATTCGCACACCTTTCGTCCCAAGCAAAAACTTGATTCTTCTTAGTCAACTGAGTTAGTGGCGTCGCTATCTAGGAGAAGTCTTGAATAAACTTATGATAATACCCAGCTAACCCCAAGAAACTTCTTACATCCGTTGCATTCTTAGGCATAGACAATCTTGCACCGTAACCATCTTTGTAAGGTCCACCGCAATACCATTCTCTGAAACAATATGGCCCAAGAATCTCACTTACCTCCTCCAGAAGTGACACTTTGAAAATTTCACTTTCAATTGGTATTTCCTCAACACCTCCATCACTGTCCTCAAATGTTCCTAGTGTTTTTCCTCTGTCCTCGAGTATACCAAGATATCATCCATGAACACAAGAACAAACTTATTTAATTGATCTCTGAAAACCCTATTTATAAGATCCACAAAATATGCTGGCGCATTGGTCAACCAGAATGGCATGACCAACCACTCATAGAATCCAGACGGCGTCCGAAATGATGTTTTAGGTATACTTTCAGCTGCAACTCGGAGCTGATGAAAACATGTCGCGAGATCTTACTAGGAGAACACTCTCGCTCCATTCAACTGATCAAACAAATCATCTATCCATGGAAGAGGATACTTATTCTTCCTCCTCACCTTGTTCAACTCGCGGTAGTTTACACATAAGCGAAGGGAACCATCTGCCCTAGCAGAAAATACAACTGGTGCTCCCCACTCGGAAACACTTCTTCAGATAAATCCTTTCTTCAAAAGATCGCTTACTTGCACCTCGAGCTCTCGCTGCTCCCTTGGCACCATACGAAGAAGAGGCATCACTATAGGTTTGGCATCTTTCACTAAATCAATCCAAAACTTGATCTCTCGGTGTGGTGGAAGCCCGGTCACTTCCTCGAAGATGTCCAGATACTCGCCAGCAATAGGCACATCTGATAGCTCATCCTGCGGGATGTCGAGGGAATGTAGAAAACTAGCCATCACCTCATCACTAGGTAGGCAACCCAATACCACCCTTCGCCCATCGTCCGCTCTAATGGTTACCAAAGATACCTCACAGTCTACCATCAACCCATGTCTTTGGAGCCAATCGACTCCCAAAATAATGCCAAACCCAGTAAAGCCCCATGGCTTGTGATCGCCTCCTCGGCTCGTGACCCTCCCCTGGTACGGGAGTCCTCATATTGGAGCGGTTCGTGACCATTATCTTGGAGCGGTTCGTGAGACATACCCCCTTCAGGAATCGAAGTTCTCCCGGGTGGTTTATGAGGCATACCCCCTTCAGGAACCGGTTTTCTGCAGTTTTTCCAACAAGCTAATTTCGCCAAACGATGGCGTTTTCAACCATTCTAACCTTACTATGAAGTCACAAAACATACCAAACAATAGTAGTAACATGTAGAATCAACCAAAAACACCAAAATATCAATCAAATGAAATATTTTAGACCAAACATACCCAAAAAGCATGATTTTCCCCTTAATCCCCTTAAGCATGTTTTAACTCTAAGATCAGCAAACTTAATCCAAATTAATCTAAATTTTCACCAATGACATAAAATAATATTTTATAATTTCTACATATTTTTCTAGATTTTTATGATGCATAAATTCACTAATTATCGCTAATCACCCCTAATTAGCCATAACTAGTGAATAAAAGTGTAAATCACTCAACTTAACCACAAACGAAATCTTAGATCTGAAACTTTACTATTATGGCATGAATTCCAATGTATAGCAGCAGCTCTATCTCTGATTTGATACTAATTTGACTTGATTTGGTGTTAATTTGATCAACTAGTGGTTAAAAAGCGATTAGGAAGGGATTATAATGAGATTTGGAAGATGGAGGCCATTGCTAGGGTTCAAGGAAGGTTATTGGCAGCTAGAAAAATGAAATGAAATGTTTACCCAAATCCTTTCAGCCCTCCCATAACCCTAATCTCGAAATGGGTTATGGGTCCAACTGCTAATCACCCGGTTAAGCCCAATTATGCTGTTTTCATCCTCCAAACCTTATTTCAGCCATATCTCCCAAATGGTAAGCCCGTTTGATTAATATGACCACTCTACCAAAAGGTAAACCATCATCTGAATCTAAAGGAATTTGTTTTAGATCAAAACTCCTTACCAATCAAAAGTTATAGGCGAAACAAGTTTTGCTAGGGGCAAAACGGTCATTTAAAATTCGGCAAAAATCGTGAACATGAGAAATGACCCCAATAGTCGTTCCCCAAAGTTACACGACCATACGACTTCGTATGAGAATGAAATAAATATTCTACGATCCTCCGATGCGTAGAATGCGGGTCGTTACATTCTTTCCTAGATGGTCACAAACTTGCACCCTCCAATTCTTATTGTTCCTTAGGCGCCATCCGCCTAAAAGGCATAAAGTTTGGTCTAGCATCCTTGACCAAATCGATCCTAAACTCGATCTCATGATGCGGCGACAACGCTTTGACTTCGTCAACTATATCTTCATACTCATTAGAGATCAGCACATATGACAAGTGTTCCTGTGGAATCCCAAGCGAATGTAGATAGCTCACAAAGGCACCCTCTTCGTGCTTACATCTAATCAACATCTTTCGCCCTTCCATGTCCCCGACTCTCACCTCTTCCTTCTCGCAATCCACCCTTGCCGCATACCTCTTGTGCCAATCCATGTCCAAGATAATCCCAAACCCAGCGAAGTTAAGAACAAAGCAATCACACACAAAAGAGAAATCATGACTCGACAACACTAGACCGCGGAACAACATGCACAAACTGGACGAACCTTGAACTAGATTTGTCACAATCTATGGTCTATCACAAATCCCGAGTTCCAAACCAAAGCAACGAACAAGCTCATTGCAAATGAATGAATGCGATGCTCCAATATCAAAAAGCACATGAACTGAAATACTATTAATAGAAAGAGTACCTTGCATCACGACACCCTTTCCCTTCTCCTCTGCAGTAGGAGATCTTGAAGAAGATGGCATGACTTCCAAAGCAAATGCCTTCACAACCTGCTTGCCCTTAGCTGATTTTGGACAGTCTTTCTTCTCATGCCCGGGCTTCCCACACTTGAAGCACTTCTTCTCAGCTTTAGGATTCTTGCACTCATTCGAGTAATGACCCTTCCGTTGGCAGTTAAAGCAAACCACCTCACTCTTAGGCTTCTTCTTCTCATTTCCGGGCTTCCCACACTTGAAGCACTTCTTCTCAGCTTTAGGATTCTTGCACTTATTCGAGTAATGACCCTTCCGTTGGCAGTTAAAGCAAACCACCTCACTCTTAGGCTTCTTCCGGCCATCCTTTCCTTTCTGCTGTTGTCGCTTCCTTTTCTTATTATTACCACCTTGTTGTGGTTTCTGAACTTCTTTGGTTGCAGCAACAACATTAGCTTCCTTAGGAAACAAGCTCTCATGGCGAACAACTTTTTCCACAATCTTCTCGAATGAATCGTCAAGATGATCCACCAACGGCCTTCCAATATACGTATCCAGGCACATAACAAACTTCTCGTTCTTCTGATAGGGTGTGTCAATGTAGGAACGAGCATATCTGGACAAGGCCTCGAAATCAGAAACATACTCAAGCACAGAATGGCCATTCTATTTTAGCTCTACGAACTTCTTGAATAAAGCCGACTTTTGGGCAGTGGAGATAAACTTTGCTTCGAACTTAGCTTGGAATTGCTCCCATGAAATTTCTTCCTCTGGAGTCTTAAGCATAACTGAATCTCACCATTCCACGGCCCTGCCTTGCAGTTGCCTTGATGCAAGCTTTCTCTTGGTTGCACCATCCAAACTTAAGTCTCCAAAGATACGAACACAAGAATCCATCCACCTCTGAATCTCTTCAGCTAGCTTAGACCCTTTGAATGGTTTTCCCCCTAGAGATGTAAAATCTTTGCATAGCTTTGCAAAGTCGACAACTCTTGGCAACTGAACTCCTACGTCTACCGAAGCTGCCACGGGAGCGGGGACCCTTCACATGAATACCTCCATCTTGGCTTCAAACATAGCTGGGTAATTTGGTTCACCTCCATTTCCCCTTCCAGTATTAGCCCCCTAGCAGCGTTTCTTGATTTTCATCGACTCATTCTAAATCTGGAATTTAGAATAATTAGCCACTTCCAAGAAAAATGGCTAAAGAGATACCATCGCTACTACTATATATGCTGATATATAGTAAGCATCTAACTGAATTCTACAAGTACGTCTCTCATACGTTATTATGTCTTCGAACTTTGGCCAAAATCGTTGACCAGAGCTCTGATACCAAATGTGGCGACCGCTCATACCCCCGCACTAAACAAGAGGAATAATGCGCTGAAGGGTGTGCCAGGAAGCTATGGACGATCATCAGAATCGAAACCTATCATAGAACTCACAATGCAAGGTTAAAATATAATAGAACATACATAAGAGGTAATAGTAATAAGGCATCATACAACATACTTTTGAAAACTTTCTCAACATCTTGAAAGGTTATCCAACTGGTACAAAAGTTTGTACATAAGTCCTCACTACAACATTCATAGAGCACTCAATAGCGGAAATAGAAATACTAGATAGTAATAAAACTGGTATGCTAGCCTCCTGCTTGCTTCTGCATAGCAACATCGTCCTCACGAATCACCTGTAAACTGCTACTTAGTTTGCCTATCCACAACCGGATGAACAACACAAGGTAATAAGAGGAGACATAAAACCTTGAGTCATACAACAGTCTTAGTGAGCGATAAAATAGCTAACAAACTTCAACAATAAAGTATATGTGCATGGATAGATAAACATACTAATCTACCCATAATACCAGAGAAGAACTCAACCTAATCTTCCCCACATCGGACAGTGATAGCCTTTAAAATAAACAAGTCAACCATTCATCCATGGAAACAAGAACACACATTCAATCATGATAAAGCACTCATAACATCCAGATTATATGAATCTCATGTAAACCATCATAATCGAATTTAACTTCCCTCAAGCACAAGCCCCAAAGGCCTAAACCAATATCAGACAAGCACAAGCCCCAAAGGCCTAAACCAATATCAGACAAGCACCCAAGGAACATCTCCTTCGACGTTGGACAACCTACATGAAACGGTACAAACAAAACAACCAATCATCCATGACTGACTCTGGCTATCACCGCCAATCCTGCTTTGAAACCATCGTAATCTTATGACGGCCAACCATGCCATATGTCAAGGACTAATGGTAACCCCAGTTCTGGCATAAACTCCATACGCCTTTCAATGATTCGTATGTATGTCCCACCTTAACTTCCAGGCCTTTCAACGATACCCAGGGTACACGACCTGCAACCGGTATTTTGGGTGCCCCCATCGTACCCCTGATTTGAGCCTGCTAGAACTTACGATAATAGTAGTATCTCAGCCTTCTCATCTCTTAGTCGTCCAACTCGAAGACTTTTCATAACCAAGTAACCTTCTCGAGCAACCATTATCCACCAACTCATAACCTTTGAGTTGTCACCTCATTCGTTGTTCTACACCAATCAACGAACACATTCAACACTTCGAATATTCCCACTTGAATTCCCCTCGAAGTTAAAAAGTATTTTTTTTCAAGCTCTTTTCTTCAAATCCGATTCGTATTCGAAAATATAAATTTTCAAAAATTGACCATGTCTCGCCGAACCAACCAGCCCTTGTCTCAACCGACCCGACCAGCACTTGTCTCGACCGACCCGACCAGCCTTTGTCTCGACTGACCCGACAAGCCTCCTGGAGCACCAATTGATCGACCCGCCAACTTGAGACTGACCCAACCCGACAAGGCCGACCCGATCCAACCTTCACCCTTCAACTTCCGGACTGACCAGATCGTGGCCAACCCACTTCAGTACCGACCCGACCCAGTTCAACCCGATCGACTAGCATGTGTACTCCACCATGTAATGTTATTCGTACTACCCTTGTACTTCAGGCCAACCAGAAAATACCGATCGATCCAAAATGAGACCGACCCGAGTAGGCCGACCCATTTCCTACACCCTTCCATTCCCACTCCGGTTTCGACCAAACCTTACCAAATCACGATTCCGACGAAATCAACTCAACTAGTTCACCAAATGTAATCATAAACATGTCATCAGATTTCTAACAACTTGAATATGACGATTATCACTAAAATGATGCAAATTTAACCAAAAACCTTTAGAATGAACATATGATCAAAATGAGAGATCTAACTTGCATAAACGTATGGAATAGCATGGAATTAACGGTTTAAACTTGCTAAATTAGATCATAGGGTGATTCATGCAAAAATGGACATATAATGGTGTAGATCTATGAGAAAACACTTGAATTTGATGAAAATCATGATCTAACATTCACATACTTCATTAAATCCATGTGAGAGACGTAAATCACTCACAATTCTCCACAACAAGCTAAAATGATAGAAATTTGAATCCGAACAGCAAGCACCTCACACAAAACCTTTTGATCCAATGAACTCTTGCCTCAATTGATGTAGATCCAGCCTCCAATGGTGTAGATCTATAATTTTCCTCCTTGGATTTTGATTTTTAATGGCGGAAAGGTGTCAGAGGAAGGAGGAGCTCAAGACTTCCCAATAAGAGAATGGAAAATTTAAACCCTTTCTCATATCCCTTATCCTCTATTTATAGTTTGCACCAACCCTCAAATGGGTCTTCCCAGTTCAGCCCACATTGGCTTACCAAACCTGGACAGCCAACTAAAAACCTTAAAACAATGATTTCTCCCGAACCGTTAAGCCAAATCTTTAATGTAATCACTCTGTGGAAAGGCAATCATCAATTCATTTCCAATGGCACTGGTCTCGCCCTCTGATTCGACCTGAGTCAAAAGTTATACACTGTACAAGACTGACAGAGGCAAAATGGTCGCAAATAAAATCGGTAAAAATTATGGACATGTCTCACATCCCCATATGCCACATATTAAAAGATGAGAATGATCCAACCATCAGGGAATAAAATAAAAATATTTTACGATCCTCTGATACGAAAAATGCGGTCTGTTTCATAAAGGCTATCATTGTACGATGTGGGGAAGATAAGGTTGAGTTCTTCTCTGGTGTTGGTAGACTAGTTGTTTTTCTGCCTATTCTCATGTACTTTATTGATGATGCTAGATAGTTGTTTTATCGATCACTAAGACTGTTGTCTGACTCAAGATTTTATGTTTCCCTCTTATTACCTTGAGCTGTTCATCCGATTTTTGGATGGGGAGACTAAGTTATAGGTGACAGGTGATATCTTGGTGAGGACGATGTTTTAGTTTGGTGGCAAGCAGGAGGCTGGCGTATTATCTTTTCTTATATATAGTATTTTTTTCGCTGTTTGTTGGTTTACTCTGAGTGTTGTAGTGAGGCAAATTTGTACAGACATATATGTTGTAATCCTGATGTTTGGAGATATTTTCTTGTTGTTATGGAAGTTTGGAGTTTTTCTGCTAAAAGATGCTTCACTATTATAGCTTGTTGTATATGTTCTATTATATTTTATCCTTGCGCTGTGAGTTATACGACAAGTTCCGATTGTGTTTCATACCTTGATGATCGCCTATAGCTGCCCGACACATCTTTCTGTGCATTATTTCTCTTGTTAAGTGCATGAGTCATGTGCGGTCGTCACATTAAATACATATAAACTTGTAAATGCTATATCGTGTTCATACATTATCGGAATTCAACAAAACAGGATCCATTAGGATCTTATGGTCGCAGGCTACGTACTGAAATTGGTTTGATGAGATTTGGAGATCATTTCAATTTACGGAGAAATAAAACACTGGTTTAACCAACCGACTTTAATCATTTTTACCGATTAACGATCAAGGTGAGTAAACTCACAAAATCTGCCCAGTTTTATAATTTTATAAATGTTATTTAATATTGATAAATAATGACTGAATGTTTGTGTGATGGTTGTTTGGTTGATTCGCTAATTAATTGGTTGAAATAATATATACAGTTATATATGTGAATCGTTGATTGAATATCGATTCAATTTGTTATTGTATTTCTGTTGATATGAAATTGGGATTTATTTATATAATTAACATCTGTGGGTGCAGGGAAATAGGTTGGAGGAATCCAACTGGGTTCTTTAACAATTATATTGTTGTTTTTCATACATTGCATTATATGATGTGACAATAAATCTGTGGTTGACTATTGTGTGCCTGGGATGTTTGAATAACATTGACCCTGAAATAATTGGTGTTTAAATCCCGTAAAATATATTCGAATATACTGGAAAAGAATTTGTGGATTTAAAAAGGAAAATCTATTTTAAAATAGAAATTGAATTTTGATTGGCTAGAATATAATAACTTGTTAATTATGTAAAAACTAGAAGTTTGGTTTATAAACGATATTTATAAATGGGATGAAATAATGGTTATTAAATAAATTTGAAATATAAATTCAAGAATAAACTAAAAGGGAATTGGGAATTGTTTTCAAAAGAAAGTGATTGAAGTGTTTCGATGTTCAAGATGAAAATAGGATTGATATAAATCCATAAGGATTTATAATTAGAATTCGACGATGTCGAATGTTATTAAAATAATTTATTTTTGGAAATTATATATTATATAATTCAGAAATTGACAAGATAGTTAATATTTGGTTCAAAACCAATAATTTATAGTTGGATACGAAGTCGAGATCATGTTATAAACGTAATGTATAATTAACAAGAAGTTTGCTTGTAAACAGAATTTATGAAGCAGAATATGAATATGAATTTATAAAATAACTCGATAAATAGAAGGTGAACTTCTAATGGTATTTATAAATGAAAATCAAGATTTGATTGATATGACGAGTTCAGATTTCCATAAATGAATAGTATTCACGTTTTGAAGTGAATAATGATTTGAAAGCAAACGTTTTGCAAATGGGAATGGTTATAAATGGAATTGCTTTTCTTTTGGAAGTGAAAAATTCAAAAAAGAATTTCGAAATTGAATTGACCTGAAATGGTAAATTATTTCTAAGTTTGGAACGTTAATCAAATAGGAATTATTTCTAATCAGATATGATGAAGATAACTGAAAACAGAGTTTATGCAAAGGCTGTTCTGACGATCCTAGGTAGAAATTGCCTAAGATGGATTTAGAGAATAGTGCCTTCAGTTTGTCCAGTCCTAGGACAACTTGTATGGATGAATATCTGACAGATTATATCCAATAGATTGTGTAAGTTCATCTCTTCAAATGTATTTACTTTTGGTGGTGGAGGAATTCATTTCTCTTAGCTTTAAACCTGTGGTATTTTTGGGGAAACCAATTTGTGATTTGGAAGGTATGGCGACATGGCATTCAAAGTAAATGAAGATGTGATCCGTCAAAAGATACGTTATGACCTCAAGCCTCGTCAACCGGGAAATGACAAAAATCGGGCAGACAACATGGCTAAGTGGGTCGCTTCTAATTAGGGTGTATTGTCACCATCTAGAGAATATTCATTTTTGTTCTTCTTTCGCTTCTGTATCTCCCGGGAATGGTTATGTTGGTCGGTCATGTATGGCTGAATTGCAAGATGTTCTTGTTCAACTCCAGTGTATCCCCTCTAGAGTACACTGATCGAAAGGTGGATCTATACCTTATCGTAGTGGAAAATCAATTCTCTAATAAGAGCCCGCAGTTTTGATTGTATATTACGTATGTAGAGCGTGAGATGCAAGCGTTCTGCTAGGTTGCTATTTACTTGTGTTAGACACTATTATAATATCAAAATAATATTGTTTTCAAAGAATGTTTTTGGGTCATCGTTTGGTAAAAACCATCCTTACTTTATGTGTGGATTGATCATATGATTATCCTTTCTTTTAAAAAGCTTTTTTTAAAAGTGAAACCAAATAGTTGGAGTTTACTCACACCAGCTCATGACTGACCTAGAATTCTTTTTGTTCTGTTTTACCCTAAACTCTTGGGTGCCCAAATTTTTACGGGAAGTTAAATAGTTGGGATTTTACAGGTATACTTGGAGGATCTTGGAGCAGGAGGCTTCTATGTTAGATATATATAGAGTTTATTTTAGCTGTGATGTTATGTGTTGTACTCTGATAATGATATGTATATACGAATACAATTTTGTATTTCAAAACTTGTTATAAATTATATTTTATTCGTTCTGCTGTGAGATTCATGTTTACTCTGAGTTTGTTATATTTATGGTTCTTCTTCTTCTTCTATTCTAACTTTCTTTCTATTTCTCACCCTCTAACTTCTTTCTATTAATGATCCGGTATTTCCGATGCTTGGATAGTTGACATTGTGTTTTTTGTCAATTTCCGAGGTCGAAAATCCTTGGGTCATTACATTTATGTTCCTACAACATATACATTCTTGAAAAAGAAGGGAACATTTTCAAATTTACGTTTTAAGTTATGGTGCAACCTTCCTAGTTTTGCTGTTGTTTTCGCTTATTACATCTCACTACTTTATTGGCGAGCGATCAAGATGTGACATTCATTAATATTTGTTTGTAATATCTTCCTAGCAGAGTTCATCTCTCTAGTACATTAGTCCTAACCCTCCATACACCACCAGTGTTTATAACTAAGAATTTGCGTTGTACAAGCACCCAATCGATGTAAAGCGGTCGTCAAGAGAAAGAAATAGCAGAAAAGAAGAGCAGTGGGGAAGAAAAAAAGGAAATAGAAGAGAAAGAAAAGAATATAAAACTTAATCACAGAACCAGTCGTATATCTCACAAGGCATTAGATAACATTTAATAATCAAATCACAGATATAAAAAAGGTGAGACAATAATAACTATACAAAACTGTATAGTTATAGTATACATGCTTATACAGTCATATAGAACAGTAATAGAGTTTATATATGAAATAATAAAGTCAAACTGATAAATTGCCTCTAACAAGAATATATAACACTGTCAAGGCTCCACAGTGCTACACAATAGAATAAACAATAAGGTTACAAGTATAAATATGTAAAATGTGGCCTCCTGCTGTTCCACCTGCGCAGCTTCAAATACTATCTAAACACATCACTAGGTCTGCTCATCAACATCGTCGATGAGTACCCAATTATAAGAGGGAAATAAAACCTCGGGCAAAAAAATCTGGTGTCAGCGATAAACAAATCTCAAAGTACTGTAAAAGTCGTAATAGTATATATGACACAGAGGGTATGGAGAATCATACCTGTCCTGCCCTTGCATCTGCGGAGTTAGCACATAACAATCGATATATGCTAAACTACGATAAGTATCATAAGAATAGTGTGTGCTAGATCTCTAAGTACTAAATGGTGATGAATATGTAAAAAACATAACATCTATCAACCATCCTCGTATTCACTCACTCAATGCGTAAAGTGTATGATATTCCATGCTCCAGTTACCAAATCCATCGGTTCCATATCGGGTTCAACCACCCTGGTCTCCACCCAACTATCGCTATGTCCAACCTCTCTGGTCTATAGTCAATAACCCTACACAGTCTGCACTAACCGGGCTCTGGAGTCTATGCCAGTCAGTCCATACTGAACTGGCTCTAGAGTACGGGCCAACCAGTCCACACTGCCCTGACTCTGATTTGTCTACATGTTCCCTCTCTCAAAGGTATGGCAAAATTATGATCGATAATTCCTTTTCACACGTTCTCCACGGTAGAATCTATCTTAAGACCGTCTATAAGACTTTCCCCTTTGAAGTCATTTGACAAGTGCACTATCACCGTTGAACTGCTTGACTTTGAGACCTCATCGACTGCCATCAAAGTCATAATAGCTATGTGCCATCTCATCCTCATGTGAACGATCACTTCAGTATGACTTAACATCGTTTTTCTACATGTAGTGTAACACCCCGTAATTTTAAAACATGACATAAGAGATAATTAAAGAATACTTAATTTTTATAAGAAGAATTAAGGGAAATGGGCTGCATCATTGTGTTCGTCATGGAATTCTGTTAGGAATAGAGTCTGAGTTTGCGTAAATCAAATATCATATGAAGAAGATATGCAGCTTAGAAGATTTCAGTTTAAAACAGAACTTATTTAAATTATAATTAAAAATAAAAAACGAATTCAAAATCAAAAACAAATTCAAAAATTCGAAATCAGCGAAAAGTGCTAAGCGGGAAAATTCCCACTCATGGGCGTCGACCCCCCAAGGGGTGACGACATGGGTGGGTGTCGACCCCCCTATAGGGGTGTCGACCCTCATCTGCCCAGATCTGGATGACGTGTTTTGGTGCTCTAGGGCTGATGTGTCCTTCTGGGATTGGCTGGATGACGTGTTTTTCTAGTTTGGATGGTTCAGATGGTTCCTAGTCTAAAGGTCCTAATACACCTAGTACTCCTATAAATAGACACCAAAACCTAACCCTAATTTCATTACGCTAATCCATGGTGCCTCCATGCTACTCAAATCTAAATTAACCTAGCCTTTCTCCTCCACCAAAGCAAATCAGAATAAGAGTATTCAAATCGGAAGATAAGAATCAAATTCTACAACAATGGTTTAGCTAATCAAATTCAGAAATCAGAATTCAGATCTATCCTCTCTCCTAAATCCTATCGCTTTGAGTCTATGTTACTTTCACATATAGTTAAAAAGTAATTGTGATAGGATTGTAAATTGGATTTAATGATCATGCCTGTAAGTATGACGAATCATATCAAGTTTTGTAGATTTCTTATCTTTTGGATTCACACCCAAATTACTGTTATCATATGCCTATTGGATCTATTTTATTGTTCTATGCCAGTTCATGTTTCATATGCCTATTTTATGCCAATTTTGATGTCATGATTCTCTTCCCTTCTTCTTTCCCTTTTTCTTTATGAGATTAGGCTAACTTCGAGCCTAACATATTGCGTTGAGGTTTGTGTACGAATAACGTTGGAACGATTAGGAAAAGTTTGGGAAAATATTGAATAATATGTAATTGGCATAATTTGATTCGTAATCATGTAATTGATTTGGGGCATAAATTGGTACAATTTATATACTTGGAATTATAGGCATTACTAGGATTGGAATTATAAACGTAACTTGAATCAGAAATTATGGGCAATTGGAATATATGTAATAAGTCAGAACATGAATTTGAGGTTGTAGAAAAGAAGAGATAATGAATGCCTAAGACACAAGGTTAGACTTGTTTTGCGGTAGATGTCTGCCCGGAACCGCCCGGCATATCCAGCAACCACAAACGGCAGCCTAATATGAGAGATCAAAGGCGGAAATTAGATCTGTAATAACTCAAAGGCACGAGGTTAGATTCGTTTTGAGTATAAGCCTGCTCAGAACCTCCTGGCATATTCAGCAACCACAAAACGACAATCTAATGTGAGGGGCCTTGCAAAATTACGGTTATAATAAATTAATGAACACTTAACCAAGCTAACACATGTGATTAGTCATGGGGATGATAAAGGGTTAAGCGGGTAACATGGGTAGCATGTGAAACATAATAAAAGCACTTAACCAAGATGAGACATGTGATTAGACATGGGGATAAAAGGGGTTAAGTGGTAATTCCTAGTGGGGACCAAGCTTAGGAGGGAAGCTTGTGTCAAGTGAGTGGACCCTTTTCAACCAGTAAACCATTTCAGTATCTATATGAGCTCGAACTAGGCCGAGGACAGGGAGAAACTTACTGGGGCTTAATGTAAGAGGTCAAGAAAGAGTTAGCGATGACAGTGCAAGTCCAACAGAGTCATGTGCTTGCGTGGATCTGGGCTGGTAGGTAAGACGTTGTTGCATCGTGTAGTATAAGCTGTGCATTTCAGTAGTATTGGTGTTGCCACCTTAGGGAGTGATACACCCTATTTTGGGACCAACACAAGTATCTACGAGTTAGGGAGCCGATCGAATAGGAGGGTATAACTTGTGGTGATAGGTGCATACCTATGATAGCACCTAGAGGTACATAATCAAATGGGAAGGGTAGTGGGTACAACTGGTGGTGGTAGGAGCAAGTGGGGCACCTACGAGAGTAGCTAGGAGTACACGAAGCTACCATTATTAAGATTAGTAGAGAGGGATCATCTTTTAGTATGTAACTAGTATGTGGTACAGTGTAGAGCATATCTTATATTGGTTAGGAGCGCATCCGATGTTCTATCTTACTTACCTTGTTTACCTTGTCATATCTGCTTATGTTACAGTCATCTCTTATAACCAGTTTATTTTCTTATCTTGTTACTTTACAGATTATATTGTTAAAGTCACTAGACTAACCAGACTTATGTCTGACTCTTTTTGTTTCACCTCTTTTCTTTCCTCTCCCCTAGGTCCTCAGGGTGGGATTAATGAAGCTTGACTTGGACCTCTTTCTTCTTAAAGTGCTTGGAAGTGTTGAAAGTAAAGCTCAGCTTTATCTCCTTTCCATTATGGCTATTTGGTGTGGGATTATGGTTTTACTTTTATTTGCTCTAATAATAATCTTTTTCAAGATGGATATATGTGTACTTGGCTCTAGTATGTGGTTTTGATGTTGTAACCAAATATATTTTGCTTTTCCGCTGCAATGAATGAATTTTAAATTTTCTTAAGTACTATTTTATATATCTGTCTTGTGGTATTCTATTATATACTCTTATAATATTCCATGAAAGTTAATGCATTCCCTTAGTGAGTGACTTTAATGGACATGGGGTGTTACACTTGGTATCATAGCTGAAGGTTACCAGAACAAATAAAAGATTATGAAAACTGTTTTCAAAAGCATTTTTAGAAAGAAGTATTTTCAAAAACAAGTTTTAAAGAGGGTATTTTCAAGAGAAAAGTTTATTATGAAAAACATGATCCCCAAAAAGTCATATATCTATCTTTCGATTCTCTGTTTTGAATCTCTACCTTTTTCCTTTTAGCATGTCTGGGGAACCCGTTATACCCGAGGGCGTACATATACGAGGGTGGTTCAGAAGGTATTTGGAGGATATGGCTACTACCGCAGGCCCAACAGGCATTCCTCCTCCCCCAGCTGCAGCCGCTCCTCCTCCTCCCCGTGTAGATGCTTTTTCTAAGATATGTAAAGACTTCTGTGCGATGGGCGGAAAGCAGTTTTATGGGACTGAGACGTTTGTGGAGGCTCGGAATTGGCTCAAGGAAGTGGAGGACTTGTTTAGTATCTTTGAGATAGACGAGGGAAGAAAAGTTCAGCTAACTGCTTGGTTAATGAAGGCTGAAGCTTCCTTTTGGTGGGAAGTAACTAATGGAGGACGTGCAGTGGAGACATGGATGGATTTTAGACGAAGGTTCGAGTTGAAATTTCTTTCACAAGCGGAGGAGAGTTTATACATGGAGAGGTTCTTGGCTTTGAAACAAGGGAGTTTGTCTGTGAAGGAGTACATTAACAAGTTTAACCACTTAGCAAGATTTGGTATGGAATTAGTTAATACACCACATAAGAAGGCTTTGAGATTTTCCAAGGGTCTGAACGAACCATTACACGTGTTGGCTATGTCCCATATTCCTATGGTGGCTACTTTCGAGAATCTTGTTGACATGGCATTGATGCATGAAGAGGAGAAAGGTGCCATTATAGTTAAGGCACAGGATAAGAAACGGGATCCAAAGAAGGCACAACAACAACAAAAGAAGGGCGACAAGGATAACAAGAGTTCAGAGAAAAGGAAGTGTCACATTGTGGAATATCTGGCCATTTGAAGAAGGACTGTAGGAAGAAGAAGAAGACGGGTTGCTTCCAATGTGGTGAGGCAGGACATATGATTAAAGACTTCCAAGGAGGCAAGGACAAGGACAGAGGACATGATCTACTTTTGGAGGGCAGGCTCTTGCCCTCATGGCGCCTAGAAAAGAGAGAGGTAGAAACATTTCTGTTGAAAGTTTGATTTTCCTTTTCGATCATCCTGTACGTACTTTGTTTGATTCTGGCGCTTCACATTCGTTTATATCTGCTTCTGTTGTTGAGTCTCTACACCTAGAGACTAGTATAGTAGTGGATCCCGTTGTTGTCTCAAATCCTATTGGGGGTACGACTCATCTTTCTATGTTATGTCGGGATTTGAGAACATATGTATATGGCGTTGAGTTCGAATGCAACGCTTATGTGCTTGGCTTCACGGGCTATGGGTTGATTCTAGGAATGGATTGGCTAGCCAGGTATGGTGCCATTCTCGACTGTGAAAAGAGGGTAGTTAGACTATTGACTAGTTTAGGTAATACTCTCGATATCTCATGTGATCCTAAGGGTTCTGTTATGCTTAGCTACCTAGAATCCCTTGACACATCTATTGATGATTTGTAATCTGTTCGAGTAGTCCGTAAGTATGAAGATGTCTTTAAGGAGGTTAGGGGCTTACCTCTAAAACGCGAGATAGATTTCCGTATATATTTGGTGGACAATACAAATCCAACTGCATTGCCTGTGTGCTACATGGCTCTAAGAGAAAGGAGGGAGCTTAGTAAACAAGTGAAAGAGTTGCTTGAGAAAGGGTTCATAATAAGAAGTATCTCAGAGTGGGGTGCTCCTGTTGTTTTTGCTACGAAGGCTGATGGTTCGCTTAGATTGTGTGTGGACTATAGGGAGCTGAATAAGCTCACAAAGACGAACAGACACCCATTGCCTAGGATAGATGATTTGTTCGATCATTTGGTTGGTGCTTCGGTTTTCTCGCAGTTGGACTTAGCTACAGGATTTCATCAACTGAGGGTAGATGAGGATAATATTGATAAAACTGCTTTTAGGACTCTCGACGGTTTCTTCGAATGTCTCATAATGCCTTTTGGTTTGACGAATGCACCCGCCTATTTCGTAGACTTGATCAGTAGGGTGTTTAGGGAGTTTCTAAACAAGTTCGTGGTGGTCTTTGTGGATGATATCTTGATATTCTCTAGAAGCGAGGAAGAACATGCCCTGCATCTTAGGGAAGTCTTAGAGGCCCTTCGAGCACATCAACTTAAAGCTAGTTTCTCCAAATGTCATTTTTGGAGAAAGGAAGTGAGGTTATTAGGGCACGTGGTCTACCAGGAAGGGATAGCAGTGGATCCCGCGAAGGTGGTAGCAATCCAAGATTGGAAGATTCCTAGGAACGCAACGGAAGTAAAAAGTTTTCTTGGTTTGGCGGGCTATTACTAGAAGTTCATCAAGGACTTTGCAAAGATATCAGCCCTACTTACACGGTTGACAAAAAAGAATTTGACCTTTTCTTGCGATGTTGACTGTGACGATGCTTTCCAACGTTTGAGGAGGGCATTAACGACAGCTCCAATTTTAGTTTTGTTGGATGGGAATAAGCCATTCACACTGTATACCGATACTTGCGGGACAGGGCTTGGCACAGTTCTAATGCAAGAGGGAAGGGTGATATGCTATGGTGGAAGGCAGTCTAAGGTCCATGAGAAGAATTACCCTACCCACGACTTTGAATTAGCTGCCATAGTTTATGCACTTAAGTTTTGGCGCCATTACTTGCTTGGTGAGAGGTTTGAGTTGTATACAGACCATAAGTCACTAAAATACCTGTTCTCTCAAAAAGATCTAAACTTAAGGCAACAGTGGTGGATGGAGTTCTTAGCATCCTACGATTTTGAGATTGCATATACCCTTGGCAAGGGTAACATTGTAGCTGACGCCTTGAGTAGAAAGAAGTTGACTTTGAGTCCTTTGTTTGTCGAGTGGCAGAGTTTAGAGTATATCTCTACCTTTGACTTTAGACCCTCTATCGATTATGTATCCGGTTTGTTGGCATCGTTAGAGGTACGACCTACGCTTTTGGGACAGATAGGTGCGGCACAACGAGATGACCCACAGTTGATAGAGATAGTAGTCAAGCTCATAAGAGGGGAGTCTTCGAGCCATCTTAGTAGGTATACTATCGATGACAAAGGTTGGTTGCGTAGGGATGAGAGACTTTGCGTACCTCGAGATGAGAGTTTGAGAAAGACAATCCTTGAAGAAGCACATCGTTCTAAGATGACCATACATCCCAGTGGTGATAAGATGTATAGGGACACGAAGCGAGTTTTCTTTTGGGTCGGAATGAACAAAGATGTGGCTAGGTTCGTTTCTAAATGCTTGGTGTTCCAGCAAGTCAAGGCTGAGCAAAAGAAGCCTGATGGTTTGCTTTACCCTTTAGAGGTTCCACAGTGGAAATGGTAAAGTGTTTCCATGGATTTCGTCGATGGGTTGCTGAGGTCAAGGAAGGGTAATACAGGGATTTGGATAGTAGTTGATAGACTTACCAAAAGCGCCCATTTCATTCCCGTTAGGAGTAAAAGAACGGCGGCATGGTTAGCATCTGTTTATCTCCAAGAGATAGTTCATCTACACGGCATACCTTCTAGTATCGTAAGCAATCGAGATCCCATTTTCACTAGTGAGTTTTGAAAGAGCTTGCAAGAGGCGGTAGGAATGCAATTGTGCTTGAGCACCGTTTATCACCCTCAGACGGACGACCAAACAGAAAGAGTGAATCGAATTCTAGAAGATCTTTTGAGGTTATGCATCTTGGACTTTGGAGGGACATGGGTGGAACATCTCCCATTAGTAGAGTTCGCCTACAACAATAGCTATCAAACTAGTATTGGCATGGCACCTTTTAAAGCTCTATATGGACGACCTTGCCGATCACCGACTTATTGGTGGGAGTCTACGGATAAGATTTTTCTTGGGCCCAAAATGGTTGGGGAAACTTCAGCAAAGATAGGCTTGATTCGAAGACGCATGAAGATGGCACAAGACCGGCAAAAGTCACACGCTGACAACTGATCTTGAGTTCGATGTTGGAGACATGGTTTTTATTAAAGTGTCACCATTGAGGAATGTAGTTCGTTTTGGATCTGTAGGGAAATTGGCACAAAGGTTCATAGGGCCATTCCCCATTACAGAAAGAATTGGACAGATGGCCTACAGCTTGAAGCTGCCTGAGAAGCTTAGTGGTGTTCATGACGTATTTCACGTGTCGCATTTGAGGAAGTGTTTACATGATACCGCAGAATTAGTAGAGCCGAGCATGCTTAGAGAAGCAGAAGTAGAGCGAGATGCCATGGTTAGACGAGTTCCTACATGCATCCTTGGATCGGAGGTCAAGAAATTACGCAACCACGAGGTCAAGTTGGTTAAAGTCCAGTGGGGAGATGATCAAGGAGACGCGACTTGGGAGGCTGAAGACAAGATACACACATCATACCCTTTCCTTTTTTGAGGGTATGTTCTTAACTTCTCCTTTTTCTGCTGCTTTGTTTATGTTTGTTCTATCGTTTAGTGTACCCTCTCGATTATATCTTCGACCCTTAGGTAGAAAATCCTATTGTTGTATACATGTGTTTAAGACATGTTATGTCTGATGGATGCAAGTGGATGTAAGTGTTTGCTAGTGGTTGCTCGTGGATGCATTTACACACACATTAGGCACTAGATCGGCTCAATCACTTTCATATTGCATATGAATGAGTCTTCATATTTAAGTTAATGGATGTATATTGAGTGTGTTATCATATGGATGTTGCATTTGAATGAATGATTGTGCACTCATATAGAAATGATATGTATCACTAGGATTATTTTGCATACATAATGGATGCATAGCACTATCATGTTTCGCATTAAGGATGTCAACTGAATTAGTAGACCGCCTGATCATTGCATTAGATAAGGAACATATACACACATTTTTGCATATGTTCATATAACACAAGTGCGAACCCGTGCTACGCACACGGATTATACTATATTTTGTTTTTGCATCCATCTTTATCTTGCTTATTTTTAGTTTGTTGAAAGAATGAATTTGCTGCCTTAGTTCCCCACATATGTAGCGCGCAGTAGAAAAATGTAATGTCGTTCCATTTGGCAAAGTATACTATTAATGATATATCATCTCCTGGTTAAGTGGCAAGAAACACTCAGATAACATTTAAAATAATAAGAGCTATAACCAAACGATATATCATCTGTTGGTTAAGTGGGAAGAAACACTCACAGTAATGTTTAAAATAATAAGAGTATAAATGTAATATCAATGTGATGGACAGATGTATAAAATGTCAAAGTACAAATTATATAGTAAAAGATAGAATCACTGTACTGTTTATGAACAGAAGAAGTACATTTATAATGCAAAAGAGCATACTGGTTTCTGAAGAAAGAAGCAAATTAAAAAAAGGGAAATTAAGGGTATCTAAACATGCCCATAATAAAACAAAAAGCTGAACATATCCACAATAGAATTTCCATTGAACTTTTCAAGTAATTATAATTTAACTAAACAAAATGTTAAGCTTCAGTATGTTTATCGTCGAGCTCCAACTTCAGTCGAACGCTTAAAGAGAAGATCCGCATGTAACCAATCGGTGTTTGCTAGTACAAAATCTACAAAAATAATTGTGCAGAATAAGTTAAAATTAAACAATAAATTATAATCCATATATCATACCTACAGCGCAATAAAAAAAAGTTAATGCCCAATAATGTTGCAACATAAAGGCAAGGAAGGAAAAATATTGAGCTAATCAACCCATGATAATAAGTAGGAAAATAGAACAGACAACTACTATTTGCAGCATGGTGCAACAAAGTAATTGTAGTAGAAATGAGGATCATACTAACACAATTAAAATTTATAAGGCATAAAGCCAGAGGTTCATTCCATTTCCAAAGGTGACTACTACGTACAAATTTTTCCAAGGTAGATTTTACTACATTATTTCTATAGTGGTGTTTTCTCACTCAATTCAAGTTGGCATTGATTTGTTTCAAGCTGTCTAGCTTTTCATTATTCAGGGTAAATCGATAACATGGATGGTTAACAATGAAGGTTGAAGCAAAAAATATTCAACTATTGATTTGTTTGATTGTAACTCAAAATAATCCGTTAGACATATAGATCTGATGCTGGTTACGATAGCATAAGAGCTGGTGCATAAGGATCGGTAAAAGTAAAGAATAGTAGTGTTAGGTAAACATTAAATGCAAGATTATTGGGAAATTTATAAAGGTGAATGGTTATGTCAACTAGTGAAAAGGTAGTGTCTTTAGACTCAAAAGTCGTGTCCGTTGAAGTGAAAAGTCATGTCTATTCATGAAGTGTCATGTCCGTTCGTCAAAAGTCATGTCTGTTTGTTAAGTGTCATGTCCGTTCGTCAAGAGTCGTGTCGGTCGAAATGAAGAGTCGTGTCTATTTATGAAGGGTCATGTCTATTAATGAAAAGGAGTCTATTGGAGTTGAAAGGTCATGTAGATCACTACGCAAATATGAGTGGTCATTTTGTGTGTTGTAAGAGAAAAAGAGAAAGAAAGTGAAAAGTGGGTAAGAGAAAAGAAAAGAGTGAAGTATGAGAGAAAGTGAGTGAGGATAAATCTGAAAAAGAAAAGAGTGTTTGTAATGAAAGTTGAATTATAAAAGAAAAAAAAATTGTTGTGTATCCTCCTCCTCCTCATCGATATTAAATCCTCTTCTTATCAGTTTTTACAAATTGGTATCAGAGCTAGGTTAAAACTATGGTATTTTTATTCTTCTCATCGTTCATTCTCACAAAAGAAAACTTCGAAAAGTGGAGTAGTAGAAAGAAAGAAGAGTTAATCTCCAAAGGACTATGAGAGATTGTTGAGAGTGGCTATGAGTAGCCAAAAGATGTTAAAAACATGACGGAAAAAGAGAGTGAGGCATTCACAAGCTTGAGAACGAAAGATCTTCAAGCTTTTATGGTGCTGAGTGAGAACATTGATAAAGAAGCATGGTGTCATATTAATAGAGAAAAATGGCAAAAGATTCGTGGAATTTGCTGAAAGAGGTGTATGCAAAAGATTACAAAGGAGAAGACGAAAAGGAAGTTGATGAAGATGATGAAGAAGGGATCGAAAGATTCAAAGCGGTACTGACGGGAAAGAATGCTGCATCAGTAGTGAAAGAAGGTAAAGAAGAGGAAAAAGAGGATAAAAGAAAAGAAGCTGAAAAAGAAGTTAAGGAAAAGCCAAAAGAAAAAGAGAGTGTTCCCACGAAAGTAAGGGAGAGGACTGCTGCAGATGTAAAAGAAGAAGAAGCAGCTAGTCAAGCAAGAGAAAAGGTGGCTGACTCAGAAGCAAGAGAGAGAGATACATAAGAGTTTGAGGAGGACAACAGTGAAACACAAAAGGTTGAGGTGAGCGATGCTGAAGCTGAAATGTTGGGAGTAGAAGGTGAGAAAAAGTTCGATGAAAAAGAGAAAGCTATAAAGGCTAAAATTGTGGTTCCAGAATCCAAAGAAGGTGACAACGAGGAGCATGTTGCAATGCTCAGCAAAGGTCAAAAAATTATGAACAGAATGAGGCAAGATTTTGAGCTCATCACAAAGAAGAGATGCAGCGATTGGAGCTTCGTGCTGAAAATGAGATGAGAGAGAAACCTTCATTGTTGAGGAGAAAGCATGAGATTCAAATCAAATCTTTGAAACTGCAATATGATTATGCTTTTAAAAGGTTGCAAGAGGTTCTAAAACTTCGGAAGTCGAAGGAAGAGAAGCAACAAGCATTGGTGGTTGGTGTGAAATATAGAAGAGAATTTGAGGAGAAGCCGAAATCTATGCTAAAAGAAGTGGAGGATTTAGATGGGAAAGTGGTATTGTTCATTGATGGGATACATTTGGTGCTTGGAGCAGGAAGGACCGAGGGAAGTATGGATCCTGTCAATTTTTTCAAACCAATGTTGGCTAGCTGGCAGCTGACGTGCATTGGTGTAACTACATTGGAAGAGTACACGGAGTATGTTGAAAAAGGTGTTGCTAAGGAGGAGACGCCTCCGTATGCTGATTTGGTCAATGATGTATACAAACCCCCCTGGAGGAATAAAGCATTTAAGTTTACAGGGGAGTTTTGTTAGGTAAACATTAAATGCAAGATTATTGGGAAATTTAAAAAGGTGAATGGTTATGTCAATTAGTGAAAAGGTAGTGTATTTAATGTCAAAAGTCGTGTCCGTTGAAGTGAAAAGTCATGTTTATTCGTGAAGAGTCGTATCCGTTCGTCAAAAGTCATATCTGTTTGTTAAATGTCATGTCCGTTCGTCAAGAGTCGTGTCGGTTGAAATGAAGAGTCGTGTCTATTTATGAAGGGTCATGTCTTTTGATGAAAAGTTGTCAATTGGAGTTGTAAGGTCATGTAGACCACTATATAAATATGGATGGTCATTTTGTGTGTTGTAAGAGAAAAAGAGAAAGAAAGTGAAAAGTGAGTAAGAAAAAAAAAGAGTAAAGTGTGAGAGAAAGTGAGTGAGGCTAAATCTGAAAAAGAAAAGAGTGTTTGTAATGAAAGCTGAATTATAAAAGCAAAAGAATTTTTTGTGTGTATCCTCCTCCTCCTCCTCATCGATATTAATTCCTCTTCTTATCATTTTTACAAGAAGAATATACTATGAAATTTAATTATTAATTTAATATATTTTTAAGGTTTAATGCAGTCTTTTGGTGAGTTAATCTAACATATGTTAAATGATAACAACTACTACTTCAAGTAGGTCAAAATAATAGTTTTAACTTAAATTACTTCTTGAAGTATAAGTCAACAAATTCATAAGTTTACATGTGTAACACTCAGATGTGATGCAAATTTCACATTATATTTATATATATATATATATTAGACTATTAGGATGGATAAGTAATACAAACAAAAAAAACCAAAATAAAAATAAAACCAAGTTTATTGTAAGAAACTTTTAACAATGATGCGAACATGGGGAAATTATCTAAATGTGTAAAACCTTCACATTTTGGTAGTCCTATAATTACTTATAATTTGGTCTACACCCTTTTACTGTTAACCAATTCCATATATGAATTTTAATTGACAAAATGAATTTTGATAATGGAAGACTTTAACCAACTTCTTTAGTGTTACGAAAATCATTTCTTGTTATTATGACAATACTTGGGCTTGTAGATAAAGTCTTCAACCATTTTTAGTAAAATGGTTCCCATAAGATAATCCATAGTGCTCCAACTAACATTAAATTTATTCAACGTTTAATTACCTCTTAATTCTACCATAGTTCTCAAAACAAGAAACTGAAATGAGGAAACTAAGCATATGTGACATTAACAACAAAATGAATTTGTATATTTCATTTGTATTCATGTATTAATAATTTTAAACAAGGTCAGCTACTTATTGAAGAGAAAATTAACAATTCCAAATGGAAGGAAGTTTTCATACTCTGCAAATATTTTGTGCATCTCCTATGGTAGCAAGTGCAATTTTCAAAGTTTGGCCTACATAAAATGGAATGAAAATAAAGATAAGCAACTTATCTTGGAATACTTGAATTCAATTATTGAAAACATGATAGTGTTATCTAAACAACTAATCTCGTGTATTTGAAAATTCGATTCTAGTTTGAAATACATAACATTGAGAGTAAACAGATAGTGATAGTTATACTTACTACATAAGAGATCAATTAAACACACATGAAATTAGGGATCGTCAAATCCTATAAGAGTGCATTATTGTTTGACTGCCTTGAATACAAAATGCACTTTCGCAGTAGAAAGTCGAAGGCTTGATTTTAAGTCAGATTGCATATAGCTAAATCTACAGAATGAAACTATCATGCTAAATTAATTACTTGATCAGAAGTCATATTACTTGCTATGAAAATACGCATAATGAAATTATCATGCTAAATTCATTTGTTTAGGAGATAAATTTATGTCAGGAAAAGGAGTTATTTGAAATATGGGTTTGTGTTTTCTTATAGGGTAGATACTCCTTACGATGAGTCAAAGATAACAAATTCAATAACGATAGTGCACTATTACATTCTATGGTTTTACCCTTATCTAAGTGCAACATAAGGGTTTCTTGAATAATAGCTTTTATAGTCTCAATAGTTGGTTCAATGATGACGTCGATTTGGAGTGAATATCATTTGTTGGTTCATTTTGTAGTTTGATTCATTCGACTGAAGGCCACTAAATGTTTGTGCATTAGCAGTTTTGAATGGGTAAATTTTATATTATAAAACAGTGCATTCAATCCATTCAAAGAACTGGAAAAGTATTTGGGTACCTTTCATCCATTCAAAGAGTAGCACCAGTGTTGTACTGGTACCTAAAAACAAACAACATATTCCGACACTGTGCAAAAAAACTTTAAGGGATAAAAAAACTGAAGTTTCAAATTTGAAGACCCAAAAGCTAAACGTTGAAATCTAATGACCAAAAGTTTTTAAATGAAAGGTACAAAAATCAAAACTCATAAAACGAAAAGCCTTTGAATTAAGTAATATGAAGAACAACGATACTATATATAATGTAATTTCCTATGTTATTTCATTTTGATTTGTCCCTAATCCTTATGTATGCAAACAGAGAATTATACCATTGATAAAACATCCTGCCAGCCAACATGTAAACAATTTGAATTGGCGCGTAAATAATAAAGGAAAGCTTTTAGCTTAGGAGTACAATTAATAGCTATTATGCAAGTTGCCAAGGTAAAGCTCATAAACAAAAATATTGCGATTCAAAGGACAAAATAAAAAAAGAAAATCTTTTAAACTTTTACACATGAGGAAAAGAGGGGGGGGGGGTGGGGTGGGGAGCCTGAGTCTAGCGATAGTGAAAAGGTGCACTTCCAATATCCATCAGTCAATCCGTCTAATGTTGATAAAAATAATCTATCGTTACAGTCTCCACGGTGGATAGATCTCCATAAAACCTAACAAAACAGATTGATATACTCAACAAAGAATAATTGCAAGATAAGATTTATTAACCAAAATTATAGGAAAACATATTATTTTAATTCAGCAGTACACATGCACATTAAACATAAGCAATTGTACATACCAATTTTTATCCGATTACAATTTTTCCAAACTGTGTAGTTTATTTGAGTATGCACTTAAGGATTTATAGGGAAATGAATATAGCTACCGAGAAAGTATACACTATTTATCAACTAAAAATTATGTAACAATAATTTGTTTTTTATCGGGTGTGCATTAGCATGATCGTACTTTTCTTACTTCTACATAAAATATATATAAAATAAAGATACATAAAATAGTCACTGCATTAGCTAGTTATTTCGATTGATTAACTCTTTATTTTTTAGTTCTAACACACATTCAACCTAAGAATAAACATGTGAAGCTAACAAAGATTGATTTCAGCTGAAAATAAAGCCGCATTATAAAACGCTCAATCGAGAAGAACCCTGAATATATAACATATAAAATGAAAATCATCTTCACAAATTCATAAAAGAAACAAAAATTATTATCATCAAAACTTAAGAGCTCAAAAAATCTAAAAACATGAATACAATTTCAAAAATGCCTACAAACAAAACTTTATTTGAATAGATAGTTTACATGAAACCAATAATTGAAAATATCGAATTTGTAACTATAAAAGGATTATAGAATAGCAAACTATTTGTCAAACATGTGGCAAAAATGGAACATGCAGAAATCTTTTTTAATAACAATATGTAAGAATATTTATCCATATGTATCTAGTAACGTTGAAATATAATTTGCATGTGCAATGATTGCTGATTACATTTCAACTAACTAATGGAAACTGGTTTTTATTGTAGGGATAAATTCAAAATCATACATGAAAACAAATAATTTAATTTTATGCGAAATATAGTAGTGTAAAAAATAAGTTGCGATTGCTATTAGTATGCTAAGAAGCGAAATAATCTTTCTTTGGGGAATCATCGGTAAGTGTTTCAAAAACACTATAAATGAATTAAGGCAATGTGTTACATGCAAGTCTATTAATTGCAAGTTTGGACCAAAGACTTCGCCATTCTTCATGTTAATTGAATACCATGCTCGAGCAATTCAAGCAATTAAATATAATTTACATAATTGATGAATGCATAGTAGAAAATGACTTACCACTTCAAAAAATTAAGCACAATTTAGTTACTATTTGATAGTCAATGATGATCCTTTTGCAACGATTTGTACTTTTGCAGAAAAAGGTGCAACCTGAAAATTATAATAACTTAATATTCGCTCTCTCAAATGAGTATGATGTATTTAAGTTCATAAATGTTTATGTATGAAGTGTTTAAAGTTCTTAAAGCAAATAGTAAAGACATAATTTTGTAAAAAAAGGAATTAATATATGCAATCAGCTAAAGTAAGGGAAAATTTTGTTTGCTTAATTGCAAAACACATGCGTCGACATAAATCATACAAAGCTAACTACTACAAACTAACACACTTGAATAGATGTTCGTGCTTGTAATTATTGAATAAAGTTCTTCTATGAAGGAGAAGCAACATTTTTCTTTATCATATTTAGACCAACTTGGCACATTCTCCATGCATTTGGGTGTTCACTTAAAATATAATATTATGTGCTTCACAAAGAAGATAAATTTGAACAAAATGTTAATATTGGGTAGCGTTACCTTATATTAAGACTTCCATATTTGATGATGAAATCACATGCATACATATAATCACCTTAAATACACCCAAAGGTGTCAGTCTACATAGAAAAAAAAAATATATTTAAAAAATAACATTTGGATAAATTTAGTAGGAAATACAAAGAATAATTTACCAATTTTATGCAACTTTAATGTCCAACATGATATGTGTATGTGAATGCATTTTTGTGTGGGACACAGATTGATTTTAAACCTTCCAAGAGCTAAAATGACATCAAATACTTTGCCTTGCGTTATCGAAGAAAAACCAAACTCTACAACTTGAGTATGTTAAAAAAAAGCAAGTTTAGACAATGATTTCGAGATTAATGATAATCGGTGTATAATATTATTTTAACAGACAGTTTAAACTTACTGTTTTTCAATACGACACAAAAATTTGTGCTCATTGTTACTATAAAATAACAAATACAAAACCCTAAATTTAATGTAATTTTATTGAGAATTAGCTGATATTAAAGCTTCTATGCTACACTACTTTGTTAAAACACAAAATTTAGTTGGAAATCATAAGACATTTATATTATAACCATGTATAAAAACGGCAAAAGATCATACATAAAAAAGCATTCGTAAATGGAAAATATATTCCTCCTACATAAAAAACTATTTTTATTAATGAAAATTTTCACAACAATAAAAAATGAAAATTTTTAAACTTTAAAAAAGCTCTTTTAATCATAAGATCACACATAAAAAAGATATTGATAGTTGTTTGAGGTTAGATGTTAATTTTTTAGAATGAAAACACTAATCTAAAGCTACTCTAATATAATTTCAAATGCCAAAGTGTTTTATGTTTACAGATACGTGGGACAACAATTATATATTTTAAACTACAATGTTTTTAAACTTTAAAAAATGTCAAAGCTACTAAATTCGGTTGTTCTACATTATGAAACATCAAATCTAATATTTAGATATTTAAATTGACGTCATCCAAATGATCGAACTTTATAATGACTTGAGTGTTTATGTACTAAAAAATTTCATGGGTCAAAGAATGTGAAGCTTCGAATTTTAAAAATGTAAAAACTAAACAACCGAAAGTTATAGAATAAGAAACACAAAGGTTGAAACAATTAAAAAGGAGAAGTCAAAATTTCGAATTTCAATGCTTAAATTAATAAACTACATTTCAAACCACAAAAATAAATCATGTTATTTACATGAACTTATTCTGTAAAGCTCAAAACAAAAAAACAAAATCTTCAAATCTACTTTTAATATTCTTTAAATCTATTTGGTTCGTCATGACAACTATTAATCTTAAGTGTAGAATTATATGTTTACGTTACATATAACAGAATAGATGCATAATTAGATTTCACAAGAATAGACAGATAATAAATTTGTTTGAGTAGATCATATAAATTTGCAATTAGTAGAATTTTCATATAAATTAGCGGATTAATCTAGAGAAAAGACTTTTTTCCCTAATGAAAATGACCATGTGAATTTCAAAGTTTAAGTTGACATGAAAAAGAGCCTGACAAATAGCATGTAACACCCGTAATTTTATAACATTAAAATTCACAAATTAAACTATAATTAATTTTTAGAAGAATAATTAAATGAAATGGGTTGCGCTATTATGTTAGTTTCAAAATTTTGGGTCAAGATAGACATTTGGTTTGCACAAAATGGATACCTTATGAAGATATTATTAAGCCTTGAAGTTTGTATGCATATGAGAGAAATATATATATATATATATATATAAAATTAAATAAATAAATATTCAGAAAAGTTCAAAACAGCGAATCGGGAGGGGGAATGTAACAACCCGAATTTTAATAACATGTTAAGACCATAAATCAAGGCAGAATTAATTTTTACAATAAGAATCAAGGGAAACGGGTTACGCCATTGATTTCGTCTCAGAATTCTTCTTGAAATAGAGTCCGAGTTTGCGTAAAACGGATACCGTACGAAGAAGATATGGACGAACGAAGTTAGGCAGAAAAACTAGAAACGGGCCAGAATGCACAGGCGCACTTGGGAAGTGCGCCAGAACAAAATTGCACTGGCGCACTTGGGAAGTGCGCCCATGCAATTTTGCATTGGCGCACTTGGCAGGTGCGCCCAGGACAAGCAGAAACCTGCTTGGTCAGGCCCTGGCTAGCTTGGTCGGGTACTGGTCGAATTTCTAAGCTCTGGTGTGTCACTAGGGCTAACTTGTCACTTTCTGATTGGCTTCTCTTGAGATAGATGGCCTTGATTGCTTCTAGCTTCATCGATGGCTTTAGTTAGTTTGAAATTCTATATAAACAACCTCCTAGCCTCATTCTCTTTACACCATTCTTCTCTAACCTTATGCTGCTCAAACTCTTGATGACCATGGCTTCTTCTTCTTCCTCTGAAATAAATTAAAATAAATCGTGAAGATTATTTCTTGAAGACTACGGCTAGGAATTTCTTATTGGGGATTTGCTTCTACAATCAAAGCATGATTCAGCGATTCAATAATTCAACGACAAATTTCTAGACTTGACTTCTGCATCTAAATTTCTTAGACCACGATCTGTAAGTTCCAGTTACTTTTAGATAAAAACTATAAATCTAATATGGGCATGCTATAAACTGGAATTGATTTATGTATGATTCATATCTAGTCTTGTTTTCTTCTTGGATCTTGACTATCGGGAATATTGCCTATGACGTTGAAACTATTGTTAATGGCCTAAGACAATGACGGTGAATATAAGACTACGCCTATGACTGTGAACATATGACTATGCCTATGCCTATGACTATGAACATAAGAATATGCCTATGCCTATGACGGTGAACATAAGACTGTTGCCTATAACTATGACAAGGACAATTGTGACTAATCACCTATGATTCATGACCAAGAGGTTATTGCCTAGAATTATGACTATGAAATTGAATCTAGATTATTATTCAAACCTTTTCATGTTCATAATGTTATGCCCTGTGATGTTTTAATCAATTTATTCAGTTAGGTCATGCCTTGGAAATAAATTGATAATAGGGCAATGTTTATTATGTTGATCTATGCCTGTGGTTCTATTCTATCATCATGTTGAATCGGGAATTAATGAATAAGTCTATTCATATGTATATGAACTTGGAGTATAACCCGTTATGACAAGTTGTGCAGTTTATCATGTTATGCAAGTTTAAGGTTGTGAAATCATATCACATATGTGACTAGATGTTAGGTCTACATGTTTATGTGTATATGTTAAACCTATGTCATATTTCAAGTTCATACTTATTCATATGTTCGTGATTGATTTGCAAGTTCACATATATGTAAGTTGATTTAGTTTATGTTGCAAATTCACATATATATATATGTTGGTTTAGTCTACGTTGCAAGTTCACACCTATGATATTCATGTTGATTATTTTGCAAGTACACACCTATGATGTTCATATTGACTATGCCAAAAATATGCCAAGTTTACCCCTATGTCATGTTTATGTTAATGAATCACTTTATGCCAATTTTGCGTACGTTAAATTAGGCTAGGTTTTAGCCTAATATTATATGCTAAAAATCATGCGAACGAAAAATTAGGCTAAGATTGTTAGCCTAATATTTAGATGGGGTAACGTTGGGAAAAATTGGAAATTATAGGAGACTTAGCATGAAAATTGCCTTGAAAACTTGACACGAACTCGACATGAAAACTTGAACATGGACATGACACTAGAATGAACTTGAAAATGGCCAACTCGAGGTTGGGTTGAGTTTGTAGTGTAAATCTGCCCGGAACCACCCGGCAAATCCAGTGACTGCAAACAATAGGATCCAATGTGAGTAGTTGGTCATATCGCGCTTGAAACCCGAGGTTAGACTGAGTTGTGGTGTAAATCTGCCCGGAACCACCCGGCATATCCAGTGACCACAACAACAGGTCTAATGTGAGAGGTTGGGGTGCATTAATGAATTAATGCCACATGATAGGGTTATGTCACGAACATGAAAGACAACACTTAACCAACTTGAGACATGATTGGTAGGGTTAGGTCATGAACTTGAACGACAACACCTAACCAACTTGACACGTGAATTGTAGGGCTAAGTCACGAACTTAAATGACTACACTTAGCCAATTTGACATGCTAGACTGATAAGGGTTAAGTCTCGAATTCAAATTACAACACTTAACCTGCTGGACAGAAACCCTAGTTACGCGGTCCATTTCAGCAGTAACCCACTAGATGTATCATGGTACCCTGGAACTAGGCAGGGTGGGGCACGATTACTGGGCTGATTGTAAGCGACCAAAACGACGGCTGTGTTGGTGCGCCAGTTTAGGCTCAGGCGTGCTATGGTCGTGCACGTGGTCCGGTGTTGAAAAAGCAGGCATTGGGCATCAGTAGGTTTATCTGTGCATTCTTGATTCGTGTCGGTGGTTGACACCATAGGGCTTGATACACCCTATGGTGGACCTAGCATAGGTGACTACATTCATGATAGAGCCGTATGACATAGACACATGAAGAGCTAGAACTTGTAGGGAGCCGATCGACTAGTGGATCGTTTCGTTGGACCTAGAAATGGGTCATTTCATGATATTGGGCCAAGGAACCATTTCATGATTAATTTAAGACATGGGTTTGGGATTCTAATACAGTTGAAGCAACGAACCTTGAATACGTAATGCTATACTTGATTTATACTTGATTTATCATGTTATCTTAGTCTATCTTGCCCATCTTGACAACATCCTTATGTTTGCTTTCAGTTTATACATGTCATGTTTCCTTTATCTGTTCTTATGCTGAAAGTCACTTGGACTTACCAGTCTTTATGACTGACCCGTTTTCTTTTGCCTCTTTTTCTTCCGTTTCCCCCTCCCCGATTCTCAGGGAGGAAACTCTAGCACTTAGCTTGGATTTCGCTTGCTTTCGGTTCAGCTCATGTACGGTTTGATCTTGAGCTAGGCTATGGCCGCATTTCTGCTACCTTTGGGGAATTAAGATCCTTTTGATGTTTCAAGTTTATGCTTCTTTGTTTATGCAAGACAGAATTTATTGTAATGGAAAATAATGACCTTGGCTATTTGATGTAAAAGGCTTTGACTCTTTTTGAAAGTAATGAAATTTATCTTTTGATTCTTTCGTTGTTTTACCTTTGTTCTGTCTTGTAATATTTATGTTTTTTTTACCGTGATAACACTCCTCCAAAACTAGTGCATTCCCTTTGTGAGTGACCCTAACGGAGGTGGAGTGTTACATTTGGTATCAGAGCAGAAGGTTACCAGACTGGGCAAAAGTTTTTAGAAAACCATCTGAAATTATTTTCAAAACCATTTACAAAGAAGCATTTTTTAAGAAAAGTCTTGTTTTATTTAAAGTCTATTCCCCAAAAGCCATTAGCACTATCCTTTGTTTATTCATTTGAATCTCTTTTCCTTTCTTTTCTCCATCTGTAGTCGCAGTAGTTTTTACCTGCAGCTAATCTTCTTTCTAGCTTCGTAGAGGGTTTTCCGTACGATGGAGATAGTTTCCGTGGGGCTTGTTAACATGTTACATAGGGAAGGTATGAGTGATAAGTTAATGCGATGAGTCTTAGAACGAGAAGAAAGACTTCCAAGAAAGGAGGCAAGAACAACAACAACAACAACAACAACAATAAGGATAACAAGACACGTGAGAAAAGAAAATGCCAATTCTGTGGTATTGAGGGCATATAGTCCAGGATTGTAGAAAGAAGAAGATGAAGATGGGAGCATGCTTTCAGTGTGGTGATACTGGACATATCAGCAAGAACTGCCCTAAGAAGCAAGGGCAAGTCCCACAAGCAGGACCTTCTAGGGGTACATCTTTAACTTCTTCTCCTAGATGCTTTGTTTTATCTTGCTTATCTTCTCAATCCTATCTTGAGAACCTTAGGTAGAACCCTTTTGGATGTAAACATGTGATTGAAACATGTTATGGTTGATGTTTGCAAATGGTTGCAAGTGGTCGCAAGTGGTTGCTCGTGGTTGCATAACACACATTAGGCACTAGATCGGCTCAGACACATTTTCATATTGCATATGCATCAATGTTTATACTTGCTTATGAATGAAATTGAATGTGTTATCATGTGAATGTTGCATATGGGTGGATGTTTGTGCACACATATAGCGTTTATGTGACTAGGACTATTTGCATACATGTTGGATTCATGACACTAAACATATTTTGCATTACGAAGGTCAATCAGGCCTGATCATTTACATTAGATAAGGAACATATACACACACTTTCTGCATATGTTCATCTAGCATTAGAAATCGTTTAAGGACAATGGTTGCTTGTGGATGATGCTTTGACTAGATGGATGATTGGATGATAGGATGCATTCTTCTTAACTTGAAGATTTCGGGGACGAAATCCTTTAAGGAGGGGAGAATGTAACAACCCGAATTTTAATAACATGTTAAAACCATAAATCAAGGCAGAATTAATTTTTAAAGTAAGAATCAAGGGAAACGGGTTACGCCATTGCGTTCGTCTCGGAATTCTGCTTGAAATAGAGTCTGAGTTTGCGTAAAACGGATATCGTACGAAGAAGATATGGACGAACGAAGTTAGGAAGAAAAACCAGAAACGGGCCAGAATGCACTGGCGCACTTGGGAAGTGCGCCAGAAAAAAATTGCACTGGCGCACTTGGGAAGTGCGCCCATGCAATTTTGCATTGACACACTTGGCAGGTGCGCCCAGGACGAGCAGAAACCTGCTTGGTCAGGCCCTGGCTGGCCTGGTCGGGTTCTGGTCGAATTTCTAAGCTCTGGTGTGTCACTAGGGCTAACTTGTCACTTTCTGATTGGCTTCTCTTGAGATGGATGGCCTTGATTACTTCTAGCTTCATCGACGACTCTAATTAGTTTGAGATTCTATATAAACAGCCTCCTAGCCTCATTCTCTTTACATCATTCTTCTCTAACCTTATGCTGCTCAAACTCTTGATGATCATGGCTTCTTCTTCTTCCACTAGAATAAATTAAATTAAAATAAATCGTGAAGATCATTTCTTGAAGACTACGGCTAGGAATTTCTTATTGGCGATTTGCTTCTACAATCAAAGCAAGATTCAGTGATTCAACAATTCAACGACAAATTTCTAGACTTGACTTCTGCATCTAAATTTCTTAGACCACGATCTGTATGTTCTAGTTACTTTTAGATAAAAACTATAAATTTAATATGGGCATGTTATAAACTGGAATTGATTTATGTATGATTCATATCTATTCTTGTTTTCTTCTTGGATCTTGACTATTGGGAATATTGCCTATGACGTTGAAACTATTGTTAATGGCCTAAGACTATGACGGTGAACATAAGACTACGCCTATGACTGTGAACATAAGACTATGCCTATGCCTATGACTATGAACATAAGATTATGCCTATGCCTATGATGGTGAACGTAAGATTGTTGCCTATAACTATGACAAGGACAATTATGACTAATCACCTATGATTCATGACCAAGAGGTTATTGCCTAGAATTATGACTATGAAATTGAATCTAGAATATTATTCAAACCTTTTCATGTTCATAATGTTATGCCTGCGATGTTTTAATCAATTTATTCAGTTAGGTCATGCCTTGGAAATAAATTGATAATAGGGCAATGTTTATTATGTTAATCTATGCCTGTGGTTCTATTCTATCATCATGTTGACTCGGGAATTAATGAATAAGTCTATTCATATGTATATGAACTTGGAGTATAACCCGTTATGACAAGTTGTGCAGTTTATCATGTTATGCAAGTTTTAGGTTGTGAAATCATAACACATATGTGACCAGATGTTAGATCTACATGTTTATGTGTATATGTTAAACCTATGTCATATTTCAAGTTCACACTTATTCATACGTTCGTGATTGATTTTCAAGTTCACGTGTATGTAAGTTGATTTAGTCTATGTTGCAAATTCACATATATGTATGTTGGTTTAGTCTACATTGCACGTTCACACCTATGATATTCATGTTGATTATTTTGCAAGTACACACCTATGATGTTCATATTGACTATGCCAAAAAGATTCCAAGTTTACCCCTACGTCGTGTTTATGTTAATGAATCTCTTAATGCCAATTTTGCGTACGTTAAATTATGCTAAGTTTTAGCCTAATATTATATGCCAAAAATCATGCGAACGAAAAATTAGGCTAAGATTGTTAGCCTAATATTTAGACGGGGTAACGTTGGAAAAAATTGGAAATTATAGGAGACTTGGCATGAAACTTGCCTTGAAAACTTGACACGAACTCGACATGAAATCTTGAACATGGACATGACACAAGAATGAACTTGAAAATGGCCAACTCGAGGTTGGGTTGAGTTTGTAGTGTAAATCTGCCCGGAACTGCCCGGCAAATTCAATGACTGCAAACAATAGGATCCAATGTGAGTAGTTGGTCATATCGCGCTTGAAACCCGAGGTTAGACTGAGTTGTGGTGCAAATCTGCCCGGAATCGCCCAACATATCCAGTGACCACAACAACAGGTCTAATGTGAGAGGTTCGGGTGCAATAATGAATTAATGCCGCATGATAGGGTTAAGTCACGAACATGAAAGACAACACTTAACCAACTTGAGACATGATTGGTAGGGTTAGGTCATGAACTTGAACGACAACACCTAACCAACTTGACACGTGAATTATAGGGCTAAGTCACGATTTTAAATGACAACACTTAGCCAATTTGACATGCTAGACTGATAAGGGTTAAGTCTCGAATTGAAATGACAACACTTAACCTGCTGGACGGAAACCCTAGTTACGCGGTCCATTTCAGCAGTAACCCACTAGATGTATCATGGTACCCTGGAACTAGGCAGGGTGGGGCACGATTACTGGGCTGATTGTAAGCGACCAGAACGACGGCTGTGTTGGTGCGCCAGTGTAGGTTCAAGCGGGCTATGGTCGTGCACGTGGTCTGGAGTTGAAAAAGAAGGCATTGGGCATCAATAGGTTTATCTGTGCATTCTTGATTCGTGTTGGTGGTTGACACCATAGGGCTTGATATACCCTATAGTGGACCTAGCACAGGTGACTACATTCGTGATAGGGTCGTCTAACACAGACACATGACGAGCTAGAACTTGTAGGGAGCCGATCGACTAGTGGATCGTTTCGTTGGACCTAGAAATGGGTCATTTCATGATATTGGGCCAAGGAATCATTTCTTGATTAATATAAGACATGGGTTTGGGATTCTAGTACAGTTGATGCAGCGAACCTTGAATACGTGATGCTATACTTGATTTATACTTGATTTATCATGTTATCTTAGTCTATCTTGCCCAACTTGACAGCATCCTTATGTTTGCTTTCAGTTTATACATGTCATGTTACCTTTATCTGTTTTTATGCTGAAAGTCACTTAGACTTACCAGTCTTTATGACCGACCCATTTTCTTTTGCCTCTTTTTCTTCCGTTTCCCTCTAGGTTCTCAGGGAGGAAACTCTAGCACTTAGCTTGGATTTCGCTTGCTTTCGGTTCAGCTCATGTACGGTTTGATCTTGAGCTATGCTATGGCTGCATTTCTTCTACCTTGGGGGAATTAAGCTCCTTTTGTTGTTTCAAGTTTATGCTTCTTTATTTATGCAAGATAGAATTTATTGTAATGGAAAATAATGACCTTTGCTATTTGATGTAAAAGGCTTTGACTCTTTTTGAAAGTAATGAAATTTATCTTTTGATTCTTCCGTTGTTTTACCTATGTCCTATCTTGTAATATTTCTATGTTTGTTTACCGCGATAACACTCCTCCAAAACTGGTGCATTCCCTTTATGAGTGACCCTAGCGGAGGTGGGGTGTTACGGGGAATAGCCGAACCGCACCATTTTTGGATTCGACTCGAGCCCCACTGGGTTGACTGGGGGTCAATCCTGGGTGTTTGACTGTCAACCTGTAGCCCGATTCGCCCTAAGGGCTGATGTGGCATCTGACTGGTCCTGATGGTTTCTAGGTTAATCTAAGAGCTTTAATCGATGCTAGATGTTTGCTCCAAATTTGGGATCAAACACCAAAGGAGTAAAAGTTATACTTCTACAATTCAATAAGAATATGGAACCGCGTAATCACAAAATAAGCGAATAAAAGCAAGTAAGAACACAAAGGAGTTTTTATAGTGGTTCGATTCGCTACGAATCTACGTCCACTTTTAACTAATTCTCATTTTGATATTCAAGCATACAACATATGAAATTCCCCATATTACATTCATTTCTCTTTTAACTCTCGTTTTTCTCTCTTTATGGTTTGATTTCACTTGAATTCGACGAAGATAAGTGGAGCGGCTTTTAGCTTTGTGATAAATGTCCAATCACTTGAGTGCTTTCATCCCTCTTCACGATCTTCATAGATTTCTTAGTGGATTAACAATTAACTTAAACTTCGAAAAGAGTTCGAGAAGATTTGAGATCGTTTGAATGGTGTTTGAGAGATTTATCTTGTAGCCTAAATTGGATTGAAGATCCTTAGATTCAATCGGAGAGAATTCTAATCATCCTTCACTTGAATTTGATCTTCATAAAGTTAGAAATGAGTGGATGAATCCATAGAAGCCATTAGAGAAGTTTTAAGTGAGGTTTCAATTTGGTAGAGTCTCCTTGTAAGAATGAATTTTCGGTCCCCCTCACCAATGGATTATGAGGGGTATTTATAGGTGATTTTAGCCCGGGTGGCAATTCTGTATTTATGCTGAAAACGCCATGACTCAATTTGACATGACCCAATTTCGACATGACTTCATTTCGCCATGAGTCCATTTGCCACAGATGCTTCTCACGACATGAATTACCAGGTAGGTTCCATGCGACATGAAATGAATATGTTATGAAAGCTCCCACACGCCATGAACCACATATGCAGCATGACTTGATGCCACGACACGCAACATGATTCCTGGAACGACTTGATTAAATGAAACCGACCTATGCAATGCCAGTTGTCGTCCAGTGATGTTCACGTATAGCAATTTATATATTAAATTTTTGAATGGATCTGATATGAGTGTATTTGCGGTTTGATTGCTTCACGTTCTGGTATACACGAGACCAAGTTACGACATGCTTTAGGGAATGACTTGCTCTAAAAGGTTCAGCGGCATGGCATAACCGCTGAATGGTCCCCCCTTCTAGAAGCTTATGCTCATTTTGCCATGTGTACTTGTTGATCCCCCTTTTGTAGCTCACGACATGAATTAATTAACGTCATGAATCCCCTGACAACTTAATGGAGAAGCATACCCAATCGGAGCTCGTTCCTCTTTAATGTTCAAAGACATAATGTAGCTCTTTGTAGAAGCTTTTCTGGTGAAGATCATTCCAGCGTCAGGTGCTTTTGATTGCTTTTAAACATGGCCAACTTCATGAAATTGACGCCATTATTTTACTTATGGTATGACCCAGTATCACAACACGTGGCATGATTACTCTATCAACATCTCATGCTGGTCCGTTATCCTTTCATATGCTATGACTAATATGAATTGGCACCATGTCGTAGTAGCGTCTTAACACCATATCGCATTCAAGTTTCTACTTCATACTGTCAATATGTTATGACTTGACTAGTTCATATACCGCGCTGTGAATTAGTTGCGGTATGAATCATGTCGTACCAACGACTTAGTTCGAGTGAACGACATGGATTGGGCAGACGATCTAACTTATATTGTGCCAACGACCTTCAGTGACATGGTCTGCCATATATTTCATGTCGCGTAAACGACTTGTCTGGTCTCGACGACTTGAATGGGTATGGCATGGAGCACATTGCTTTGACGGCTTACTGCTTAGGCCGTAACCGGTCCAAAGCTCTTTGGCACTGACTTCTGGAACTGTGTTATAATAACGATGTTAACATTTGCCCCTCGAAGCTTGTATTTCTTGCTTGCGAGGAATGCAGGCTTCGAAATGACTACTGTAACTGGTGAGCCTTTCCTTGATTGGTCTTGGACTATAATCTGAATTTGACTGCATCTTCATGTTATTTTATTTGATATCATAAATTCCGTTGTATTTTTGCACTGCTGATTTGCTAGAATTTCGTCTTAGTTTGTCGTCTTTTGACGATGCGTTGGATCATAAATTGCTTTATTTTACCTGTTTTATAAATAATTAAAACAAGTAATTGCATAATTTTGGACTTATACTTCACTATCAGTCGCCCATATCGATAGCGGGTTACTTTAATCATTAAAAAATGAATTAACCGTTTTTTTTGAACTGAATGAAGCATCTGCATAGAACTGTGGTTCATGGCTCACTGAACTCTGTTTGTACAAATACGATATTCAAATTCTGTTTTCAATCCAGCTTGGTTGATTTAGATACTTGGAGGCTTTTGCAATTTGATTATACTAAGTAATCCAAGCGTCGATAATTTTTGAAGGAGTGCCCCTAGAAAGGACCTCAGTTAAGACCCCAATATTTGTCGTTATTGCATCAGGTACTTCCTGATTCAAACGACCAATCGGGTGCCCCTGGTGAGGACTTTACATGCTATGCCCCTGCTAAGGGTAGATTTCGGGTTTAGTGCCCAATAATCCTGCCGAGTTTGAAATGATCAGATGTCAAGCAAATAGATTTTCATTCTTCACGCTATGTAAAAGAATTCTCATTCGTCACATTTGATTATATCAAACGCTATGCAAATGGATTTTCATTCTTCACGTTTGACTATATCAAACGCTACACAAATGAATTTTCATTCTTCACGTTTGATCATATCAAACGCTACGCAAATGGATTTTCATTCTTCACGTTTGATCACATCAAACGCTACGCAAATGGATTTTCATTCTTCACGTTTGATCATATCAAACGCTACGCAAATGGATTTTCATTCTTCACGTTTGATCATATCAAACACTACGCAAATGGATTTTCATTCTTCACGTTTGATCATATCAAACGCTACGCAAATGGATTTTCATTCTTCACGTTTGATCATATCAAACTCTACGCAAATGGATTTTCATTCTTATAATATCAAATGCTACACAAATGGATTTTCATTCTTCACGTTTGATCATATCAAATGCTACACAAATGGATTTTCATTCTTCACGTTTGATCATATCAAACGCTACGCAAGTGGATTTTCATTCTTCACGTTTGATCATATCAAATGCTATGCAAATGGATTTTCATTCTTCACGTTTGATCACATCAAAAGCTATGCAAACGGATTTTCATTCTTCACGTTTGATCATATCAAACGCTATGCTAATGATTTTCGTTCTTCACACCTAGGGATTCCAGATGTTACACAAAAGGTATTGGTGGCTGTTATATCGTTTCGCGGGGTGGCCATCAGTCCCTTTGTCAGATGCTCGACTTAGCATGCTATTCTGGTTTAGGAACTGAAGCTTTTAACCTCCCACTTAGGGAAGTGCCCCTTCGATAAAAGTTTCAGCTCTTGTGCTTGTTTGTCGTAGCGCTTGCTCGCTGTTTGAATCTTTGCGACTTTACCTTTCACTTTTTAAGGTAGTGTTTTTCCTATTTTGCATTTGTATATGTCGATGTTTATAACATTCAGCTCTTGAGCTAGCGTTGTTGTGGTCGCGATGTTTCAGGAACAAACGTTTCGACAAAATGACCTGCAATATGAAACCATCTTTTAAGAAAGTTTTGATTTGACATATAACTTTGCAAGCAGGAAATTCATTCAAACATATATGCTCTTAGTCATAGAGCTAATGTTCAGTGCATCACTTGCAGATTATTACAGACTGTTTACATAAAGTTTTGAATATAACAGAAAGTAAAACGCCAAGTCAAGCATGAACTAAAGCGAGTAATAGAGCATGAAGTAAAGATGGAGCGACGTTGATTGCTTATTCCGAGCCACTGCAATCGGAGTACGATCAGTTGTTATCAGTTGATAATCGGCCTTGGCATGATTTGTGCAGAAGCTACGTTGCTTGGGCTAGACTGATCATTTGATGCCCCTTGTCCCTGAGGAGCAGCAGAAGGATTCATAGCTTGTGGATTCTTTACATACTGTTGTAACCTGTTTTTACTGATCAACTCCTCATTGAGGTTCTTCAGGTGTCGGCACTCATTAGTGCTATGACCAGGCTGGTTATGAAATCTGCAGAACTTCCCCGAGTTTGCTTGTAATGACCCGCATTTGCAGAGGTATTATAATTAATTTATTTAATTATATAAATAGTGATATAGCGAATTAAATGGTGGTTTAATTAAATAATGGTGAATATTTAATTTAAAATAATAAATTAAATAACATATTTAATCCTGAAATAATCAGAGTTGGCTGAAAAGGGTGATATGGTGTGAACTGTATCATCTGTGATATTTAATACAACTTGGAATTTAATTTAAATAATGAATATATAACGACAGTTTGAACGTATAATTATATTATAATTAAAATCGAGCTTGAAATGGCGCTGCAGTTCGTAAATTGACGATTCGAAATTCAACTGAATGTATAGGATTCATTTTGTAACACCCCACCTCCACTAGGGTCACTCTTTCGGGGGCACTAGCTTCTGGGGGGCGTTATAACTGGGTAAGTATGCATAATGATATATCAAGGCAGAACAAGAACATAAATATATATGTAAAACAGAGTAAGTGAGAATAAAACAGCGGAATATCTCAAACCATCTCAAAACAAGTCTTAGTACATCATAAAGTCAACTGCCAAAATAAACATGTCTAGTACATCATAAACAGAAATACTGTAATACATAGTGCTATCCCCAAAATAAAGATGATAAACCATAGCGAGCTCAATGTCCAGGCATACATGAGCTATCCAGCAAACAAGCAAGCGATCCAAGCTAAGCACCACTGTTCCCTCCCTGAGAACCTGGGGGGGGGGGGGGAACGGAAGAAAAGAAGCGAAAGAAAACAGGTCAGTCAAAAAGACTGGTAAGCCCTACTACGATCAGTCTATAAACTAATAAAGCTAACATCATGATGGAAACTGAGATGAACATACTGGCAATAGATAAAGGTGTCATCACATAAAGAAGATTAAGCTTTGCACCAAAATGTACTAGCAAACTAACATAACAAGTATGGATCCCTTAGCCCAAACTTTGGCCCAATAACATGAGGTGACCTTAATACAAGGTCCAGCCCAACGGTCTAGTCGATCGGCTCCCTATAAACCTAACACGTCAAGTGTTGGTGTCCATACGGCCCACATATGGTTGTAGTCCAACTGTTCTGGGTCCACCTTCGGGTGTATCAAGCCCTCGGGTGTCAACCCCAGACACCTAAGCAATAATGCACAGTCTAAACCTACTGGTACCCGTGCCTCGAGTTTGTCCAATACCGGATTACGTGCACGTCCGTAGCCCGCCTGGACCCGCACCGCTGTACCACTCAGCCGCCGCTTTGGTCGCTTACATCAGTCCAGTAATCGTGCCCCGCCCTAGCCTAGCCTCTAGGGTTGTAAATGATACCAAACTGGGATTACTGCTGGAACAGACCACGCTGCTAGGGTTTTCTAAGAGGGTTAAGTGTGGTTTAACCCCTCACTAATCATGGATTAAATTAGTTAAGTGTAACCAACAGTTCACCACTTAACCCCATTTAATCCCTCGTATCCCCAAAATTGGTTAAGTATTAGTGGGCCATGACTTAACCCTAATCATGAGGCATTAATTTAATTGTACCTTAACCTCTCACATTAGACTTTGTTGCGGTTACTAGTTAAGCCGGGCGGGTCCGGGTAGCTTTACACCACAACTTGGTCTAACCTCGGGTCCAAGGTACACATGACCAACTTCTCACATTGGGTCCTATTGTTTGTAGCCACTAGTTAAGCCGGTCGGTTCCGGGTAGGTTTACGCTACAAACTCAACCCAACCTCGAGTTGGCCACACTTATGTTTTCTAAGTGTCATGTCCACTTTAATCTCAAACATAATTACAAATTTAACAAATACTTGGGTAGACCTAACTTAATAGGTAAATTCCCAAGGGGTAGACCTAACTTAATAGGTAAATTCCCAATCTTATATTTTCATGTATTTTAAGTTTTACCCAAAACCCCCCAACGTCATTCTATCGCTTACATATTCGTCATAACGCATAAAGGATAGAAAGAGGGAACTTGGCACAACATACATGATAAATCTTACATATCATAATAAACATGCATAACATGTTGAACTTGCATAACTTAGCATAGTGAACTTGCATAAACATGCATAACTTGTTAAACTTGCAAATCATGGCATAGTGAACTTGCATAAACATGCATAACTTGTTAAACTTGCAAATCATGGCATAGTGAACTTGCATAAACATGCATAACTTATTAAACATGCATAACATAGCATAGTGAACTCGCATAAGCATGCATAACTTATTAAACATGCATAACATAGCATAGTGAACTTGCATAAACATGCATAACTTGTTAAATATGCATAACATAGCATAGTGAACTCGCATAAGCATGCATAACTTATTAAACATGCATAACATAGCATAGTGAACTCGCATAAGCATGCATAACTTATGAAACATGCATAAATCCCAACTTTCATCACATATTAACTTTAGAGTTTCTAAAATGAAGGTAAGAGGGCTTACAAATATTATGAAGACTCAAATCTATTAATAAAGATTGAGAAGCCCTTTATGCAAGCATATAAAAACCCAAAACAAAGCTCCAATTAACAAAAATCCCAAAAACTCTAGCTTAGCAATTAAAACTTGCAACTTGATGATGTATGCAAGCTAATGATCATTCATACAACTTAGAAATGCTTGTACGAACATCATAATCTTCATAGGAATGATTTATGAAGAGGTTGGAGGCTAGGGTTTTTAGGTGGAGGCCATTTGAGAATTCATTTTGACATAGTTTGGTTGCTAGAATGAATAATGAGGTTTTAGGGTAGGATTAGGGGCTTATTTATAGAAGATTAGAGTGTTTTTAGCCCTAGGATTAACCCTAGGTTAGTTTAGGTCCGTCAGATTTCGGAACTCTCTAGAACCAAGCCACAAAACCAAGCCCAAATCAAAATGGTGCGCCAGGCAAAACTGCCTGGCCACCCCGTGTCGACAGGGCTGTCGACAGGGCAGTCGACACCCTAAGACCCCTGTCGACATGCCTGTCGACATGGGGGTCCTGGCGGGAGTTTTCCCGCCTGACGCCAATTAGCCCTAATCCTTGTTTTTAATTTAAAATTTAAATCTGTTTTTACTATGGAAATTTCTGAAAACTTCAATGGGCCTTAACTGGGTCATACAGACTCCGATTTTCGAAAACTCGGACTCTATTTCGCGTATTTTTCCGAGACGAACGCAATGGCATAGCCCGTTTCCCTTGATTCAGATTTTAGAATTAAATTCTGCCTCGATTTATGTTATAACAGGTTATTGAAAATACGGGTTGTTACATTCTCCCCTCCTTAATGGATTTCGTCCCCGAAATCTTCAAGTTAGGAAGAACATATCCTACCATCCAACATCCATCTACTCAAAGCATCATCCACGAGCAATCATTGTCCTTAAAAGATTCTAAATGCTGTATGAACATATGCAAAAGTGTGTGTATATGTACTTATCTAATGCAAAGATCAATGCAAAATATGTTAGTGAAATGTATCCAAATGTATGCAAATCCCTAACATAATGTATAATATCTACATGCGTGCTCGTTCATACATCCATATGCAACATCCATGTGATGGCATACAAATTTCATCCAAGAATAAGCATAAACACTCATGCACATGCAATATGAGGAGTGTGTGAGCCGATCTAGTGCCTAATGTGTATCATGCATCCACGAGTAACCACTTGCAAACACTTGCAACCACTTGCAACCATCAATCATAACATGTCTCAAACACATGTTTCATCCAAAGGGTTTCTACCTAAGGTTCTCATGACAAGATTAGCACGATAACTAGATAAACATGGATAACAAAGAGGAAGGTATGCTAATAAAGGAAAGAGATTGAGAGTGTACCCTCAAAAAGAAATGGATAAAGCCCACGCATCTTCTCTTCAGTTTCCCAAGTTGTGTCTTCTTCGGCTTCACCCCACTGAACCTTCACCAGCTTGACCTCTCGATTCCTTAGCTTCTTGGTTTCCGCCCCCAAGATACGAATCGGAGCTCTCCTCAAAGTTGCCTCTTTCTCTACTTCCACGTCTTCAAGAATGCTAGGTTCAACCACCTCAGCGGACTCATGTAGGCACTTTCGGAGATGCGAGACATGAAAGACATTATGCACTCCGGACAGCTTCTCGGGCAATCGCACTTTATAAGCCATCTTCCCAATTCTCTCTATGATAGGGAAGGGTCCAACAAATCTCGGTGCTAACTTCCCAACAGCTCCAAATCGGACCACATTCCGCAAAGGAGAAACCTTCACGAAAACCATATCCCCAACATCAAACTCCAAATCGGATCTTCGCTTATCAGCATAGGATTTCTGTCGGTCTTGGGCCGCCTTCATCCGTCTTCTAATCAACTCGACCTTCTCGGATGTATCTCTAATCATGTCAGGTCCAAGTATAAGCTTATCTGTAGTCTCCCACCAACATGTAAGTGACTTGCACGGTCTCCCATATAAAGCCTCAAACGGTGCCATCCCAATGCTCGCCTGATAACTGTTATTATAAGCAAATTCCACAAGAGGAAGGTGGTCTTCCCAAGTACCACCAAAATCCAGAATGCAAAGCCTCAACAAGTCCTCAAGTACCCTATTCACCCTTTCTGTCTGACCGTCCGTTTGTGGGTGATAGGCCGTACTCAGGTTCAACCTCGTGCCCATAGCTTCCTGCAAACTGTTCCAGAACTGACTAGTAAAGATGGGGTCTCGGTCACTGACTATGCTGGAAGGGACTCCATGTAGACGCACTATCTCACGAAGATATACTGATGCTAGTCCAGATGCGGTCCTTTTGCTCTTCACCGGAATGAAATGAGCACTCTTCGTAAGCCTATCTACAATGACCCATATGCTTGTATTTCCTTTTCTTGACCTTGGCAATCCGTCAACAAAGTCCATAGAAATACTCTCCCATTTCCATAGCGGGACCTCTAGAGGATGTAATAGCCCACCGGGCTTCTTCGACTCGGCTTTAACTTGCTGGCAAATAATACATCTAGAGACAAACTCTGCCACATCCTTCTTCATTCCCGGCCAGAAGAAAATGCGCTTCATATCCTTATACATCTTATCTCCACCCGGATGTATAGTCAACTTGGAGCGATGTGCTTCCTCAAGAACTTTTCTCACCAAGTCTTCCACCATCGGAACACAAAGCCTTCCGTCTCTCCTCAGCCAACCCTTATCATCTATAGAATATCGAGCAAGGTGACTAGATGTCTCCCCTCGGATCAGCTTATCTATAATCTCAATTATCTGAGGGTCTTCCTTCTACGAAGCCCAAATTGATCTAGATTGGTAGGTCTGAGCTCAAGAGACGCTAAAGAACCGATCATCGACTCAACTGTCAAAGAAAAATCAAAGGTTGCCAAGAACTCTAAATTCTTCATCTCAACAAATAGAGGACTTAGTGTCAACCTTCTTCTACTCAACGCATCCGCTACAACATTCCCCTTGCCAGGGGTATAGGCTATATCAAAATCGTAGGATGCTAAGAATTCCATCCACCTTTGCTGCCTCAAGTTCAGATCCTTCTGCGAAAAGAGATACTTCAAAGACTTATGATCAGTATACAGCTCGAATCTCTCTCCCAGAAGATAATGACGCCAAGCCTTGAGTGCATATACTATCGCTGCCAGCTCTAGATCATGAGTGGGATAATTCTTCTCATGCACCTTAAGTTGCCTACCACCAAAACATATAACTCTGCCTTCTTGCATCAGGACGGCGCCCAATCCCGTGCCACAAGCATCAGTGTACACGGTAAACATCTTACCACCGTCGGGTAAAGCTAGAACTGGTGCTGAGGTAAGGGCTCTCTTGAGTCTCTGAAAAGCAAGCTCACAGTCCATATCCCAAGCAAAAACTAAGTGCTTCTTCGTCAACTTAGTAAGAGGAGCGGATATCTTCGCGAAGTCCTTGATGAATTTCCGGTAAAAACCCGCAAGACCTAGAAAACTTCTCACCTCGGTTGCATTCCTTGGAGTCTTCCAATCCTGAACTGCAACCACCTTAGCGGGATCCACCGCTAAGCCTTGCTTGGATACGATATGCCCAAGGAATCTAACTTCCCTTCTCCAAAAGTGACACTTGGAGAACTTGGCCTTTAACTGATGCGCTCTAAGCGTATCCATCACCTCTACAAGATGCCTCGCGTGCTCTTCTTCATCCTTGGAGAAGATCAGAATATCATCCACAAAGACCACGACAAACTTGTTCAAGAACTCCCGAAACACCCTACTCATCAAGTCCACGAAATACGCGGGTGCATTCGTCAAACCGAACGGCATAACAAGCCATTCAAAGAATCCATCTGGAGTTCTGAATGCAGTCTTGTCTATACTATCTTCAGCCACTCTGAGCTGATGAAATCCAGTAGCAAGATCAAGCAGAGAGAAAACAGAAGCACCAACAAGCTGGTCAAAGAGATCATCTATCCTCGGTAACGGGTGTCTGCTCTTCTTAGTCAGCTTATTCAATTCTCTATAGTCCACACAGAGTCGAAGAGAACCATCTGCCTTAGTAGCAAACACCACGGGCGCTCCCCATTCGGATATACTTTGTCTGATGAAGTTCTTCTCAAGTAACTCCTTTACTTGCTTGCTGAGCTCCCGTCTCTCACGCGGAGCCATGTGCCGAACGGGCAAAGAAACAGGCTTAGCATTATCCACCAGATAAATGCGAAAATCAATCTCTCGTTTAGGGGGCAACCCCTTAACTTCTTTAAAAACATCTGGATAATCTCGGACCACCCTTACAGACTGAAGGGCTTCCTCTAACGAGTCGAGAGATTCAAGATAGCACAACATGACGGGATCCTTCGGATTGCATGAAATCTCTAAGGTGTTGCCAAGGCGAGTCACAAGCCTCACAACCCTATGCTCACAATCAAGAATGGCTCCATATCTGGACAGCCAATCCATGCCCAATATCAATCCGTATCCCCTGAAACCAAGAACATACGCACTACACAAGAACTCTACACTGAGTATAGAGATCCTCAGATCCTCACATATCATAGATAGATGAGCAGAACCCCTAATGGGATTTGAAACGCAAACGGGATCATCCACTAAGCTAGTACTAAGGTGCAAACTATCAACAAGATCAGATGAAATAAAGCTATGTGATGCACCAGAATCAAACAAGGTACGAACTGGAAGATCAGAAACATAAACAAGGTTCTCAACAGAAACACTACCTCGATCGGGAACTGGAGCGGTATTGAGAGCATGAACTTGCCCTCCTGAAGGTCCAGCACGCTGAGTCTGACCCTGCCCTTTCTTCTTCGGGCATTCCTTGCTGAAGTGTCCAGTCTCACCACAGGAAAAACATCCACCACTAAGCTTCCTTTTCTTCTTCCTACAATCCTTAGCAAAGTGTCCGGGCATACCACAGTAATTGCACTTCCCCTTGCCTTTGTTGTTGTTCCCCTTCTTGTTCTTGCTCTGATTCCCCTGACTGCTTTGACCACCTTGATTGCCTTTACCCTGAGAATCAGTCTTCTTTGCTTGAGTATCACTTGACTTGTCCTCTTTCTTTCCATCTCCCTGAAGTAGAGCCATATCGACCAAACTCTCAAAAGTAGCCCCATGCGGAATATGTGACATCGCCAAACCCTGCAGCGGCTCATTCAACCCTCTAGCGAATCGAAGAGCCTTCTTCTCAGGAGTGTTCACCATATCCAAACCAAAACGGGCCAGCTGATTAAACTTGTTCACATACTCCTTGACAGACATATCACCTTGCTTTAATGCAATGAACTTCTCCATCTGTAAATTCGCCTCAGCAGAAGATAGAAACTTGGCCACAAATCTAGCCCTCAAATCGGCCCAAGTCTCGACAGGCCTCGTCCCATTGGTGACCTCCCACCAATAGGCTGCTTCGTCCTTCAAAAGCCACACTGTCAATAAGATCTTCCTCTCGTCATCAATCCTAAAGATAGCAAACAAGTCCTCAGTGTCTTTCAGCCAATTCCTAGCTTCAACAAAAGATTCCGTGCCTAGGAAATTCTTGCCTCCCATTGCCTTGAAGTCTTTACAAACCTTCGTGAACTCAACCTGAGGATGCTGAGGGGGAGGAGGAGGAAGAGGAGCCTCAGCAACTGGAGGGGGAGGAACATTAGCAACGGGAGGAGGAACAGGAACCACCGGAGGAGGGACATTAGGGGGAGGATTCTCAACTACAGGAGGAGGAGTGGGAGTAGGATTTGCGGGGCAGCTGCCGCCCTAGCTTCTAGAAGTCTCCTATACCAGAGTGGTACATTTACTCCATCCGGGATGGCAAGATTCTCAGCCATACTGAAACGAATAGATAAGATCAGATTAGGTCAAGGGAACGAAGGATAACGCTAATGGCTTTTTGGGGAATAGCCTTTTTAAAATACTAGACTTTTCTTTGGAAAATACTTTATACTTGTTTTGAAAATAGTTTTTCAAAAGTCTTTTAAAAACTTTTTGTTCTTTCTTGTAAACCATATGCTCTGATACCAAATTTGTAACACCCCACCTCCACTAGGGTCACTCTTTCGGGGGCACTAGCTTCTGGGGGGCGTTATAACAGGGTAAGTATGCATAATGATATATCAAGGCAGAACAAGAACATAAATATATATGTAAAACAGAGTAAGTGAGAATAAAACAGCGGAATATCTCAAACCATCTCAAAACAAGTCTTAGTACATCATAAAGTCAACTGCCAAAATAAACATGTCTAGTACATCATAAACAGAAATACTGTATTACATAGAGCTATCCCCAAAATAAAGATGATAAACCATAGCGAGCTCAATGTCCAGGCATACATGAGCTATCCAGCAAACAAGCAAGCGATCCAAGCTAAGCACCACTGTTCCCTCCCTGAGAACCTGGGGGGGGGGGGAGGGAACGGAAGAAAAGAAGCGAAAGAAAACAGGTCAGTCAAAAAGACTGGTAAGCCCTACTACGATCAGTCTATAAACTAATAAAGCTAACATCATGATGGAAACTGAGATGAACATACTGGCAATAGATAAAGGTGTCATCACATAAAGAAGATTAAGCTTTGCACCAAAATGTACTAGCAAACTAACATAACAAGTATGGATCCCTTAGCCCAAACTTTGGCCCAATAACATGAGGTGACCTTAATACAAGGTCCAGCCCAACGGTCTAGTCGATCGACTCCCTATAAACCTAACACGTCAAGTGTTGGTGTCCATACGGCCCACATATGGTTGTAGTCCAACTGTGCTGGGTCCACCTTCGGGTGTATCAAGCCCTCGGGTGTCAACCCCAGACACCTAAGCAATAATGCACAGTCTAAACCTACTAGTACCCGTACCTCGAGTTTGTCCAATACCGGATTACGTGCACGTCCGTAGCCCGCCTGGACCCGCACCGCTGTACCACTCAGCCGCCGCTTTGGTCGCTTACATCAGTCCAGTAATCGTGCCCCGCCCTAGCCTAGCCTCTAGGGTTGTAAATGATACCAAACTGGGATTACTGCTGGAACAGACCACGCTGCTAGGGTTTTCTAAGAGGGTTAAGTGTGGTTTAACCCCTCACTAATCATGGATTAAATTAGTTAAGTGTAACCAACAGTTCACCACTTAACCCCATTTAATCCCTCGTATCCCCAAAATTGGTTAAGTATTAGTGGGCCATGACTTAACCCTAATCATGAGGCATTAATTTAATTGTACCTTAACCTCTCACATTAGACTTTGTTGCGGTTACTAGTTAAGCCGGGCGGGTCCGGGTAGCTTTACACCACAACTTGGTCTAACCTCGGGTCCAAGGTACACATGACCAACTTCTCACATTGGGTCCTATTGTTTGTAGCCACTAGTTAAGCCGGTCGGTTCCGGGTAGGTTTACGCTACAAACTCAACCCAACCTCGAGTTGGCCACACTTATGTTTTCTAAGTGTCATGTCCACTTTAATCTCAAACATAATTACAAATTTAACAAATACTTGGGTAGACCTAACTTAATAGGTAAATTCCCAAGGGGTAGACCTAACTTAATAGGTAAATTCCCAATCTTATATTTTCATGTATTTAAGTTTTACCCAAAACCCCCCAACGTCATTCTATCGCTTACATATTCGTCATAACGCATAAAGGATAGAAAGAGGGAACTTGGCACAACATACATGATAAATCTTACATATCATAATAAACATGCATAACATGTTGAACTTGCATAACTTAACATAGTGAACTTGCATAAACATGCATAACTTGTTAAACTTGCAAATCATGGCATAGTGAACTTGCATAAACATGCATAACTTGTTAAACTTGCAAATCATGGCATAGTGAACTTGCATAAACATGCATAACTTATTAAACATGCATAACATAGCATAGTGAACTCGCATAAGCATGCATAACTTATTAAACATGCATAACATAGCATAGTGAACTTGCATAAACATGCATAACTTGTTAAATATGCATAACATAGCATAGTGAACTCGCATAAGCATGCATAACTTATTAAACATGCATAACATAGCATAGTGAACTCGCATAAGCATGCATAACTTATGAAACATGCATAAATCCCAACTTTCATCACATATTAACTTTAGAGTTTCTAAAATGAAGGTAAGAGGGCTTACAAATATTATGAAGACTCAAATCTATTAATAAAGATTGAGAAGCCCTTTATGCAATCATATAAAAACCCAAAACAAAGCTCCAATTAACAAAAATCCCAAAAACTCTAGCTTAGCAATTAAAACTTGCAACTTGATGATGTATGCAAGCTAATGATCATTCATACAACTTAGAAATGCTTGTACGAACATCATAATCTTCATAGGAATGATTTATGAAGAGGTTGGAGGCTAGGGTTTTTAGGTGGAGGCCATTTGAGAATTCATTTTGACATAGTTTGGTTGCTAGAATGAATAATGAGGTTTTAGGGTAGGATTAGGGGCTTATTTATAGAAGATTAGAGTGTTTTTAGCCCTAGGATTAACCCTAGGTTAGTTTAGGTCCGTCAGATTTCGGAACTCTCTAGAACCAAGCCACAAGACCAAGCCCAAATCAAAATGGTGCGCCAGGCAAAACTGCCTGGCCACCCCGTGTCGACAGGGCTGTCGACAGGGCAGTCGACACCCTAAGACCCCTGTCGACATGCCTGTCGACATGGGGGTCCTGGCGGGAGTTTTCCCGCCTGACGCCAATTAGCCCTAATCCTTGTTTTTAATTTAAAATTTAAATCTGTTTTTACTATGGAAATTTCTGAAAACTTCAATGGGCCTTAACTGGGTCATACGGACTCCGATTTTCGAAAACTCGGACTCTATTTCGCGTATTTTTCCGAGACGAACGCAATGGAATAGCCCGTTTCCCTGGATTCAGATTTTAGAATTAAATTCTGCCTCGATTTATGTTATAACAGGTTATTGAAAATACGGGTTGTTACACATTTTAAGTCGGATTTCTGTGAAACAAGAAACGTGTGGAGCTAGTGGAGTATATCTTTCTAGTGGAAGAGAAAAATTGGGATTTCGTCGTGTAGATTTTGATGCATGTCCAAATTAAATTTTAGAAAAGTCGCTGTGGAATTCCTTTATAATTTATAAAGGAATTATTTATATTTTAAAAAGGAATTTCAATATAAATCAAATATCGGGGTTGACCCAGATTTGAAATATCAAGTTATAAATCCCAGTAGAGCTGTATGGTATTCCACTGCGAATATATACGATAATATTAATTTATTTATAATTTGTTTAATTATATTTAATTATATTTATATATTTAAATGGGTCATCCAAAGCTTTAAAAATAGCCACTTTTGCAAATGAAGTCGGAATTCGACGAAACTAATTTTGTTGGATCCGCAATGTCAAATAGTTGTTAGATTTCCAGTTTCGTGATTTTTAGAGTCACTGTGTGGCCATACGGATTTTTAATGTGGAAAACAGTCAGTATTTTGATGGTTACAAATACGCTGTGTGAGAAAACGGAGTCAGAATTCGATGAAACCAGTTTCGTTGGGACCGTAATGACGAACTCTAGCTGCATGTCAATTTTCGTGATTTTTGGGTATCACGTGTGATCATAGGAATTTTTAGAAGATGAATTAACAAAAAAAGAATATTCCAAGAATATTCCCTACCCCAAATTATCTTCTTTCTTTTCCCTATAAATATCCATCCTTTAACCTTCTAAACCTAATTATTTCATTCCTCAGGCGCCGTCACATTTTCATTTCTTCAGTAAACCATCCATCCTTTGAAATTGAAGAACAAATCAAATAAAAAGTTATAAATTGTAAATTGTAAATCGAGTATTTTTAGCTTGCTGGTGAGACGCTTATTATTTTAGCATGGGTTTTGTTTGATTCGGTTCAAGAAGTGTTCGCTGTATGTAAGCAGTGCACGAACCACTTGTTCTAGGGTTAAAGGAATTGGCGATTCAAAGCATTCTTGAGCGAATTAAAGGTTGTAGCTGAGTTTGCGGAGAAGAGTTGAGCTTGTTGTGAATTTTTGTCGGGTTTCGGCGTTAAAGAGGGTCGGACCTGCTACTGTATTGGTCGTCATCGACTCGAGACCGCGAAATACATGGGTGGTGCGAGTTTATAAATTTGGGTATGGAGTTTAAGAGATTTAGGAGCTGAGTGGTTTGATGTAATTAGTTCAGGAATTTATGGAGTTAATGTGAGAATATAGAGGAATGAAATTCGGCAATAGCCTTCACATTTGAGCGACGGGTTCTGCCTCATTTGGGAAGAAGGATGTTACTGGTCCGGTTCTTAAAGAAGGAAGATGGGCCAGTTTCAAAGGTTAAAGCCCGTTTGAGTTTTTAGTTTAAGTTTAATTTGATTAAATATATGCAAACTTCGAAATGTTATAACTTGCTCATACGTAATCAGAAATCCGCGAAACAAATTGCGTTGGGACCGTATGGACGATAGCTTCATAATGAAGCTGACTGGAAGTGGATTGGGGCTCGTATGAATTTATGGCGAAATAAATTGTTTGATTCAAATCAAACAACAGTTTATCGTTCTTTAACGATGAACTACCAATGTGAGTAAATCTCACTAACTTTGAACAGTTTATAATTTCATGTTGTATTTTTAGAACTGTTAAATATTGGCTGATTGACTGTGTGTTGATTGTTTGATTGAAACGCTAGTCAGTTAGTTGAATTCCTATATTGATTCTGATTAACAGAATATATCATATGGAACTGAAAGTGATGTTGATTTTATTGTGTAACATCTGTGGATGCAGGGAAACAGGTTGGAGGAGTCCAACTGGACTCCTCAATATTTACGATACTATTCTGTTCATATATTGTAATATATGGTGTGATATATAATCTGTTTGATTATGTGTGTTAGAATGATGTTGATCATTGTGATCTGATATTTTAAATATCATAAAAAACCCTGGGATGTAAAAAGAATTATTTCAATGTATACTGAAATAAAGGGATTTTATAAAATCAACAGATTTTATAAAAGGAAATATTTCTAAAGTAAATAAAAGGGAAAATGTTTATAAAACGAATAGAGTTTTATAAAAGGGAAAAATGTTGATAAAACGAATAGAATAGAATAAAGGAATATTATTAGAAAATAAATAGGATATTATAAAGGAGAATATTTAGAAAACAAATAGAATTATAAAAAGGGAATAGTGTTAATCAAATAAAGTTATTCGATTAGAGTATATCAAGAAGTAGTTAATCGAATAGAGTTTATATTCGAAGTAGTCAATCGAATATAGCTATTCGAAATAAAGTTAAAACAGAATAGAGTTATTCAATTAGAGTTATTCAAATGGAGTTAATTGAATTTAGTTTATTCGAATAGAGTTAAATAAATAAGAGTTATTTGAATTAGTTATTCGAATAGAGTTAAACACAAAGGAATTATCAAATTAGTTATTCGAAAAGGAGCTATCGATTATAGTTTAATCGAAAGGAGTTATCGAATTTGTTATTCGAAAGGAGTAATCGATTATAGTTTAATCGAAAGGAGTAATCAAATTAGATATTCGAAAGGAGTTAAGTAAGGAGTTAAGTAAAAAGAGTTAATCGATTAGGGTTAAATAAATAAAGTTAATCGAATTTAGTTTATTCAAAGAGTTTTCGAATCTAGTTATTCGTAAGAGAGATTTTCAAATATAGTTATTCGAAGGGAGGATTTATCGAATAGAGATTTATTCGAACGAGAGTTACGTAAGGAAGTTTTAAAGGGTTAAAAGATGAACTTACCCAATTTCGAGATTTGAAATGTTGTTCAGTTAAGGTCTGAGAGGTAGTTATACCCCAACTTGGTTGACTTCGTTTTTAATTTAGAAATGGGTAAGGTTCGAGAGTGAAAGTGGTTAAGTGATTTTAGTAAATAAGTATAGTGGTTTGAGTTGTCGTCGCGATGTTGATTTAAACATATGTTTAAATCAAAGTAAAGAAGATTTAGAAATGTTTTCCAAATAGAATCAGAAACGTAATCAAATATGAAATAAAGAGTTAAATGTTGAATGATGTTTGATCGATATAAATTTCCATTTGGAAATAATATCGTTGTTTGCACACCTGTTTTTCTTCGATAGTTAAATCGCAGACTATCAAAGTTTTGACCATTTTAACGTTGTTAATATGGAGAGACCGGTTGGATTATTATCCAAATAACCACTCTGTATTGGCATAAGCGTTGAGAATCATATATGCCAAAGGAAATTGAAGACTGAGTTATGCAAGGGCTATCCTGTTTATAGAATAGTGCCTTTGGTTCATCCTGTTCCTAGATGACTTGTATGGACGGATGTCTGACAGAGTATTTCCAGAAGATCACATATATTGATTTCTCCAACCGTACCAAGAGTGGAAGCGGAGAAGGAAACTTCTTTTAGCTAACACATAATGTATGGTTGAGGACGTCAATCGGTGATTTGATGGATTTGACGATGTGGCATTCAAAGTGAATCTGGTGTGATATAAAGCGTAGCTTCTAGCCTCACATCCGGTAAATGACAGAAATCGGGCAGGCATCATGGCTAAGTCGGTCGCACCGAAGTAGGGTGTATAACCACCTGATCTAGAGTTTCATTTACTTCTAAAAATCTATTGTTGATGCTGTCCCATTCGGGAAACGGTTGCTGATCCCAACCTTTGGTGATATACATTTAATACACTCAAGCGAAATGAGTGGTCGGTCATGTGTGGCCGGGTTGCAAGATGTTCTTGTTGAACCCAGTGTATTCCTTTCTAGAGGTACACTAGCGAAAGGTGGTTCCATACCTTGTCATAGTTGGAAATCCATTACCCAATACGTGCTTGCGGTTTGATTGTACTATATATGTAGAACGTGAGATGAAAACGTTTCTGCTAGATGATTATTATACTGTGGTTGATAGACATTATTATAATATCAAAAGGTTTTGATATAAAGATATTTTGGATTCTTATAAGGGAAAAAACCCGTTTCGTTTTACGGCGTGGTCTTATGAGATATCATTTACTTGTTTGAACTGTTTTAAACTGTTTTACTCATACCAGTCCCATGACTGACCCGGAGTTTATTTTGTTGTTTTCCCTAAACTCTTGGGTGCCCAATTTTGTACGGGCAGTCAAGTAGTCAGGATTTACAGATATACCGGAAGAGCTTGGAGCAGGAGGCTTCAGGATTATATAGCTATAGTTATTTCCGCTGTGTTGTAAGTGCTATACGTTGATAATGATATGTATATTCAAGTATAGATTTGTATTTCAAAGTTATGTTATGAAATATATTTATTCGTTCCGCTGTGAGATTCGTGTTACTCTGATATTGTGTTCTTCTTCCTCTATTCTAAGTTTCTACCTTATCTTTCCTCACCCTCTAATTTCTTTCATTAATGACCAGTATTTTCAGTTAAATTTGGGGTTGGACTTGTGTTTTTGGTCAGCTCAAATTGGACTGGATTTTCGGGTCATTACAGTTGGTATCAGAGCTTAAGTTAAGGATTACCTTGGCTCTATGGCGTGACTTAGTATAGATAGGGTTAGTAATACCCTAGATTGAGTTGAGTGTATATATACGAGTGAGCGTATTTGTTATTGATATAAAAATTGTTTTACATTGTGGTGATTTATTGGTTGAGTTGTTTATGAGTTCTGGTCGATCAGTTTGATCCACTGTATCGGTAGGGGTTACTAAACACTCGAATACGATGGGTGGACACGATATGTTTTGAAAAGTGGGTAAATTAAAATAAGTTTACCCAAGGTATATCTTGATATAGAGAAGATATATATATCAAGATTATAATGTAGTGGATATATTGGTTGTTATTATAATCGAGTAAGATTATAAATTAAATGGTTATGTAAATAACTAATCAGAATTCATATAAGTGAAATACGTGGAATCAGATGAGTTAAATCTGAATTTAAATCAGAAATTGAATTAAAAATGCTGGAAAATTGGATAAGTGTTTGTAAATGGATTTGGATTAAAAATAAAGAAAATTTAAGATCCTAGGAGATTTTAAATTGTTCAAGCAGTGTGAATTATATTTTGAAATAAATTTCAAAGTGAAAATGTTTAGAAATGGTTTTATAGTATTGAACTCACTTCGATCGCTGGAAAATAGATTCTGATGATGACAGCTGCATCATCAATTTTCATTTTCGAATTGTAAGTGACGAATTACTACCAGAGATATTGTTTTGAATTTGTTTGGGAAAGACAAGTTGTGTTGAATTATAACATATAATTTGATATATAGAATTTGAATATAGAAATTCAAATGGGATTTATAATATAGAATTTGATATATAGAATTGGAATAATAGAATTTGATATATAGAATTTGAATAAAATTTGAATAAATTTGAATAGAATTAACTAAGTCGAAGAGGAATTAGTTAATCGAGTTTTGAATTTGAAGTTGAACTATGAAAGGTGAATAGGATTTGTAAATGGATATTCGAAATCGAATATAGAACTTAAATTTGAAATTTGGATTCAAATTAGTTAATAAGCAAGTTAAAATATATTTGAACATGTCATGTTCAAATATAAAAGTGAAATAGAATAAAGAGTTAATTAACAAATTAATTAACGAATTGAGTTAAAACGATCAGGTATAGTTAAAATAGATTGAGCAGGTATAAATATACATGAAATAGGTATGTATAAGGTATGAAGGTATATAAATAGAATGCTCGACAAAAAGGTATGTATTTAATTCATATATGAGATTTTATGCGCCGTATCGGCTAGCCGCTTGGCTTTTTTTCTTTTTCATTTGGATTGGTGAGGGTTATGGGAGGCTATTTGAAATATCCCGATGCTCCTAGTACAAAGGAGGTTATGGCGAATTTTTCCGGGAATTTAAGGAGTTAGAATATTTTTAAGATAATTTGATAGTTAGAAATCAACGTATCGATATATATAGAAGTAGATAAGGAAACGAACTTAGAAATAGAATAGTAAAATTAAAAAGGAAGACTAAGAATAAAATCTAGTAAGAATAGCAAGAGGAAGCGTATACGTGTTTAAAAGTGAATAAGTAGTTGTATGGTATTGATTATTCGAGTAAGTAGTCATATCTATTTTGACGTTATAAATGTTATTCAGTCAAGGTATGAGAGGTAGTTATACCCCAACTTGATTGATTTCATTATTAACAAATAAATAGTAAGATTTCAGGCTCGAAGATCAATGTTGAATAAGAGTTAGTTGAATATAGTATTTGGGTTGTCGTAACGATGTTTTACACAACATCCGTTTTAACCCAAATAAGTGTAAGCTTGGAAATATAATAAAGAATATTTCCTAAGTATAGGAATAAACGAGATTGGAAAAGAGATAAGTAATTGGAATATTTTTCAATTATAAAAAGCATATATTTTCTAAAGTTTAGAAAATAAAGGAAGGCGATATTAGGAAATGTTTTCCAAATAACATAAAAGGCCAATATGGTTATTGAAAATATTTGGTTAACAAATATTGATAAAGAAATAGAGAATGATTTAACTAATGGAATATTAGTTAAGGACTCAGTGACATGTTCAAAAGGAAATTTTGATTTTTGAAAAGAGTAAACTGTTTAAAAACTCCCAGGGAAAGACTGTTTGAATTAAAAACAAATTTAATAGAAATTTGTGAAAGAAAATTTGAATTAAAGTAAAGCAGTAAAGTGGTTACTGAGATTGAATTAGAATAATATCAAGGAAAATTGGATTATGAGATTCAAATTTGAAGTGTAATGTGATAATCAAGTTAAGAGTTGGGAATCGAGAAGAAACTCGAGTTGAAATAATATTTGGCTCGGATATAAACAAATGGTTGTGTTGTGGATAAAAGCAGATTGGAATTTGATTAGGATGACCCTTGTATCCGCCGAATTGATAACAGGTGGAAGGAAATAATGATATGCCAACAAAAGGTACAAGTTTATATTTCTATTGGATATAAGATTTATGAGCCGAATTGGCAAGCCGCTTGGCTGTTTGATTTTCTTTTAGGATGGAGATGGCCCAGAGAGGCGAGTTGGAGTTAAACCGATTGACCAGTACAAAGGAGGTGCTGGCGAAATTTTTCGAAAAGTTAAGGAGTTAGAAAATTTTCACGATTTTTGGAAATTTTCGTTGATAAGAATTAATTAACAATTTAATTGAAATTAAATTGGTTCAGTTGAAACTGAAGTTAAGAAGTGAATAAATATGTTCTAACCAGTCGATAGGGTCGTTCTCTACCTTAGCAATTTCGAGGACGAAATTATTTTAAGTGGGGAAGAATGTAATGACCCGCATTTACAGAGGTATTATAATTAATTTATTTAATTATATAAATAGTGATATAGTGAATTAAATGGTGGTTTAATTAAATAATGGTGAATATTTAATTTATAATAATAAATTAAATAATATACTTAATCTTGAAATAATCAGAGTTGGCTGAAAAGGGTGATATGGTGTGAACTGTATCATCTGTGATATTTAATACAGCTTGGAATTTAATTTGAATAACGAATATATTATATAAACGACAGTTTGAACGTATAATTATATTATAATTAAAATCGAGCTTGAAATGGTGCCGCAGTTCGTAAATTGACGATTCGAACTTCAACTGAATGTATGGGATTCGTTTTAAGCCGGATTTCTATGAAACAAGAAACGTGTGGAGCTGGTGGAGTATATCTTTCTAGTGGAAGAGAAAAATTGGGATTTCGTCCTGTAGATTTTGATGCATGTCCAAATCAAATTTTAGAAAAGTCGTTGTGGAATTCCTTTATAATTTATAAAGGAATTATTTATATTTTAAAAAGGAATTTCAGTATAAATCAAATATCGGGTTGACCCAGATTTGAAATATCAATTTATAAATCCCAGTAGAGCTGTATGGTATTCCACTGCGAATATATACGATAATATTAATTTATTTATAATTTATTTAATTATATTTAAATATATTTATATATTTAAATGGGTCATCCAGAGCTTTAAAAATAGCCACTTTTGCAAACGAAGTCAGAATTCGACTAAACTAATTTTGTTGGATCCGCAATGTCAAATAGTTGTTAGATTTCCAGTTTCGTGATTTTTAGAGTCACTGTGTGGCCGTACGGATTTTTAATGTGGAAAACAGTCAGTATTTTGATGGTTAAAAATACGTTGTGTGAGAAAATGGAGTTGGAATTCGATGAAACTAGTTTCGTTGGGACCGTAATGTCGAACTCTAGCGGCATGTCAATTTTCATGATTTTTGGGTATCATGTGTGATCATAGGAATTTTTAGAAGATGAATTAACAAAAAAAGAATATTCCGAGAATATTCTCTACCCCAAAATATCTTCTTTCTTTTCCCTATAAATATCCATCCTTTAACCTTCTAAACCTAATTATTTCATTCCTCAGGCGCCGTCACATTTTCATTTCTTCAGTAAACCATCCATCCTTTGAAACTGAAGAATAAATCAAATAAAAAGTTATAAATTGTAAATCGAGTATTTTTAGCTTGCTGGTGAGACGCTTATTATTTTAGCATGGGTTTTGTTTGATTCGGTTCAAGAAGTTTTCGCTGTATGTAAGCAGCGCACGAACCACTTGTTCTAGGGTAAAAGGAATTAGCGATTCAAAGCATTCTTGAGCGAATTAAAGGGTGTAGCTGAGTTTGTGGAGAAGAGTTGAGCTTATTGTGAATTTTTGTCGGCTTTCGGCGTTAAAGAGGGTCGGACCTGCTACTGTATAGTTCGTCATCGACTCGAGACCGCGAAATACATGGGTGGTGCGAGTTTATAAATTTGGGTATGGAGTTTAAGAGATTTAGGAGCTGAGTGATTTGATGTAATTAGTTCAGGAATTTGTGGAGATAATGTGAGAATATGGAGGAATGAAATTCGGCAATGGCCTTCACATTTGAGCGACGGGTTCTGCCTCATTTGGGAACAAGGATGTTACTGTTCCGGTTCTTAAAGAAGGAAGATGGGCCGGTTTCAAAGGTTAAAGCCCGTTTGAGTTTTTAGTTTAAGTTTAATTTGATTAAATATATGCAAACTTCGAAATGGTATAACTTACTCATACGTAACCAGAAATCCGCGAAACAAATTGCGTTGGGACCATACGGACGAGAGCTTCACAATGAAGCTGACTGGAAGTGGATTGGGGTTTGTATGAATTTATGGAAAAATAAATTGTTTGATTCAAATCAAACAACAATTTATCGTTCTTTAACGATGAACTGCCAATGTAAGTAAATCTCACTAACTTTGAACAGTTTATAATTTCATGTTGTATTTTAGAACTGTTAAATATTGGCTGATTGACTGTGTGTTGATTGTTTGATTGAACTGCTAGTCAGTTAGTTGAATTTTTATATTGATTCTGTTTAACAGAATATATCATATGGAACTGAAAGTGATGTTGATTTTATTGTGTAACATCTGTGGATGCAGGGAAACAGGTTGGAGGAGTCCAACAGGACTCCTCAATATTTATGATACTGTTTTGTTCATATATTGTAATATATGGTGTGATATATAATCTGTTTGATTATGTGTGTTAGAATGATGTTGATCATTGTGATTCGATATTTTAAATATCATAAAAGACCCTGGGATGTAAAAAGAATTATTTCAATGTATACTGAAATAAAGGGATTTTATAAAATCAACAGATTTTATAAAAGGAAATATTTCGAAAGTAAATAAAAGGGAAAATGTTTATAAAACGAATTGAGTTTTATAAAAGGAAAAAATGTTGATAAAACGAATAGAATAGAATAAAGGAATATTATTAGAAAATAAATAGGATATTATAAAGGAGAATATTTAGAAAACAAATAGAATTATAAAAAGGGAATAGTGTTAATCAAATAAAGTTATTCGATTAGAGTATACCAAGAAGTAGTTAATTGAATATAGTTTATATTCGAAGTAGTCAATCGAATATAGTTATTCGAAATAAAGTTAAAACAGAATAGAGTTATTCAATTAGAGTTATTCAAATGGAGTTAATCGAATTTAGTTTATTCAAATAGAGTTAAATAAATAAGAGTTATTCGAATTAGTTATTCGAATAGAGTTAAACACAAAGGAGTTTTCGAATTAGTTATTCGAAAAGGAGCTATCGATTATAGTTTAATCGAAAGAAGTTATCGAATTTGTTATTTGAAAGGAGTTATCGATTATAGTTTAATCGAAAGGAGTTATCGAATTAGATATTTGAAAGGAGTTAAGTAAGGAGTTAAGTAAGAAGAGTTAATCGATTAGGGTTAAATAAATAGAGTTAATCGAATTTAGTTTATTCAAAGAGTTTTCGAATCTAGTTATTCGTAAGAGAGATTTTCAAATATAGTTATTCGAAGGGAGGAGTTATCGAATAGAGATTTATTCGAACGAGAGTTACGTAAGTAATTGTTAAAGGGTTAGAAGATGAACTTACCCTATTTCGAGATTTGAAATGTTGTTCAGTTAAGGTCTGAGAGGTAGTTATACCCCAACTTGATTGACTTCGTTTTTAATTTAGAAATGGGTAAGGTTCGAGAGTGAAAGTGGTTAAGTGATTTTGGTAAATAAGTATAGTGGTTTGAGTTGTCGTCGCGATGTTGATTTAAACACCTGTTTAAATCAAACTAAAGAAGATTTGGAAATGTTTTCGAAATAGAATCAGAAACGTAATCAAATATGAAATAAAGGGATAAATGTTGAATGATGTTTGATCGATATAAATTTCCATTTGGAAATAATATCGTTGTTTGCACACCTGTTTTTCTTCGATAGTTAAATCACAGACTATCGAAGTTTTGACCATTTCAACGTTGTTAATATGGAGAGACCGGTTGGATTATTATCCAAAGAACCACTCTGTATAGGCATAAGCGTTGCGAATCATATATGCCAAAGGAAATTGAAGACGGAGTTATGCAAGGGCTATCCTGTTTACAGAATAGTGCCTTCGGTTCATCCTATTCCTGGATGACTTGTATGGACGGATGTCTGACAGAGTATTTCCAGACGATCACGTATATTGATTTCTCCAACCGTACCAAGAGTGGAAGCGGAGAAGGAAACTTATTTTAGCTAACACGTAATGTATGTTTGAGGATGTCAATCTGTGATTTGATGGATTTGACGATGTGTCATTCAAAGTGAATCTGGTGTGATGATAAAGCGTAGCTTCTAGCCTCACATCCGGTAAATGACAAAAATCGAGCAGGCAGCATGGCTAAGTCAGTCGCACTGAAGTAGGGTGTATAACCACCTGATCTAGAGTTTCATTTACTTCTAAAAATCTATTGTTGATGTTGTCCCATTCGGGAAACGGTTGCGGATCCCAACCGTTGGTGATATACATTCGATACGCTCAAGCGAAATGAGTGGTCGGTCATGTGTGGCCGGGTTGCAAGATGTTCTTGTTGAACCCAGTGTATTCCTCTCTAGAGGTACACTAGCGAAAGGTGGTTCCATACCTTGTCATAGTTGAAAATCCATTACCCAATACGTGCTTGCAGTTTGATTGTACTATATATGTGGAACGTGAGATGAAAATGTTTATGCTAGATGATTATTATACTGTGGTTGATAGACATTATTATAATATCAAAAGGTTTTGATATAAAGATATTTTGGATTCTCATAAGGGAAAAAACCCGTTCCGATATACGGCGTGGTCATATGAGATATCATTTACTTGTTTGAAATGTTTTAAACTGTTTTACTCATACCAGTCCCATGACTGACTCGGAGATTATTTTGTTGTTTTCCCTAAACTCTTGGGTGCCCAATTTTGTACGGGTAGTCAAGTAGTCAGGATTTACAGATATACTGGAAGAGCTTGGAGCAGGAGGCTTCAGGATTATATAGCTATAGTTATTTCCGCTGTGTTGTAAGTGCTGTACTTTGATAATGATATGTATATTCAAGTACATATTTGTATTTCAAAGTTATGTTGTGAAATATATTTATTCGTTCCGCTGTGAGATTCGTGTTACTCTGATATTGTGTTCTTCTTCTCTATTCTAAGTTTCTACCTTATCTTTCCTCACCCTCTAATTTCTTTCATTAATGACCGGTATTTTCAGTTAAATTTGTGGTTGGACTTGTGTTTTTGGTCAGCTCAAATTGGACCGGATTTTCGGGTCATTACATTGCTGCTTTATCGCTTACCCTTATCGGATTTGGCTCTGCATACTTTTCAGAACTTTTTGTTGCAAGATGGATATTTTCAGTAGTGTCATTCAAAGGCGTTGGCTCTGATGAGTTGAAAAGGTGGGACTTCTTATTAGTCTTGTTGTCGTTCCCATCATTGGTTCGCTTCTGTCCCTAATTATTCTTTTGGTTAGATTGGACAGCCGTATTTTTAGGAGCTTCAAGGAGTTGATTTCCATCAATGATCTGAAGGGGTATAGGATTGTTGTCTACTCTCATGTACTCCTCTTCTTTCTTATAGAACTTATCAAGCGTAGTCGGTTCCTTCATCTTTATCCATCTTCCGAATTTGGTTGTTTTGTCTATAGCGTCGAGTAAAGGCATGAGAATTATGCATGGCTTTGGATTCCTCACTTCAGACAAGGCAACATTGAATCGGCTGAGGAAGGCTTTGACAGTTTCCCCTGGATTCTTCGTCATTGCTGAAAGTGTTATAGCATCCTTGGCTTTAGTAGCATAGAGGCAGAACTGCTCCCTGAACTTTTTGGTGAGGTCAGAAAATCAATCGATAGACTTGGGTGGCAGCTTTGTGACCCATAGTGATGCAGCACCTTCTAAATTGAGAGGAAAGTACGTGCATCTCATCTCATCGGTCGCCTTAGCTGCATTCATATGCCATTCATATTTAAATAGGAAGTAGTTCAGATCAACGAGACCGTTGTACGGAGGCAAAGTCAGAGGATTGAACTTCTTCGGACATTCTGCTCCAAGATTCTTTCGGTGAATGAAGTCCTATCGGGAGAGAAGCCCCATTCTCTTTCGTCATCCTTGCTAGCTTGATTCTTTTTCATGGGTCGTTCTACCATGTCTGAGATTTATTCTTCGGTGCTATGGCGCTCTATGAAGCTAAGCTCTTTACCAAATGTTCGTCTAGGCATATGATCTCGATTGGAGAGCTTAGGCCCTTTGCCTTCTCGACGAAGAGGTGCTCCCTTGATAGGATTGGCGGCTTTTTGAGCATTCACCTCGGAATGGTTCTTAGCTTTTGATTTCAATCCTTCGATATATGCTTCGTCCTCGTCACTTGCCCCATCATAATCGTCTTCCATATTGTTATTGCGGTTATAATCGAAAATAGGCGATTTGTCATTTTCGTCGAAATCCACATGCACTTTTGGAGGGGCTTGAATTGGTTGAGCATTTAGAAGAGCGTTCATTTTCTCCATTAGAGCATCATTAGCATCAATCAAAGTTTTATTTGAAGTTTCAATTCAGTGGTTCACGTTGGAAATAGCGGCGTTTAGTTCATTTCTAGTCATGCTAGCTCCACTTGTCGAGTTTTCACCAACATCGAAACAGTTAGTAAGCGGTGTCTCTTCATTAGCAACATTATCAGCATTTTCCACATGATCTTCTTTGATTTAGCCATAACTTCGGAGAAGAATGCGGTTTAGAGCTTTAATGCAAGAATATCAATTTTGGGAGAGTGCGAGAAGAGGTAGGAGATGCGAGCACGACCCACGGTGGGCACCAATTGTTTGCTCAAAATTTGGGATCAAACACCAAAGGTGTTAAAGTTATACTTCTACAATTCGATAAGAATATGGAACCACGTAATCACAAAATAAGCGAATAAAAGCAAGTAAAAACACAAAGGAATTTTTATAGTGGTTCGATTCGCTATGAATTTACGTCGACTTTTAACCAATTCTCATTATGATATTAAAGCTTACAACATATAAATTCCCCATATTACATTCATTTCTCTCTTTTAACTCTCATTTTTCTCTCTTTATGGTTTGATTTCACTTGAATTCGATGAAGATAAGTAGAGAGGATTTTAGCTTTGTGATAAATGTCTAATCACTTGAGTGCTTCATCCATCTTCATGATCTTCATAGATTTCTTAGTGGATTAACAATTGACTTAAACTTCGGAAAGAGTTCGAGAAGATTTGAGATCATTTGAATGGTGTTTGAGAGATTTATCTTGTAGCTTGAATTAGAATGAGGATCCTTAGATTCAATCAGAGAGAATTCTAATCATCCTTCACTTAAATTTGATCTTCATAAAGTTAGAAATGAGTTGATGAATCCATAGAAGCCATTAGAGAAGTTTTAAGTGAGGTTTCAATTTGGTAGAGTCTCCTTGTAAGAATGAATTTTCAGTCCCCCTCCCTAATGGATTATGAGGGGTATTTATAGGTGATGTTAGCCCAGGTGGCAATTCTGTAGTTATGCTAAAAACGCCATGACTCAATTCGACATGACTCAATTTCGACATGACTTCATTTCTCCATGAGTCCATTTGCCATGGATGCTTCTCATGACATGAATTACCAGGTAGGTTCCATGCGACATGAAATGAATACGTCATGAAAGCTCCCACACGCCATGAACCACATATGCAGCATGACTTGATGCCACGACACGCGACATGATTCCTGGAATGACTTGATTAAATGAAACCGACCTATGCAATGCCAACTGTCTTCCGGTGATGTTCACATATAGCAATTTATATGTTAAATTTTTTAATGGATCCGATATGAGTGTATTTGCGGTTTGATTGCTTCACGTTCTGGTATACACGAGACCAAGTTACGACATGCTTTAGGGAATGACTTTCTCTAAAAGGTTCAGCGGTATGGCATAACCGCTGAATGGTCCCCCTTCTAGAAGCTTATCCTCATTTCGCCATGTGTACTTGTTGATCCCCCTTTTGTAGCTCATGACATGAATTAATTAACGTCATGAATCCCTTGACGACTTAATGGAGAAGCATACCCAATCGGAGCACGTTCCTCTTGCATGTTCAAAGACATAATGTAGCTCTTTGTAGAAGCTTTTCTGGTGAAGATCATTCCAGCGTCAGGTGCTTTTGATTGCTTTTAAATATGGCCAACTTCATGAAATTGACGCCATTATTTTACTTACGGTATGACCTAGCATCACAACACGTGGCATGATTACTCTATCAACATCTCATGCTGGTCCGTTATCCTTTCATATGCTATGACTAATATGAATTGGCACCATGTCGTAGTAGCGTCTTAACACCATGTCGCATTCAAGTTTCAATTTCATACTGTCAATATGTTATGACTTGGCTAGTTCATATACTGCGCTGTGAATTAGTTACGGTATGAATCATGTCATACCAACGACTTAGTTCGAGCGGACGATATGGATTGGGCAGACGACCTAACTTATGTTGTGCCAACGACCTTTAGTGACATGGTCTGCCATATATTTCATGTCGCGTTAACGACTTGTCTTGTCTCGACGACTTGAGTGGGTACGGCATGGAGCATATTGCTTTGACGGCTTACCGCTTAGGCCGTAACCGGTCCAAAGCTGTTTGTCACTGACTTCTGGAGCTGCATTATAGTAACTGTGTTAACACTAGACATCTATATATACATAGCTAAACCTAAACCCTAATTCATTAACAAGAGGAATGGTGCCTCCATGCTCCTAAAACCTAAAGTGACCTAGCCTCCACCCTAATCAATCAATTCAAAAGGGAAGATAAAGATAACAAATCGACGCCTACATCAATGGAAAGCTAAATCAACTCTAGAAAATCAGATCCTAGAATCGTTCTTCTCTTTCTTAAACCACGATTTGTGAGTACAGTTATTTTCAGATATGAAATTTAATTATGATCTTGACATGGGTATAAATCTGAATTGGAAATCTATCTTATTCTTGTTTATCAGATCTGTTTTTCTATGTAGATCCATCTTATTCTTCTTTATCAGATCAGTTTTTCTATGTAGATCTATCTTATTGTAAATACTTTATATCTCTTCCTTCCTTCTATTCTATAGCCAGTCTACTACGAGCCTGAACCAAATCTCATAAGAGATTGACACGCGAACGCCAAATTTGGGGAAAATATTGAATGATGCATAATTGGACATAACTGATTTATGACTAAATTGAGAACACAACATAAGTTGTAATTTAGGATCTAGATCTAGGCATACTATATGTGACGGTTTATGGTTTGGAGAACTAATGTATGACAACATATGACTTGTAATTTGGGGACATAATGCATGTTATAATTCTAGATCTGATTTTGAGGACATAATACATATTGTAATTTAAGAGCTAGATTTGGGGCATATTTTATATGACGATCTATGACTTGGAAGAAAAAGGATATGTGACTTAGGCCTGAAAACATATATCAAAATAGGGATAACTATTAATGTGAATATGCCTAATTCATATTTTTGGATATTTGACATACGCGGTAATCAACGGCCATAAATTGGCATAATTCATATTGTATATCATGATTTGGGGCTTTTAGAGAATATTCTGTATTGTGGAAAATCTAACTAAATTTGGGCATATGTTATGTTGAGAATTATGACCATAATTTAGGCATGTAAAATGAGGCTTAATTTATGATTAGGCAAGATATGTTAATAGAACTTTAGGATATGTTTAAATCTATTAAATTGCCCAATCCGCTAGATCTGTTGGAATTGAATACTGTGCTTTGGGTATGTAATCTGTAGGCTCGATCAAAAATTGAGCAAAACATGTTAATGGAACTTTGAATAATCTGCTGTAACTTGTAAAGAATTTAATTTGTTGAATTGGCATAATTAATTTGATATTGGATTTAGCTACAAATAAGAATGCTGAGACACGAGGTTAGACTCTGTTTGCGGTGGAAGCCTGCCTGGACCCAACCGTCTTAACTAGCAACCTCAAACTGTCAGTCTAATGTGAGATGTCGTAGGCATAAGGATGCTTAGACACGAGGTTAGGTCTGGCTTGTGGCAGAAGTCTGCCCGGAACCGCCCGGCACATCCAGAGGCCACAAGCTACCAACCTAATATGAGAGGTCTGTGCATTAATATTTAATTAATGCAAATATAAGATAAATATGATGCCTAAAACGTGTTGGGTGGATAGGGTTAAAACAACTGGACTGATGAATCTAATAAACCCGTTTCGTGAATCTGTAGACCCAATACAAAGTTAGGTAAAACAATCTGTATGTCTGTTAATTTGTATATCTGATCCTTTACTCTGAGAACTTGTTAATATGTACATCTAATCCGTTAGTCTGAAAACCTGTTAACTTGTATGTATGATCTGAAAACTAGTTAATCTGAACTTTGTACATCTGAAATCTGTAAACAAGTTAATCTGAAATCTGTTAGTCTGGGGACACAAGGTTAGGAGGGATAATTACTTGTGTCATCTGTTGTTTGGGACCCGTATTAGTCAGTAACCCTTTCTGGTATCAAAACTATGACCCAACACTAAGAGGGGTCCGGGCATGCTTACTGGACTAATTGTAATAGGTTCACTTTGATAATGACGAGGGGGTGTTGATGGCGCATTCCAACCGGGTTATGTGCATGCATGGATCCAGTCTGCTCTGAGGATGTAAGGCACCGTGACATTTGTAAATAGGTATGTGTCTATAGGTTGCCACTTTAGGGAGTGATACACCCTTCTGTGGGGCCGGCATAGGGTATTTATGTATTAGGGAGCCGATCGCTTAGGGTAGAATTTAGGGTACACTTAGTTCTGTCTATTTCTGTTGGGGTACCATCTGTTTCTGTTGGGGTGGTAACACCTATCTGTTTCTGTGTGGTACCGTCTGTTGGGGGTGGTAAAGGCCCATTACTAGTGTACACCCAACTCTAATATTCTGTTTCCGTAGGGATTATTCTGTTTCTGTCTCTGATTTCGTTCCTGATTCTGTTTCTGTACTGTCTGTCTCTGTTCGGGTGGTAAAGGCCCATTTCTAGCATCGTGTTTCTGAAGAGATCATTCTGTTTTCTGTTTAGACAATAGGACAACACCTAATTCTGTTATACTAGTACTAGTGCAGAGAAGTGAAAACTAAGTAAGGAGATTAGCTTAACCTATATCATTCTGTTTCTTCTATTAACTTGCTACTCCTGTTACGGCTATCTCTCATCCAGATTTATTTACATGTCATGATACTGTTATCTGTTTTTATGCTGAAATTCACTAGACTCACCAGACGTATGACTAACCTAGTTTGTTTCGCCTCTTTTCTTCCGTTCCTGCCCCAGGTACCCAGGTTGGGAACGTAAGAGCTTGACTTAGATTTCTCTCTTCTTGAAGTGCTAGAGTGCTTGAAGTATTGCTTGGCTTTGATTCTACCTATTTATGGCATTTTCTGTTGGGGATTATGGTTTAAAATTATGTACTCTGAAGGCTTTTGTACAAGACTGATATTTATGTACTTGAATTCCGATATTGTGGTTATGAAAGATGTAACCAAACTTATTTATGTTTTCTGCTGTAATAAAGTTATAAATTTTTCAAGTACTACTTTATCTGTCTTGTAAATTTCTATTCTGTTTACTTATAACGTTCCACCGAAGTTAAGGCATTCCCTTTGCGAGTGACCTTAACGGAAGTGGGGTGTTACATAGCGCTTCAAAGGAAATACAAAAGAAAAAAATAGTTTTAAAAAATATTAAAACTGAAAATGCTAAGTTGTTTTTGAAAGAACATGGTACTTATATTACAAAGAAAAAGATACAGAGATAGGTTCGAGCTGGTAATAAAATACAACTCACACATAAACGATTACTATACAAAACATAAAACCAGCTCGAACAATAGACACAGCACATTACTCAAAACACCTTGAAGAAACAACAAACAAACACCTTGAAAACACAAAAGGAAACCCGTGAAGGACCACACAGCTAGCGTGCATACTAACCATACAACTACTCCAAAATACACCCAAGGCTCAAAATAGGGCCCGACACTACCAGCCAACAATAGTAATCCACGCCACAAAAGCATGATCCACAACAAAGCTGTTGGATCTAGATTAACCTTAGAGGGGGAGGGGGGTTGAATAGGGTTTACCGTAGTTTTACGCGGAGTTAAAAAATTGACGGATATTAAATAAAAAATAGATCACAGAATGCAGTAGAAATAAAAAGCAGAAAGGAAATAACACACAGAGATACCCAGCTTCGGCAAAACCCTGCCAACTGCTGCATTCCTAAGGTTTCTACTAGGTGATAGAACTGATCCCGCATACAAGACCATGTACACTCGCAAACCTTGCTCCTATTCTAACCCTACGCTCAAAACCCTAGACTGACCGATATCCCCTCGACCAGATTTTCTGGAATTACAAACCCGTAATCCGTAACCCTAGATTTTACAGACTCTAGCAAACTGCCAGCTAAACCCTAACTGGATTCCCTATAGATTTTACAGACTCTAGAACTGGTTTGGACGATTTACAAATGAAATTGAAATACAACAAAAATTTAACAAAGAAAAAACAAAAGCCAAGTTATAAAAAATAGACTCCCTTTGAACAAATAGGCCGACCACATTCATGTTGGTTCCATCCTTATTTGCTTTGTCTTGTTCACTTTCTCTCGTGGAATAAAAATGGCGGCGACAATGAAATTAGGGGTTTTCTGCTCTCCCAAATCGATCACAAATGCTTATGTTTATTCAAGAAAATGATTTCTGAAGGCTCGATTCTCTGCAGCTTTCCAGATCGACTTGGATGCTGATCAAAATCTAGAAGAAAGTGAGTTTCTCTGATTTTATCTACAGACTTCTTTTTATTATTTGTGGTTTTGATCAATCATGCCAGTGATGAATTGGTGTCACTATATAGGGTAATTCGAAAACCCTAGTAATCTCTGATTTCATTGTATGACATTGCCCTGATTTATGGCTGTTTTCCCATTTTGATTTTCTTGAATGAATTTCGGTTTTCTTGGCATTGAAATGGCTTGCGAGATTTCTGTGTTACATTTCAAACAATTTTGAATCACTTGCCATATATTTCTTTAATTTATTTCACTGCGTTGATTGTGAAAAACGTTGCCTTGATGAATGACTATGATGTATGAATGAAAACATTTGTTGCCGAATACACTTTCTCTGATTTCGAATTGAAAGAGAATCTGGAAATATTAGATTCCTCTATTTTGATGAGTTGTATGAATTCCTTGATTGAATCAGCAGTGATTTGGATATAGCAATTCAGGAAAGAATATTTCATTAGCTGTCCCTCAAAAAAATATTCCAAACCAATATATATATTGATTAATTTTTTTATTTAAAAAAACTGGAAACATATTGATGCTTTCCTCTTTTAACATTCTTGGCTTTGAAAACTTGCTGTAAATCTCTGGCAATATGTTGAATTTAATTTCTTCTCCAAATTGATTGATAAAAGATTTTCCAAAAAGAATTCTTGCCAAAGTTAAACCATTTGTCATGCTTCACCAAGTGTAAAACTGCTACACTAATTACATGTACACCATGCTATTTTACCATATATGCTGTGCCATGTTTTCTGAACGTTGCAAACTGATTTGCAATGTGCTCTCATGCTTGAATTTATTGAAAACGTCTACTGCCTGAACCAATGTATATACACTTATAGCTTGTATATATTTGTGATAACAATACCATCATCCATGCTGCATGCACCCTGTTCATATCTTCTTTTGTCACTTTGAACTTGAGGCTGAGTTGTTTCACCTTTTGACGCTGCATCAATTACTGTCGACCATCCATACTACATGCATTTATCATGTTGAGTTGCACTTGAAAATTATGCTGCACCAAACATAACACAACTTCTTTTATGTATACACTTGCTGTTGCACATTAAACTTTTATACTGCCATGTTATTGTTTCATTTGAACATCCTACACCACTATCTGAGCTTGAACTGAAATGATTTTGCTAATTTGTTTTGGCCCTGTCCATATGAATATTGGGTTAATCTTCTTCGAATCCTTGAGCTTGGCTTTGCTGCATGTATATTGTGTCGACCATCTTGGCTTCATTTGTATTCTGGCTTTCATTTGTCAAACAGAATTGCCAGCAAGTCTGCAATGAATCACCCATTTTTTCCATGTTATACAATTTACTTACTGTCTCATATTACATGTTGATATGTACGCCCATGTTGTTTCATCTGTTAGCTATATATGATGTACATATGTTCATGTTGACACACACAGGCTCGACCATGATTGACTCTCTTAAATCTGGTTTGATCTTATCACTTGAATATCTTTGACTCTGTTGCACCATGTAATTGCTTTACTTGCACCATTTTTCATAAATTTGTTTGCAACACCACTTGTGTCTATAGTGTTGCTTTGCCCATCCATTCTTGTATTACCACTTTGATCATGTGTATTGACCATGTTTGTTGACTTTACTGCTGCCATGCTGTTTGCCACCATGTATCTTGATGCTGGTCCATTCTTATGTGTTCCACCACTGTTCTATTGTGTGTTCTCGCACTTGAATCACTTGTATGGCCTTGGCCCATGTTTGTGTATGTTTATTTGGGCTGCCTTGCTCTCCGACCTAATGAGATATGCTTGCACTGAGTCGAGATGGTCCTCATTGCTACTCCTTAGTTGCTTACTGATTGGCGAGGCAGTGCACACGTGTATATTTATACACGCGTGTATATGCAGCCATCAGACAAGATTTCCTATCCCTGTACTATACATATACAAACTGACTGGACATAGATGAATTAGATCAAGTCATGAAAATTGATGAGAAACACATCAGAAATCCGAGGCAAATAAAATTTTAAAATTTAAATTTATATTCGCTAGAATTTAGAATATTATTTCTGTTCCATACACTGTGTGTGTTTCTGTATATGACAGGTAAGCAGATGATGATTGGACTGACGTAGAGCTGTGAAGACAGAAGACTGAAGACAATGAATGAATTAGTTTCAGTAAATGTGTTTGTATATGAAAGTGAAATGTATATAAAATTGTATAACTTAGTGAAGTGTTGTCGTGATTCTGTAGTAAAAGAGCTGTGTATATGAAAATAGAAAATTGTATTGACAATTGTAATAAACAAATTTGACTAAAATAATATACTATTTTATTATCTTCAAACAAAATTTTCTATCGTATTCAATTTATTTACAAGTACAGTATTCTGTGAATGTATATGAAATGTGATGTGCTCTAATAGTGGAGTTATAAATAGATGTACTGTTTGAATGTTTGAAATAAAATATTTTACTTAAATAAAATACTGTGTGAATATTTGAATGTTTGTACAGTCGTATTTTATTTAAATATAAATATTATATTCCTGTCTGTGATGTGATATAATAGTACGATTACAAACACATTTATAATAATATTTATTTGGTTGTTATCATCAAACAAATAATCATATAATTGTGTATACAACACCGTTATATACAACAATCTCCCCATTTTGATGACAAACAAATAAAAGATTTTGAGCACAATAAATGTGTTTAATAGTGAAAATTGAACTCCCACTATTTTTTTGCTCCCCTTACAACAGAAAACCCCCCCTATAACTATGCATGAGTGAACTAAACTGAATAATAATGAATTTTCAAAATTAAAAAATTTATAAAAGATTCACTCACAAATCAAAATCTCAACCCATTCTCCTCCTTTTGTTATCATCAAAAGGACACAAAATTTAAAATATAGATGAAAAATGACTAAAATTTAATATCAGCTTAAGAGGAAGAACGGTCATCATAAATCTCAATCAGTCAAACAAAAATCATAATATTCTGAGAACAGGTGGCATATTTCACATTGTAGAGAATGACAGATTTACGATGAATTTTATATAAATTGGAGAGAGTTACAAAAATATGATTTCCAATTATTTTTCAAAAGATTTTTGAAAAAATGAGCACAAAAACAGTGATGGATTTGGACTATAGTTAATAATTCAATTTAAGTGATAAAGTCGAATAATCTCAAATCCCAATACCTATCGATCAACAAATCATAATACGTCATAAGATTTCAACACATTTCACAAATAGAAAAATGGATCGATAGGCTGGTTTTTACACACCAAGAAGAATTTCATATAAATTGTTTATTTATTCAAATTATCCTCTTTACTTTTAATTTAAAAGCACACTGACCACGCATAACCAGAGCTTGGATTTTTTAATGAGGTAAGTCGCAGCTTAAATGATAAGTTGTCTCATAACCATGCATGACCAGAGCTTGGATTTTTAAATGAGGTTAGAGACACACTTATAAATTAATTATATATTTATCATTCTCAGCTTCAAAGGAAAAAACTCCTCAGTATATAAAACCAATATGGATGATAGAAATGTGATAAGTATAGAAATGGTTTGTGAAATAAATTTCTAAATTAATATATTACGAAATATGATCAAATGTACCGAGATCATTGAAAATTTTCAATTGTCACGAATTCTGAAAAATAACATAGTCCCATTCCTATCACAAATATTTCCACTGTTTTTCGAAAGGATTTTAAAACATATTAACTCTCCACATTAGTATAAAATTATCATGGATGGCAGAAAGATGATAGATAAAGGAGATGATCGCGAAATAATTGCCAATTCAAAGATATTATAATAAATGTTCAACCATCATGAAAATCAAAATAAAAATCTCCTCTTGTTATGAAATATACTGCAGTCACAATTCATCACGATTATAGAATCTGGTAATAATTTTGATGAATTATAAATACAATTCAATTTGGATATTGATTTCAATTTCTGAATGAATAATCAATAAATAATTTTAAAATTGAAAATCAATTACAAGAGGGATATGGAGATCTATACAAAACAAGAGGGATTAAAATATATACCAAAATTCAGCACAACTGATACCAATTGGTGTCCCTATTAATGAAGATTGTAACAAGATACTGGAGATAAACTAAGATATCACAAACAACAGAAATTCAAAGCCCAAGCAGGCAAGATAACAAACTAGGCACAATAATTTCATCTATCAGAGCAGCGGTCACAAAACAGGCAGTTATTTGAAAGCATTTTTCAATGACAGTATCAAAGCAGCACAGAAAACTATATCACAACAGGCTTGTCAGAGGATGTTTCTGAAGGTCACAAAACATGATTCATGATTCAAGATTAAAAATATAGTCTATTTTAAATCATTTGATGAAATGTGGAAACATCAGGATTTAATGAATCAATCACACCAGATTATTAATTTTTGATTCGAGATATGTTTGTGATTCTAGCAAATCAATAATTTCAAATGATTTTAAACAAATAGATATTCAAATCAAATAATCATGAAAAAATAATAAGTTTCATATTTTTCAAAGAATATTTCACAAAATTTTCTAACAAGCACACATGAATAATTTCAGATTATTTACATCAAGATTGAGAGATAATATAACGACCCAAACTTCCCCTGTCTCCAAAGATAAGAGAAAGAACAGATTGCTTTAAGAACTTGACAAATCAGAAGACAAACAGAAGAACATTTCATTGCTTGTTACAACAATTTATATCAGAGTACAAGAATATACAGAGTATGAATAAATATTATACATTAAAAAAATATCAGAGATTTACAAATTACAATGCAGCGGAAAATAATACAAAACACAACTGAAAGAGATACATGGATACAGAGCTTTCCGAATATCATTCTAGTCGTAAACCAGGATCCTGTGAGTATAAATCTGCAAATCCAACTACTAGCTGCCCGTGTGGGAAATAAGAGCACCCAGAGTTTAGGTTAAAACAATAAACTCCAGGTCAGTCATGTGACTAGTGTGAGAACTAAAATAGTTATTAATCTAATTTTAAAGTTACGTATATCAAGGGACCACGCCGTATAACACAGAACGGGTTTACCCCTAAGAATACCAGTGCAAAAAAAAACAGCGCAATGCTAAATAAAGAACATTGAAGCTATTATAAGACTCAGGTCCCATCACACAATGCAACACAAGCCGGAGGATAGAGTTTTTTCCTTATAATAGCCAAAAATGCCTGGTACGTGAAATTTCATATTTTACTATTACTATAAGTGTATAATGTCAAAACAATTTAAAATATAAATGTATCAATCATAGACGGCATGAGTGCCCCATCCCACTATATCGCCATACTAGCCTCTATAATCAAAACCGCAAAATGTTGCATTGGAAGTTGGATTTCCATCTGTGAACCAAGGCAAGGGATCGTTCTTACCGCTTCGAGACTGTCGAGCCCGAGCCTCAGGACCCAGACTTAGGTGGGCTCTTGGATCGTCAGGGCCAGTCCACACGAAGTGGATTAAAATGCCGGAACACTTCATTTCCTTACCCTATGGGGTGTAAATTTGGTCTGTATAAAGACCATCCATCGGCTCTGCAGAGACCAAAATAACCGAGGCGTCTCGTTATCCATCATCCACATAAGTAAAACGTCAGGACTTGCAAAATGCTGACACCACTCCTGGCTAGAAGGAAACACATGTCCTCCCTGAAGTCCTTTCCCGTTTCTGGTTCACACCAGGGTTCGAGGCTCGTGAATTAACGCTACACAAAGCTATGCTATATTAAAGTTGTGCTTTGATCATCAACCACAAGACTCTGATTTTCAATAGAAGCCTTGATCATTTGCATCTCAGCATGCCACATAGGCAATTCACGCTATGCAACCGATGTCTATCAATCATACAGAATGAAATCCGATGTCAGACACACATCTATTTACAAGTTCGTTCTGGGACTGAACGAAACTGGAGGCACCTTATTTCTCGTCCCATATGTCCAATACAGGAGAGAGTCCCTTGCATATCCGGCCGATCTCCATGTACATCTGAACGATTACCACTTATTACCTTGTCTTGGGTGTACAGCCAAATCAAGACATTAGTAATCATCCAAACGATGTGAAGACCTCCGGTCTTCAACCACCGTCTTCATCGTCGACATATCGTCGATTCAGTTTCTCAGAATGGGATAAACCCGGTCTTTATGAATAACTCGCATATATTATAAATAAGTGCTAAAAAACACAACATACACCTCATTCTAATCCAGAATATTCCTTTATTCAAATATTCTTATACTTTGGGAAAGGTTCCCATTAATTTTATCAAAGATAAATTCTTTAAATTTATTCTTTAATCTCCCTTTGGATTTGAATCCAAATCATATTAAGGTTTTCCAAACTAGGCGGGATTAGCGATCCTTATCGAAGTAATCATTTATTTTATTTCCCAGTCCCAACCTATTCATCCCATGAAGCAAAACTGGTAATACTTCATATCTAACACCACAGTGTTATCGGTAAATTCAATTACCATTTCACGTTCAAATCTAGTTAAAGATTTAACTATCGCCTGGAGTAAAACTGGTGGTACCCCATTCTCGATCATTTCTTGGATTTGATCATTTTAGTTATCAAATTCACCTTTCAATCTATTTAAAGATTCATTAAAACTATAATTCAGTTTTAATTTCCAAAAATCATTACTTAATGATTATTCATAGTTAAGAAATTAATCTGATCTTTAACTGGGTTAAAGAACTAATGTCATTTAAAACATAGCTCACGATAAACCCAAAATCACATTCCATTATCAATGGAAACTTCATGGAATAAAAATCAATATATTATATATATAATCGATATGAACTTCCATATTCAACCGATAATATAAATGGAATAACGGCCAAACCTTTTAAATTCCATATATATATTACAGTCTTCCTCTACAGAAGCTCACTTCGATTATTACCAAATCGAATTCCATTCAATTCCAATTTAATATGTTAAATTGGAAAACTTTACTTTGGAAAATCTTCTTTAAATCTTACCAAAAGTTTTATAAATTCCAAATCGCATTTCACTGTAAATCGGGTTAAAGAACGAATGTCATTAAAAACACAGTTCACGATAAACCCAATTCGCATTCCATTTTATTCTAGTTATTAAATACAGTTGGAAACTCTAACATTCTTAATTAAAAGATTTATTCTCTTCACATGGGGTTCAAGAACAGTGTTACTGAAGACACCATTCATGACAAACCCAAAATCCCATTTGATATTAAAAACAAGGCTCTGAATAGAAAATATATCAGCTTATATTCAATATCCAATACTACAACCAACAAATATCGTATTGGTAATAACGCTACAAATATATCTTTCAAATTTCCATAACAATATCTGTATAATCACTGAATCCAACATCGAAATATTCCGAAGACAATTTCGATTCAAATCCATTCCAATTTTTATATCGGAAATCCTGGTTATTTTTAAAACCATTTCCAATCCAATTTATTTATTTAAAAATATTGAATTTATTATTCTAGTTCATAACTAGTTCATTTCAATAAAAATACATTTTAATCTTTTCAAATATGGAATTTTTCATCCTAATTCTTTCCAAATCATTTATTATGATTTTACACAAATTATCGATATTTTTAATATTTTTATCAAGGCCCGTATAGTCGATTTCCGTGAACGACCATCGAACTGCACTTACAACGACCTTTTCCATATTTGATTTGGACATAATTCCAAATTCAATCATTAGATTTCAAATATCTAATATTCTTTGGAAAGCTCTTTTCGATACGAACCTAACGGTTCTGGTTTTAGAGAATCCGACGGTCGGATCTCCCGTAATGTCCGTTCGAAGTCAATGGTCGAAATTCACGAACTTCCGCGGTGCGGCGCGTTCTATTCAGGCCATTATATATATACATATATTATATATTATATATATTTCGTCGATTTTCTTTCAAAACGTATTTTATAAATCATTTTAAATTCGTTTTCTAAACGATTTCAACTTCATATTCAATTTCAAATCAAAATTGAATATTCCATATCATCGATATATAAATGATAGTATTTTTCAAAACATTGTATTTTGAAATCAATTCCTTTTCGATATTCATTATAAAATGAATAAAATCGATATAAATATCGTTCACGTCAAAATGGTGTTAATCTAATCAACAAGGCTTTATATACTTAAATATATTCATGTCCATCCCAAATCGGACATCAAAATCAGATTTTGATCTTTTACTGAATATTATTTTAAAATGTTTATTATTTCAAAATATTCATTATTCTAAAATATTCATTATTCTAAAATATTCATTATTTCTGGTCTGGAATCCGACACAATCAATTACCATATAATGTTATTTATATAGATTTCATACAACACATGTACACAACAACAACCAGACACATTCAACCATCATCCAGAGTGCATTCTACACTGCATAAGCATTAAGTATAAATATTCAACGCTTACATAGCTTGTTAGCCAATCGATTGACATGCCACTAAACAGTTGGGATTAGTGTACATCAAAAATCATCCCAACACCCGTGTGGGGTTTTCAAACAACAAACACAGATTTATTTGTGCAGTTGGGAGATGTGTAAAATTTATCGTCCTAATCAATATCAGTCAAATGTGTGTACATAAACAAATCCTCCGATTTGTAAATGAATATTTATTTTATTCATGTCAACGTTAAAAATTATATTTTTAGCGATAAAATATTTTATTCAACATATAATATTGTATTCGGTTCATTTATACAATAAAAATGATATTTTTATTGTTCTAACATATTTAAGAAAATTTTGGCGGCATAACGGCGCGATATCAAAATCGGGTAATGTCTAGCATTACCCATGTCTTGTTATTGGCTCGCGCCATACACGCATAACAATTCTAATCCATTCATTTCACCCAAACAACCAAATTCAACCAAACCAAACAATCAAACAATTCGTCCATGGTCTCTGGACGACGGAGAACAGTTCATATATGAAGTTATAAAAATAAATAACTGTATATGAAAAAAATATGGTGAGGAGTTCTCACTTTAGGTTTCCACTCTACCGTGCTTTATTGTCGCTCATATTCGCTGTTCTGATTCTAACGCAATCTGTTTCAATGTAATTTACATTAAAATCAGATTTTCAACATTGCTATATATAATAAAAAAATCAGATTTTTACATCGCTATACATATATTAAAAATCTCATTTTTAGGTCGCTACTTCATATACAAAAATTATATTTTTATATCGCTAACTTCATAAAAAAAATCAAATCTTTTCTTCGCTTACTACGTAAAAATAATATATTTATATTCTCTATTATATAAAAATCGTATTTTTATTTACCTTTCATACATATAAAAATCCTATTTTTACTTCACTTCCTAGATAATAAAAATCATATTTTTCCTATTTGCTACACATATAAAGATTTCATTTCTATTTTGCTAACAAATATATCAAGATTTCATTTTTATTTCGCTAACAAATATATAAAGTCATACTTTATTTTATCTACATAAAAATCCTTCTCTTTATCTAATAAAAAAATATCTCAACTTTAACTAAGTAAAAATCTTAACTTTATCTAATTAAAAATCTAATTTCTATTTAAATAAAAACCCTATCTTCTTCATGCCATTCACATAAATAAAAATCAAATTTTTATCTAATTAAAATTTATATTTTTACCTAACTAAAAATTGTATTTTTATAAAATAAATATCAGGTTTTTACCAAATTAAAATCGGATCTTTACCTAATGAAAATAAAATAATAAAAAAATAAAAAAATAATCGGAGATACTCACGGTTTTTGGATCGGAGGAGGGTGGAAGAGCGTCGCTGGCCAGGTGGTGGCATCAGGAGGGTCCTACGACGACTGTTGGGGGCTTTGGGGTGGTTTGGGCGTTGGGGTTCAATGGGAGAAGGAGGAGCGAGGTTTGGCCGGAGTAGGGATCGGAGGGGAGGGGGCATGGTGCTGTAGCGTGGCGACAGCCACCTGGAGGCGCGGCGGCGCGCTTAGAGGGAGGGGCAATGGAAATCGTGGGTAACGGGGTTTTCTCTCTCTCTTTTTTTTTTATTTTCTTCTTTGACTTTTGAACTAGAGAGAAAGGGGTAAGGGGTTTTAATATATATTTAATTTACTTTATTTTCCCAAAAGCAACTTTTTAATTTAAACTCCAAATCGAACCCACCGACTGTCGTCCCCAGCTAATTTCCCCCACTCCGAACATAATGGGCTATGTTTCGTACGCTAATTCGCTTGTTACAAACAGTTTCCTTTAAATTTAAAATATAAATCAATATATTTTAAATTCAAACACATATTTTAATTTACCGGGCCACATACTGATTCTAAAAATTCCAGAAAAATAAATCTGGCTATGTTTTGACGATACGGTCCTAACAAAACTAATTTCATCAAATTTGGAGACCGTTTGAAAAATGGCCATTTTCTGGTCGATCCAAATTGACTGAAACTGTTAAAACACGTTTTACTTCGCCACGCTCACATATTGATTCCAAAAATTATGAAAATTGGAATTACATCATAACTTGACATTCCGGATCCAATAAAAGTGGTTTTGTCGAAAACGGAGGTCGTTTGCAAAATGACTATTTTTAAGGGCTTTATTTCCATAGCGACTATTCTGAATTTTCAATTGGGCATAACTTTTTATTCCCACTACGAAATTTCAATTTTTCGGATTCGTTGGAAAGACATCTTCAAATAGATTCAAATGTTTTTGGTTTTGCTAAAATCCGGTTTATTTTGAATCCTGTACATTCATTTGAAATTTGAAATCGAATTTTCAAACTTCCGCGCCATTTCCAGTTCCTTTTATAATTAAAATAAATATTTATATTCTAACTTCGATTCAAATAAATATATACATTCTAATTCTATTCAAAATAAATTTCTAGTCGTTATTATTTAAAATAAATCATTTTAAATATTCAAAATTCATTAAAATTGCCAAAATAAAAATTTCAAATTGGTTCTGATTTTCCGGGTTGTTACAATCTCCCTCACTTAAAATCTTTTCGTCCTCGAAAAGGAATGGAGTTGAAAGTTGTTTAACTAACCAACTCAACTTTCAATTTGGCTTTCATTCTTCAACTTTTCAGTTTCTAAGAATTTTCAAATTCTTCAAAAATGTGGCTAACACCCTAAATTTTTGAAAAATTTCGCCATAACCTCCTTTGTACGTGAGCACCAGGAAAATCCCCAAACCGCCACACAGGCCCTCTCATCCCAAAAGGAAAAAGAAAAAGCCAAGCGGTTAGCCAATCGGCTCATAAAAATCATCCAAACCCAATAAATTAGCAAACATGTATCTATTTGTTGGGCATACAATTTTATTCTTCTTCTCTAGCCTCCTTGCTATGACCTATTCAATGTATATGCATGCAACTTCAAACAATTTTCAATTCAGTTCAATATTTGACACAATTTGTTTATATTTATCGTGCATTCACATAATGGTTTCAACAATTCTATTAGTCAAACTAATAATCAAACAACACAATCAGCAATCAATTAGTTGATCATCATTTCAAACACATAATTTGGATACATAATCAAAATCACATTTTTGGTGCCAAATCACAACAATAGACCCTATCTAATTTTGGTTCTCACACCAGTCAATTGGAAATATTTAGATATCCCACTTTCGAAACTCGAAAATTAACTACTGATGCCGTACGTCATCAGTAGAATCATCTCCTGGCGACTAGAGTGTGATCCTATATCTATCTAGTATATTAAAACTTCGAATACATGTTTGCAAGGCGTATATGCAAAATCTTTATATATTGGATTGTCCAAATTCAATACAAATAAAATAATCAAATACGTATATGGTTTAAATTTTCAAAACAAAAATTGTTTTCATTTTAAAAATATACTCTTCACACTCATTCTAGGATACTACTGATCCTATTTCTAACGAGTCATTCTCATTGGATAATACTAATCCAATCTCTGATAAATTCTTTCGTTTGGTTCTAATGTGTCTTATTCTCAAGCTCTATAAACCAAAGCTCTGATACCAAATGTAACACCCCACTCCCGCTATGATCACTCACTAAGGGAATGCCATAACATCGGTGGAGTATTTTAGTGAATATAGAACAGAAAAATTACAACAAGACAGATATAAATAGTACTTGAAATTTTAAAACATCATCTCATAACAGCGGAAGTAAAACATGTCTGGTTACATCATAAAACCACAATAAAGGTCAAGTACAATATCCATCAAAATAAAGAAGTACATAATCCCACTCTCATACAATAGCCAAACAAAAGAAAAGATAACTGGATAACTGGAGCTTTACATCTATCCAAGCTCCTAAAGACTGGAACAGCAATCCGATCAAGCTCCACTACTGCTAGGATCCACCGTAGGACCTGAGGGTTGGGAAAAAGATAAAAACAACGGGGTCAGACATAAGTCTGAGCGAGTCCTATAACTTTAACAATACAATCGTTAAAGTAACCAGAGAAGACATAAACTGATATACGGTAACATATAGGGATGAATGGCTACCCTAAGCAGTCAACTAAACGAAGATAAAGGATAAAGACGCATCTACCCTCCCTAAGGTAAATTACTAAACTGCACCACACCAGTCGTTCCTAACTTAAAGGTTGATCCCACCCAAGGACTTATAAAATTTACTAATTAGTACCTGCGTACCCCTAGGTGACCAAGTAGGCGCCACGGGGCCCTACAATCCACTAGGTGTACACACTACTTCCCATTCGATCGGCTCCCTAACGTAGATACCCGTGCTGGCCCCACCGTGGGATGTATCATTCCCCAATGTGGCAACCTGATGAAACTAAAGGTGCACGGCTTATATCTACTCGATGCAACAACGGCTTACCTACCAGCCCGGGCCCACTCACGCATATGAAGCCCGTTGGACTTGCGTTGCCACCGCTAACCCGTTTGCCTCTTACAGTCAAGCCCAGTATGCGTGTCCCGTCCTCGACATGGGTCGAGCCCACAAAGATACGTATGGGTTACTGGTTGAAATGGGCCTCCACAAGCTACCCACCTAAGCTTGTCCCTTTTTCTAGTATATCCCACTTAACCCTTTAATCATGTTTTAATTACATGTTCCATTTTGGTTAAGTATTCTAATCGTATTTTCTATTGCCACCCAAGGCAACCACTAGATTTTCTCATGCCACCCGAGGCACCCACTTAACCCCTCATGTCCCTCTACATGCTAATGTGGTTAAGTGTTTCTTAATTAATTAATTAAGAACGTAACCTTTGTAAAGACCTCTCACATTAGACTGTCTTTTATGACCGCTGGTTAAGCCGGTTGGGTCCGGGCAGCCTTATGTCATAACAGAGTCTAACCTCGTGTCTTTACATTAATTACGTATTTAGTTTGTGCCTAAGACCTCTCACATTGGGCTAACATTTGTAGCAACTGGTTAAGCCGGTTGGGTCCGGGCAGTTTTACGCTACAACTGAGTCCAACCTCGTGTCTTAGTCAATTAATTACACCTAATTAATCACCCTCATAATTTTATATTAATTATCCCTAATTAATCAAGTTTTCTTAACATGGGTAGACCTAACTTAATAGGTAAATTCCCATGGGGTAGACCTAACTCAATAGGTAAATTCCCAACACATAGTATGGGTACACCTAACCAAATAGGCAAATTCCCATACTATGTTTATTTATTTTGTGTTATGCATAATTATATTAATTTCACACAATCTTATTAACTTATGCATTTAATTACCCCATCGTTCCCACGTAATTTCGTTCATGATATAACACATATAAAAGGTGTCAACTTGCATATGAATGAACATGTTTCAAAGGTGCCATCTTGCATATTAACAAACACATAACTTGCATATGAACTTGCATAACATGTCACATAACTTGCATATAATATGTCACATAACTTACATATTCATTTTGCATAACAAACTTGCATATTAGCTTATAGACTTGCATAATGTGTCATCATGAACTTGCATATTAATAAACATGTAACTTGCATATTTACATACATGTAACTCGCATATTAACAAACATGTAACTTGCATATAAAGAAACATGTAACTTGCATATTTACATACATGTAACTTGCATATTAACAAACATGTAACTTGCATATTAACAAACATGTAACTTGCATATTTACATACATGTAACTTGCATATTAACAAACATGTAACTTGCATATTTACATGCATGTAACTTGCATAGCATATTACCATGAACTTGCATAACATGCATATGATTACATAGCCCACAACTTGCATATTTAGCATCATGCAAACGTAACATACATCATATTAAACTTGCATAAGCTTACATACTCAACATGCATAAACATAAGATTAATGCTAACATCATATCATATGATTCAAAGCTCATTAACCCACATACAAAACCATAAATCTCATCACATCTCATCTAATTAGTTTACCAAAAGATCATCAAAGTGATAGAAACTCACAACTAGCAACTTTGAACACCAAATGAAGAAGATTAAGATGCTAAGAAGGGATTAGAAGTTGATTAGAGAGTGATTAGTATGCAACCCTCTTCATAAAATTAGTGGAGGCCATGAGAGCTAGCATTTTGCCATAGTTTAGTCACTAGGTTTAATTATGAATGAATTAGGGTAGGTTAGGGTCTTATTTATAGATTAGGCAAGTGTTTTAGGCCATAGGATTAACCCTAGATTCAATCCAAGCCATCAAAGCATGTCTTGGGGAAGAAGTCAAGTGTAGGAACCATCTAGGGCCTTTAGATTAAAGATGGACCATGAGAACCATTCAAATGCAAAATCTGCACTTGAGCGAATCGGCCCACGGGTTGACAGCCAAACACCCTGGATTAACCCCTAGTCGACCCAGCGGGCTCGGGTCGACTTAAAAAATCGGCCGGTTCGGTTATTCCCCTCTCCCAATTCGCTGTTTTGAGCATTTTTGCATATTTATTTATTAAATTTTCAATTATATATATATATATATATCAATATATATATATATATATATATATATATCTACACAACCCATTTCACTTAATTAAGTATACTTTAATTTGGGAATTTTCGTGAAACTTCGCGAGGCCATATCTTGGTCATACGGACTCCGATTTTCGAAAACTCGGACTCTATTTCGCGTATTTTTCCGAGACGAACGCAATGGCATAGCCCGTTTCCCTTGATTCCCATTTTAGAATTAAATTCTGCCTCGATTTATGTTATTACAGGTTATTGAAAATACGGGTTGTTACATTCTCCCCTCCTTAAAGGATTTCGTCCCCGAAATCTTCAAGTTAGGAAGAACATATCCTACCATCCAATCATCCATCTACTCAAAGCATCATCCACGAGCAATCATTGTCCTTACAAGATTCTAAATGCTGGATGGATATATGCAAAAGTGTGTGTATATGTACTTACCTAATGCGAAAATCAGGCGGTTACTGATACAGTAAACCTCCTTAATGCAAACCATGATAGTGCCATGCATCCAATATGTATGCGAAACCCTATTGACACATACAAATTTCTACATGCGTGCACAACCATACACAAAAATGCATCATCCATATGATAACACAGCCATGATACATCCATCAATCTAACTACCACATCCATTTATGCAATATGCAACATGAAGTGACTGAGCCGATCTAGTGCCTAATGTGTGTGTATATGCATCCACGAGCAACCACTAGCAAACAATTGCATCCATATGCATCCATCAACCATAACATGTTTCAAACACATGTTTCAACCATAGGTTTTACCCTATCTAAAGGTCATAGGTATTAGCGAGAGGATATACTAAAGATAAGATAAGTACTAGACAAGCAATAAAGGAGAAGTTAAAAGACATACTCTCAAAAAGAAATGGATACAAAGAACGCATCTTTGCTTCCGTCTCCCAAGTAGCATTGCTTTCGTCATCTCCCCATTGCACTTTAACTAGCTGAACTTCTCTGTTCCTCAACTTCCTAGTTTCTGACCCAAGGATGCGAGTAGGAGCTCGTCGAATCGTCGCATCACGCTCTACCTCTACATATCTAAGCAAGCTCGGCTCTACCACCTCCGCGGTCTCATGTAAGCACTTCCTCAAATGTGATACATGGAATACATCATGAACACCACTAAGTCTGTCGGGCAACTCCACCCTATATGCCATCCGTCCAATCCTTTCCTTAATAGGAAACGGCCCAACAAATCTCGGTGCTAACTTCCCTACGGACCCAAAGCGAACAACATTTCTCAATGGAGATACTTTGACAAAAACCATGTCCCCAACCTCAAACTCAAGATCCGTCCTTCTCCGATCCGCATAAGATTTCTGTCTATCTTGCGCTGCTTTCATCCTTTTTCGAATTAAATCAATCTTCTCTGAAGTCTCTCTAACCATATCCGGCCCAAGCAAGATCTTATCCGTAGATTCCCACCAACATGTAGGAGATCGACAAGGCCTTCCATAAAGAGCTTCGAAAGGAGCCATACCAATACTGGACTGAAAGCTGTTATTATATGCGAACTCCACCAAAGGAAGATGTTCTTCCCATGTACCTCCAAAATCCAAGATACAAAGCCTCAAAAGATCTTCTAAGATACGGTTCACCCTCTCAGTCTGACCGTCCGTCTGAGGATGATATGCGGTGCTCAAACACAACTGAGTCCCTACCGCCTCTTGCAAACTTCTCCAAAACTCACTAGTGAAAATAGGATCTCGATCACTCACAATGCTGGATGGTACGCCATGCAATCTAACAATCTCTCTAACATAGACTGAAGCAAGCCATGGAGCGGTCCTCTTACTCTTTACGGGTATAAAATGGGCACTCTTGGTAAGTCTGTCTACCACAACCCAAATTCCCGTATTGCCCTTCCTCGATCTCGGTAACCCGTCGATGAAATCCATCGAGACACTATCCCACTTCCACTGTGGAACTTCCAATGGGTGTAGCAACCCACCGGGTTTCCTTTGCTCCACTTTAACTTGTTGGCACACTAAGCATCTAGCCACATACTCGGCCACATCTTTCTTCATACCGGCCCAGAAGAAAACTCTCTTCATGTCTTGGTACATTTTGTCTCCACCGGGATGAATAGTCATTCTTGAACGATGTGCATCATCCAAAATAGCCTTCTTCAAACCCTCATCTTGCGGTACACAAAGTCTACCGTCTCTATGCAACCATCCCTTATCATCTATGGTGTATCTACCCAAATGGCTGGACGACTCCCCTCTTATAAGCTTCTCTACCAACACAACCAACTGTGGGTCGTCTCGCTGAGCCTCGCCAATCCGTCTCAAAAGAGTAGGTCTAACCTCCAAGGATGCCAACAAACCAGGTACAAAATCAACAGAAGGTCTGAAGTCAAACAAAGAAAGAAACTCCAAGCTTCGTCGTTCCACGAACAATGGACTCAAAGATAGCCTTTTTCTACTTAAGGCGTCTGCCACCACGTTACCCTTACCAGGGGTATACGCTATCTCGAAATCATAGGATGCTAAGAACTCCATCCACCTTTGCTGTCTTAGGTTTAAATCCTTCTGAGAGAATAAGTACTTCAATGATTTATGGTCGGTGAACAACTCGAATCTCTCACCAAGAAGATAATGGCGCCAAGACTTAAGTGCGAAAACAATCGCGGCCAACTCTAGATCATGGGTAGGGTAATTCTTCTCATGCACTCTCAATTGTCTCCCTCCATAGGCTATTACCCTTCCCTCCTGCATCAAGACTGCGCCTAATCCTGTTCCACAAGCATCGGTATAAACAACAAACGGCTTACTCCCATCCGGGAGCACTAAAACTGGAGCGGTGGTCAAAGCTCTCTTTAACCGTCGGAAAGCATCATCACAATCTACATCCCATGAGAAAACCAGATTCTTTTTCGTCAAGCGGGTTAATGGGGCTGATATCTTCGCGAAGTCTTTGATGAACTTCCTATAATATCCTGCCAACCCCAAGAAACTTCTTACCTCGGTAGCATTTCTAGGAACTTTCCAATCCTGGATAGATACTATCTTTGCGGGATCCACAGCTATCCCTTCCTTAGAGACCACATGCCCTAAGAATCGCACTTCTCTTCTCCAAAAATGGCATTTAGAGAATTTAGCTTTAAGACTATGCGCTCGAAGAGTCTCCAACACTTCCTTGAGATGTAAGGCATGCTCTTCTTCATTCTTGGAAAAGACCAAGATGTCATCCACAAAAACTACTACAAACTTATTCAGATACTCTCTGAACACTCTACTCATGAGATCAACAAAGTATGCGGGGGCGTTTGTCAACCCAAATGGCATCACTAGCCACTCATAAAAACCATCCGGAGTCCGGAAAGCAGTCTTCTCTATACTGTCCTCCGCCACTCTTAACTGATGAAACCCTGTAGCTAAGTCCATCTGCGAAAATACTGACGCGCCAACCAACTGATCAAAGAGATCATCTATCCTCGGTAATGGGTGTCTATTCTTCTTCGTGAGCTTATTAAGTTCTCTATAATCCACACAAAGTCTGAGGGACCCATCCGCCTTCGTGGCAAACACTACTGGAGCTCCCCACTCCGATATACTTCGCCTTATGAACCCCTTCTCAAGCAACTCCCCTACTTGCTTATGAAGTTCTCTTCTCTCACGAGGAGCCATGTGGCGTACTGGCAAAGACACTGGTTTGGCATTATCCACCAAATAAATTCGGAAATCTATCTCCCGCTTCGGAGGCAAACCCTTTACTTCTTCAAACACATCCGGATATTCCCGGACTACTCTGACAGAACACAAACTCTCGACCGAAGCATCGAGCGATTCAAGATAACTTAGCAAAACAGATTCCATGGGATTGCAAGAGATCTCGAGAGTGTTACCCAAGCGGGTCATGAGCCTGACAACTCTCCTTTCGCAATCAAGAACGGCACCATTACTGGATAACCAGTCCATGCCCAAGATCAACCCATAGCCCGTGAAGCCCAATACAAAAGCATCACATCTAAACTCAACGCTAAGTATAGAAATCTTCAAACCCAAACATATCATAGACAGATATATGGAGCCCCCAATTGGGTTTGAGACAACCAAGGGATCATCAACTAGACTGGTGTCTAAGTGCAGTGACTCAACTAACGATGATGAGATAAAAGAATGCGATGCGCCAGAGTCAAACAAAGTACGAACTGGATGATCAAACAGAAAAACCAGACTTTCAACGGAAATAGTTCTACCTCTCTGCTGAATCGGTGGAACTGAGAGAACCTGAACTTGCCCCCCTGACTGAGGTGGTGCTATAAGAGCTTGCACCTGGCCTCCTGAGGTAGACCCCGTCTTCTGCCCCTTCTTTGGGCAGTTTTTCACAAGATGCCCTGCTTCACCACAATGAAAGCAACCGGTCTTCTTCTTTTTGCGACAATCCTTACTAAGGTGTCCTGGTGTTCCACAATTGAAGCACTTCTTCTTCGTCTTCTTTTTGTCACCATTGCCTTTTCCGCCCTTGCCTTGTTGTTGCTGTTGCGGTTTCTTCTGATCCCCCTTTTTCTCTGGTGCCTTAGAATTCTTATCATCCTCATGCATAAGTGCCATGTAGACAAGCTTCTCAAAAGTGGCCCCCATAGGAATGTGAGTCATAGCTATTCCTTGCAATGGTTCGTTCAAGCCTCTAACGAACCTCAAAGCCTTCTTCTCCGGTGTATTCACCAACTCTATGCCAAACCTTGCTAATTGATTGAATTTGTTGACATATTCTTTCACCGTGAGATTCCCTTGCTTCAAATTCAAGAACTTCTCCATAAACAGATTCTCTTCCGCCCTTGAGAGAAACTTAGCCCCAAACCTTTGCTTAAAATCTGCCCAAGAGTCAACAGGGCGTTCTCCATTAGTGACCTCCCACCAGAATGAGGCCTCTCCCTTCATTAACCAAGCCGCCAACTTGACTTTCTTTCCCTCTTCCACTTCAAAGATATCTAGCAACTCTTCCACTTCCTTAAGCCAATCTCTAGCCTCTACTAAAGTCTCTGAACCAAGAAAAGGTTTTCCTCCTATAGCCTTGAACTCCTTGCAAACCTTAGCAAAATTATCCACTCTAGGCTGAGGAGGAGGAGCGGTTGTCTCTGGTGTAGTAGCATTGGCCGGACCCGCAGCCGCGGCCCTAGCCTCTTGCAACCTCCTATACCATAGTGGTATAACTAAACCCTCCGGGATGTTAAGATCTTCAGCCATGCTGAAACGAAAGAGGAAAGATTCAAAAAGGAGATTCCGAAAGATAAAGATATGGCTATTGGGGATTATGCTTTTCTTTTTCAAAAACTTTTTCTCTTAGAAGACATGCTTTTTAAAAATACTTTCTTCGAAAATACTCTTAGAAAGTAGTTTTTCTCAAAAATTTTATCTGTTCTGGTAACCTTAAGCTCTGATACCACGTGTAACACCCCACTCCCGCTATGATCACTCACTAAGGGAATGCCATAACATCGGTGGAGTATTTTAGTGAATATAGAACAGAAAAATTACAACAAGACAGATATAAATAGTACTTGAAATTTTAAAACATCATCTCATAACAGCGGAAGTAAAACATGTCTGGTTACATCATAAAACCACAATAAAGGTCAAGTACAATATCCATCAAAATAAAGAAGTACATAATCCCACTCTCATACAATAGCCAAACAAAAGAAAAGATAACTGGATAACTGGAGCTTTACATCTATCCAAGCTCCTAAAGACTGGAACAGCAATCCGATCAAGCTCCACTACTGCTAGGATCCACCGTAGGACCTGAGGGTTGGGAAAAAGATAAAAACAACGGGGTCAGACATAAGTCTGAGCGAGTCCTATAACTTTAACAATACAATCGTTAAAGTAACCAGAGAAGACATAAACTGATATACGGTAACATATAGGGATGAATGGCTACCCTAAGCAGTCAACTAAACGAAGATAAAGGATAAAGACGCATCTACCCTCCCTAAGGTAAATTACTAAACTGCACCACACCAGTCGTTCCTAACTTAAAGGTTGATCCCACCCAAGGACTTATAAAATTTACTAATTAGTACCTGCGTACCCCTAGGTGACCAAGTAGGCGCCACGGGGCCCTACAATCCACTAGGTGTACACACTACTTCCCATTCGATCGGCTCCCTAACGTAGATACCCGTGCTGGCCCCACCGTGGGATGTATCATTCCCCAATGTGGCAACCTGATGAAACTAAAGGTGCACGGCTTATATCTACTCGATGCAACAACGGCTTACCTACCAGCCCGGGCCCACTCACGCATATGAAGCCCGTTGGACTTGCGTTGCCACCGCTAACCCGTTTGCCTCTTACAGTCAAGCCCAGTATGCGTGTCCCGTCCTCGACATGGGTCGAGCCCACAAAGATACGTATGGGTTACTGGTTGAAATGGGCCTCCACAAGCTACCCACCTAAGCTTGTCCCTTTTTCTAGTATATCCCACTTAACCCTTTAATCATGTTTTAATTACATGTTCCATTTTGGTTAAGTATTCTAATCGTATTTTCTATTGCCACCCAAGGCAACCACTAGATTTTCTCATGCCACCCGAGGCACCCACTTAACCCCTCATGTCCCTCTACATGCTAATGTGGTTAAGTGTTTCTTAATTAATTAATTAAGAACGTAACCTTTGTAAAGACCTCTCACATTAGACTGTCTTTTATGACCGCTGGTTAAGCCGGTTGGGTCCGGGCAGCCTTATGTCATAACAGAGTCTAACCTCGTGTCTTTACATTAATTACGTATTTAGTTTGTGCCTAAGACCTCTCACATTGGGCTAACATTTGTAGCAACTGGTTAAGCCGGTTGGGTCCGGGCAGTTTTACGCTACAACTGAGTCCAACCTCGTGTCTTAGTCAATTAATTACACCTAATTAATCACCCTCATAATTTTATATTAATTATCCCTAATTAATCAAGTTTTCTTAACATGGGTAGACCTAACTTAATAGGTAAATTCCCATGGGGTAGACCTAACTCAATAGGTAAATTCCCAACACATAGTATGGGTACACCTAACCAAATAGGCAAATTCCCATACTATGTTTATTTATTTTGTGTTATGCATAATTATATTAATTTCACACAATCTTATTAACTTATGCATTTAATTACCCCATCGTTCCCACGTAATTTCGTTCATGATATAACACATATAAAAGGTGTCAACTTGCATATGAATGAACATGTTTCAAAGGTGCCATCTTGCATATTAACAAACACATAACTTGCATATGAACTTGCATAACATGTCACATAACTTGCATATAATATGTCACATAACTTACATATTCATTTTGCATAACAAACTTGCATATTAGCTTATAGACTTGCATAATGTGTCATCATGAACTTGCATATTAATAAACATGTAACTTGCATATTTACATACATGTAACTCGCATATTAACAAACATGTAACTTGCATATAAAGAAACATGTAACTTGCATATTTACATACATGTAACTTGCATATTAACAAACATGTAACTTGCATATTAACAAACATGTAACTTGCATATTTACATACATGTAACTTGCATATTAACAAACATGTAACTTGCATATTTACATGCATGTAACTTGCATAGCATATTACCATGAACTTGCATAACATGCATATGATTACATAGCCCACAACTTGCATATTTAGCATCATGCAAACATAACATACATCATATTAAACTTGCATAAGCTTACATACTCAACATGCATAAACATAAGATTAATGCTAACATCATATCATATGATTCAAAGCTCATTAACCCACATACAAAACCATAAATCTCATCACATCTCATCTAATTAGTTTACCAAAAGATCATCAAAGTGATAGAAACTCACAACTAGCAACTTTGAACACCAAATGAAGAAGATTAAGATGCTAAGAAGGGATTAGAAGTTGATTAGAGAGTGATTAGTATGCAACCCTCTTCATAAAATTAGTGGAGGCCATGAGAGCTAGCATTTTGCCATAGTTTAGTCACTAGGTTTAATTATGAATGAATTAGGGTAGGTTAGGGTCTTATTTATAGATTAGGCAAGTGTTTTAGGCCATAGGATTAACCCTAGATTCAATCCAAGCCATCAAAGCATGTCTTGGGGAAGAAGTCAAGTGTAGGAACCATCTAGGGCCTTTAGATTAAAGATGGACCATGAGAACCATTCAAATGCAAAATCTGCACTTGAGCGAATCGGCCCACGGGTTGACAGCCAAACACCCTGGATTAACCCCTAGTCGACCCAGCGGGCTCGGGTCGACTTCAAAAATCGGCCGGTTCGGTTATTCCCCTCTCCCAATTCGCTGTTTTGAGCATTTTTGCATATTTATTTATTAAATTTTCAATTATATATATATATATATATATCAATATATATATATATATATATATCTACACAACCCATTTCACTTAATTAAGTATACTTTAATTTGGGAATTTTCGTGAAACTTCGCGAGGCCATATCTTGGTCATACGGACTCCGATTTTCGAAAACTCGGACTCTATTTCGCGTATTTTTCCGAGACGAACGCAATGGCATAGCCCGTTTCCCTTGATTCCCATTTTAGAATTAAATTCTGCCTCGATTTATGTTATTACAGGTTATTGAAAATACGGGTTGTTACACCAAATATAATGGCTCAAACTTCCCCTGTCTTCGAAGAGAAGAGAAAGAACGGATTGCTTTGAGAACATGACAAATCAAAAGACAAACAGGAGAACATTTCATTGCTTATTACAACAATTTACATTAGAGTACAAAAATATACAGAGTATGAATAAATATTATACATATCAGAGATTTACAAATTACAATGCAGCGGAAAATAGTACAAAACACAACTGAAAGAGATACACGGATACATAGCTTTCCGAATATCATCTCGGCTGTAAACCATGATCCTTTGAATATTAATCTGCAAAACCCAACTACTAGCTGCTCGTGTGGGAAATAAGGGCACCCAGAGTTTAGGTTAAAACAATAAACTCCAGGTGAGTCATGTGACTAGTGTGAAAACTAAAACAGTTATTAACCTGATTTTAAAGTTAGGTATATCAAGGGACCACGCTGTATAACACGGAACGGTCTTACCCCTAAGAATACCAGTGCATAAAACAAACAGCGCAATGCGAAATAAAGAACAATGAAGCTATTATAAGATTCAGTCCCATCACACAATGCAACGCAAGACGGAGGATAGTGTTTTTTCCTTATAATAGCCAAAAATGCTTGGTACATCAAATTTCATGTTTTACTGTTACTATAAGTGTATAGTGTCAAAACGCTTTCAAATATAAATGTATCAATCATAGACAGCATGAGTTCCCCATCCCAGTATGTCGCCATACTAGGCTCTACAATCAAAACTGCAAAATGTCATTTTTGGAAGTTGGATTTCCATCAGTGAACCAAGGCAAGAGATCGTCCTTACCGCTTCAAGACTGTCCAGCCCGAGCCTCAGGACCCAGACTCAGGTGGGCCCTTGGATCGTCAGGGCTGGTCCACACAGAGTGGATTAAAATGACTGAACACTGAGTTTCCCCGCCCTATGGGACGTATATCTGGTCCGCATAAAGACCATCCATCGGTTCCGCAAAGACCGAAGTAACCGAGGCGCCTCGCTATCCATCATCCACATAAGTAAAACATCAAGGCTTACAAAATGCTGACATCACTCCTAGCTAGAAGGAAACGCAAGTCCTCCTTGAAGTCCTCTCCCGTTTCTGGTTCACACCGTGGTGCGAGGGTCGCGAATTAACACCACACAAAGCTATGCTATGTTAAAGCCGTGCTTTGATCATCAACCACAAGACTCTGCTTTTCAACAGAAGCCTTGGTCATTTGCATCTCAGCATACCACACAGGAAATTCACGCTATGCAACCGATGTCTATCAATCACACAGAATGAAATCTGGTGTCAGACACACATCCATTTACAAGTTCGTTCTGGGACTGAACGAAACCGGAGGCACCTTATTCCTCGTCCCATATGTCCAATATAGGAGAGAGGCCCTCGCATATCCGGTCGATCTTCAAGTACGTCTGGACGATCACTACTTATTACCTTGTCTTGGGTGTACAACCCAATCAAGACATCAGTAATCATCCAAACAACGTGAAGACCTCCGGTCTTCAACCACCATCTTCATCGTCGACATATCGTCGATTCAGTTATTCAGAATGGGATAAACCCGGTTTTCCGAATAACTCATGTATATTATAAACAAGTGCTACAAAACACAACATACGCCTCATTCCAATCCAGAATATTTCTTTATTCAAATATTCTTATACTTTGGGAAAGGTTCCCATTAATTTTAACAAAGATAAATTCTTTAAATTTATTTTTTAATCTCCCTTTGGATATCAATCCAAATCATATTAAGGTTTTCCAAACTAGTCGGGATTAGCGATCCTTACCGAAGTAATCATTTATTTTATTTTCCAATCCCAACTTGTTCATCCCATGAAGCAAAACTGGAAATGCTTCATATCTAACACCACGGTGTTATCGGTAAATTCAATTACCATTTCACGTTCAAATATAGTCAAAGAGTTAACTATCACCCGGAGTAAAACTGTTGGTACCCCATTCTCGATCATTTTTTGAATTTGATAATTTTAGTTGTCAAATTCACATTTCAATCTATTTAAAGAGTCATTAAAACTCTAATTCAGATTTAATTTTCAAAAATCATTACTTAATGATTATTCACAGTTAAGAAATTAATCTTATCTTTAACTGGGTTAAAGAACTAATGTCATTTAAAACACGCTCACGATAAACCCAAAATCACATTCCATTAACAAAGGAAACTTCATGGAATACAGATCAATATATATAATCGATATGAACTTCCGTATCCAACCGATAATATAAATGGAATAACGGCCAAACCTTTTAAATTCCATATATACTAACAGTCTTCCTCTACAGAAGCTCACTTCGATTATTACAAAATCGAATTCCATTCAATTCCAATTTAATATGTTAAATTGGAAAACTTTACTTTGGAAAATCTCCTTTAAATCTTACCAAAAGATTTATAAATTCCAAATCACATTTCACTGTAAATCGGGTTAAAGAATGAATGTTGTTAAAAACATAGTTCATGATAAACCCAATTCACATTCCATTTTATTCCAATTATTAAATATAATTGGAAACTCTAACAATCTTAATTAAAAGATTTATTCTCTTCACATGGGGTTCAGGAATAGTGTTAATGAAGACACTGTTCACGAAAAACCCAAAATCCCATTTGATATTAAATACAAGGCACTAAATAGAAAATATATCGGCTTATATTCAATATCAAATACTATAACCAACAAATATCGTATTAGAAATAACGATATAAATATATCTTTCAAATTTCCATAAAAATATCTGTATAATCACTAAATCCAACATCAAAATATTCCAAAGAGAATTTCGATTCAAATCCATTCCAATTTATATAATGGAAATCCTAGTTATTTTTAAAACCATTTCAAATCCAATTTATTTATTAAAAAATATTGGATTTATTATTCTAGTTCATAACTAGTTCATTTCGATAATAATACATTTTGATCTTTTCAGATATGGAATTTTTCATCCCAGTTCTTTCCAAATCATTTATTATGATTTTACACAAATTATCAATATTTTTAATAAGTTTATCAAGGCCCGTACAGTCGATTTCCGTAAATGGCCATCGAACTGCACTTACAACGACCTTTTCCAAATTTGATTTGGACATAATTCCAAATCCATTCGTTAGATTTCAAATCTCTAATATTCTTTGGAAAGCTCTTTTCGATACTAACCCAACGATTCCGGTTTTAGGAGAATATGACGGTTGGATCTCTCGTAATGTCCGTTCGAAGTCAATAGTCGAAATTCGCGAACTGCCGCGGCGCGGCGCGTTCCATTCAGGCTGTTATATATATAATATTATATATATTTTATCGATTTCCTTTCAAAACGTATTTTATAAATCGTTTTAAATTTGTTTTCAAAATGATTTCAACTTCATATTCAATTTCGAATTAAATTGAATATTCGAAATCATTGATATATAAATGATAGTATTTTTCAAAACACTGTATTTTGAAATCATTTCCTTTTCGATATTCATTATAAAATGTATAAAATCGATATAAATAACGTTCACGTCAAAATGGCGTTAATCTAATCAACACGGCTTTATATATTTAAATATATTCGTGTCTATCCCAAATCGGACATCAAAATCAAATTTTGATCTTTTACTGAATATTATTTTAAAATGTTCATTATTTCAAAATATTCGTTATTCTAAAATATTCGTTATTCTAGAATATTCATTATTTCTGGAATGGAATCCGACACAGTCAATTACCATATAATGTTATTTATATGGATTTCATACAACACATGTACACAACAACAACCAGACACATTCAACCAACATCCAGAGTGCATTCTACACTGCATAAGCATTAAGTATAAATATTCAACGCTTACACAGCTTATCAACCAATCGACTGACGTACCACTAAACAGTTGGGATTAGTGTACGTCAAATATCATCCTAACACCGTGTGGGGTTTTCAAACAATAAACACAGATTTATTTGTGCAGTTGGGCGATGTGTAAAATTTATCATCCCAATCAATATCAGTCAAATGTGTGTACATAAACAAATCGTCCGATTTATAAATAAATATTTATTTTATTCATATCAACGTTGAAAATTATATTTTTAATGATAAAATATTTTATTCAACATATGAATATTCTATTCAGTTTATTTATACAATAAAAATGATAATTTTATTGTTCTAACATATTTTAGAAAATTTTGGCTGCATAACGACGCGATATCAAAATCGGGTAATGTCTAGCATTACCCCTCTCCTGATATTGGCTCGCCCCATACACACATAACAATTCAAATCCATTCATTTCACCCAAACAACCAAATTCAACCAAACCAAACAATCAAATAATTCGTCCATGGTCTGTAGACGACGGGGAATAGTTCGTATATGCAGTTATAAAAATAAATAACTGTATATAAAAAAAATATGGTGAGGAGTTCTCACCTTAAGATTCCACTCCGCCGTGCTTTATTGTCGCTCAGATTCTCTGTTTTGATTCTAACGCAATCTGTTTCAATGTAATTTACATTAAAATCAGATTTTCAACATAGCTATACATAATAAAAAATTAGATTTTTACATCGCTATACATATATTAAAAATCTCATTTTGTGCCGCTACTTCATATGCAAAAATTATATTTTTATATCGCTAACTTCATAATAAAAATCAAATCTATTCTTCGCTAACTACATAAAAATAATATTTTAATATTCTCTATTATATAAAAATCGTATTTTTATTTACCTTTCATACATATAAAAATCCTATTTTTACTTCACTTCCTAGATAATAAAAATTATATTTTTCCAATTCGCTCCACATATAAAGATTTCATTTTAATTTCGCTAACAAATATATAAAGATTTTATTTTTATTTCACTAACAAATATATAAAGTCACACTTTATTTTATCTACATAAAAATCCTTCTCTTTATCTGATAAAAAATCTCAACTTTAACTAAGTAAAAATCTTAACTTTAACTAATCAAAAATCTAATTTTTATTTAAAAAATATCCTATCTTCTTCATGCCATTCACATAAAAAAAATCAAATTTTTATCTAATTAAAATTTATATTTTTACCTAACTAAAAATTGTATTTTTATATAATAAAAATTAGGTTTTTACCTAATTAAAATCAGATCTTTACCTAATGAAAATGAAAATGAAAACAAAATTGGAGATACTCACGGTTTTTGGATCGGAGGAGGGTGGAGGAGCGTCGCTGTTAGTAGCAGGGAACGGCGCCGGCCAGGTGGTGGCGTCAAGAGGATCCCACGGCAGCTGTTGAGGGCTTTGGGGTTCAATGGGAGAAGGAGGTGCGGGGTTTGGCCGGAGTAGGGATCGGAGTGGAGGGGGGCACGGAGCTGTAGCGTGGCAGCAGCCACCTGGAGGCGCGGTGGCGCGCTTAGAGGGAGGGGCAACGGGAATCGTGGGTAACGGGGTTTTTTCTCTCCGTTTATTTATTTATTTATTTTCTTCTTTGACTTTTGAATGAGAGAGAAAGGGGTAGGAGGTTTTAATATATATTTAATTTACATTATTTTCCAAAAAGCAAGTTTTTAATTTGAACTCCAAATCGAACCCGCCGACTGTCATCCCCAGCTAATTACCCCCATTTCCGAACATAATGGGCTATGTTTCATATGCTAATTCGCTTGTTACGACTAGTTTCCATTAAATTTAAAATATAAATCAATATATTTTAAATTCAAACGCACATTTTAATTTATCGGGCCACATATTGATTCTAAAAATTCCAGAAAAATAAATCGGACTATGTTTTGATGATACGGTCCTAGCAAAACTAATTTTGTCAAATTTGGAGACCGTTTGAAAAATGACCATTTTCTAGTCGATCCAAATTCACTGAAACTGTTAAAATATGTTCTACTTCGACACGCTCGCATATTGATTCCAAAAACTATGAAAATTGGAATTAAGCAATAACTTGACATCCTGGATCCAAAAAAGTGGTTTCGTCGAAAACGGAGGTCGTTTGCAAAATGACTATTTTTAAGGGCTACTTTTCCATAGCGACTATTCTGGATTTTCAACTGGGCATAACTTTTTATTCCCGCTATGAAAATTCAATTTGTCGGATTCTTGGAAAGATATCTTCAAATAGATTCAAATGTTTTTGGTTTTGTTAAAATTCGGTTTATTTTGAATCCTGTACATTCATTTGAAATTTGAAATCGAATTTTCAAACTACCGCGCCATTTCCAATTCCTTTTATAATTAAAATAAGTATTTATATTCTAACTTCGATTCAAATAAATATATACATTCTAATTCTATTCAAAATAAATTTCTATTTGTTATTATTTAAAATAAATCATTTTAAATATTCAAAATTCATTAAAATTGCCAAAATAAAATTTTTAAATTAGTTCTGATTTTCTGGGTTGTTACAGAAAATTCATGATCCAAAAATAATGGTTTATTCGAAATCAGTTTAGCAAATGTAAAACATTAGATACAATGAATCAATCACACAAGATAAATAATTTCATATCTGAGAGGTGTGTGAGATTCAAAATAACAGATATTTCGAATGATCTCAAAACATCTAAACCACATGGTCATGAATAACACTAAATATCAATGTGTAAGCAATGTTTCAAGACAGATCAAAATATCCAAGCCAATCTGAAAATCAATGAAATTATCACGACTGTGAAGTAGTAATGTGCTGTAATGAGTATAATATTTCTAGCTTTTCTAAACTGAATTAGAAGAAAATCAAAACAGCATAGGTGTGTGAGATTCCATTAAATTTTCAGAACTTCAAAATTTAGAATTCAAATCAACAGTGTTCAAGATATGACAAGAATGCATCAACACTGTTATGAATTCAGCAATCAGAAAACAAACTTCAAAACAATTGCAAATATTTACAAGTTTAAATTCAAGATCTGGAAATGATTAAAACATTATATTGTTGTATATAACGGTGTTGTATACACAATTATATGATTATTGTTTGATGATAACAACCAAATATATATTATTTTAAATGTGTTTGTTGCTGTACTGTTTCATATATTTATCACAGAAAGGAATATAATATTTATATTCAAGTAGAATATGACTGTACAGAAATTCAAATATTCACACAGTATTCTATTTAAATATAATATTTTATTTCAATATTTAAACAGTACAGATTTATAACTCCACTTTAACCACTTCACATATTTGTACTTATAAATAAACAGAATTGAATAGACAAGTCTGTTTGACAACAATGAAATAATATTTTTATTTCAAATAGATTTTGTTTATTACAAATAATCAGTACAATCACTTTTTAATATAAATTAGCTCCTCACTATAACACTCATACATTCACTCAGTTTGCATTTCATATATACAATTTCATTTACACAGACACACTGACACTCTTCTTATTTTCACTGTCTTCTGTCTTTTATCTTTTGTATTCACAGCTTTCTGCATTCAGTCCAGTCTTCATACCTGTCATATACAGAAACACACACACAGCACACCGCAATAGAAATAAAAACTGAATACATGTAGATTTGAATTTTATTTTTGAATTTTTATTTTCCTCAGTTTTCTGGTGTGTTTCTCATCATTTTTCTGACTTGATCTGATTTGTTAATCTGACTGTGTCTAGACAGTTTATATATGGTACAGGGACAGAAAAATAGTCTGATGGCTGCATGTACACACGTGCATGCATATACACGTGTGCACCGCCTCGCCGATCAGTGTGCAACTGAGGAGTAGTCACGTGGACCGTCTCGACTCAATGCAAAATGAAAATCAGTACACGAACGTTCAAGAGTCGATCAACAAAATCAAAACAACAAACTCCAAAGTGAACCAATCAAGTGAACACAAGCCAGATTGGAGCTACAGCTCAATGCAAGTGAATGGTGCAAAATACAAGCAGAAATTAAGTGGTCGAGTTACAAATAGGTGAACACAGCATACATGATCACACAGCAAAGTGACATGGCATTATGGAATTGATGCAACAAATATGACAGAGTCAGCATGGACTAAGTGAATAAGACAGGCGCAACAACAAAATGGTTCAGCTCAACCTCATGGTCATAGTCAAAGTGATACTCAACATGGTCAAGACAACAAACCAGATTTTCAAGCAACACAGGCATGTGAACTGCATTAAGCATAGATAAAATGGAGTAGCAGCACTCATGAAAGCATGTACAAGTCAAGGTCGAATCAGTTTTGAAGCTCAAGTTCAACACATGTGTATAAGCAAGGTATACACAATGATGCACGACAGATCAACATGAACAAATGTGTATGGAGCATGTACAAAACTTCAATTACATGTATAGCAGATATATATAAGATCAGCATACAAAAGGAGTCTCAGATCAGCCCAAAATATGTTGGCAGACCAATCAAAGATCAGTTGGATTTACCCTAGCAATGCAGACTCAACACTAGGTCAAGCAGTGGACTTATTCATGTCTAAATGGTTCAGCAAGTCAGGTTGGCAATTTCATGGCATGAATATCATCCACAATATCACAGCAAACAATGGTAAATGCAATTTCAAACATAACAGCATTGAAAAGTTAATGATCATCAAAACAGCTTTTATATATGGTTCAAAGTGACACAAGTTCATGTCAATGGTTATAACACAAATATGGTGCATATATGAAAACAGTCAAGCACAAGACAAGTCAAGTATCAAGCAGAAAATGGTGTGAACTCAAATCAAGGCATGAACAAGACTTTATAAATCAGTGATTTACATTTGACAAGTTTTAAATCCAGAAATAAAGCAAACTTGGAAAGACAATTAAGTATTTTGTCTCTCCCGAAAATCAGCAAGCAAGTTTTCGAATGAGAATATATTTGGCAAGATTTCCTTTTTGTTTCCAGATTTAAAGAAGGAAAGAATTTTTTTGTTTCGAATTCTTTCCAGAAATTCAGTAATCAAATGTATTGGCAATCATTCAACTCGGCAACAAGTAATCAAAAGGGAATTTCAAAACAACATATTCAAAGGGGACAGTGAAATGTAATTTCCTGTTTTGAAGAAATCAGAGTTTCATATTTGGCAAGGAAAATTTTCTGCAGAATAATCTACAGGAAAGCACGAACATGGAAAGAATCCTTTTTGCATTGCAAATTGAATTCTCAAAATATATTCAGCAGTTTATCAATCAACTTAATCAAGCAAGGGACAAATTCAACAATCACTCATATATGGCCAGGTTAATCTTTCATTCAAGGCCGAATATTTCCACATATGCCAAAACAATCAAGGCCAATACCAACCCAATCAATGTCGAGAAATTCAAAAGGGGATACACGCATTCAGATCAAATCATTTAATTGAAATCAGAGATTTTATAGGAGTTTTCTATACCCTATATTAGTAACACCAAATTCATCATCGGCTGAAATAGGAAAAATCCAACCCAACATTTCAGATTGAAAGAAATCAACAACGAAATCACGAGCACAAAGAAAAATCAAACAATAATTTACTCACAGGATTTTCGATCGAAAGCCAATCCAATTCCCAAATCATAGAGAAGCAAGCCACAAGTTGTTGAAGCCATTAGAGATTTATTTTCTCACAAGCAATCGATCATGATTTGGATTGGAAATCAGAAACCCTAGTTTTCAATCGCAGCCGCCATATTTTTTTCTTCAGAGCAAAAGGAGATCGGACCAAAGAAATTACAAATGGGCCACTATGTGAAAGGGGGCTAAGCCATGTTTAAAAGGGGATGACCCCTTTACTCTAAATCCTAGGGTTTTTTTGTTTTTTTTGTGTCTTTGTTTTTACTTTGTTCTGTAAAACAAACTTGATCAGTTTCTAGAGTTCTGTAAAAATCTAGGAAAACTCAGTCAGGGTGTTGACTGTCAGTTTCAGAGTCTGTAAAATCTGGGTTACGGATTACGGGATTGTAATTCGGGAAAATATGGTCGAGAGGATATCGATCATTCTATGGTTTTGAGCGTAGGGTTAGAATAGGAGCAGGGTTTGCGAGTGTACATGGTCTTGTATGCAGGAACTGTTCTATCACCTAGTAGAAACTTTAGAAATGCAGCAGTAGGCAGAGTTTTGCCGAAGCTGGGTATATCTGTGTGTGATTTATTTTCTGCATTTCTGTTTCTGCAATAGTCTGTGGTCTGTTTATTATTATATATCTCGTTAGAATTTTAATTTAGTTAAAAACTATGATAAACCCTATTCCCCCTCTAGGGTTAATCTAGATCCAACAAGTGGTATCAGAGCAGGTATTCTGTTAACTCTAGAGTAATGGTGATTTCTAGTTGTCATTCCATAGAGAGTCAGTCCAGTCATATTCCAACTATTTTTAATGGTACAGATTTTTTAAATTGGAAAATAAAGATGAAAATTTATATAAAATCTGTTTATACTAAATATTGGAATAATATTATTAATGGAGTAGATTTGTCAGATAAAAAGAATATTATTATCAATACTCATGCTATGGACATTATTTATTCTTGTCTCAGTATTGATCAATTTAAGCTTATCTCTCATTGTTTATCTGCACAGGAAATCTGGAGAACTCTTAACGCAAAGTATGGATCAACTGACAACAGCTGTTCAAAACCCCAGGATGACAACTTAGATTCAGATCTATGCTTAACAAGCCATGTAGATGAAACTTCAAATGGATCAGATGATGGAGAATCAACAAATGCTGAAACAGAAAATGTCTCATATGAAGATCTGGTTTACATATGTCTTGATTTAATGAAATCTGTTGATAAACTCCAACTGAAAAATAAGTCTCTGAAGTCTAAGAATTTTGAGTCGACCGGCAAAATTGATGATTTATTATCATAACTTGAATATGTTAAAAATTCTTCAAATTCAATTTGCAAAAATTGTTTGAAATTAAAAACCAATCTTGTTCATCTCAATAAAAATATTCAAAAGTTTGAAGATGAAATTTTGATCTCAAATGAAAATAAGGCCGAGTTATCAAATTTGAATAACCTTCTGCAAAAGGAATTTGAAAATTTTAAAACAGATATAAATTTCAAATTTGAAATTGCTGAAAAGGAGAACTTATTGAAATCAAATTTGATTTTAGAAGAGCTTGAAAATGAGATTGAAAAATCCAAGAAATTTGAGTCTGAAAAGCAAAAACGATTTGAATCTGAAATCATGGAATCCCAAGCCAGAATTAAAACTCTTAAAGATGAAAAGCTGTTTTTAAAATCTGATTGTGAAAGATGTAAGATCACTAATAATCATTGTTCAGATTTAATGAAAGAAAATAGTGATCTTAAAACTAAAATTCAACAACTTGAAACAACTTTGGCTAAGTTTTCTAACAGTGAAAAATCTCTGAATATGTTGTTGAAAAATCAATTTTCATCTGGAAACAAAAGTGGGCTCGGCTTTGGAAAAAATAATATTTTTGAAAAACAAAATTCAAATGATTTGAAAAGTCCCTCAAACTGCTTTGGAAATAAATGTTTTGAAAATTTGAACTTTGATAATTCCAAAGGATTTTTGAATCAAAAGCAAAATGTGAATTTGTTTTGTTATAAATCATTCAAACATTCTAGGATCCTAAAAACGGGCTTTGTTAAGTTTAAACAGATTTGGGTTCCTAAGGGTACAAAGGTTAATTCTGATGGTTTGTTATACAAACAGGTTTGGGTACCAAAAGTGGTCAACATATTTCAAAGTGGTTTTACAAATTTTGTTAGACCACTTGATTTTCTCAATTGCTAGGTACCAGTGATGGCTGTGGAGCCACTGTGCTGAAGAGAAATTTGAAATGAAGCTTGTTTATACTTCTGTATCATTTACAGTTCCTCTAGCCAAGATCTGTTGAGTTAGAGATTCTGATTTACATTGGATTCTGGTATGATCTCTAAACTCACCTTTGTAAATATTCTCTGTTTTATTTTCTTTGTCTATTCCTTCTTCCACCCCCTTCTTTTTTGTTTTGATTTGATTTATCACTGCCATATTCTTTTTGTGCTTCTTGAAATGCAGTACTCATATGTTTTTGGAAATTTGCTTCATTTGTATAAAACTCTGATATTTTTAATCATCTCCAGATCTTGAATTTATTTTGGTAAATATCTGCAATTGATTTAAAGTTTGTTTTTTGATTTTCTGAATTCATAACAGTGTTGATGTATTCTTGTCATATCTTGAACACTGTTAATTTGAATTCTAAATTTTTGAATATCTGAAAAACAATTGGAATTTCACACAAATCTTCTGTGTTGAGTTTATTCTAATTCATTTAGAAAAACTCAAAATATTATACTCATTACAGCACTCTGTTATTTATCAGTTGTGATAATTTTATTGATTTTCAGATTGGCTTGAATTTTCTAAACATGACTTAAATCAGTGATACATCTTAAGACTCGTCTTTATTCATGATTATTATGGTGGAAATTTGCTTGTTTGAAATCATTTGAAATTCCTGATATTTTGAATCACACACACCTCCTAAATTTGAAATTATCAATCTTGTGTGACTGATTCATTATATTTCAAAACCTGATATTGATTCAAGTGATTTCAAATAAATTATTTTATAAATTTTCTGGATCATGAATACTCCTCAAACTAGTTGTAAATGATCTGAAATCTCTCTTATAATTGTCAGAAATATATTGAAAATTTCTTTTTGAAAAATGGTCTTTGAAAATCACTGTTATTTCATGATGTTTTGATTTAAATATTTGTTTGCTTAAAATCATTTGAAATTATTGATTTACTGAATCAAACACATATCTTGAATCTGATAATTTGGTGTGATCGATTCATTGAATCTAGAGTTTTTCATATTCCTCAAATGATTTCAAATAAACGATATTTCTAATCTTGGATCATGAATGATCTTATGTGACCATCCTCTGACAAGCTGGATGTGATATTGTTTTCTGTGCTGCTCTGATACTGTTTCAAATAACTGCTTGTTCTTGTTTGCAGCTTTGAAAAAATGTGCAAATTTGTTAATTCTATCTGGTTGGGCCTTTGTGATCGTTTTTTCAATTTGTCCGTGAAATCCTGGTTTATCTCCAATGTGATTATAATCCTCATTAATAGAGACACCAAGTGGTATCAGAAGCACCTTATATTTGTCTCACCCGTCTGTACTTAGATTCAAATCTTCACCATGTATAAATCGACACACTCTTTTTGCCTTGTATACTTTTTTTCCCTCTTGTCGTGTATAGATCAGCATATTCCTCTTGTAATTGATTTTCAATTTTATAATTAATTATTACATATTGATTCATAAATTGGAATCTATATCCAAATTGAACTGTACTTATAATTCACCAAAATTATTAATATATTTTAAAATTGTGATGCATCGTGACTGCAATATATTTCACAACAGGAGGAGATTTTATCTAGATTTTCATGATGGTTGAACATTTATTATAATATCTTTGAACTGGCAATTATTTCACGATCATCTCCTTTATCTATCACCTGTCTGCCATCCATCATGATTTTATATTAATGTGGAGAGTTTTTCTTAAAATCATCTTGTTTTAAAACAGTGAAAATTATTTGTGATAGAAATGAGACTATATTAGTATTCAGAATTAGTGATAATTGAAAATAATCAATAATCCCAGTACAGTCGAGCTTATCTCATAATATAATTAATTTAGAAATTTATCTCACGGTCCATTTATGTGCCTACCACATTTCTATCATCCATATTGGTTTCATATACCGAGGAGTTTTTCCTTTATAATGCTGAAAATAATAAATATAATTAATATATAAGAGTGTCTCTAACCTCATTTAAAAATCCAAGCTCTGGTTATGCATGGTTATGAGACGTCTTATAATTTAAGCTACGACTGATCCCATTTAAAAATCCAAGCTCTGGTTATGCATGGTCAGTGTGCTCTTAAATAATAATAATAAAAAAGGAAATAAAGTGATAAAAATAGAAATTAAACTGAAATTCTCCTCAGTGTATAAAAACCAGCCTATCAATCCATCTTTCTAATCTATGAAATGTGTTGAAATATTATGACGTATTATGATTTGTTGATTGATAGATATTGGGATTTGAGATTATTCGATCTTGTCACTTAAATTGAATTATTAATTATAGTCCAAATCCATCACTGTTTTTGTGCTTTATTTTTTTATAAAAATCCTTTGAAAATAATTGGAAATGAATTGTTTTTTAAAACTCTCCCCATTTTATATAAAATTCATCGTATATTCGTCATTATCTACAATGTTAAATATGCCACCTGTTTTTGGATTATTATGATTTTTGTTTGACTGATTGAAATTTATGATGATCGTTCTTCCTCTTAAGGTGAAATTATATTTTTAGTCAATTTTCATTTGTATTTTAAAATCTGTATCCTTTTGATGATAACAAAAGGGGGAGAATGGATTAGATTTTGATTTATGAGTGAATATTTTATAAATATTTTCAATTTTGAAAATTCATTATTCAGTTCATATTCACTCATGCACAGTTATAGGGGAATTATCTGTTGTAGGGGGAGCTAATAAATAGGGGGAGTTCAATACTCACTGTCAAACACATTTATTGCGATCAAAATCTTTTATTTGTTTGTCATCATCAAAAGGGAGAGATTGTTGTATATAACGGTGTTGTATACACAATTATATGATTTTTGTTTGATGATAACAACCAAATATATATTATTTTAAATGTGTTTGTTGCTGTACTGTTTCATATATTTATCACAGACAGGAATATAATATTTATATTCAAGTAGAATATGACTGTACAGAAATTCAAATATTCACATAGTATTCTATTTAAATATAATATTTTATTTCAATATTTAAATAGTACAGATTTATAACTCCACTACTTAACCACTTCACATATTTGTACTTATAAATAAACAGAATAGAATAGAAAAGTCTGTTTGACAACAATGAAATAATATTTTTATTTCAAATAGATTTTGTTTATTACAAATAATCAGTACAATCACTTTTTCATATAAATTAGCTCCTCACTATAACACTCATACATTCACTCTGTAACACCCCACTCCCGCTATGATCACTCACTAAGGGAATGCCATAGCATCGGTGGAGTATTTTAGTGAATATAGAACAGAAAAATTACAACAAGACAGATATAAATAGTACTTGAAATTTTAAAACATCATCTCATAACAGCGGAAGTAAAACATGTCTGGTTACATCATAAAACCACAATAAAGGTCAAGTACAATATCCATCAAAATAAAGAAGTACATAATCCCACTCTCATACAATAGCCAAACAAAAGAAAAGATAACTGGATAACTGGAGCTTTACATCTATCCAAGCTCCTAAAGACTGGAACAGCAATCCGATCAAGCTCCACTACTGCTAGGATCCACCGTAGGACCTGAGGGTTGGGAAAAAGATAAAAACAACAGGGTCAGACATAAGTCTGAGCGAGTCCTATAACTTTAACAATACAATCGTTAAAGTAACCAGAGAAGACATAAACTGATATACGGTAACATATAGGGATGAATGGCTACCCTAAGCAGTCAACTAAACGAAGATAAAGGATAAAGACGCATCTACCCTCCCTAAGGTAAATTACTAAACTGCACCACACCAGTCGTTCCTAACTTAAAGGTTGATCCCACCCAAGGACTTATAAAATTTACTAATTAGTACCTGCGTACCCCTAGGTGACCAAGTAGGCGCCACGGGGCCCTACAATCCACTAGGTGTACACACTACTTCCCATTCGATCGGCTCCCTAACGTAGATACCCGTGCTGGCCCCACCGTGGGATGTATCATTCCCCAATGTGGCAACCTGATGGAACTAAAGGTGCACGGCTTATATCTACTCGATGCAACAACGGCTTACCTACCAGCCCGGGCCCACTCACGCATATGAAGCCCGTTGGACTTGCGTTGCCACCGCTAACCCGTTTGCCTCTTACAGTCAAGCCCAGTATGCGTGTCCCGTCCTCGACATGGGTCGAGCCCACAAAGATACGTATGGGTTACTGGTTGAAATGGGTCTCCACAAGCTACCCACCTAAGCTTGTCCCTTTTTCTAGTATATCCCACTTAACCCTTTAATCATGTTTTAATTACATGTTCCATTTTGGTTAAGTATTCTAATCGTATTTTCTATTGCCACCCAAGGCAACCACTAGATTTTCTCATGCCACCCGAGGCACCCACTTAACCCCTCATGTCCCTCTACATGCTAATGTGGTTAAGTGTTTCTTAATTAATTAATTAAGAACGTAACCTTTGTAAAGACCTCTCACATTAGACTGTCTTTTATGACCGCTGGTTAAGCCGGTTGGGTCCGGGCAGCCTTATGTCATAACAGAGTCTAACCTCGTGTCTTTACATTAATTACGTATTTAGTTTGTGCCTAAGACCTCTCACATTGGGCTAACATTTGTAGCAACTGGTTAAGCCGGTTGGGTCCGGGCAGTTTTACGCTACAACTGAGTCCAACCTCGTGTCTTAGTCAATTAATTACACCTAATTAATCACCCTCATAATTTTATATTAATTATCCCTAATTAATCAAGTTTTCTTAACATGGGTAGACCTAACTTAATAGGTAAATTCCCATGGGGTAGACCTAACTCAATAGGTAAATTCCCAACACATAGTATGGGTACACCTAACCAAATAGGCAAATTCCCATACTATGTTTATTTATTTTGTGTTATGCATAATTATATTAATTTCACACAATCTTATTAACTTATGCATTTAATTACCCCATCGTTCCCACGTAATTTCGTTCATGATATAACACATATAAAAGGTGTCAACTTGCATATGAATGAACATGTTTCAAAGGTGCCATCTTGCATATTAACAAACACATAACTTGCATATGAACTTGCATAACATGTCACATAACTTGCATATAATATGTCACATAACTTACATATTCATTTTGCATAACAAACTTGCATATTAGCTTATAGACTTGCATAATGTGTCATCATGAACTTGCATATTAATAAACATGTAACTTGCATATTTACATACATGTAACTCGCATATTAACAAACATGTAACTTGCATATAAAGAAACATGTAACTTGCATATTTACATACATGTAACTTGCATATTAACAAACATGTAACTTGCATATTAACAAACATGTAACTTGCATATTTACATACATGTAACTTGCATATTAACAAACATGTAACTTGCATATTTACATACATGTAACTTGCATAGCATATTACCATGAACTTGCATAACATGCATATGATTACATAGCCCACAACTTGCATATTTAGCATCATGCAAACATAACATACATCATATTAAACTTGCATAAGCTTACATACTCAACATGCATAAACATAAGATTAATGCTAACATCATATCATATGATTCAAAGCTCATTAACCCACATACAAAACCATAAATCTCATCACATCTCATCTAATTAGTTTACCAAAAGATCATCAAAGTGATAGAAACTCACAACTAGCAACTTTGAACACCAAATGAAGAAGATTAAGATGCTAAGAAGGGATTAGAAGTTGATTAGAGAGTGATTAGTATGCAACCCTCTTCATAAAATTAGTGGAGGCCATGAGAGCTAGCATTTTGCCATAGTTTAGTCACTAGGTTTAATTATGAATGAATTAGGGTAGGTTAGGGTCTTATTTATAGATTAGGCAAGTGTTTTAGGCCATAGGATTAACCCTAGATTCAATCCAAGCCATCAAAGCATGTCTTGGGGAAGAAGTCAAGTGTAGGAACCATCTAGGGCCTTTAGATTAAAGATGGACCATGAGAACCATTCAAATGCAAAATCTGCACTTGAGCGAATCGGCCCACGGGTTGACAGCCAAACACCCTGGATTAACCCCTAGTCGACCCAGCGGGCTCGGGTCGACTTCAAAAATCGGCCGGTTCGGTTATTCCCCTCTCCCAATTCGCTGTTTTGAGCATTTTTGCATATTTATTTATTAAATTTTCAATTATATATATATATATATATCAATATATATATATATATATATATCTACACAACCCATTTCACTTAATTAAGTATACTTTAATTTGGGAATTTTCGTGAAACTTCGCGAGGCCATATCTTGGTCATACGGACTCCGATTTTCGAAAACTCGGACTCTATTTCGCGTATTTTTCCGAGACGAACGCAATGGCATAGCCCGTTTCCCTTGATTCCCATTTTAGAATTAAATTCTGCCTCGATTTATGTTATTACAGGTTATTGAAAATACGGGTTGTTACATTCTCCCCTCCTTAAAGGATTTCGTCCCCGAAATCTTCAAGTTAGGAAGAACGTATCCTACCATCCAATCATCCATCTACTCAAAGCATCATCCACGAGCAATCATTGTCCTTACAAGATTCTAAATGCTGGATGGATATATGCAAAAGTGTGTGTATATGTACTTACCTAATGCGAAAATCAGGCGGTTACTGATATAGTAAACCTCCTTAATGCAAACCATGATAGTGCCATGCATCCAATATGTATGCGAAACCCTATTGACACATACAAATTTCTACATGCGTGCACAACCATACACAAAAATGCATCATCCATATGATAACACAGCCATGATACATCCATCAATCTAACTACCACATCCATTTATGCAATATGCAACATGAAGTGACTGAGCCGATCTAGTGCCTAATGTGTGTGTATATGCATCCACGAGCAACCACTAGCAAACAATTGCATCCATATGCATCCATCAACCATAACATGTTTCAAACACATGTTTCAACCATAGGTTTTACCCTATCTAAAGGTCATAGGTATTAGCGAGAGGATATACTAAAGATAAGGTAAGTACTAGACGAGCAATAAAGGAGAAGTTAAAAGACATACTCTCAAAAAGAAATGGATACAAAGAACGCATCTTTGCTTCCGTCTCCCAAGTAGCATTGCTTTCGTCATCTCCCCATTGCACTTTAACTAGCTGAACTTCTCTGTTCCTCAACTTCCTAGTTTCTGACCCAAGGATGCGAGTAGGAGCTCGTCGAATCGTCGCATCACGCTCTACCTCTACATCTCTAAGCAAGCTCGGCTCTACCACCTCCGCGGTCTCATGTAAGCACTTCCTCAAATGTGATACATGGAATACATCATGAACACCACTAAGTCTGTCGGGCAACCCCACCCTATATGCCATCCGTCCAATCCTTTCCTTAATAGGAAACGGCCCAACAAATCTCGGTGCTAACTTCCCTACGGACCCAAAGCGGACAACATTTCTCAATGGAGATACTTTGACAAAAACCATGTCCCCAACCTCAAACTCAAGATCCGTCCTTCTCCGATCCGCATAAGATTTCTGTCTATCTTGCGCTGCTTTCATCCTTTTTCGAATTAAATCAATCTTCTCTGAAGTCTCTCTAACCATATCCGGCCCAAGCAAGATCTTATCCGTAGATTCCCACCAACATGTAGGAGATCGACAAGGCCTTCCATAAAGAGCTTCGAAAGGAGCCATACCAATACTGGACTGAAAGCTGTTATTATATGCGAACTCCACCAAAGGAAGATGTTCTTCCCATGTACCTCCAAAATCCAAGATACAAAGCCTCAAAAGATCTTCTAAGATACGGTTCACCCTCTCAGTCTGACCGTCCGTCTGAGGATGATATGCGGTGCTCAAACACAACTGAGTCCCTACCGCCTCTTGCAAACTTCTCCAAAACTCACTAGTGAAAATAGGATCTCGATCACTCACAATGCTGGATGGTACGCCATGCAATCTAACAATCTCTCTAACATAGACTGAAGCAAGCCATGGAGCGGTCCTCTTACTCTTTACGGGTATAAAATGGGCACTCTTGGTAAGTCTGTCTACCACAACCCAAATTCCCGTATTGCCCTTCCTCGATCTCGGTAACCCGTCGATGAAATCCATCGAGACACTATCCCACTTCCACTGTGGAACTTCCAATGGGTGTAGCAACCCACCGGGTTTCCTTTGCTCCACTTTAACTTGTTGGCACACTAAGCATCTAGCCACATACTCGGCCACATCTTTCTTCATACCGGCCCAGAAGAAAACTCTCTTCATGTCTTGGTACATTTTGTCTCCACCGGGATGAATAGTCATTCTTGAACGATGTGCATCATCCAAAATAGCCTTCTTCAAACCCTCATCTTGCGGTACACAAAGTCTACCGTCTCTATGCAACCATCCCTTATCATCTATGGTGTATCTACCCAAATGGCTGGACGACTCCCCTCTTATAAGCTTCTCTACCAACACAACCAACTGTGGGTCGTCTCGCTGAGCCTCGCCAATCCGTCTCAAAAGAGTAGGTCTAACCTCCAAGGATGCCAACAAACCAGGTACAAAATCAACAGAAGGTCTGAAGTCAAACAAAGAAAGAAACTCCAAGCTTCGTCGTTCCACGAACAATGGACTCAAAGATAGCCTTTTTCTACTTAAGGCGTCTGCCACCACGTTACCCTTACCAGGGGTATACGCTATCTCGAAATCATAGGATGCTAAGAACTCCATCCACCTTTGCTGTCTTAAGTTTAAATCCTTCTGAGAGAATAAGTACTTCAATGATTTATGGTCGGTGAACAACTCGAATCTCTCACCAAGAAGATAATGGCGCCAAGACTTAAGTGCGAAAACAATCGCGGCCAACTCTAGATCATGGGTAGGGTAATTCTTCTCATGCACTCTCAATTGTCTCCCTCCATAGGCTATTACCCTTCCCTCCTGCATCAAGACTGCGCCTAATCCTGTTCCACAAGCATCGGTATAAACAACAAACGGCTTACTCCCATCCGGGAGCACTAAAACTGGAGCGGTGGTCAAAGCTCTCTTTAACCGTCGGAAAGCATCATCACAATCTACATCCCACGAGAAAACCAGATTCTTTTTCGTCAAGCGGGTTAATGGGGCTGATATCTTCGCGAAGTCTTTGATGAACTTCCTATAATATCCTGCCAACCCCAAGAAACTTCTTACCTCGGTAGCATTTCTAGGAACTTTCCAATCCTGGATAGATACTATCTTTGCGGGATCCACAGCTATCCCTTCCTTAGAGACCACATGCCCTAAGAATCGCACTTCTCTTCTCCAAAAATGGCATTTAGAGAATTTAGCTTTAAGACTATGCGCTCGAAGAGTCTCCAACACTTCCTTGAGATGTAAGGCATGCTCTTCTTAATTCTTGGAAAAGACCAAGATGTCATCCACAAAAACTACTACAAACTTATTCAGATACTCTCTGAACACTCTACTCATGAGATCAACAAAGTATGCGGGGGCGTTTGTCAACCCAAATGGCATCACTAGCCACTCATAAAAACCATCCGGAGTCCGGAAAGCAGTCTTCTCTATACTGTCCTCCGCCACTCTTAACTGATGAAACCCTGTAGCTAAGTCCATCTGCGAAAATACTGACGCGCCAACCAACTGATCAAAGAGATCATCTATCCTCGGTAATGGGTGTCTATTCTTCTTCGTGAGCTTATTAAGTTCTCTATAATCCACACAAAGTCTGAGGGACCCATCCGCCTTCGTGGCAAACACTACTGGAGCTCCCCACTCCGATATACTTCGCCTTATGAACCCCTTCTCAAGCAACTCCCCTACTTGCTTATGAAGTTCTCTTCTCTCACGAGGAGCCATGTGGCGTACTGGCAAAGACACTGGTTTGGCATTATCCACCAAATAAATTCGGAAATCTATCTCCCGCTTCGGAGGCAAACCCTTTACTTCTTCAAACACATCCGGATATTCCCGGACTACTCTGACAGAACACAAACTCTCGACCGAAGCATCGAGCGATTCAAGATAACTTAGCAAAACAGATTCCATGGGATTGCAAGAGATCTCGAGAGTGTTACCCAAGCGGGTCATGAGCCTGACAACTCTCCTTTCGCAATCAAGAACGGCACCATTACTGGATAACCAGTCCATGCCCAAGATCAACCCATAGCCCGTGAAGCCCAATACAAAAGCATCACATCTAAACTCAACGCTAAGTATAGAAATCTTCAAACCCAAACATATCATAGACAGATATATGGAGCCCCCAATTGGGTTTGAGACAACCAAGGGATCATCAACTAGACTGGTGTCTAAGTGCAGTGACTCAACTAACGATGATGAGATAAAAGAATGCGATGCGCCAGAGTCAAACAAAGTACGAACTGGATGATCAAACAGAAAAACCAGACTTTCAACGGAAATAGTTCTACCTCTCTGCTGAATCGGTGGAACTGAGAGAACCTGAACTTGCCCCCCTGACTGAGGTGGTGCTATAAGAGCTTGCACCTGGCCTCCTGAGGTAGACCCCGTCTTCTGCCCCTTCTTTGGGCAGTTTTTCACAAGATGCCCTGCTTCACCACAATGAAAGCAACCGGTCTTCTTCTTTTTGCGACAATCCTTACTAAGGTGTCCTGGTGTTCCACAATTGAAGCACTTCTTCTTCGTCTTCTTTTTGTCACCATTGCCTTTTCCGCCCTTGCCTTGTTGTTGCTGTTGCGGTTTCTTCTGATCCCCCTTTTTCTCTGGTGCCTTAGAATTCTTATCATCCTCATGCATAAGTGCCATGTAGACAAGCTTCTCAAAAGTGGCCCCCATAGGAATGTGAGTCATAGCTATTCCTTGCAATGGTTCGTTCAAGCCTCTAACGAACCTCAAAGCCTTCTTCTCCGGTGTATTCACCAACTCTATGCCAAACCTTGCTAATTGATTGAATTTGTTGACATATTCTTTCACCGTGAGATTCCCTTGCTTCAAATTCAAGAACTTCTCCATAAACAGATTCTCTTCCGCCCTTGAGAGAAACTTAGCCCCAAACCTTTGCTTAAAATCTGCCCAAGAGTCAACAGGGCGTTCTCCATTAGTGACCTCCCACCAGAATGAGGCCTCTCCCTTCATTAACCAAGCCGCCAACTTGACTTTCTTTCCCTCTTCCACTTCAAAGATATCTAGCAACTCTTCCACTTCCTTAAGCCAATCTCTAGCCTCTACGAAAGTCTCTGAACCAAGAAAAGGTTTTCCTCCTATAGCCTTGAACTCCTTGCAAACCTTAGCAAAATTATCCACTCTAGGCTGAGGAGGAGGAGCGGTTGTCTCTGGTGTAGTAGCATTGGCCGGACCCGCAGCCGCGGCCCTAGCCTCTTGCAACCTCCTATACCATAGTGGTATAACTAAACCCTCCGGGATGTTAAGATCTTCAGCCATGCTGAAACGAAAGAGGAAAGATTCAAAAAGGAGATTCCGAAAGATAAAGATATGGCTATTGGGGATTATGCTTTTCTTTTTCAAAAACTTTTTCTCTTAGAAGACATGCTTTTAAAAATACTTTCTTCGAAAATACTCTTAGAAAGTAGTTTTTCTCAAAAATTTTATCTGTTCTGGTAACCTTAAGCTCTGATACCACGTGTAACACCCCACTCCCGCTATGATCACTCACTAAGGGAATGCCATAGCATCGGTGGAGTATTTTAGTGAATATAGAACAGAAAAATTACAACAAGACAGATATAAATAGTACTTGAAATTTTAAAACATCATCTCATAACAGCGGAAGTAAAACATGTCTGGTTACATCATAAAACCACAATAAAGGTCAAGTACAATATCCATCAAAATAAAGAAGTACATAATCCCACTCTCATACAATAGCCAAACAAAAGAAAAGATAACTGGATAACTGGAGCTTTACATCTATCCAAGCTCCTAAAGACTGGAACAGCAATCCGATCAAGCTCCACTACTGCTAGGATCCACCGTAGGACCTGAGGGTTGGGAAAAAGATAAAAACAACAGGGTCAGACATAAGTCTGAGCGAGTCCTATAACTTTAACAATACAATCGTTAAAGTAACCAGAGAAGACATAAACTGATATACGGTAACATATAGGGATGAATGGCTACCCTAAGCAGTCAACTAAACGAAGATAAAGGATAAAGACGCATCTACCCTCCCTAAGGTAAATTACTAAACTGCACCACACCAGTCGTTCCTAACTTAAAGGTTGATCCCACCCAAGGACTTATAAAATTTACTAATTAGTACCTGCGTACCCCTAGGTGACCAAGTAGGCGCCACGGGGCCCTACAATCCACTAGGTGTACACACTACTTCCCATTCGATCGGCTCCCTAACGTAGATACCCGTGCTGGCCCCACCGTGGGATGTATCATTCCCCAATGTGGCAACCTGATGGAACTAAAGGTGCACGGCTTATAAAAGACCTCTCACATTAGACTGTCTTTTATGACCGCTGGTTAAGCCGGTTGGGTCCGGGCAGCCTTATGTCATAACAGAGTCTAACCTCGTGTCTTTACATTAATTACGTATTTAGTTTGTGCCTAAGACCTCTCACATTGGGCTAACATTTGTAGCAACTGGTTAAGCCGGTTGGGTCCGGGCAGTTTTACGCTACAACTGAGTCCAACCTCGTGTCTTAGTCAATTAATTACACCTAATTAATCACCCTCATAATTTTATATTAATTATCCCTAATTAATCAAGTTTTCTTAACATGGGTAGACCTAACTTAATAGGTAAATTCCCATGGGGTAGACCTAACTCAATAGGTAAATTCCCAACACATAGTATGGGTACACCTAACCAAATAGGCAAATTCCCATACTATGTTTATTTATTTTGTGTTATGCATAATTATATTAATTTCACACAATCTTATTAACTTATGCATTTAATTACCCCATCGTTCCCACGTAATTTCGTTCATGATATAACACATATAAAAGGTGTCAACTTGCATATGAATGAACATGTTTCAAAGGTGCCATCTTGCATATTAACAAACACATAACTTGCATATGAACTTGCATAACATGTCACATAACTTGCATATAATATGTCACATAACTTACATATTCATTTTGCATAACAAACTTGCATATTAGCTTATAGACTTGCATAATGTGTCATCATGAACTTGCATATTAATAAACATGTAACTTGCATATTTACATACATGTAACTCGCATATTAACAAACATGTAACTTGCATATAAAGAAACATGTAACTTGCATATTTACATACATGTAACTTGCATATTAACAAACATGTAACTTGCATATTAACAAACATGTAACTTGCATATTTACATACATGTAACTTGCATATTAACAAACATGTAACTTGCATATTTACATACATGTAACTTGCATAGCATATTACCATGAACTTGCATAACATGCATATGATTACATAGCCCACAACTTGCATATTTAGCATCATGCAAACATAACATACATCATATTAAACTTGCATAAGCTTACATACTCAACATGCATAAACATAAGATTAATGCTAACATCATATCATATGATTCAAAGCTCATTAACCCACATACAAAACCATAAATCTCATCACATCTCATCTAATTAGTTTACCAAAAGATCATCAAAGTGATAGAAACTCACAACTAGCAACTTTGAACACCAAATGAAGAAGATTAAGATGCTAAGAAGGGATTAGAAGTTGATTAGAGAGTGATTAGTATGCAACCCTCTTCATAAAATTAGTGGAGGCCATGAGAGCTAGCATTTTGCCATAGTTTAGTCACTAGGTTTAATTATGAATGAATTAGGGTAGGTTAGGGTCTTATTTATAGATTAGGCAAGTGTTTTAGGCCATAGGATTAACCCTAGATTCAATCCAAGCCATCAAAGCATGTCTTGGGGAAGAAGTCAAGTGTAGGAACCATCTAGGGCCTTTAGATTAAAGATGGACCATGAGAACCATTCAAATGCAAAATCTGCACTTGAGCGAATCGGCCCACGGGTTGACAGCCAAACACCCTGGATTAACCCCTAGTCGACCCAGCGGGCTCGGGTCGACTTCAAAAATCGGCCGGTTCGGTTATTCCCCTCTCCCAATTCGCTGTTTTGAGCATTTTTGCATATTTATTTATTAAATTTTCAATTATATATATATATATATATCAATATATATATATATATATCTACACAACCCATTTCACTTAATTAAGTATACTTTAATTTGGGAATTTTCGTGAAACTTCGCGAGGCCATATCTTGGTCATACGGACTCCGATTTTCGAAAACTCGGACTCTATTTCGCGTATTTTTCCGAGACGAACGCAATGGCATAGCCCGTTTCCCTTGATTCCCATTTTAGAATTAAATTCTGCCTCGATTTATGTTATTACAGGTTATTGAAAATACGGGTTGTTACACACTCAGTTTGCATTTCATATATACAATTTCATTTACACAGACACATTGACACTCTTCTTATTTTCACTGTCTTCTATCTTTTATCTTTTGTCTTCACAGCTTTCTGCATTCAGTCCAGTCTTCATACCTGTCATATACAGAAACACACACACAGTACACCGCAATAGAAATAAAAACTGAATACATGCAGATTTGAATTTTATTTTTGAATTTTTATTTGCCTCAGTTTTCTGGTGTGTTTCTCATCATTTTTCTGACTTGATCTGATTTGTTAATCCGACTGTGTCCAGACAGCTTATATATGGTACATGGACATAAAAATAGTCTGATGGCTGCATGTACACACGTGCATGCATATACACGTGTGCACTGCCTCGCCGATCAGTGTGCAACTGAGGAGTAGTCACGTGGACCGTCTCGAACCAGTGCAAAATGAAAATCAGTACACAAAAGTTCAAGAGTCGATCAACAAAATCAAAACAGCAAACTCCAAAGTGAACCAATCAAGTGAACACAAGCCAGATTGGAGCTACATTTCAATGCAAGTGAATGGTGCAAAACACAAGCAGAAATTAAGTGGTCGAGTTACAAATAGGTGAACACAGCATACATGATCACACAACAAAGTGACATGGCAGTATGGAATTGATGCAACAAACATGACAGAGTCAGCATGGACTAAGTGAACAAGACAGGTGCAACAACAAAATGGTTCAGCTCAACCTCATGGTCATAGTCAAAGTGATACTCAACACGGTCAAGACAGCAAACCATATTTTCAAGCAACACAGTCATGTGAACTGCATTAAGCATAGATAAAATGGAGTAGCAGCACTCATGAAAGCATGTACAAGTCAAGGTCGAATCAGTTTTGAAGCTCAAGTTCAACACATGTGTATAAGCAAGGTATACACAATGATGCACGACAGATCAAAATGAACAAATGTGTATGGAGCATGTACAAAACTTCAATTACATGTATAGCAGCAGATATATATAAGATCAGCATACAAAAGGAGTCTCAGATCAGCCCAAAATATGTTGGCAGACCAATCAAAGATCAGTTGGATTTACCCTAGCAATGCAGACTCAACACTAGGTCAAGCAGTGGACTTATTCATGTCTAAATGGTTCAGCAAGTCAGGTTGGCAATTTCGTGGCATGAATATCATCCATAATATCACAGCAAACAATGCTAAATGCAATTTCAAATGTAACAACATTGAAAAGTCAATGATCATCAAAACAGCTTTTATACATGGTTCAAAGTGACACAAGTTCATGTCAATGGTGATAACACAAATATGGTGCATATGTGAAAACAGTCAAGCACAAGACAAGTCAAGTATCAAGCAGAAAATGGTGTGAACTCAAATCAAGGCATGAACAAGCCTTTATAAATCAGTGATTTTCATTTGACAAGTTTTAAATCCAGAAATAAAGCAAACTTGGCAAGACAATTAAGTATTTTGTCTCTCCTGAAAATAAGCAAGCAAGTTTTCGAATGAGAATATATTTGGCAAGATTTCCTTTTTGTTTCCTGATTTAAACAAGGAAAGAATTTTTTGTTTCGAATTCTTTCCAGAAATTCGGTAATCAAATGTTTTGGCAATCATTCAACTCGGCAACAAGTAATCAAAAGGGAATTTCAAAACAACATATTCAAAGGGGATAGTGAAATGTAATTTCTTGTTTTGAAGAAATCAGAGTTTTATATTTGGCAAGGAAAATTTTCTGCAAAACAATCTACAGCAAAGCACGAACATGGCAAGAATCCTTTTTGCATTGCAAATTGAATTCTCAAAATATATTCAGCAGTTTATCAATCAACTTAATCAAGCAAGGGACAAATTCTACTATCACTCATATATGGCCAGGTAAATCTTTCATTCAAGGCCGAATATTTCCACATGTGCCAAAAAAATCAAGGCCGATACCAACCCAATCAAAGTCGAGAAATTCAAAATGGGATAGCACGCATTTATATCAAATCATTTAATTGAAATCAGAGATTTTATAGGAGTTTTCTATACCCTATATTGGTAAAACCAAATTCATCATCGGCTGATATAGAAAAAATCCAACCCAACATTTCAGATCGAAAGAAGTCAACATCGAAATCACGAGCACAAAGAAAAATCAAACAAGAATTTACTCACAGGATTTTCGATCGAAAGACAATCCAATTCCCAAATCATAGAGAAGCAAGCCACAAGTTGTTGAAGCCATCAGAGATTTATTTTCTCACAAGCAATCGATCACGATTTGGATTGGAAATCAGAAACCCTAGTTTTCAATCGCAACCGCCATATATTTTTCTTCAAAGCAAAAGGAGATCGGACCAAAGAAATTACAAATGGGTCGGCTATGTGAAAGGGGGCTAAGCCATGTTTAAAAAATGGATGACCTCTTTATTCTAAAACCTAGGGTTTTATTTGTTTTTTTTGTCTTTGTTTTTACTTTGTTCTATAAAACAAACCTGATCAGTTTCTAGAGTTCTGTAAAAATCTAGGAGAACTTAGTCCGGGTGTTGACTGTCAGTTTCAGAGTCTGTAAAATCTGGGTTACAGATTACGGGATTGTATTTGGGAAAATCTGATCGAGAGGATATCGATCAGTCTATGGTTTTGAGCGTAGGGTTAGAATAGGAGCAGGGTTTGCGAGTGTACATGTTCTTGTATGCAGGAACTGTTCTATCAGCTAGTAGAAACTTTAGAAATGCAGCAGTAGGCAGAGTTTTGCCGAAGCTGGGTATATCTGTGTGTGATTTATTTTATGCATTTCTGTTTCTACTATAGTCTGTGGTCTGTTTATTATTATATATCTCGTTAGAATTTTAATTCAGTTAAAAACCATGATAAACCCTATTCACCCCCCTCTAGGGTTAATCTAGATCCAACATATATTTCATACACATGAAGGGAATTTCCAGAAAATATGAATTCTACAATTGGAAGTTTAAGAAAGAACAAGAAAAATTATAATGATTTGACAGTGACAAATCAAACAGACCAATAAAGTAAACAGAAGATATAGAAGGAGGGAAAACATAAAAAATATTTAAAAAGATGAGTTTAGAGGTTATACCTGAAATTGACGTGAATAAATCTCTAACTCGACAAATCTTGGCCAAAGGAACTCTGAAGGATACAGAAATATCAAATAGCTTGAATACAAATCTCTTTTGCACAGCAGTTCCTCAGCCATCCCCGGTACCTAACAGTTTAGGGGATTGAGTGGTGAAACAAAATTAGTAAAACCACTCGCAGTTTTGTCAACAACTTTCGGTCCCCAAACTTGTTTGTATAATGATCCATTCAAATTTACCTTTATGCCCTTAGGAACCCAAGTCTGTTTAAATTTATATGAATTCACTTTGTTTCTTTTTTGGGGTCCAAAATGGATTAGAAGGATTATTATAAAAAAAACTTCACATCACATTTACGATCCAGAAATCCTTTGAGATTATCAGGGATTGAATTGTCAAATCCGTTATTTTCAAAGCAATTTGAAGGATTTTTCAAAACATACAGTTCAAATTTTCAGAAGCATTTGATTTCTCAAAACCAAGACCAAGTTTATTTCCAACAAAAAACTGGTTTTTCAATAACATGTTCAATGATTTTTCTCCATTAGAGAATCTATCCCGTTAGACCAAAAAATTGCACTAACACCCAATTGATCATGTTTTGCAGAGAATAATGAGAAATCATGTATGAAAAAGCAAGAGAAATCAATCAACACACAAGATTTATAGTGGTTCGGCGTTAATGAGCCTACATCCACTTTATAGTTCCTCATTTCATTCCGGAATTACAATTACACCGAATATTTACACTCAAACACTCAAATACAATGAATCATTCTCTCCGAATTCATTATTTTCATTGGAGAATAAGGTGGTTATTTATGGAGGAATTCGGCCATGCTGCCATGAATAAATGAAGTGACAAAAAGTCCCCCAAAATGATGCGTTATATGTGTATTTATAGGTAGAAATTCGTTAGGGTTTGAGTGGCCACGTGGCAGCTTCAGAGTAAATCTCGAAAGTAGTGGAGAAAATGGTGAAATGGTCTTTAACTGCCCAGAATTCGGTTAGGGTGAGTGACCGGATCCGGATGGCCCGATCCGAATGGCCCGATCCGAATGATCCAATCTGGATGACCTGATCCGGATGACCCGATCCGGATGACCCGATCCGGTTTACCCGATCCGGTTTGTTCGGTTAGAAATATTCGCTTTAGCTTGATCCAAGATGGTGGAATCCAACCTAAGGCTTATGTGCACTGAAATAAGAGTTTTCCATCCTTTGTTACTTCGTCCAAGCAGATGCCGATCTCTGCCAGTTCATACTCAATCCCTGAGTGGCCTTCCTGATAGAGTTCTTGGGATTTGGATAGTTTGGTCACAAATCAGGCTAACATTTTGCCCCCCAAAGTACATCTTATTGCAAATGAGATGTGCTTTGAATAAGTCGAGCTGAATCTTTTTGGAACGTCATCCACCCTTGAGGAGGCTTTACCAGACTGTTGTGTCCTATTGAGTAGTTCCGTCGTATGGATCTTTTCCTGTATAAATGGCTTGTCATATACCACACTGCTTCCATTGATGTTTATCAGGCCAAATTCCATGGCTAGAGTGGTTAAGATGATCAAGTAATCATTTAGACCTCGTCGAATCAAGAGGTTGAATTCCTTTATCATAGGTCATGCAATATCATTGGCTCCCGTGTGAGATTGTACATGCACGAGTTATTGCCAAACGACACCGTCTTCCTAAACAAATCAAGTGCATTACTAAGCTAGTATTTCTTTTTTGTATAAGTCAATGTATAAAATAGCCATCCAAGTCATAGGGTGATGTCAGAATCTTCGTGTTTTGAGCTAGCATCTGGATCATTGGGACAAAGCGCATCAGAGTTGGCATATGAATCTGTCATTTTTTCTGGGATTTGGATTATCTCGATATCAGGATATTAATCTAGTACTCCATGATTGCGTCTAATCGTAACAATAGGGTATCCGAAAGCCATGATCACTCCGGATCGTTTTATAATCCCGTGATCACATACGAGTCAATACGAGATGTTATTAAAAACATGCAAGCCAATAGCTGGTAGGATCATCACAATCGTAAGGCAGCAGAAGGGTTCATCATACTCTCCGTTTGATGCAGTTACGGATCAAGTCTTTGGATTTATGCTTGATTCGTTAGTTGGCTCACTTAAATGGTCAAGATGAATCACGTCATATTCTAAAGATATAATGTATACTTTCTGAATCATGCATTGAGTCAGGGTCATGTTCAAAGTCAATCTGTCGGTTGAAGGTGATGCTCCCAGCATCAGTAGAGGACGAGCGATGTTAGTGCTTATGCCCTCAGCATCGGTGGGGGTTATGCAAAGTCAATCGGACATCCAGTCTTTTAGCCTTTATACTTTTTTCCGTCGCATCGGGTTAGAGATGCTGGTTAATCAATCTCAGTCACCCTATGTCGTTTTGTGCACTTTCCCAAGTCATCAAGGGTTGGAGTTATATATGCGAATGGTCGAATTATATTCATGTCGGGGTCATCCCATCTGTTTAGTCAGAAAGCAGTGATCGCCTTATTGAGTATCAGTGAACTTAGATACTCTCCTTACATCCGCCACAAAGTTGAGTAAGCTCGTCAATCTTGCAAGCGAGCGAATGTCGTTAGTGAGTTATTCAAGCTCTTTCGTTCATACTTTGGCATGATCCGAAATAGCCATCATAGTCTTGTTGAGTCTATCTCCCATGCTTGGTTCCATTAAGCTTGACAATCAAAATCGTGGGCCCAATTAATGAAATTGGTCTTTTCCAGAATTGTAAATTCCTGTCAGTCATTCCTGGGGCTTTTCTTTTTCCTTTATCATTTCAAGAGTCAGATGCTGCTCCATTTTGTCGTGAAGACATTGAGATCATCCATTTCAACATTAGCACCCTCTTATTGCATGAATATGTCTGTCTCAAGATAGGATTTTCCAATGTTTCTAGGAAAATATCATGGTAGAGAGATACCGAGGTTTGTTTCAGAAGTGAATCTGCCAAGTCCTCTAGGTGGGTCTCGTTGCAGAGAGATTTTGAAGTTTGAGATATCCAGAATGCCGGATACTGCTGCGATCAACACCATATATGGTCCAGGTCGATTTACCGATGCCACTATAGCGTTGAATCTTTGAAGCAATGCATGCAGGGTCTCGTCGGAGCTCTGTTGAAGCATCAATTAGTGTTGGCAATCTGGCCCTTGCCTTTGAGAAGTTGTCTCCAATTGTCCAATTTAGCGCTGGTGCCCCCGGTATGAAGTCTTGAAGTGGGTGGAAGCCAATCTTTGGCTTCTTGGTTGCGCATATATAATAGCCGTCAATTAGGCTTCTGTCTTTTAATTATGGATGGTGATCCGCTACTCGGATGTATGCAGGTTGTCCTCAAGGAGCCATTCTTTTGGTTATAGTCTGGGATCTTGCGGAACTCCGATAATAGAAAATGTGCCTAAAGTTGGCGGATAGTCAAATTATGTGCTCGAAGCTAGAATCCCGAACTTCCCATCCACGGGGATTTTACTAAACGGTAATCATCAAATCCACGTATTCTCTGAATTCATACTCCCTCATCAAGCTGTGAGTTAGAGTTTGATACAAAATGATTTGTTCGTGTCCATCCCATGTTAGTCTTCGATCTCCTATCCAATCTCTGAGGTTCGGAGTCGGGTAGCGATAAAATCAGATTATAGTTGTATCAAATGCGCTTGTTTGCCCCCTACATGGGGAGACTCATGTTGGGGTTGAGCTGGATTTTAAGCATTCATCTGAATTGGAGCAAAGGTTAGTCGGGCTCCGTTTAAGTTCTCAGTGACTCTTGCATATCCATTGTTTTCATCCAAGATGTTATGGCCAGAAGTTGCATGCTACAAATGCCTGGGAGGAGGTTAGTTGCATCTTGTTTCATTAAAGACGACTATGCCAACTTGCCCTAGGGCATCATATGATATGGACCACGGAGCAAGGAGTGTTTGAGCCAAGTTCATTGTCGCTTGAATTTCCACGGTGCTCGCTCCAGCAAGTAAGTCGTAGTTACTCGGCCTTCCATCTATCCAAGTAAAGAAGTTATCCATTTTTTTCTATCATTTCCGGAGAAGTTCATCTCGCTGAACCATCTGGGTTCTCAAATCAGCAAGGGTACCACCCATTTCATATCTAGCTTGACAATGTGAGGGATCATCGTAAGAAGAAATCAGCTGACTTCGTTTGTTCCTAGCACCTTCTGCGCCAATATCCTCAGCACGAAAGAAATTTATATCTTCCTTCTTCTTATCCTTTGAGTCGGAGTATCAAGTAGATCGCTTCCTTGAAAGCTAGAAGTCAAAGTAATGGCATGCCCCCCTTATCCAGGGTCTTTAAATCGGGAAGTTGGTTAGGATTAGCAAATGGACGTTTAGTCTGCATCCATTCCATGGTCCTCGAGTAGCTTTCAAATATCAAGTGATTGAGTTATCCAAGTGCTCGAGTCAACGCTTTTTTCATTCAGCGTATTTGCGAGGTGGCACTCGTCATTGCACTTGTGCTATGGTCAGTCACACGCAGGCGTGTATGTTGATTTGATACATCACTCTTAAGGCCTCCTTTCGGTTGTTGCCTTAAGTCGTGTGATACGTCATTAAACAATTCACTCTCAAGGCCTCCTTTCGATCGTCGTCTTGATTCGCAAAGGAAGTTTAGTATTGGGCATCAGTGTCAGCTTTCTGGGCGTTGCCCTTTGTTTGTTTTCCACTAGTCTATTGTGGTTGTCGCGAGTGCAGCCCTCGCATTCTTGTCTCGTTATTTGGTACAAGCCTGCACTTTGTAAACAAAGCGAATCTATAAGTAATAGGTAAAAAGCAAATCACAATCAAATAAGGGTTCTAATTCAGAGTCTATGCAATCAAATAATATCTAGAAAATCATATAGAATTTATCTAAAGGGGGTGATGTGTGTGTGCCCCCAATCAATCATGGATAAAGTGCCCAATCAGGGCTTGTTCGACATTGTGTTGCCCCCAATACTTCCGCAGGGGACATCGGCTCAGCTTTCAATCTTATCCCCAATCCTTCAGTGGGGTAGGAGCCTGTTGTCTTTGGTACTTAATCTTAGCACCTTTATACTCTCCTGACGTATGCCCAGGTTAGAGTGTAATCAAGGCGGTCTTTAATCGTGGTGCACCATCATGCCTTGAGGACGTCGTCTTCCCGTCCTTTATACTCTCTCTCGAATAATGAGAGTTAGAGTTAATTAGGCAAACAGTCGCATCATTCACCCCGGCGCTCCTTCTACACTCTATTTCCAAGAGTGGGAGTCCACCATGTCGAGTGTCATTCTCAAACTTGGTTTTAGTCCTTACTCCATGCTTCAATCTGGCGGATGGAGTTTTTTCGGGCAAGCGGTCGGACCACACTCGCCGGGGCGCTACCTCATAATCCCTTATTCATGGGTAAAGGTGGCCATTTGCAATAATCAAGTCTCTCTTGTCCCGTCGACTCGTGGGATGGAGTTTGATCGGACATTGCAGTATCGTCCTTTAAACGCTCTCTCAAATCATAAGAGTTAGTGTCATGGATTGATTGGTCTTTAATCCTGGGGTGCCCCTCACACCCGTCCTAGGTTCATACATCTATCCAAGCTCTGAGGATTAGAGCTAGTTGGGAAAACAGTCAGAAAATGTTTGCTAAGGCTCTGTGTTCCTTCGATCAATCCATGTGAGGAGTGATTGGCACCGAACTTTGGGTACCTGCACCATTTATATTGCATGAGTTAGTTATGTCAATAACTTGGGAAGCATGTAAGAGTAAATTGCATGATTGAAAAGTAAGCATATCAAGGGGTAGTGCTGCCTCCTTTATTTGGATTCATGTAATTTGGTGGCGTCAAATATAGGATCGATCCATGTAGACGGTCGAACTGCATCCACCTGAAATCGGATTCCAACTTTGAAATGCAAAAGTCAATGCATAATTATCTTTAGCTCTGCCACGTATGAGCCTAGGAGTGACTGGTCATCTCAGATCCACCTTGACCTATACAACCTCTTTCAGGCGGTGGGCGTGGCTTTGTATACGAGAAGTTCAATCGAGCCCGTTATGGGTTTATTCCATAATGCGGGTGCTAGAAGTTTGATCGATGTCAAAACCGAGGTACCTATACCATTCACATGTTAATTCATCTGAGTCAATTGCATCAATAACTTATAAAGCATGAAAATATAAGAGTCATGGTTAAAGAGTAATCCTCTTAAAGGGATGAATATCATTCGAAGCGAAAATGGCACTGTAGTTTCTTTGTAGTTCCATTTTTCCTTGCCTAATCTCTGCCAGGGATGGCTTGATTGGGGTCTTGGAGCGACAAAGGCAGCTAGGTAAACACTGTAAGCGAATGACGAGGTTGCATCTCCTTTGAATCGCCTTCTTTCCCTCATGACAAAGGCAAGGATTGAGTGCCAGGGAGTCACGTCTGTACTGCTAATAGTAGCACATCATCATATTGGTTCTAAGACGGTGGTTGGCATGAGAACAATAGATCTATGGTTAGAGGAACTTTGCACTCTCCATGCTATGAGGTAGGACATGGCTGAAAATGGGTTCATGCTTAAAGGATTTTTGCCCCTGCTATGTCAGGAAGTTGGTTCGGGAGCCATAAGGATAAATATGCCTCATCCGTCTGTAGATATGCTTTCGATACCATGCCGAAGATAAAAGCTTATACACAAACAATCAATCAGCATCCAGGTTTAAGTGTTCCAAACCCTCAACTCACCACTCTTCCGGAAAGACTAAGGCAATTGGTCATGCAGGCTTATGATGTATCAGCATTGAATTAGATGATCTAATAATGAGCAATCCACGCTTGAGTCTCCTATTGCCCCCGGCATTTGGAGCATGAGTTACTTGGAAGATAATCAATCAATGGGGTGGAATTGTGAATCTTTATTTTCTAACTCCAAGATGTCTTTCATCGGAAGCTTCATTCGTGTACATCTCCCATCTAGTGGGAAGTTGATGAGTGCTTTTGTCTAATCATTCAGGTTGGTTTATTTAGCAATAGGACTTGTTGCCGTCAATCTTAGGACAACCTTCCAAGAGAAGTAAGCAATGTCGCCTTGCTGGATGCAGTCCATGCCGCGGGAAATTCTTTATGGGGGTTGTCCATGAATATCTTTCGGGTTCGGTCTCCAACACTGGATCAACTTCCATCAGATCAATGGTCGGAGTTTGTAATGGCTTGATTGGGATTATCTTCGTCTCTTCTGTATTGTCGGAACTTTCTAACTTGGCCAGGTAATTTTCTTTCTAATTTTCTGTGTGCAGAATTCGAGACATGTTGTAATGTTCCCATCCATCTAACAGCTCTTCTACCTATTCTATGTAAGATGCGAGTCGTAGTCCCTTCATTTGGGACGTCCTTTGAATCAATACAACTCCAATGCTGGACCTGTCAATTATTCTTTGCACCGTCTGTATACAATATCCATGTGTTTGGTTTTCATCTTTCATTTTGAGGGGCCATCTTCTTCATCTATTACACCCTCTTCGGGAATGGCAAACTTAATAATGAAGTCGGTTAATACTTCTCCCATATGGACTTCTATAGGAGGGAATTATGGTCAAACTGGCTCGATTTGATGTTTCATTCGAGCAATCATCCAGATGCCTTGGGTTGTTGTAGGACCTGTCGTATTGGCCAATCAGTGTGTATCACAATTAGACGAACTTGGAAATAGTGGTGGAGTTTTCTCGAAGAAATCATCAAACTGTAAGAAAGCTTTTCGATCTTTAGGCAGTTGCTTCATTATACGTCGCCCTCCTATATCCTGAATCTTCATCTTATCTAAGACCCACGTCTTCGGGCAGATCATCGGGCAACTCTTTGTGTGATGTTTTCTTTGCTTGCTAAGCCAATGCCTCCTTTACACTCCATCTCATCAGGAGGTGAAGTGTATTTGGGTTCTGTCTCTGATGTGTAGCATATTCCATCTCGTTGCCACTCCAATTTCGGTTGGGAATTTTGAGCAATAGACATTAGGCTACAGATTAAGTTCTGAATTCTATTGGAGGTGGTCGGTCTAGACCTTGATCAAATAACCTTGAATACGACATCATAATTTGCAAGACTTTAGTAATATTCATGCGTTATGTCACAATGGAAATAAGAAGTAGAGAGCTGATGGTTGATTCATATTTGATTTAATCTCGAGCTTTGATTACTTGACCAAGATCATATGGTGGCTGGTGAGCAGTCAAGTTGTTATAATCCGGGAAAGGATCCATATGTCCAATCATAGCGTGTGGTGGTTCAACTAGTACCTAACTCGGGGCACCAAAGTATGTTGACCCCTTATTCGATGGAAATCAGTCTTTGTCGATGCGGTTGATAGCAAATAACCATTGCAAAGGTTAGCCGAGTTTTTCGGGAGGTGAACTGCAGGACATATGCCATTCATCACATCTTACAACTGAAGTGTAGCTTTGGGATGTTGGGATCCTTAGATGCTTTCTGGTTTCCCATTATTGACAATCATGGTCACTAAGATCATATGAATCATCTTTGAAGAAGTGCTCAGACTATTCTATATAACCGTCATTCGATGCTCTGCCGATTGGACAGGTTTAAGTCACATAAATGAGGTGGTCACTACTCATTAGGGAACGACATCAGTTGCATTGCTGAAATCTATACACTATCGGAGTTCCAAAAGAGGAGTCTACTATTAGACAATCATTATCTCATATATTGTCATTGATAGCAAGCTGAATCTGATCTCCTCACATTGAATAACATCGACAAATAGAGGTCATGGCTTCTGGAGGAATCCCAGTCGTTGCCATTTAGTTGTCATATTCTTTGAAACTTTGATGACTATTATTGGCCAAAATATACGTCGAGTCGAAGGCGAGCCGTGCTCCGAGCCAAAGGCGAGACCGTCAGCGGGTCCGGGCGCAACGCCGGTGGGGGTCTGGGGCCCCACAGTCCCGGCGGCGATTTTTTCGATTTTGGAAGGTGGAGCCTTTTATGAAATGATCAGAAAAATGCATTTTTTCCCAAAACAACTGTTTTCGGGTCGGATCGGATCATGCCTTCAAGTGGCGGTTCGGAGATGTCTTCACATTGGGTCGGATCGGACCAGTTCCTCCGATCCGGATCGGAGCATTGTCAGCTGATCGGTTCGGGCGCCCCTCCTACGGTTCGGCTCGGGTTCACTCTTCCAGGTCGGATCGTGGTGTCAACCTTGGGTCGGTGGTATACTCATCTGCCTTATCCGAATCGGTTACTTTGATCCCAGTTACTTCAATCCGAGCCGGTTACATTGATCCGAGCCGGTTACATCGATCCGAGCCGGTGGTATGTTTATCTAATGCGTCCACACCAATTTCCATCCGATCCGACCTTTTGCTCGATCCGATCCGCAAGGACTGTGCAGCTTTTTTTAAAAATCTATTTCGGTATATCCAACTTTGACTTCCAATCAAAATGCTGTTGGTTCATCACATCTCCAACTCCTTCGGCCCATCTAAGCAGCAAGCGACTCTTTCAGAATTGAATACGGATCTCCCCTCAATGAACTATGACATCCATTAGAAGACGAGGAGATCTATGTTTGAGAATCAGTCCGTTCTCAGTGAAAGCACCAAAATGTTAGACCAAAAAATGGCACTAACACCCAATTGATCATGTTTTGCAGAGAATAATAAGAAATCATGTATGAAAAAGCAAGAGAAATCAATCAACACATAAGATTTATAGTGGTTCGGCGTTAATGAGCCTACATCCACTTTATAGTTCCTCATTTCATTCTGGAATTAAAATTACACCGAATATTTACAGTCAAACACTCAAATACAATGAATCATTCTCTCCGAATTCATTATTTTCATTGGAGAATAAGGTGGTTATTTATGGAGGAATTCGGCCATGCTGCCATGAATAAATGAAGTGCCAAAAAGTCCCCCAAAATGATGCGTTATATGTGTATTTATAGGTAGAAATTCGGTTAGGGTTTGAGTGGCCACGTGGAAGCTTCAGAGTAAATCTCGAAAGTAGTGGAGAAAATGGTGAAATGGTCTTTAACTGCCCAGAATTCGGTTAGGGTGAGTGACCCGATCCGGATGGCCCGATCCGGATGGCCCGATCCGGATGGCCCGATCCGGATGACCCGATCCGGATGACCCGATCCGGTTGACCTAATCCGGTTGACCTAATCCGGTTTGGTCGGTCAGAATATTCGCTTTAGCTTGATCCAAAATGGTGGAATCCAACCCAAGGCTTATGTGCGCAGAAATACGAGTTTTCCATCCTTTGTTACTTCGTCAAGCAGATGTCGATCTCTGCCAATTCATACTCAGTCCCTGAGTAGCCTTCCTGATAGAGTTCTTGGGCTTTGGATAGTCTGGTCACAAAGCAAGCTAATTTGAGATGTTGAATTTTATATTTAAGATTGCTATTCTCTTTCATCAGATTTGAACAATGATTAATATTGGTCTTTCTCTTTTCAACATCGTTTTATTTCAAAAACTAGTTTTCGTTTTCAAGCAATTTAGTTCTGGTCTTCGGTTCAAAGATCTCTGATTCAAATTTAATTTGTTTTTCAAATTCAAGTTTCTTGAAATTTTCAATCTCTTTTTTAAAGCTCACTCAAAATCAGATCTATTTTCAACAAACTATCATTTTCAGCAATTTCATGTTAGGAATTTTTGATAGTTTTAAATTTTTTAAATTGCTTTTGTAAAGAATTGTTTGCATCTTTTAGCTCAATCTCGTTATCTTTTAGAATCAGAATTTCTTCTTTAAGCCTTTGAATGTTATTATTGAGATGAACGAGGTTATATTTTAATTTCAAACAATTTTCACAATTAGAATTTTCTGATTTTATGACATTTGTAAATTCTGACTACAAACATTTAATTTTGCTATTCAACTCGTGATTTTTAGATTTTAAAGATTTGTTTTTACGATGGAGATCATCAATGATTTTTGTTAAATCAGTACACATATAAACCAAATTTTCGTATGAAAAGCTTTCAGTTTCATTGTCTCTTGAGTCTCCATCGTCTGATCTACTTGAATTTTCATATGTTTCTTCTTTCGAGCACAGATCTGAATCTGAGTTGATCCTCTTGGGTTTTGAGCTGCTGTTGTCAATTCTTCCATACCCCGTATCGAGCGTATTCCATATTTCCTGCGCAATTAAACAATGAGAGATAAAGCTATACTGAACATCATCAATATAAGAATATAAAATATGAATAGCATGAGAATTAAACCCAATATCATTTCTACTAATCATATCATATCCATTAATAATAGTATCCCAACATTTAACATCAACAGATTTTAAATATAACTCCATTTCTAATTCCCAATTTAAAAAATTTATACCATTAAAAATAGATGGAATACGACTAGACTGACTCTCAGAGGACTAACAACTAGGATGACCCATTACTCTAGAGTTAAACAAAAATACCTGCTCTGATACCACTTGTTGGATCTAGATTAACCCTAGAGGGGAGGGGGGTGAATATGGTTTATCAAAGCTTTACGCTGAGTTAAAAAATTGATGGGATATTAAATAAAAAACAGATCATAGAATGCAACAGAAATAAAAAGCAGAAAGGAAATAACACACAGAGATACCCAACTTCAGCAAAACCCTGCCTACTGCTGCATTCCTAAGGTTTCTACTAGGTGATAGAACGGATCCCGCATACAAGACCATGTACACTCGCAAACCCTGCTCCTATTCTAACCCTACGCTCAAAACCCTAGACTGACCGATATCCCCTCGACCAGATTTTCCGGAATTACAAACCCGTAATCCGTAATCCTAGATTTTACAGACTTTAGTAAACTTCCAGTTAAACCCTAACTGGATTCCCTCTAGATTTTACAGACTCTAAAACTATTTTAGACGATTTATAAATGAAATTGAAATAAAACAAAAATTAAACAAAGAAAAAAATAAAACCCTAGTTATAAATATTAGACTCCCTTTGAACAAATAGGCCGACCACATTCATGTTGGTTCCATCCTTATTTTCTTTGTCCTGTTCACTTTCTCTCGTGGAATAAAAATGGCGGCGACAATGAAACTAGGGTTTTTCTGCTCTCCCAAATCGATCGCAAATGCTTATGTTTATTCTGGAAGATGATTTCTAAAGGCTCGAGTCTCTGTAGCTTTCTAGATCGACTTGGATGCTGATTGAAATCCAGAAGAAAGTGAGTTTCTCTGATTTTATCTACAGACTTCTTTTTATTTTTTGTGGTTTCGATCGATCATGCTAGAGATGAATTGGTGTCACTATATAGGGTAATTCGAAACCCTAGTAATCTCTGATTTCATTGTATGACTGTGCCCTGATTTATGGTCCATTTTGATTTTATTGAATGAATTGCGGCTTTCTTGGCATTGAAATGGCCTGCGAGATTTCTGAGTTACATTTCAAACCATTTTGAATAACTTGCCATATATTTTTTCAATTTATTTCACTGCGTTGATTGTGAAAAATGTTGCCTTGATGAATGATTGTGATGTATGAATGAAAAAATTTGTTGCCGAATACACTTTCTCTGATTTCGAATTGAAAGAGAATCTGGAAATAATAAATTTGCCCCTTTTGCATGTCCTTGATAAAATTGACTTAGATTCCTCTGTTTTGATGAGTTGTATGAATTCCTTAATTGAATCGGCATTGATTTGGATATAGCAATTCAGGAAAGAATATTTCATTAGCTGTCCCCCAAAAAAATTTTCCAAACCAATATATATTGACTAGTTTTTTGTTTAAAAAAAACTGGAAACGTATTGATGCTTTCCTTTTTTGACATTCTTGGGTTTGAAAACTTGCTGTAAATCTCTACCGATATGTAGAATTTTATTTCTTCTCCAAATTGATTGATAAAAGATTTTCCAAAAAGAATTCTTGCCAAAGTTAAACCATTTGTCATGCTTCACCAAGTTTGAAATTGCTGCACTGTTTACATATACACCAAGCTATTTTACCACATATGTTGTGCCATGTTTTTTGAACGTTGCAAACTGATTTGCAATGTTCTCTCATGCTTGAACTCATTGAAAATGTCTACTGCCTGAACCAATGTATATACAGTTCTAGCTTGTATATATTTGTGATAACAGTACCATCATCCTTGCTGCATGCACCCTGTTCATATCTTCTTTTGTCACTTTGAACTTGAGGCTGAGTTGTTTCACCTTTTGATACTGCACTCATATTACCGTCGACCATCCATACTACATGCATTTATCATGTTGAGTTGCACTTGAAAAATTATGCTGCACCAAACATAACACAGCTGCTTTTATGTATACACTTGCTGTTGCACATCAAACTTGTATACTCCCATGCTATTGTTTCATTTGAACGTCCTGCACCACTGTCTGAGCTTGAACTGAAATGATTTTGCTAATTTGTTTGGGCCCTGTCCATATGAATATTGGGTTAATCTTCTTTGAATCCTTGAGCTTGGCTTTGCTGCATGTATAGTGTGTCGACCATCTTACCTTCACTTGTATTCTGGCTTTCATTTGTCAAACAGAATTGCCAGCAAGTATGCAATGAATCACACAGTTTTGCCATGTTATACAGTTTACTTACTGTCTCATATTGCATGTTGATATGTACACCCATGCTGTTTCAACTATTAGCTATATATGATGTACATATGTTCATGTTTACACACAGGCTTAGCCATGATCGACTCTCTTGAATCTGGTTTGATCTTATCACTTAAATATCTTTGACTTGGTTGCACCATGTAATTGCTTTACTTGCACCATGCTTCATAAATCTGTTTGCAACACCACTTGTTTATGAATTGTTGCTTTGCCCATCCATTCTTGTATTACCACTTTAATCATGAGTATTCACCATGTTTGTTGACTTTGCTGCTGCCATGCTGTTAGCCACCATGTATCTTGATGCTGGTCCATTCTTATGTGTTTCACCACTGTTCTATTGCTTGTTCTCACACTCGAATCACTCGAATCACTTCTATCCTCGTATCCGAACTCTACGGGTGAATCACGTCTCAACACAGAGTAATGCTTTAATGTCTATAATATGCCACCCAATGTGTGTATTTAAACCCTCACACGAATGTATGCCAAAACCTGAGTCCCGTGGTAGGGCTGCATCCAATGCATGGAACTCGACCGAGAGCTTTCAATATTTGTAATGGACATCGTCGTTAGGCTTACAATACAAATGTCCAGATATGGTCTGTCTCTTTTGACGGTGGCTATGGACCCACCGGGTCCCTCCCTCAACTAATGAAATAATACATCAAGAGATAATGAGGTGCCCCTATCAACCAATCTAGCATCCAATTTGGCGTGTCCCTCACCAACGCCTCGATAGCGAAAGAACATTGTCTGTTAGTTTAGCTCTTAGTCTTTCTGCTTCCCACTAACATCCAATGACAGGTATCGGACTATTACTATCCTTAATTTGGTCCTGACGAACCTCCTCCACGAGAGAGGAAAATCTCTGAATCACCCAACGTCGTCTGCCATAGCCTTCTAACTACCACACCATAGTTGGAGTCAAGGTATACTCTAGATGGTGCAACAGACCTGCCTCCAAGCAACGACTTCATCTGGTAATTCCTCAGCGGGCCATCTTAGAGTACCCTACCGTTTTCTGCAGAAGCCTCCTGCCTCCCTCCAGTCCCATAGAATAATCCATTGGACGTTCTCTTCTCATGTCTTCAGATGCCACAATGATCTACCACTTTGGGTTCTTCATCTCTATACGTGTGGACTGATTCCAACGCATCACGTCATCGCGTTATTAGATCTTATGTCTAATATTTAAGCCATGTGCTTGCTTTATCTCATCACATTGCTAATTAACTCGTCTGTCCACATTTTCACTTTTATTCAAGTTTTTTGGTTTATTAGCTCAAAACCGGTTACTTACTTTCTTTAATCAACCTATGCCGCTCGAGCAGGCTTCTGCTAATTATTTATTACATTTATTAGACTTAATACTTCCAATTTTAAGTTAAATAATAATAATCCTACTTTATTCTTTCTTATTTAATTATATCCTTATCTTACACTGTTACCACAACGTTGTTGTGAGTTTACTTATTAACTTAGTTACCTTAACTAAGGTTTATAAATAAGTTCTCTTTTCATTATTAATTATAATCTATGTTATAATTCCACTTGTTCCTAGGATAAGCCTACCTATTATATTTCATTATCATTCATATAATTTATTATAATAGGTTATATTCCCCGTTCATCATATTTTATCTAGGTTCCTTAATATTCAACCAAACATTTACATTTGTAACCTTTCTTTATTTACCATCTTGTACATTCCTTATTTCAGGAAAATATTTCGCACACTTCATTACATTGGTTAGAGGAATGATAGAAAGATCTATTTCCATAATGAACATCAATAAGATCCGTGGTTATAAGCAATTTCTTTTATTTTCATTGTGGACACAAATATATATTTTATTTGATTAGTGTGAAGTATGGTAAAAGAACCCCTATTTTACACTAGTCTCTCCTTCCCTTCCTTTTTTGCAACTAAGTTCTCAGTAATTTTAACATTATGAGAATGTATATATTTTTCCAATCCCAACTAACTTAGTCCATTAATAATGCCCTTTTTTCTGGGTTAGATATTAATTCCCATTTTTCATATACCATTTCTCATTTACTATAAATTTCCATACAAAATTAGGTGCTACCACAAGGATTCAATACCGAAACCAAAGCAAGGTGAAAGGGTATCGCAGTAAAGCTGACATCAAAGTAGAAGCCTAGGAAGTGCTCGACCGATACCAAAGCACGAGGATGAAAAGGTGGAGCTGGTACCAAAAGCTAAAAGTGAAAGAGGAACAAAGCCGACACTGAAATAAAAAAGATATGAGTAGAGCCGACACCAAGAAGTAAAGTTATAACAAGCAAAGCCGACACTAAGACCTTGGAATAGTAACAATGGAACCGATATCAAAATGTAAGATTTGGAATATGGAGTCAATATCAAGAATACAAAGAGAACCGATAAAGATGTCACCAGAACAATGATGCTATCGGCACCAACATAAGGGAACAAACATCTTGGTATTGGTACCAAGAGAAGAAGGCGAAAGAAGCAAGTTATATACACCAACATGCTGTGAGCACTTAGCTTGGTGTCGACACCGAAGAATGAGAGCAAAGGCATAAAGCCGATACCAAGAAAGCAGAGAGTCTGTGTCACTGGAGGTGAAACCAAGCACAAGGAGTAAGGAGAAATTAAATCACCATCAAAATATGTAACACCCCACGTCCATTAATGTCACTCACAAAGGGAATGCATTAACTTCCATGGAGGTTATAAGTGAATATAGAACAGAAAAATTACAACAAGACAGATAATAAATAGTACTTGGAAATCTAAAACTTCATTTTATTACGGCGGAAATTAAACATGTTTGTTACATCATAAAACCATAGATCATAACCAAGTACAATATCCATCTTCATAAAAAAAAATACATAATCCCATTACATAAATAGCCATTAAAAAGATAACAAGCTGGACTTTACTTCAACGGTCCAAGCTTTCCAAAGAGAGATGAAGCAATTCAATCAAACTCCACTAGAGCTGGGCCCAACCTGAGGACCTGGAGGGGGGAAAAGGATAGAAATAGAGGGGGTCAGACATAAAGTCTGGCGAGTATGATAATTCTAACAATACTATTATCAAAATAACTAGACTAAGGCATAAGATGGAAGACAAGTAAATGTCTATGAACTCTTAGGAAGATAAATATAGCGTTTAAGATAACGTTAAAGATAACGGTAAAAGCACACCTAATTACTAACGAATGATTACTACACTGCACCGCACATTACTACACTGCACCACACCAGTCACCCTATTGTTTGATCCCACTTGCTTCACACAGAAACTTTATAAATAACCTTATGTACCCCTAGCTGACTACATAGGTGTCATCTGCCCCTATCTCCACTAGGTGTACCCCACTACCCACTTTCGATCGGCTCCCTACTCATAGATACTCGTGCTGGCCCCACAGTGGGGTGTATCACTCCCCTAAAGTGGCAACCCGATACAACTTGAGAATGCATGGCTTATACCTACACGATGCAACAACGTCTTACCTACCAGCCCGGGTCCACACACGCATACGAAACCCGTTGGACTTGCGTTGCCACCGCTCCCCGTTTTGGCCACTTACAGTCGAACCCAACATGCGTGTCCCGTCCTCGACTTGGGTCGAGCCCACAAAGATACGTTTGGGATACTGGTCAAAATGGGCCCCCACAAGCTACCCACCTAAGCTTGTCACTAGTATATCCCACTTAACCCTCTTAGTCATGTTCATTTACATGTGTGTTTGGTTAAGTCTTACTAATCATATTTCACACCCCACTAAGGGCACCCCCTAGATTCCTCATGCCACCCAAGGCACCTACTTAACCCCCATGTCCCACCTTACATGTTTATCTAGTTAAGTATTTCTTAATTCATTCAGGCCATAACCTCATAAAGACCTCTCACATTAGACTGGCATTTATAACAGCTGGATTTGCCGGGCGGGTCCGGGCAGTCTTACACCATAAAAGAGTCTAACCTCGTGTCTTTACAAATGTTATGCTTTAGTTTAGGCCTAGGACCTCTCACATTGGGCTGACATTTGTGACCACTGGATTTGCCGGGCGGGTCCGGGCAGGTTTACGTCACAAACGAGTCCAACCTCATGTCCTAAGCATTGATTAACACCTAAAATCTTTTACCCCAGTTTTAATAATTCCCTATTCAAATTATTAATTAAGTCAACTTTTAATGATGTCCATAATTGACTCAATTATGGCCATCTACTTATGGCATGCAAAATCATTTCAATTGCACACCAACTTTTTAATATTAAATCCTTAATATTACCCCTACCCCACGTTTCTACGTTCGCTTATTCAACGCATAATATAGGCTAGACTTGTATAGTCTAACACCTAGCACAAAGATAAATTATCACAACATATAGACAATTAAAATAAATCTAATCATAATAGGGGTGAAACTTTGCATAAACTACACATGTTAAGGATCAAAAGGTGTCAACTTGTTAAATGTCTCAATTTATATGATATGATCATAGCCCAAATCTATACATAAACTTGCATATGGGGTTTTAAGGCAACATAATGATAGTGTGAACTAGCATAGGATATCACATATGTCATAGCATAATTCTAGATGTCATAATAGGTGTCTTGGTATATGTTCATAACTTTTCTAATCAATCTAACTTGCATATGTGACTTGTCATATAGATCAACATAACCCAAACATGATGATTTAATTAATATGAACTAACTAGCATAGATGGTAACATCATGGCCTTTTTAACATGTATGATTCATCACAGCTTAGCATAAAAACTTTCAACATACATAACATCATCATAGCATGATTTACAACATATAAGATATCATCATCACATAACATTGGATTTACAATATACATGATAGCAAAAGGGGTTTACAACAACATATATGATAATTCACATCATCTACTCATAATCCATTCATAACTCAACCTAATTAAAATGATAATAATCTTGTTAAGATCATCATACTCACAATTTAGAGAAGAAAAGAGAGAGTTTTGCTTTGCTTTAGGGTTGAGAGAATTAGAATTGAATTTGCTTTTCTTCTTTCTTAGTTGGCGGCGGCTCCATTGATTTCCATAGCGATGGTATGACGGTAACTATTCTATTTTAATTAGGTTTAGGTTTAGCATTAGGATGTATTTATAGGTGTAGGAAGTTATTTAGGACCATTAGATTAACCCTGAACCATGAGAACCAATCAAATGCAAAATCTGCATTTGAGCGAATCGGCCCACGGGTTGACAGCCAAACACCCTGGATTAACCCCTAGTCGACCTAGCGGGGCTTGGGTCGACCTCAAAAATGGGCCGGTTCGGTTATTCCCCCTCCCAATTCGCTGTTTTGAACTTTTTTGCATATTTATTTATTTAATTTTTAATTTTTATATATATATATATATATCAATATAGATATATTTCTCTACGCAACCCATTTCACTTAATTCTTTTCTAAAAATTAAGTATACTTTAATTTGTGAATTTTAATGTTATAAAATTACGGGGTGTTACATTCTCCCATCCTTAAAGGATTTCGTCCCCGAAATCTCCAAGTCAAGAAGAATGTATATCCTACCATCTAATCGTCCATCTACTCAACCATCAAACACCAGCATCCATTGTCCTTAAATGACTTCTAATGCTTTAATGTTTATATGCATAGTGTGTGTAAATGTCCATATCTAATGCAAAATTAGGAGGTCTACTGATTCAGTCGACCTCCTTAGTGCAATTCATGATAGTGCCATGCGTCCAATATGTATGCAAAAGATTCCTAATGACATATATTAATTATATATGCGTGCACAACCATCCACCCGAATGCAGCAACTATTTGATAATACAGCCATTATACATCCATTTTACAAAATACATCCATATATATGCAATATGCAATATGAAGTGACTTAGCCGATCCGGTGCCTAATAGTGTGTGTATATGCATCCACGAGCAACCACTAGCAAACACTTGCATTCACTTTGCATCCACCATACATAACATGTCTCAAACACATGTTTCAACCATAGGATTATCCTAACTAAAGGTCAAAGATACTAGCGAGAGGATATACTAAAGATAAGATAAGTACAAGCTAAGCGATAAAGGAGAAATTAAAAGACATACCCTCAAAAAGAAAAGGGTATCGTGAATGCATCTTCTCTTCTGTCTCCCAAGTAGCGTTGCTCTCGTCGTCTCCCCATTGTACTTTGACTAGTCTGACCTCTCGATTTCTCAGCTTCTTAATCTCCGACCCAAGAATGCGCGTTGGAGCTCGTCGAATCGTCGCGTCCTGCTCGATCTCCACCTCTCTAAGGAAGCTCGGCTTTACCACTTCTGCGGTCTCGTGCAAGCACTTCCTCAAATGTGACACATGGAATACGTCATGTACACCACTAAGTCTCTCGGGCAACTCCACTCTATACGCCATCCATCCAATCCTCTCCTTAATAGGAAACGACCCTACAAACCTTGGTGCTAATTTCCCAACGGACCCAAAGCGAACAACGTTTCGTAATGGAGACACTTTGGCAAAGACCATGTCCCCAACTTCAAACTCGAGATCTGTCCTCCTCTTATCCGCATAAGATTTCTGCCTATCCTGTGCTGCTTTCATCCTCCTTCGAATCAAGTCGATCTTCTCCGAAGTCTCCCTAATCATATTGGGCCCAAGTAAGATCTTATCCGTAGATTCCCCCCAACATGTAGGTGAACGACAAGGTCGTCCATAAAGAGCTTCGAATGGTGCCATACCAATGCTGGACTGAAAGCTATTATTATATGCGAACTCAACCAATGGAAGATGCTCTTCCCATGTACCCCCAAAGTCTAGGATACATAACCTCAACAGATCCTCTAGAATGCGATTCACCCTCTCAGTCTGGTCGTCCGTCTGAGGATGATATGCGGTGCTCAAACATAACTGAGTCCCTACCGCCTCTTGTAAGCTTCTCCAAAATTCGCTAGTGAAAATAGGATCGCGGTCTCTCACTATGCTAGAAGGAACACCGTGAAACCGAACTATCTCTCGAACGTATACAGAAGCTAACTATGGAGCAGTCCTCTTACTCTTCACGGGAATAAAATGGGCGCTCTTTGTAAGTCTATCCGCTATAAGACAAATTCCCGTATTACCCTTCCTCGATCGCGGTAATCCATCCACAAAATCCATCGAGATGCTTTCCCATTTCCATAGTGGAACCTCCAATGGGTGAAGCAACCCACCGGGTTTCTTTTGCTCCGCTTTTACTTGTTGGCACACCAAGCATCTAGCGACATACTCGGCCACATCTTTCTTCATGCCGGGCCAAAAGTAAACTCTCTTCATGTCTTTGTACATCTTGTCCCCGCCGGGATGAATGGTCATCTTCGAATGATGTGCTTCGTCAAGAATAGTCTTCCTTAGGTCATCGTCTTTTGGTACACAAAGTCTACCGTCCCTACGTAACCAACCCTTATCGTCTAGGGTATACCTACGGAGATGGCTTGATGACTCCCCTCCTTTGAGTTTTCCTACTAACTCAACCAACTGCGGGTCGTCTCGTCGTGCCTCGCCAATCCGTCCCAAAAGCGTAGGTCTGACCTCCAAGGATGCTAGCAAACCGAGTACGAAGTCAACGGAAGGTCTAAAATCAAACATAGAGATGAACTCTAAACTTCTCCGCTCAACAAACAAAGGACTTAAGGATAATCTTTTTCTACTTAAGGCATCGGCCACCACATTACCCTTGCCAGGGGTATATGCTATCTCAAAGTCGTAGGACGCCAAGAACTCCATCCACCTTTGCTGCCTTAAGTTCAAGTCCTTTTGAGAGAATAGGTATTTTAAAGATTTGTGGTCAGTGAATAATTCGAATCTTTCGCCAAGAAGATAATGACGCCAAGACTTAAGCGCGAAAACAATAGCGGCCAATTCTAGGTCATGTGTAGGATAATTTTTCTCATGCGCTCTCAACTGCCTTCCACCATAGGCTATTACCCTACCCTCTTGCATTAAGACTGCGCCTAGTCCTGTCCCACAAGCATCAGTATAAACGGTAAACAACTTACTCCATTCTGGTAATACTAAGACTGGGGCTGAAGTCAAAGCTCTCTTTAAACGTTGGAACGCATCATCACAATCTACGTCCCATGTGAAAACAAGGTTCTTCTTCGTCAAGCGTGTCAATGGAGCTGATATCTTTGCGAAGTCTTTGATAAACTTCCTATAGTAGCCAGCCAACCCCAAGAAACTTCTCACTTCGGTAGCATTTTTGGGAACCTTCCAATCTTGGATGGCCACCACCTTCGCGGGATCTACAACTATCCCTTCTTTGGAAACCACATGTCCTAAGAACCGTACTTTCTTCCTCCAGAAGTGACACTTAGAAAATTTAGCCTTAAGGCTATGCGCTCGTAGGGTCTCCAACACTTCCCCAAGATGTAGGGCATGCTCTTCTTCATCCTTAGAAAAGATCAAGATGTCATCTACAAAGACTACCACAAATTTGTTAAGGTACTCCCTAAACACCCTACTCATCAAATCAACAAAATATGCTGGGGCGTTTGTCAAACCGAAGGGCATCACTAGCCATTCATAGAAACCGTCCGGAGTCCTAAAGGCAGTCTTGTCTATGCTATCCTCAGCCACTCTCAACTGATGGAACCCAGTGGCTAAGTCCAACTGCGAAAACACTGAGGCGCCAACTAATTGATCGAAGAGATCATCAATCCTCGGCAGTGGGTGTCTGTTCTTCTTAATAAGTTTATTAAGTTCTCTATAGTCCACACAAAGTCTAAGGGACCCATCCGCCTTCGTGGCAAATACTACTGGAGCACCCCACTCCGATATAGTTCGTCTTATGAACCCCTTCTCAAGCAACTCCTTCACTTGCTTACCGAGTTCCCTCCTTTCACGTGGAGCCATGTGGCGTACTGGCAAATATACTGGTTTCGCATTATCCACAAGATATATTCGAAAATCTATCTCTCGCTTCGGAGGCAAGCCCTTCACCACCTCAAACACATCCGAATATTCTCGGACCACTTAACAGATCATAGATTTCCCTCAGACGCGTCAAGCGATTCTAGATAACTTAGCATAACCGAATTTATGGGATTACAAAAGATTTCGAGAATGTTGCCAAGGCGAGTCACGAGCCTAACTACTATCCTTTCACAATCAAGAACGGCCCCATTTCTGGATAACCAATCCATTCCTAAAATTAGCCCATAGCCCGTGAAGCCCAACACATAAGCATCACATCTAAATTCAATGCTAAGTATGGAAATATTCAAATCCAAACACATCATAGACAAATAAGCTGAGCCCCTAATCGGATTTGAAACAACTAATGGATCCTCTACTAAACTGGTGTTTAAGTGCAGTGATTCAACTAATGATATAGAGATAAACGAATGCGATACGCCCGAATCAAATAAGGTTTGGACAGGATGATCAAACAGAAAAACTAAGCTTTCAACAGAAATGGTTCTACCTCGTTCTTGCAGTGGTGGGACCGCGAGAGCCTGAACTTGTCCCCTAGCCTGCCCTGGTGCCATAAGAGCCTGCACCTGTCCTCCCGAGGTAGCTCCTGCCCTCTTCCCCTTCTTTGGGCAGTCCTTCACTAAATGTCCCGCATCGCCACAATGAAAACAACCTGTCTTCTTTTTCTTTCGGCAATCCTTGCTGAGACGGCCTGGTGTTCCACAGTTAAAACATTTCTTCTTTCCCTTGCTGTTATTGTCTTTTCCAACCTTCTTGTTTTGCTGTTGTGGTTTCTTCTGATCCCCCTTCTTCTCGGGTGCCATATCAGCTTTAGCGCTTTTCTCCTCATGCATGAGCACCATTTCTACTAACTTCTCAAAGGTGGCCCCCATCGGGATGTGGGTCATAGTCAACCCTTGCAATGGTTCATTCAAGCCATTCACGAACCTCAGCGCCTTCTTCTCCGGCGTGTTTACTAAGTCCAAGCCAAACCTTGCTAACTGATTAAATTTATTGACATATTCTTTCACTGATGAGCTTCCTTGCTTCAATGTCAAGAACCTTTCCATATATAGATTTTCTTTCGCCCTTGAGAGAAACTTCGCCTCGAATCTACGTCTGAAATCCGCCCAAGAGTCAACAGGACGCTGCCCATTAGTGACCTCCCACCAAAACGAGGCCTCTCCCTTCATCAACCAAGCTGCTAATTGAACTCTCCCCCCTTCTTCTACTTCAAAGATTTCTAGCAATTCTTCCACCTCCTTAAGCCAATCTCTAGCTTCCACAAACGTTTCTGACCCTTGAAATGGTTTTCCACCCATAGCCTTGAATTCCTTGCACGTCTTTGCAAAAGTATCTACGCGAGGAGGAGGAACGGGTGCAACTGGTGGTGGAGGAACATTGGATGGACCTGCAGCGGCCCTATCCTCCAATAGCATCCTATACCATCCTGGTATCGTTACACCGTCGGGTAGATTAAGATCTTCAGCCATGCTAAAACAAAAAAGGAAAGATTCAGAATGGAGAATTCGAAAGATAAAGATATGGGCTATTGGGGATTATGTTTTTTTCTTAAAAACTTTTCTCTTTAAATTTCTCATTAAAACATGTTTTTGAAAGCACTTCTTCCAAAAATAACTATTTTTCTAAAGTATTTTTATCTGTTCTGGTAACCTTAAGCTCTGATACCACGTGTAACACCCCACGTCCATTAATGTCACTCACAAAGGGAATGCATTTACTTCCATGGAGGTTATAAGTGAATATAGAACAGAAAAATTACAACAAGACAGATAATAAATAGTACTTGGAAATCTAAAACTTCATTTTATTGCAGCGGAAATTGAACCTGTTTGTTACATCATAAAACCATAGATCGTAACCAAGTACTATATCCATCTTCATAAAAACAAAATACATAATCCTATTACGTAAATAGCCATTAAAAAGATAACAAGCTAGACTTTACTTCAACGGTCCAAGCTTTCCAAAGAGAGATGAAGTAATTCAATCAAACTCCACTAGAGCTGGGCCCAACCTGAGGACCTGGAGGGGGAAAAAGGATATAAATAGAGGGGGTCAGACATAAAGTCTGGCGAGTATGATAATTCTAACAATACTATTATCAAAATAACTAGACTAAGGCATAAGCTGGAAGACAAGTAAATGTCTATGAAATTTTAGGAAGATAAAGATAGCGTTTACGATAACGTTAAAGATAACGGTAAAGGCACACCTAATTACTAACGAATGATTACTACACTGCACCGCACATTACTACACTGCACCACACCAGTCACGCTATTGTTTGATCCCACTTGCTTCACACAGAAACTTTATAAATAGCCTTACGTACCCCTAGCTGACTACATAGGTGCCGTCTGCCCCTATCTCCACTAGGTGTACCCCACTACCCACTTTCGATCGGCTCCCTACTCGTAGATACCCGTGCTGGCCCCACAGTGGGGTGTATCACTCCCCTAAAGTGGAAACCCAATACAACTTGAGAATGCACGGCTTATACCTACACGATGCAACAACGTCTTACCTACCAGCCCGGGTCCACACACGCATACGAAACCCGTTGGACTTGCGTTGCCACCGCTCCCCGTTTTGGCCTCTTACAGTCGAACCCAGCATGCGTGTCCCATCCTCGACTTGGGTCGAGCCCACAAGGATACGTTTGGGATACTGGTCGAAATGGGCCCCCACAAGCTACCCACCTAAACTTGTCACTAGTATATCCCACTTAACCCTCTTAGTCATGTTCATTTACATGTGTGTTTGGTTAAGTCTTACTAATCGTATTTCACATGCCACTAAGGGCACCCCTAGATTCCTCATGCCACCCAAGGCACCTACTTAACCCCCATGTCCCACCTTACATGTTTATCTGGTTAAGTATTTCTTAATTCATTCAGGACATAACCTCATAAAGACCTCTCACATTAGACTGGCATTTATGGTAGCTGGATTTGCCGGGCGGGTCCGGGCAGTCTTACACCATAAAAGAGTCTAACCTCATGTCTTTACAACTGTTATGCTTTAGTTTAGGCCTAGGACCTCTCACATTGGGCTGACATTTGTGGCCACTGGATTTGCCGGGCGGGTCCGGGCGGGTTTACATCACAATCGAGTCCAACCTCGTATCCTAAGCATTGATTAACACTTAAAATCTTTTACCCCAGTTTTAATAATTCCCTATTCAAATTATTAATTAAGTCAACTTTTAATGATGTCCATAATTGACTCAATTATGGCCGTCCACTTATGGCATGCAAAATCATTTCAATTGCACCCCAACTTTTTAATATTAAATCCTTAATATTACCCCTACCCCACGTTTCTACGTTCGCTTATTCAACGCATAATATAGGCTAGACTTGTATAGTCTAACACCTAGCACAAAGATAAATTATCACAACATATAGACAATTAAAATAAATCTAGTCATAATAGGGGTGAAACTTGCATAAACTACACATGTTAAGGATCAAAAGGTGTCAACTTGTTAAATGTCTCAATTTATATGATATGATCATAGCCCAAATCTATACATAAACTTGCATATGGGGTTTTTAGGCAACATAATGATGGTGTGAACTAGCATAGGATATCACATATGCCATAGCATAATTCTAGATGTCATAATAGATGTCTTGGTATATGTTCATAACTTTTCTAATCAATCTAACTTGCATATGTGACTTGTCATATAGATCAACATAACCCAAACATGATGATTTAATTAATATGAACTAACTAGCATAGATGGTAACATCATGGCCTTTTTAACATGTATGATTCATCACAGCTTAGCATAGAAACTTTCAACATACATAACATCATCATAGCATGATTTACAACATATAAGATATCATCATCACATAACATTGGATTTACAATATACATGATAGCAAAAGGGGTTTACAACAACATATATGATAATTCACATCATCAACTCATAATCCATTCATAACTCAACCTAATTAAAATGATAATAATCTTGTTAAGATCATCATACTCACAATTTAGAGAAGAAAAGAGAGAGTTTTGCTTTGCTTTAGGGTTAAGAGAATTAAAATTGAATTTGCTTTTCTTCTTTCTTAGTTGGCGGCGGCTCCATTGATTTCCATAGCGATGGTATGACGGTAACTATTCTATTTTAATTAGGTTTAGGGTTAGCACTAGGATGTATTTATAGGTGTAGGAAGTTATTTAGGACCATTAGATTAACCCTGAACCATGAGAACCAATCAAATGCAAAATCTGCATTTGATCGAATCAGCCCACGGGTTGACAGCCAAACGCCCTGGATTAACCCCTAGTCGACCCAGCGGGGCTTGGGTCGACCTCAAAAATGGGTCGGTTCGGTTATTCCCCCTCCCAATTCACTGTTTTGAACTTTTTCGCATATTTATTTATTTAATTTTTAATTTATTTATATATATCAATATATATGTTTATTTCTCTGCGCAACCCATTTCACTTAATTCTTTTCTAAAAATTAAGTATACTTTAATTTGTGAATTTTAATGTTATAAAATTACGGGGTGTTACAAAATATATAAGCTTGGGAGGCGAGATCAAAACCAAAATCAAAACTAATGCATGAAATGGAAGCACAAGTCGAATAACAGACACGATGTGAGAAAAAGAACGCTATCAACACCAACAAGATTGGTGTCTATACTATTGTGCAAAGGTGGCACCAAAGTTACAAAGGAAAGAGCATAGAAGCGATACTCATGGGTGCAAGAAACAAAGCATTGAAGCCAACACCAAAACCAAGAAGCGTGGACCAGGGTCGATACCGTGAAGTTGCTACAAAAGGGAGTCCAAAACCTTTATAAATAAGACCCTAGGGGTCACAGTTTGATGGACTTCCCTCATTCCAAAATCTTCTACTCAAGTTTTTAGAGTCTAAAGCCTAATTTAGAAATCGAATTGGAGATTTCTCTTGCAAACTTCTATGTACTCCATCAATTGATTAATAAAGGAAATACTTTGCACTTGCAACCAATTGCACTTGTCTTTCAACTATTAATTCGAATTCAAAACCTTATATTGGAAAAGATAAACAAACCATCCTTAATGCACATTTTAACTCCAACCAGCAACAAATTATGAAGCCTTCATCCCAAGATAACTTTGTCTAAGTATTGTAAGCGTGGTACTCACCTCTTGAAGGAAGAGTAACTAATCTGAACACTTGAGACATTGATATCTAGGAAATGATGAATTGAGTCAAGCCTGGAAGGTGTAGATTACCCCAAAGTCTACAACCAAAACCCAACAATTGGGTGTTGACGATTTTTATTGTTACCATTTTGGCGCTAGAAGGAGGGCTTGAACCTCCGATCCTCTAGATAAGCTACCACTTCCCTAGTTATTTCACCCTGTTGGGTAGACATTGAAGAGCTAGACCATGGATAAAAGGTTTCAAACAAGGGTCTTCTACTTCAAACACCATTTATCCGAGAGTTATTGAAAAACAAAGGCTAATAATGAAAGCTTTGCAAATCATGAATAGGAAAAGGGAACCAGAATAGTATACCCTGACCATTTGAGCATTAACCCTTTCCACATAGGACAAACCTCAACTTATGCTTTAAGTGATTCTACATCAAAGGAGTATAGGTTATTCTCATACATGAAAGAAGTTATTCAAGCGCAAGAGAAGGGAACTATATTCGAACAAGAAATAATAAAGGATTTCAACCACTTACTTTGAAATGGTCTAAGAAAGTTGCACTTCAACCTCGAAATACATTAAAAAAACTTGATGATAAGGGTGAAGCAACAAAGTTGAGTAGGAAAAATGCTAAGCTTTGATGTCGAAATGGAATCTTTGAGTCAAGATTACCTAAAGAGTGCGACCTTACCACATTTATTGAAAATATCTACTTCCTAACTGTAACAACCCGAATTTTAATAACATGTTGAAACAAGAAATCAAGGTACAATTAACTTTTAGAATAAGAATCAAGGGAAATGGGTTGCACCATTGCGTTCGTCTCGAAATTCTGCATGAGATAGAGTCCGAGTTTTCGAAAATCGGAGTTCGTATGAAGAAGTTATGGCACTTAGAAGTTTTCCAAATTTTTAGAATTAAATAATAATGACCGGTCCGAATTCAAAATTCAATTTTCGAGTTTCAAAAACAAGTACCCGGGCTGGACGGGAAATTTCCTGCCTAGGACCCAGGTCGACTGGGTAGTCGACCTAGGTAGGGGAAGGTCGACTACATGGTCGACCATGTAGTCGACCTGGCCCAAAGGGGGTCGACCACCCAATCAACTTCCATGGAGCTGGGTCGAGCCCAGCTCGGCTGTGTTGGTTCGCGGGTGCGTTTTTTGGACATGTGACGAATTTTGATGGTTCAGATCAGTTCTAGGATTAATCCTAAGGCCTAAATAAGTTTCCTACATCTATATAAACACCGTAAGACCTAACCTAATTCACAACAAATCATTCTTACATCGTTATGCTGCTGAATTCCCTCTTGAACGATGGCCGCCGCCTCCAAATTAAAGCTTAAGCATTCAAACTCGATTCAAATCAAAGATCAACACTTCTACAACAATTCAAAAGAATAGATCAGCGACACCGCAATGTTTCTACATCAATTTTAGTTCTTAATTCACTAGCCATGCTCTGTAAGTTCTAGTTATTTTTTAGATTTAAACTTGTTAATTATAATATGGCCATGGAATAAAGTGGAATTGGATTTAAGTATGTTTATCGATTTAGACCTATTTCTGTTGCTTCTTGAACCTTGAGTTTTTGAGAATTGTCTATCCTTATTCTCATGTCAAGTTCATTTTCTATTCAGCCTGTTGTAAATCAGTTTTCTTGATTCATGTTGATATTATTATCAAGTTGTAATCTTCATGCCTGTGATGATGTTTTTCTCTCTGATCTTATTTTTATGCAAAATTCTATCTTCCCCTATTTATTTACTTTTGATGAACCTTGGTCAATTTCGGACCTAGGCCTAAACCGCGATTTGCGTACGATTGAATACGGGGAAATAATGGGACTATTTGAATATATGTGTTTGGTCGAATTGATGGCATAACATGAAATTGGAAATTTGGGCATTGTTAATATAATTGAAATTGCAAGTTTGGGCATTGGCATAAGTAATTTGGCATGAAGTGGGCATACATGAATTGTCATGTAAATTAAATCCCGAGTTCGGTCCTATGTAAATTAAATCAAAAGATTAGGCTTATGTTAACTGGGCATAAGTAGAATTGGAAATTTGAACATGAAAGCGATTGTAAACTTGATAATTGGCATAAACATGTATTGTGAACTTGGGTAACCAGCATGTATTGTAATAAAAAGATTATAGTTTGGGATAACTACATCATGAATCATGATTTGGGTCTATTTGGGCATGATACATGTAATTTTGGCTAGAAATTGATATGGGTAAAATGGCATAAACTTGGCATACATGTAAATAGGCAAGAATTGGACATATATAAACTGACTAGAATTGAGTCAATATATAAATTGGCATGTAATTTGGGACTTGGGCATATATGTTTATTAATATTAATATGTAAAGTTAGGAGTTTTGATCTATACGACACATATGTAATTAACAATCTAACGGATGCCTTTGACACGAGGTTAGACTTGAGTTGTGGTGTAATTCTTCCGGAACCGCCCGGCATATCTAGTGACTGCAACAAAAATAGTCTAATGTGAGAGGTCGTAGGCAAATATTAGGTTGTGATGATGCCTAACATTAGGTTAGGCTGAGTTGTGGTGTAATTCTGCCCGGAACCGCCTGGCATATCCAGTGACCGCAACAATACGTCTAATGTGAGTGGTTAGCGCATTGAATGCTTGAACCCGAGGTTGGAATGGGTTTGCGGTGTAATTCTGCCCGGAACAGCCAGGCATATCCAGTGACCGCAAATAAGTCCAATGTGAGAGGTTGATGCATTAGTAAATAATAAATGCTAATGAAACCTATTAACTAGGGAAAGGTTAAGTAATTTGACTAGACTAATGACACTTAACCGATATAACATGAATGGGTGGGTTAAGTAAACCTGAACTTGATCGCTTGAGAACACTTAACCATTTTAACATGATAATTAGACAAGTGGGTAGGGTTAAGCAAATTGAGAACACTCAACTGATACAACATGTTAATTAGACCAGTGGGTGGGTTAAGTTAACTTGAATTGATTGATGACACTTAACCGATATGACATGATACACTGGTGGGTTATGTTAACACAAGGGAGAACACTTAACCAATATAACATGACGCTTGACAGGATTAAGTCAACTTGAACATATAGATAATACTTAACCAACTTAGCATGATACGTGGGCGGGTTAAGTCGTGAACTGCTTGAAAATACTTAACCAATTTGATATGCTAAGATAGTGGGGTTAAGTTATGAATCACTAGACAACACTTGACAAACTTGACACGATACGTGGGCGGGTTAAGCCATGAATTACTTGAAAACACTTAACCAATGCAATCTAACGAATGAGAGGGTTAAGTTAATGGGTTGGCGATGCTTAACCAATATGACATGGTGTGTGGTAGGGTTAAGTAAACACGCGAAGACAACACTTAACCGATATAACAAGACATGCGGTAAGGTTAAGTAACACAAGAGAGAACACTTAACCAACGTAACATGATGGGTGGCAGGGTTAAGTTGACTTGAATGGATAACACTTAACCAAACTATGGGGTATACGCCCTAGTAGCGGGACCCGTTTCAGTAGAAACCCACATTAGGTATCAACGGTACCCTGAGCTAGGTAGGGTGGGGCACGATTACTGGGCTGATTATAAGCGGTCAAAATGGCGGCAGGTGATGCAGCAGTGCAGGTTCCAATGGATTACGGGCGTGCACGTATTCCAGAGTGGAAAATTTTGCCACTGGGCATCAGTAGATATAAAGCTGTGCATCAAGAATTGTGTCGGGGTTGCCATCCTAGGGATTGATACACCCTAGGGTGGGACCAGCACAGGTATCTACAAGTAGTGGCCGCGTGACACAAACGAGAACTAGGTCGAGTAAGAGCCGATCGATTAAGGTAGTAAGGATGCATCTAACACATTCATGGAAATTGGGCTGGTTGAGTTAAGAGCTCATACTAGATGTAGTCCTGAAGGCTACCACAACTACGAGGATGGGATCACCTTATTATATAACACGGGATACTAGTTGGGACACTAGTAGGGGGTAAGGATCCTTATTACATAGGACACTAGTTGGAACAATAGTAGGAATACAGATCATTCCATGCAAGACACTTGTGAGGATGCTCGTTAGGTGGTGCAGGGCAAATAGGTATCATAGAAATATTTTAATGGTGAAGTAGAGAAATCTTGCGATGCTTGGTAGAAATCTTGCGAAATTATACTTAGTTTATCTTGATTGGGAACCTTGCGATGTTATACTTGACAAAAATCATATGATGTTATTATTAGTTATCTTGCCTATTGCTTATCTTGTCATTATGCTTATGTTTACTTTCAGTTTATTCATGCCATGTTATCTTTACCTGTTTTTATGCTGAAAGTCACTAGGACTTACTCAGTCTTTATGACTGACCCGTTTTGTTTTGCGTCTTTTTCTTTCGTCCCCCCTCCCCCGGTTCGCAGGGTGGGAATATAGCTTAGTTCAGATCTTACCAAGCTCCAAGGCTCTTTCATGTACGACTTGATTTTCTCTTGGCTATGGCTTGCTTTGCTTTATTGGGGAATACTACAATTTATTTTTATGCTTCTTTGTTTTTGAGCAAGACAGATATTTTGAGTATGTAATTGGTTATTGGAAGTTGATGGGCTTTTATTGTAAACAATTATATTTAGTAAATGATTTGAAGTACTTCTACTTTACTTTTCGTGGTTTTATATATGTCTGTCTTGTAATATTTCTGTTCCAGTACACATAATGCTCCATTGAAGTTAAGGCATTCCCTTTGTGAGTGACCTTAACGGATGTGGGGTGTTACATTTGGTATCAGAGCCGAAGGTTACCAGACTGGGCAAAAGCTTTCTAAAACCTTCTGAAATTATTTTCAAAACGTTTACAAAGAAGCATTTTTCTAAGAAACATTTTGTTTTACGAAAGGCATATTCCCCAAAGCCATATGCATTGTCTTCTGATTCTCTCCTTGAGTCTCTTCTCTCTTTCTTTTTCACCATAGTTTTGTAGGTGTACGACACATGTAGGAGGGCAAAGAAGTGCCCAACTTCCATCTGTAGCTGCAGTAGTTCCATCTGCAACTAATCTTATTTTAAGCTTTGTAGGGTTACTGTGCGATGGAGGTAGCTTTCGAGAAACTCGTCAACAAACTGTACAAGGATAGTAAGAATAGGGATAAAGAACACAAGCCTAAGGATGAAAAACTTGTTGATATGGCTTAATCCACGAAGGAGGAAAAAGGTGAAAGGAAAGAGGCCAAAGTGAAAGAATAATAAAACCCATGACAAGAAAGAGGATCGTTGGTATGGTAAAAAGGGACATGTAGTTAAGTATTGTAAGACAAGGACAAGGGCAAAGGACAAGATCGTCGAGAGGGCAATTGTATGCTCTCACTACTAGCGTACCTAAGAGGGGTGGTAACGTTTCTGTTAAAAGTTTAGCTTTTCTTTTCTATCATACCGTGGGAACTTTGTTTTTTTACATTGCATCCTTTTAATTCTGCTTCGATAGTTGAGTCTCTGCACCTTAGTTCTAGCGTGGTAGAGGATCCCATTTTTGTCTCAAATCCTATGGGGAATCGACTCATTATTTCATGACTTGTTTGGATTTGAGAATGTCTATGCTAAGTGTTGAGTTTAGAACAATGCTTATGTATTTGTGCTATGGGTTGATTCTAGGGATGGAGTGGTTATCCAGAAATGTTACCATTCTCGAGTATGAAAAGAGGGTAGTTAGGCTCTTGACTTGCCTCGGTAATGCCCTCAAAGTCTAGTGTAACCCTTAGGGTTGCCATGCTTAGTTACCTAGAATCTTTTGATACATTTATTGATATGCTCGAGTAGTGTTCGCCACTAAGGCAGATGGTTCATTTCTTTTATGCATGAGTTATAGAAAATCACCTTATTAAGTACATTTGGCAACATGGTTGAAATTTGTTTCTTTTCAAGAGAAAGTTCTTCTTCTTGGAATACCTTATAGTGAGTAAACGAGATCCAGGATTCACTAGTGAATTTTGGAAAGCTTGCGTGAAACCATGAGTACGCAGTTATGTTTGGGCCGAGTATACTAGAAGGAGAATAAGTGAAAGTGAAACGAGAGGCAACAGTGAAATGAGTTCCAACTCATATTTTGGAAACAAGAATTAAGAAGCTACGAAATTGTGAAGTTAAAGACGGTCAAAGCACAATGGAGTTAAGCTCAAGGGAATGCGACTTAGAAGACGGAAGACTAGATACGCGCATCATATCTCTTGTTAAGAGTATATCCTTGATCCCTCTTTTCCTGTAGAGCTTACTTTAATGCTATCTTTTAAGTATATCCTCTCGGTCCTATTCTCAATCCTATTTCTGTTGCAAACCCCATAGTGAGTATGACTCATCTGTTAGTAATACTTATTGGGGCTAGAGGGTGTCCGTTGGGTTGACTAATTTTTTTGGGTTTTATAGGATATGGGTTGGTTTTAGGAAGGGATTTCTTGTGACCAAAAAGGAGTCCATCATGCTTAGTTTCCTAGAAACATATATATTGGTTGGGTAATTCTTTGGGTGTCAGTCTGATGTTGATTTCGGTCTTCGGAGCTAGTGCTTAGGGAGTTCTTCTCCTAATCAGTATGTATGTGACATAGATTTCCAATTTTGACATTGCCTAATGGGCACAAAGTTTTTACTTGCTTCTATCATTCGACTATACCTTTAGGTAGGAACAATTGGGTGTAAACATGTGTTTGAGACATGTTATGATTGATGGTTGCAAGTGATTGCTAGTGGTTGCTCGTGAATGCATATACACGCACATTAGGCACTAGATCGGCTTAGTTACCTTTCATACTGCATATGCATGAGTGTTTATACTTGTTTATGGATGAATTGAATGTGTTATCATGTGGATGTTGCATATGGATGGATGTTTGTGTACACATATAGTGTTTATGTGACTAGGACTATTTGCATACATGATGGACTCATGGCACTAAACATATTTTGCAGTAAGAAGATCAATCAGGCCTGATCATTTGCATTGGATAAGGAACACATACACACACTTTCTGCATATGTTCATACAGCATTAGAAAGCTCTTAAGGACAATGGATGCCTGTGATTGATGATTGGGTAGATGGATGATTGGATGGTAGGGCACATTTTTCTTAACTTAAAGATTTCGTGGACGAAATCCATTAAGGAGGGGAGAATGTAGCAACCCGAATTTTAATAACATGTTGAAACAAGAAATCAAGGTATAATTAACTTTTAAAATAAGAATCAAGGGAAACGGGTTGCGCCATTGCGTTCGTCTCGGAATTCTGCATGAGATAGAGTCCGATTTTCGAAAATCGGAGTTCATATGAAGAAGTTATGGCACTTAGAAGTTTTCCAAATTTTCAGAATTAAATAATAATAACCGGTCCGAATTCAAAATTCAATTTTCGAGTTTCAGAAACGAGTACCCGGGCTGGGCAGGAAATTTCCCGCTCAGGAACCAGGTCGACTGGGTAGTCGACCTGGGTAGGGGCAGGTCGACTACATGGTCGACCATGTAGTCGACCTGGACCAAAGGGAGTCGACCATCCAGTCGACCTTCATGGTGTTGGGTCGAGCCCAGCTCGGCTGTATTGGTTCGCGGGTGCGTTTTTTGGGCCTATGACGAATTTTGATGGTTCAGATCAGTTCCACGGTTAATCCTAAGGCCTAAATAAGTTTCCTACATCTATATAAACACCCTAAGACCTAACCTAATTCACAACAAATCATTCTTACACCGTTATGCTGCTGAATTCCCTCTTGAACCATGGCCGCTGCTTCCAAATTAAAGCTTAAGCATTCAAACTCGATTCAAATCAAAGATCAACACTTGTACAACAATTCAAAAGAATAGATCAGCGACACCGCAACGTTTCTACATCAATTTCAGTTCTTAGTTCGCTAGCCATGCTCTATAAGTTCTAGTTATTTTTTAGATTTAAACTTGTTAATTATAATATGGCCATGGAATAAAGTGAAATTGGATTTAAGTATGTTTATCGATTTAGACCTATTTCTGTTGCTTCTTGAACCTTGAGTTTTTGAGACTTGTCTATCTTTATTCTCATGTCAAGTTCATGATCTATTCAGCCTGTTGTAAATCAGTTTTCTTGATTCATGTTGATATTATTTTCAAGTTGTAATCTTCATGCCTATGATGATGTTTTTCTCTCTGATCTTATTTTTAGGCAAAATTCTATCTTCCCCTATTTATTTTCTTTTGATAACCTTGGTCAATTTCGGACCTAGGCCTAAACCGCAATTTGCGTACGATTGAATATAGGGAAATATTGGGACTATTTGGATATATGTGTCTGGTGGAATTGATGGCATAACATGAAATTGGAAATTTGGGTATTGTTAATATAATTGAAATTGCAAGTTTGGGCATTGGCATAAGTAATTTGGCATGAAGTGAGCATACATGAATTGGCATGTAAATTAAATCACGAGTTCGGGCCTATGTAAATTAAATCAAAAGATTAGGCTTATGTTAATTGGGCATAAGTAGAATTGGGAATTTGAACATGAAAGCGATTGTAAACTTGATAATTGGCATAAACATGTATTGTGAACTTAGGTAACTGGCATGTATTGTAATAAAAAGATTATAGTTTGGGATAACTACATCATGAATCATGATTTGGGTTTATTTGGGCATGATACATGTAATTTTGGCTAGAACTTCATATGGGTAAAATGGCATAAACTTGGCATACATGTAAATAGGCAAGAATTGGACATATGTAAACTGACTAGAATTGGGTACATATATAAATTGGCATGTAATTTGGGACTTGGGCATATGTTTATTAATATTAATATGTAATGTTGGGAGTTTTGATCTATACGACAGATATGTAATTAACAATCTAACGGATGCCTTTGACACGAGGTTAGACTTGAGTTATGGTATAATTCTGCTCGGAACCGCCCGACATATCCAGTGAGCGCAACAAAAATAGTCTAATGTGAGAGGTCGTAGGCAAAGATTAGGTTGCGATGATGCCTAAAACAAGGTTAGACTGAGTTGTGGTGTAATTCTTCCCGGAACCGCCTGGCATATCCAGTGACCGCAACAATATGTCTAATGTGAGAGGTTAGCGCATTGAATGCTTGAACCCGAGGTTGGAATGGGTTGCGGTGTAATTCTGCCCGGAACTGCCCAGCATATCCAGTGACCGCAAATAAGTCCAATGTGAGAGGTTGATGCATTAGTAAATAATAAATGCTAATGAAACCTATTAAGTAGGGTAAGGTTAAGTCATATGACTAGACTAATGGCACTTAACCGATATGACATGAATGGGTGGGTTAAGTAAACCTGAACTTGATCGCTTGAGAATACTTAACCATTTTAACATGATAATTAGACAAGTGGGTAGGGTTAAGCAAATTGAGAACACTCAACTGATACAACATGTTAATTAGACCAGTGGGTGGGTTAAGTTAACTTGAATTGATTGATGACACTTAACCGATATGACATGATACACTGGTGGGTTATGTTAACACAAGGGAGAACAGTTAACCAATATAACATGACGCGTGGCAAGGTTAAGTCAACTTGAACATATCGATAATACTTAACCAACTTAGCATGATACGTGGGCGGGTTAAGTTATGAACTACTTGAAAACACTTAACCAATTTGATACGCTAAGATAGTGGGGTTAAGTTATGAATCACTAGACAGCACTTAACCAACTTGACACGATACGTGGGCAGGTTAAGCCATGAATTACTTGAAAACACTTAACCAATGCACTGACGAATGGGAGGGTTAAGTTAAATGGGTTGGCGATGCTTAACCAATATGACATGGTGTGCGGTAGGGTTAAGTAAACATGCGAAGGCAACACTTAACCGATATAACAAGACATGCGGTAAGGTTAAGTAACACAAGAGAGAACACTTAACCAAGGTAACATGATGGGTGGTGGTTAACTTGAATGGATAACACTTAACCAACCTGTGGGGTATACGAATAGACCCTAGGAAAACCCTAGTAGCGGAACCCGTTTCAGCAGTAACCCACATTAGGTATCAATGGTACCCTGAGCTAGGCAGGATGGGGCACGATTACTGGGCTGATTATAAGCGGTCAAAATGGCGGCAGGTGATGCAGAAGTGCAGGTCCTGACGGATTACGGGCGTGAACCTATTCCATAGTGGAAAATTTAGCCACTGGGCATCAGTAGATATAAAGCTGTGCATCAAGAATTGTGTCGGGGTTGCCATCCTAGGGATTGATACAGGGTGGGACCAGCACAGGTATCTACAAGTAGGGGCCGCGTGACACAAACGAGAACTAGGTCGAGTAAGTGCCTATCGATTAAGGTAGTAAGGATACATCTAACACATTCATTGAAAATGGGCTGGTTGAGGTTAGAGCCTCATACTAGATGTAGTCCTGAAGGCTACCACAACTACGCGGTTGGGATCACCTTATTATATAACACGGGCTACTAGTTGGGACACCATTAGGGGGTAAGTATCCTTGTTACACAGGACACTAGTTGGAACAATAGTAGGAATACAGATTATTCCATTCAAGACACTTGTGAGGATGCCAGTTAGGTGGTGCAGGGCAAATAGGTATCATAGAAATATTTTAATGGTGAAGCAAAGAAATCTTGCGATGCTTGATAGAAATCTTGCGAAATTATACTTAGTTTATCTTGAATGGGAACCTTGCGATGTTATACTTGACAAAAATCATATGATGTTATTCTTAGTTCTCTTGCATGTTGCTTATCTTGTCATCATGCTTATGCTTACTTTCAGTTTATTCATGCCATGTTATCTTTACCTGTTTTTATGTTGAACGTCACTAGGACTTACTCAGTCTTTATGACTGACCCGTTTTGTTTCGCCTCTTTTTCTTCCGTTCCCCCCCGGTTCGCAGGGTGGCAATACAGCTTAGTTCGGATCTTACCAAGCTCCAAGGCTCTTTCATGTACAGCTTGGTTTTCTCCTGGCTATGGCTTGCTTTGCTTTATTGGGGAATAGTACAATTTATTTTTATGCTTCTTTTTTTTTGAGCAAGACAGATATTTTGACTATGTAATTGGTTATTGGAAGTTGATGGGCTTTTACTGTAAACAATTATGTTTAATAAATGATTTGAAGTACTTCTACTTTAGTTTCCGCTGTTTTATATATGTCTGTCTTGTAATATTTCTGTTCCAGTACCCATAATGCTCCACTGAAGTTAAGGCATTCCCTTTGTGAGTGACCTTAATGGATGTGGGGTGTTACACTAACCAAACGTGAGCTTAACTTTTGGCCATTATTTAAGAAGAAACCCAAATATGAAAGGAAATTAGGAGGGTCGTACAACTACTACTATAAGATGAATGGACATGAAGCCAACAACTGTAGGGTTCTCTAAGGCATGATAATCAAGTTCTTTAATCAAAGCAAACTACATGGATTAGTAAAAAGACTTAACTAGCTCTACTCACACTGATGCTACTGCTCGATGTGGCTCAAGTGCTCTACGTCCAACAGTGAATGTTAATGATCTGCTACCTGCCTCTGCACCAGTAACAAAAGGAAATTTGTCCCGTGTTCTCAATATGTTGGAGAGGACGAATGACGCTTTAGAGGCTCAACAACGTGAGATTACCTTGACGAGAGAAAATATGGTTGCGATGAGAAGGCAGATAGACGAACTTCGAAGGTCGAGAATGCCTTCACCGACTCATCGCTTTACTCCTAACTATTCCTCTTCATCTGAAGAGCCTCCTAGACCCCCACGACGACAATTAGAATGGCTTGAGAACATAGAGCAACTTTGATTTGGATCTCTTCCTTCTTGATAAGAAATGACACTTAACCAAGGACCTGACAACCGTAACTCAAATAATCCCGCTCTTTTACCTACAGGGGGACCCACAACACTACCTAGGGGTCAGGATGCTGGAGATCCTATTCAGAATCATCCGTTACTATTCCCTTACACTTGATTGACTGTGGCTATAGCGGGCAAGGATGCTCTGCTCAGGCTCCAGATTTGGGAGCGATACATCGAAGAGACATCGGGGTGCCTCACAGGGCAAGGAGTGCTGATCCAGAATCCACCTTGACTAATGCTGATGTTGAGGCAATGGTGGGGCAGATCATGGCAGATAGCCGTGGACAAAGAAACGGGGATGGGGGTATAGACCGGAGTCATACACCCTTCACCGATGACATATTGGATGTCCGATTCCCGAGGAGATTCAATATGCCGACTATGAATCGTTATTCGGGCAGGACAGACCAGATTCAATAATTAATTAGATATTCATGGTCTATGAATGACGTTGTCGCCCCCAACGTAGTGAAATTCAAAGCATTCCCGATCTTCTTAGAGGGTGTCACTTTAATGTGGTTTACACGCTTACCTGCTCGATCTCCAGCTTCAAGGAATTGAGCGTAAGATTCATAAATCAATTCCGACTCCATACTCAAAGGTCCAAAAACATAGTTGAACTATCACACATCAAGCAGCATCCTGATGATACTTTGAGGTCATATTTGGACCACTTTAACTTAGCAGTCACGGAGGTTAGGGACCCTCACGAGCAATTTGTCCTAATAGCCTTAATTGACGGGGTAGATAAAGATACGTAGTTCGGCAAATACTTAGCTGGAAAACCGCCGCTAACCAGGTAATATTCTATGAAAAAGCTAATATCCACCTGCGCCAAGAGGAATTGTATGCTAATTGAAAGAGGAAGGCCATGGATAAGGAAGATATACATAGAAATGTGGCTATCAAACAGTCTAGAGATAGCTCTGGGAAGGTAGAGGTCAATGTTGGAAATAAGAATCAAGGTAATGGCCGTCAAGCTGGAAACGACAACAAAAAGAAGAATCGTGGAAATGACTCACAGAAGAGACCTCGATTCAGGACTTTTGAAAACTTCACATCGTTGAATGATACATTAGAGAATATTTACCTAGACACTTACAATGTTCTTCAGTATAAGAGGCCTCCACCACGGGACTCTACAGAGAGAGCGTAAAACATGAAAATTCTGCCTTTTCCATCTGACTCATGATCACTCCGCTAACGTGTGTCGTCATTTGAGAGATGTTGTTGAAAAATTGCTTCGAGATGGGAAATTGGGCGAATACAAGGTTGCTCCAAGAGACAGGGGCAAGCTGGATAGGCCCGAATCAAAACCAACCTGCTTCTAGACCCACTGCTCAGTCGAAGGGAAAGAATATTGTTATCAACACTATAGTTAGAGGAGCTCCTCCGTCTGGACACAGCTTCAGGGCAATGAATCAATATGTAAATGCATCTAAGCACTTTGAAGAAGGGCAGTGCAACAATCCTGAAGATATCTCCTCGATAAAACAACAGAAAACAATGTCTGACGATGTCATATTTCGAGATAGAGATAGTATTGGAGTTCAATCCCCTACCGAAGACCCCTTAGTGATCACAGCCACTATTGGTCCTGCTTTTGTCCACAAGGTCTTACCGGACAATGGAAGATCAGTTAACATCCTATTTAAGAAAGAATTTGATCAAATGAAGCTTGAAGCAAAGGATTTGAAGCCCTGCAATGGATGGGTGCGCGGCTTCAATGGAGCCTCAACGTCTCCCATCGGATTTGTAGAATTATCGGTAACTCTGGGAGAAGAGATGGTCGGAGAGTGAGGATTCTCCCATTCGTAGTTTTGGATATTGAATCACCCCATATCGCTTTCTTGGGTCAACCAAGCCTAGCAGAATTCAGGGCTTGCATTGTGCTTAGGCGTTTATTGTTGAAATTCCCGATAGATGCAGGAGTTAGAGTAATTAAGGGTCACCAAGTCGCTGGACGAGCTTGCTATATAGCAAAGTTGAAATTGTTACGAAAAGGAAAAGTAGTGGAAACTAAGGATGCTTCCTCCCCCCCAAAGGAGGACTCGGTCATAACAATTAAAGAAGACGACCCTAAAGGAGTCGCCCAGAGAACTTCCCGAGGACATAGATCCTAAAGAGTACGATAACCCCGGGAGCAGAATGGTGACACCTAATGAAATAACTGAGGATATCTCGATCGATGATAATGACCCAACGAATGTCTTAAGAATCAGATCCCAGTTAGACCCTCTTCGAGCAAAAGAATTGGCTGACTTTTTAAAGGCCAACTCGGACGTATTTTCCTGGACCCACGCTGACATGTGTGGGATATCACCCTCAATCATGAGCCACTCGTTGAGCATTAACCCGAAGCATCCACCTGTTAAGCAAAAAAGGCGAATGCTCGGTCCGAAGAGGTCAGCTGCCCTAAAGGAAGAAGTTAAGATGTTAAGATGCAACAAATTCATTATAGATTCAACTTACCCAGAATGGATCCCATATCCAGTTTTGGTGAAGAAGGAAAGCTTGCCCAAAGGGCAGTTTTCCACTCCCTAAAATTGACCAATTGGTGGATTCAACAGCGGGTCATGAACTTCTCTCCTTTATGGATGCATACTTAGGATAAAACCAAATTCTCATGCATGTTCTGGACCAGGAGCACACAAGCTTCATTACGGATTTGGGACTATACTGCTATGTAGTAATGCCCTTCGGTTTGAACAACGCTGGAGCAACCTATCAACGGCTAATGAACCGGAGGTTCTATAATCAGTTTGGGAATAAAATGGAAGTGCATGTTGATGATATGCTTTTGATATCCCGGCAGTCATCTATTCATACAGCGGACCTAGCGGAAATGTTCGATATTCTTCGGTGATACGGGATGAAACTCAACCCTCTGAAATGTTCATTTGGAGTTGCATCCGAAAAATTCTTGGGCATTATCGTTAGCTCACGTGGAATTGAAATTAATCCAGATCATATCGCAGCAATCAGGAATATCCAAGAACCCAGACAGATTAAAGACGTGCAGAGCCTTGCCGGAAAAGTTGCCGCATTGAGTAGATTTATTTCTAAAGCTATAAATAAATGCATTCCGTTTTTGACTTGATAAAGTGAGGAAAACACAATTTCCAATGGACTTCTATTTGTGTGGAAGCCTTTCAGAATCTATTGACTCATATGGAGAGACCTCCGATATTGTCCAAGCCTGTCGATCATAAAGAATTTTTTGTATACTTGGCGGTGTCATCCTACGCAATAAGTTCAGCTTTGGTAAGAGAAGAAGATAAAGTCCAGAGGCTTGTGTACTATATGAGTAAGAAGCTAGCGGCAGCAGAGCGAAACTACCCGAGGATAGAAAAGCTTGTGTATAGCCTGCTAATTACGTCCAGGAAGCTCCGACACTATTTTCAATCCCATCCCATCACCGTATACACTGACCATCCACTCCGACATGTCTTGCAAAGACCGGAGGCATCAGGAAGGCTACTTAAATGGAATATAGGGTTAAGTCAATTTGATTTGAACTTCCAGCCCCGAAGATCAATAAGGGGGCAAGTGTTAGCTGACTTCATAGTGGAATTCACTATTCCTGAGGAAGATGTTGGTCCCTCAACACAACCATTCGACCCCAACACCTAGAAGCTATATACCGATGGTGCCAAGAATGACAGACGGTCCAGCGCCGGAGTTATTTTAGTAACTCCTGAAGGATGGTCGATTTACTATGCTCTGAGACTAGAGATTCATGCCACTAACAATGACTCCGAGTATGAAGCCCTGATTTCCGGGCCGAGGCTTGCAAAGGAGTTGGGGATTGCAAGGTTGGATATCTTTAATGACTCCAAGATAGTCATAAACCAGGTCAATAAGAAGTTTCAGGCCAAGGGGCCTAGACTTGTCTCATATTTGAAAGAAGTGAGAAAACTACTAGACGGTTTTGAACACTACAGAATAACCCATATTCCCCGACCAGAGAATTCGAAGACAGATAAGTTGGCCAAGCTAGCTAGTTCTGATAGCCTAGAGGGCACAGAGATGGTCCCAATTGAAACATTGGAGGCTCCAAGTATCAATCAAATGGAAATTGATCCTGTACTGGAAACTGAGCCAGAAAGGGAGTCATGGATGACACCCCTAAATAACTTCCTGATGACTGGAATGCTTTCAATCAAGAAAAGTGAAAGGCATGCTATTATACGTAAGGCCTTTAGATATGTCATGCAACGCGAAGTCTTATACAGACAGGGATTCTCGATGCCGCTCCTCCGGTGTATAGCCCATGACGACATCAATCGGGTGCTGAGGGAAGTACATGAAGGTGAATGCGGCGACCATACAGGAGACCAAACTCTGGCTAAGAAAATATTGCGATATGGATATTTCTAGCCCACTGTGAATAAAGATGCAGCTAAATATGCGCGGCGTTGCGACCGATGCCAGAGATTTGCTAAGATCGCCAGGGCACCTCCTAGTCGATTAAAGATGATGATGAGCCCGTAGCCATTCACCGTTTGGGGATTTGATATTATTGGGAGCTTACCGATCGCAAAAGGAGGAGCAAAATTTGCAATCGTGACTGTAGATTACTTTATGTAATGGATCAAAACAGAACCATTGACCGCGATCACAACTAAGCGAGTGATAAACTTTGTTGTCAGAAATATTATATGTCAATTTGGGATCCCAAAGATTATCAAAAAAGATAACGGGACTCAATTTGATAGCCTTAAGTTCCGAGATTTCTGCCAGAAATATCATATAGAGTAGAGGTACACTGCGGTCACGCATCCGCAGTCAAATGGACAATTAGAAGCAGCAAACAAAGTAATTAAGTCCTTTTTGAAGAAAAAACTAAAGAGGACCAGAGCCATGTAGGTCGACGAGTTACCCTTAGCATTGTGGTCCTAAATAACGACTTACAAATCAGCCACGGGGCACACCCCCTTTTCCCTTTCTTTCGGGTTAGAAGCGGTCATCCCGGTCGGATTAGAAGTACCGTCCCACAGAACCACTTACTATGGCCCGATGACTAATAATAAACTACTCCTCAAACCCTGGATATGGTTAAAGAAAAAAGCGACGAAGCAGACCTGTGTGTCTTGAGGCACAAGCAATAGGTTGCCCAGTATTACAATAAGAAGGTCCGACCTTGAACCTTTGAACCCGGAGACTTGGTTCTAAAGCGTGTCTTTCCACCCTCAATCCATTTAGGTCTGAAATGGGAAGGACCATATGCCATCCTACGAAGGCTTGATAACAGATCTTTCAAGCTAGCGACTGAAACACCTCACCTCCGTTAAGGTCACTCACAAAGGGAATGCCTTAACTTCGGTAGAGCATTTTAGGTAAAAGATACAGATAATTTACAAGACAAACATATGAACAACGAAAAAACTAAATTTATTTCATAAGTACGTGATTCAGTTAAAACATTACAACAACTCTCTCAAACCAACTTTCAAATTATTACAACAAAATCTCTTTCTTGAATTAAAACATAAAGAAGCATTAAAACAACAGTAAGGCAACATAAATCCCCAATAAGAGAGTATCCAAAGCCATAGCCGAAGGAAAAAGATTCCAAGCAATACATCTACTCTCTTCAAGCTGGAAATGATTCGATCTAAGCTGAAGTATTCCCTCCTTGCGGGCTTGGGGGGAAACGGAAGAAAAGAAGGCGAAAGAAAATGGGTCAGACATGAGTCTGGTAAGTCCAGTGAATATTTAGCATGTAAACAAGAGAAGGGTTATGACAGGAATAAATAGAATCTAGGTCAACACCCTAGAAATAAGATAATAAGGCTGAATATGCTATCGCACTCATTTCACTTCTCTGCACCACCTAACTAGTGTCCCAACTAGTAATCTATATAAAATGATCATATTGTAATGTGATCCCAATCCCCGCAATTGTGGTAGCCTTCAGGTGCACATCTATCGTGAGGATTCCACCTCAATCTGCCTAATTGCTATGAACATGATAGATGTACCCTTACTACCCTATCGATCGGCTCCTTACTCGTATTAATTTTTCCATGTGTCTGTGTCCATCGGCCCTCTCTTGCGTGTAGATACCCTGTGATGGTCCCACCATAAGGTGTATCAATCCTTATGATAGCAACCCGACACAATTCAAGATGCACATGTATAATTACTGGTACCCAGTGCCTGCTTTTTCCCACTCTGGAGTACGTGCACACCCGTAAACTGTCAGAACCTACACTGACGTACCCCCGCCACTGTTTTGACCGCTTATAATCAGCCCAGTAATCATGCCCCACCCTGCCTAGTTCAGGGTACCATGATATATCTATGTGGGTTACTGCTGAAATGGATCCCCATTACTAGGGTTTCCTAATGGTTAAGTTTGTGGGCCTATATTTACTAATATTACCCACCAACACGATGTGTACTTAACCCCCCCACTGATTCAGGCATGTTTATTTAATGGTTAAGTTTGTGGGCCTATATTTACTAATATTACCCACCAAATCGATATGTACTTAACCCTCCTACTGATTCAAGCATGTTTATTTAAGGTTAAGTTTTGTGGACCTATATTAACTAATATTACCCACCCAATTTGCCATGTACTTAACCCTCCCGTACATTATGCCATATTGGTTAAGTGTTGTCCATTCATGTTAACTTAAACCACCCATTCATTATGTCATGTTGGTTAAGTGTTTCTTATTAACTTAACCCTCTTCACTTATCATGTTGGATTGGTTAAGTGTTTCCTATTAACTTAACCCCACGTGTTCATCATGTTGTATTAGTTAAGTGTCATAAATCAATTCAAGTTACTTAACCCACCTACTTTTCATGTTACTTTGGTTATGTGTCACCTTCTTGTGTCAACTCAACCCTACCACAAATCAAGTTATGTTGGTTAAGTGTTGCCTTCTTGATTTAACTTAACCTTACCATAAATCAAGTTATGATGGTTAAGTGTTTCCCTCTTGTGTTACTTAACCCTACCACACATCATGTTATATACTGGTTAAGTGTTTCCTATTAACTTAACCATAGTCATTCATCTTGTTATATTGGTTAAGTGTTTCTCATTAACCTAACCCTAGTCATTTATCTTGTTCATTAGCATTAATTGATTTATTAATGCACCAACCTCTCACATTAGATATGTGTCATTGTGGTATTGGATGTGCCGGGCGGTTTCGGGCAGTTTTACACCAAAACTCAATCTAACCTCGAGTATTCCTTGGGCATGATGCACTAACCTCTCACATTAGATAGGTGTTGTTGTGGTTACTGGATGTGCCGGGCGGTTCCGGGCAGTTTTACACCACAACTCAATCTAACCTCGGGTTTGGCATATTCGTCTTTTTCTTAATTTACATATTTATCTTTCAAATTCATATGTAAATTATCCACAATTATTTCCATTCAAGTCATGCCCCATTTACCCTCTAAATCATATTTTCAATTTTTGGTATATAAATTATAACAATTTTATGGTACTTACCATTCATTTATTTGTGAGCCAAATTATGCTAATAATAATAATTTCAAAGGTTTTCCCAACGTTACCCCCGTCACACGTTCACAAAATTCACATAGAATGTTAGGCTCGTAACTTAGCCTAACTTATATACAAAAGGGGAAAGAAGGGAGCATGTACCATTCACACAACATAAAATAATAAGGATCTAACTAAACATGTGTCATGTAAACGTGGCATAAAATAATGAAATTGCATTTTTGGATCCAACTAACATGAGTCTTTAAGCATATGAAATTACCCAAATCCAACTAGGCATGTAAATGTAAACTTTTATTTTGGGTCAAATGAACATAAACCTTAAGCATATAGAATTACACAAGTTCAACTAGACATGTGAATGTGAACTTTTAATTTGGATTCAATAATCATGAATCTTAAACATATGGAATTACACAGGTTTAAAAAGGCATGTAAATATGAACTTTTTATTTTGGATCGAACAAACATGAATCTTAAGCATATGGTTTTACACAAGTTTAACAAGGCATATAAATATGAACTTTAATCTTGGATCCAATTTTCGTAGATCTAAATGTAAATCTAAACATAATATATGTCTTGGCCTAATAATTTGCATGTAACATAACATGAATGAATCACCAATTTACATAATTGGTTTACATCAACATAATAACCACATAGCCTAACAACTTGCATGTAACATAACATGAATGAATCACCAATTTTTACATAATTGGTTTACATCAACATAATAACCACATAATTTGCGTGTAACATAACATGAATGAATCATTAATTTTACATGATTGGTTTACATCAACATAATAACCACATAGCCTAACAACTTGCATGTAACATAACATGAATGAATCACCAATTTTACATGATTGGTTTACATCAACATAATAACCACATAACTTGTATGTAACATAACATGAATGAATCACCAATTTTACATGATTGGTTTACATCAACATAATAACCACATAGTCTAACAACTTGCATGTAACATAACATGAATAAGTCACCAATTTTACATGATTGGTTTACATCAACATAACAACCACATAGCCTAACAACTCGCATGTAACATAACATGAATAAATCACCAAACTTTACATAATACATGATTGGTTTAACACCAACATAATAGCCACAATAATCTCATAAGCATATACGATAGAATCGTTACAAAAATAGGCATGAATCAGCATCATCATTATCTTACAACTAGGAATAACGCTAGTTTTCATTTTATTACAAATCATAACTTTTAATCGTTCACATCTAAATAATAACATGACTTACAAAGAAAAGAAAGTCTTGTTTTCTGGGATCTGTTTTATGAAATTGGAAAGCAATCCCTTGAAGAAGACTATCAATTCTCTAAGTTAGTTTTGATTCGTAGCATTAATCTTGCTTTCAAGTTGAAGAAGGAATGGTAGCTAAACTAGAACGATCATGGACGACATGGTGGCTCCTTGGAATGAATTTGTGTGATTTAGGGTTTGAGGATTACGGTTGCTTTTATTGAAATTAAATCTTACGTGTGCTGTTAGATCGTTTTAGGAGCAATCAGAGCCATCCAACTAAAGCAATGTGTCACTTAGCCAATCATAGCACGACACATAAGCCCTAACACCTAAGAATTTGTCACAAAGCCAATCAGAAAAGACCACGTAAAAGAGACAATCCTTGACCAACAAAAAATGCACCATGTGCGCCACATGATGCGTACACGTCATATATATTTATATATATTATATATATATATATATATATTTCTTTTTATCTATCTTCCCAATTAACCATTTTCACACCAAAACCACTTTTTGAACTGCGTTCACACTAAGCCACTTTTTAGCCCTTCCCCTAAAACAAAAATATGGTGCTGGCGGGGATCGAACTCTGTATCTCTTGTATGCAAGTCACATGTTCTAAAAAAATGAGCTACTAAGTCTTTTGCTTACAAACCTTAGAACAATGCTAAACATTATTGTTCTCCCATTCTTCTTTTTCATGTTTTGCTGCAATATTTAATTTAAAGATATCTTCTTTATACGGAGTCTGATTAACGCAAACTAGGACTCTATCTCAAGTAGAATTCCGAGGTGAACGCAATGGCTCAACCCGTTTCACCTATTTCTTCTTTTTCAAATTAATTATTCCTTTTGTTATTTTAATATTCTTAGAAAATACGGGGTGTTACAACGACCGTGGACGGAGATGAAATCCCCAGAGTGTGGAACGCCCAGCATTTACGGCATTACTTGACATGAAATTATCATTTTTACTCATTTGTTTTTTTAGGACCTTGTAAAAAGGCAGACTTGCCTAGAACAGTCTGATTATATAAGCAAAAGATTATAAAGTGGATGTAGGTCATGATTCGACCGAACCATTGTGAAAACATCGTGTGTCATTTACTTTTATTGCACCATTTCTTATTCGCTATTTCATTCTTTATACATATGAGCTATTGTGAATGTGACATCTGTTATAAAAACTCACGATGATCTCGAAACACGTAACTCAAAGAATCTTCTATCAAACCAGAAGGTGCAAGGGAGTAAATGACACAACCTCAGACACTCTAGCTCTCGTGACATGGGAAAGAGTATAAAGGACAGGGAAATGAATTGTCCACAAGGCGTGAAGATGCACCGTGATCAAAAGACCGCCTCGACTCCACTCTACCCTTGGCATTCAATGGGAGAGTATAAAGGCGCCAAGGACTGAGCACTACCAATGAACTCCTACCCCACTGAAGGATTGGGGGAGGGGGGAGGCAAATTGAAAGCTAAGTTTGAACTCTATCCTGGGCATACAACAAGAGAGTATAAAGGCGTTTTGAATAAATGCCACGAAAGGGCTCCTATCTTGCTACAAGGTTGGGAACAATAATGAAAGCTGAGCCCGAACCCCTCATTCCCGGACAAGGTGGGCAACATTTATCCGATCCTAATCAATCCTCAACAATCCCTGGCCAGGCATCATGTTAATAATTGATTGGGGGCATACACACCATACACATAAACACGTAGTGCAGTTTTATTTTTTCGTTGTTAGAATGGTTTATGATGTGATTTTAACTTTATGATGTGATTTTAACTTAGTTATGATCTGAATGTTCATGTATAACTAAGTATGATAATCGCAGGTACATAATATTGTGAAAGAAACAAGATTCTATTTACAAAGTACAGAACTACAAGCTAGTCAAAATATGAGGGCCATTCTCACAGTTACATCATAAGGCCAGAAACTTAAAGAGAGCAAAAGTAAGCAAGCTCTACTTAGGTTTCAGAGACTGCCTCGATTTATTCTCTTTCTTCTGCTTCTCTAGATTCTCCTTGTTAGTATCAGATTTGTTGTGCTTTTTCCTCTTCTTCTTATCCGAAGGAGGGTCTTGTGGAGCATTAGTGTAACACCCCGAAATTTTCTGTTAACTATAAATTTACAACTTAAGGTATAATTAATTCTAAATGGAAGAATTAAGGGAAACGGGTTATGCCATTGCATTCGTCTCGGAATTCTGCTTGAGATAGAGTCCTAGTTTGCGGGAATCGGACTCCGTATGAAGGAGTTATGACCTCCAGAAGTTTCAGAATTCAATTTAAAAATTCAGTTCAAATTTCGAATTCAGACCCAAACTGGGCTGGGCGGGAAAATTCCTGCCCAGGCACCAGGTCGACCTGGGGGTCGACCTGGGTGACCAGCTCGACCATAGGGTCGACCTGGTTTGGCCCTGGCGGGACTGGTCGGTTTTTGGTCGAATTTCTGAGCTTGGCTGTGTCACTAGGGCTGATTTGTCACATTCTGGTTGGCTCCTCTCGAAGTGAATGTTCTAGATTCATCTGCGATCATCTGACGACTCAAATCAATCTAAAATTCTATATGAACAACTTAAGTCTCCAACCTAAATTCACATAAAAAAATAGAAACGGAGCCGCTATGCTGTCGAGAGAAAACTGAGAGGAGCCTCCGCTTGTAGAAAAGCTTAGAGACGAGCCAAAATTAAAGTAAAACAAGAATCAATCAACGTTTGTTTACCCAAAGGAAAACAATTCAAATTCAGAATTCAGAAATCAGAAAGCAAGACCGTCGTTTGTTGCAAGTATAGTGATTTTTCCGATATGAATAAAAGTTAGGATTTGATTCAATGTAAAATGGAAACGGAATTGTGTTATTGTGTAACAACGATGTTAATTCATATCTATGTATTGAAATGATTGTGGTATTGTGATGTTTGTGGTATAGTTGAGTTGATATTGATCCTATTGTACATTTAGAATCACATGCAAGTTGTATAGATCATGTTGTAATCTACACCTATATGTTTATGTGATTATATAGGTTGTATGTGTTATGACTAAGCTAAGATCTCATGTATATACTTTATGCTAAAACCTCTATGCCTAAATAGTTCAGTTTATATACATGCTCATATGTCTATACAAAAGTTGCAAAGTTAATAATTGGATCCATGCCAAGATCCACTTTAATACGTGTTTCATGTTGTAGTTGGACATATGATTGGATCTAGTTCACACATGCGATGAAATTATACATACTTTATGAACATGTCATATTCTTGTCATATGCTAGTGATGTTCGATGTTATGCCTAGATCTAAACATGTTTAGGCTTATGTTGTCTAAATCATATGCTAATTCATGTGACACCTATTTAGCTAGATTCCCCTTTTTAATGCAAGTTCACATGACAAGTTGAAACCCATGATTCAGTCTATGTTGCAAATTCACATGTATGTATGTTGACTATTTTGCAAGTTCACACCTATGATGTTCATATTGACTATGCCAAGAATGCCAAGTTTACACCTATGTAATGTTTATGTTTATGAATTTCTTTATGCCAATTTTGTGTACGCTAAATTAGGCTAAGTTTTTAGCCTAATATTATATGTTAAAAACCATGCGAACGTAAAATTAGGCTAAGGTTGTTAGCCTAATACTTAGATGGGGTAACGTTGGGATAAATTGGTAATTATTGGAAACTTGACATAAATGGTGAAAATATATGAAATTGGCATGTTTGTCATATGCCAAAATTGGTGGCACTTGAATGGTATAAATTCTTATACCAAAGATGTTAAACTTGGAAAGTGGGCCATAACATTTAATTGTTAGCAAATTTACATATAACAGGTAATAAAGAGACAAATATGTAAATTTAGAAAATACGAGTACGCTTAACACGAGGTTGGATTGAGTTGTGATGTAAACCTGCCCGGACTCGGCCAGCTGTCCAGTAGTCACAGCAATACCTATCCAATGTGAGTGGTTAAGCATTGAGCAAAATAAGGACCCGAGGTTAGACTGAGTTACGGTGTAAATATGCATGGAACCGACCAGTACATCCAGTAACCGTAACAATACCTGTCTAATGTGAGTGGTCGGTGCTTTAAAAAGCTAAGGACATGTAAGTCAGGATAGTAGGGTTAAGTTAACTAAAACACTTAACCAATTCAACATGTTAATTAAACTGATGGGTGGGGTTAGGTAAATACAGACACTTAACCACTTAACATGTTTGACTAGAAAACTCTAGTAACGAGGACCCATTTCAGCAGTAACCCAATTAGGTATCATGGTACCCTGAAACTAGGCAGGGTGGGGAACAATTAATAGGCTGATTGTAAGTGGTCAAAAGCGACGACGGGGGGGGTGCAACAGTGTGGGTTCTAACGGAATGCGGGCGTGCATACACTTTGGAGCAGACAAACAGGGCATTGTGGGCATCAGTAGTATAATCTATGCATTCTAAGGATTGTGTCGGGCCGCCACCATGGGACTTGATACACCCTATGGTGGGACCAGCATAGGTATCTACAATCTTTGGGGGCCGTAAGACACAGATGAATATGCGAGTATGAGTCGATCTTAAGAAAAAGGGGATCACTTCGCCTTGATCATGGGGTGCCAGTTTAGACAGTACAAGTAGGTGCAGAGATATAGTGTGGGTTGCGATAGTATATTCGATTCAAACTGCTTTACCTTAGTTTATAATACTTTCCTATTTCCAGTTTATACCTATCATGCCGTTTCTCTTATTCACATACTGAAGAGTCACTAGACTTACCAGGCTTTATGTCTGACCCTATTTTCTTTCGTCTTCTTTTCTTCCGTTCTGCCCCCCCCAGGTCCACAGGGAAGAAACAACCCAGCTTAGTCAGACTCTTTACAAGCTTCAAGATAGTAGATGTACGGTTTGGACTCTCTTTCCGTGGCTATGGCTGTTGGACACATTCTATGCAGATTTATGTAGTTTTAATTATGTTTTTATGCTTCTTTATTCAATAACCAAGACAGAAATGATGATGTAATGTTTTGGAAGTTATTATGTGACAGTTATGGAAATGTTTTGTATGAACACATATTTATGAAATAAAAAGTCTGTTTGTTTTCCGCTGCTTATATATATGTGTTTATATATCTGTCTTGTGTTTATCTGTGACTTTTACTTAAAAACCTCCACCAAAGTTAAGGCATTCCCTTTGTGAGTGACCTTAATGGAGGGTGGGGTGTTTCACTTGGTATTAGAGCACGGTTTTACCAAACTAGATAAAAGTTTTTGAAACAATTTTCAAAAAGAAGTTTAAGAAGCATTGTTTCCAAGAAAAGCGTTGTTTTTAAAAGGCATAATTCCCCAAAGCCACACACACTGTCTCTCTATCCTTTTGTCTTGAATCTTTCCTTTTCGTTTCAGCATGTCTGGGGACCTTACTCCCCAGCTACAGACGCTTTTACTCCTCCGCCTCCTCTACGTGAAACAACAAAGGGAAGAATCGCAGAACAAGAAGATGGATAATAGTCAAGGGGGAAAGGACCACAACAATAATAACAAGACATATGAGAAAAGAAAATGTTATTTATGTGGCATTGTTGGGCATATAGTCCAGGATTTTAGAAAGAAGAAGACGAAGATGGGAGCATCCTTTCAGTTGGTGATACTGGACATATCAGCAAGAATTGCCCTAAGAAGCAAGGGTAAGGCTCGCAAGTAGGACCTTCGGGGGGGGGGGGGGGGTACATCTTTAACTTCTTCTCCTAGATGCTTTGTTTAATCCTGCTTATCTTCTCAATCCTATCTTGAGAACCTTAGGTAGAAATATTTCTGTAGAAATCTTAGTTTATCTTTATGATCATCCAGTTCGCACTCTCTTTGATTCTGGTGCATCACACTCCTTTATTTAATCTGCCTTAGTAAAATCTCTGCACCTAGACACTAGAATGGTAGAAGATCCCTTGGTTGTTTCAAATCCAATTAGGGGCTCGGCTTATTTGTCGGTGGTTTGCTTGGATTTGAAAATCTCTATTCTAAGTGTTGAATTTAGATGTTGCACCTTTGTTTTGGGCTTCTCAAGATATGGACTGATCTTAGGCATGGACTAGTTATCCAGTGATGGTGCCATTCTTGATTGTGAGAAAAGAGTGGTTAGACTCTTGACTCGGCTCGGTAACACTCTAGAAATTTCTTGTAATCCCTTGAATGCTGTTATGCTTAGTTATCTAGCTTCGCTTGACGCTTCTGTTGAGAATTTGCAGTCAGTTAGAGTAGTCCGGGAATATCCGAATGTCTTTGAAGCGGTGAAAGGCTTACCTCCGAAGCGGGAAATAGATTTCCGCATATATCTTGTTGATAATGCAAAGCCCGTAGCTCTGCCTGTTAGACACATGGCTCCAAAGGAGAGAAAGGAGCTCATTAAGCAAGTTAAGGAGCTTCTCGAGAAGAGGTTTATAAGGCAGATTATCTCGGAATGGGGTGCTCCAGTGGTGTTCACCACCAAAGCAGATGATTCACTACGTCTCTGTGTGGACTATAGGGAGCTAAACAAGCTGACTAAAAAGAATAGACACCCGCTCCCCAGAATAGACGATTTGTTTGATCAGCTTGTAGGTGCGTCGGTCTTCTCCCAACTTGGTATGGCTACTCGGTTCCATCAGCTAAGGGTAGCGGAAGATAGCATTGATAAAACGGCGTTCAGAACCCCAGATGGTTTCTACAGTGGTCATGCCTTTTCGGCTTGACAAACGCACCCGCTTATTTCGTGACCTAATGAGCACGGTGTTCAGAGAATTCCTCAACAAGTTTGTGGTTGTCTTCGTAGACGATATTTTGATCTTCTCAAAGAATGAGGAAGTACATGCTCAGCATCTGAAGGAGATCATGGAAACTCTTCAAGTTCATCAGCTAAAATCCAAATTCTCCAAGTGCCACTTTTGGAGAGAAGAAGTAAGTTTTCTTGGACATATAGTGTCCAAAGAGGGGTTAGCTGTGGACCCCGCGAAGGTGGTGGCAGTGCAAGATTGGAAGATACCATGAAATGCAAACGAAGTCTGAAGCTTTCTTGGGCTAGCCGGTTTCTACTGAAAGTTCATTAGGGATTTCGCGAAAATCTCAGCTCCACTCACAAGGCTAACAAAGAAGAATCTGGCATTCGCTTAGGATTTGGATTGCGAGTTTTCTTTCCAACGTTTAAAAAGGACTCTCACAAATGCCCCAGTTCTGACTTTGCCGGATGGAAGCGAGATGTTCACAGTATACACGGATGCTTGTGGTACGGGACTAGGCACTGTTCTGATGCAAGAAGGGAGGGTAGTAGCTTATGGTGGAAGACAATTAAGAGTTCATGAAAAGAACTACCCAACCCACGATCTTGAGTTGGCTGCCATCGTCTTTACGCTTAAGTCTTGGCGCCATTATCTCCTAGGTGAGAAGTTCGAATTATATACTGACCATAAATCGTTGAAGTATCTTTTCTCGAAGAAAGATCTTAACTTGAGGCAGCAAAGGTGGATAGAGTCCCTTGCCTCGTATGATTTTGAAATTTCCTATACTCCTGGCAAAAGGCAATGTAGTAGCAGACGCGTTGAGCAGAAAGAACCTGACCCTAAGCCCTCTCTTTGTAGAAAGGCAAAGCATGGAGCATATAACCAATTTTGACTTTAGGCCCTCCTCTGATTTTATACCTGGTTTATTGGCATCCCTAGAAGTATGGCCCACTCTTTTAGACTCAATAGGGGTCGCACAACGTGAAGACCCTCATCTTGTTGATGTGATTGATAAACTAATTAGGGGTGAAACTTCCAGTCACCTCAATAGGTACTCCATCGATGATAAGGGTTGGCTGAGAAGGGATGGAAGGCTATGCATCCCACAAGCAAGGGATTTAGTAAAGATGGTTCTCGAGGAAGCACATCATTCCAAGATGACAATACATCCAGGTGGAGACAAGATGTACAAGGACGTAAAGAGAGTTTTCTATTGGAGCGACATGAAGAAAGACATGACAGATTTCATTTCTAAGTGCGTGACATGCCAACAGGTCAAGGCGGAATGAAAGAAGCCTGGAGGACTGCTTCATCCTCTAGAAGCCCTACAATGGAAGTGGGATAGCATTTCAATGGACTTCATTGACGGGTTGCCTAGGTCAAGAAGAGGCAATGCTAGCATTTGGGTAATAGTGGACAAGCTTACTAAAAGCGCCCACTTTATACCTATCAAGAGTAGAAGGACTGCTTCGTCTCTAGCTTCTCTTTATCTCAAAGAAATAGTTCGACTCCATGGAATATCCTCCAGCATGGTGAGTGATAGACATCCCATCTTTACGAGCGAATTTTGGCCGAGTCTGCAAGAAGCTGTAGGCACACAGTTATGCTTGAGCACGGCCTATCACCCCCAAACTGATGGTCAGACAGAAAGGGTGAATAGAGTATTAGAATATCTTTTGAGACTATGCGTTCTTGGCTTCAGAGGGACTTGGGAGGATCATCTTCCTCTAGTGGAATTCGCCAAAAACAACAGTTACCAAGACACCATCATTATGGCGCCCTTCGAAGCTCTATATGGAAGACCTTGCCAATCACCAACTTGTTGGTGGGAGTCTACTGAAAAGATTATACTTGGGCCAGACATGATTAGAGAGACTTCAGAAAAAGTAGACTTGATACAAAGGAGAATGAAGACTGCCCAAGATAGACAGAAATCCTACGCATACAAAAGAAGGACCGACCTTGAGTTTGAGGTTGGGGACAGGGTTTTCCTTAAGGTATCACCTTTAAGGAACGTCATTCGCTTTGGATCTGCAGGAAAGCTAGCACCAAGATTTGTAGGACCGTTCCCTATCTTCGAGAAGATTGGGAAAATAGCTTATAGTGTAGAGCTGCCCGAAAGGTTGACGGGAATTCACAACGTCTTTCACGTTTCTCATCTCCAAAAATGTCTACATGAATCCGCGGAAGTGGTGGAGCCAAGCATTATAGAAGAAGCCGAAGGGGAACGCAAAGCAACTGTGAGGAGAGTTCCAACTCGAATCGTAGGAACTGAAATAAAAAAGCTATGCAATCACGAAGTTAAGCTCGTTAAAGTTCAGTGGAGCGACGCCAAGGAAGACGCAACTTGGGAAGCTGAGGACATAATACTCGCGGCCTACCCTTTTCTTTTTCAGGGTACATCTTTGATCTCTCTTTTTCCTTAAGTTGTGCTTGTATCTATCTTTTTAGGTATAATCTCCTCGATATTATCCTTTATCCTTAGGTATAAACCCTTTTGGATGTAAACATGTATTTGAAACATGTTATGGTTGATGGCTGCAAGTGGTTGCAAGTGGTTGCTCGTGGATGCATATACACACACAACCTTGGTTTTAGATCGGCTCAGTCACTTTATATTGCATATGCATATATGTATTCATATTTGTATGTGGTTGAAACTTGATATGTTGTCATATGGATGTCGCATTTGTATGAATGATTGCGCACTCATGTAGAATTATGAGTAGGGAAAATTCGCATACATAATGGATTCATGACACTTACATGATTCACATTAAGGAGGTCAACTGAATCAGTAGACCGCCTAATTTTTGCATTAAATAAGGACATGTACACACACTATGCATATGATGATGAAGCATTAGAAGTCTTTTAAGGACAATGGATGACTGTGTTTATTGGTTGAGTAGATGGACGATTGGATGTTAGGACTTACGTTCTTTCACACTTGAAGATTTCGGGGATGAAATCCTTTAAGGAGGGGAGAATGTAACACCCCAAAATTTTCTGTTAACTGTAAATTTACAAATTAATGTATAATTAATTCTAAATGGAAGAATTAAGGGAAACGGGTTACGCCATTGCATTCGTCTCGGAATTCTGCTTGAGATAAAGTCCGAGTTTGCGGGAATCGAACTCCGTATGAAGGAGTTATGACCTCCGGAAATTTCAGAATTCAATTTAAAAATTCAGTTCAAATTTCGAATTCAGACCCAAACTGGGCTGGGCGGGAAAATCCTCGCCCAGGCACCAGGTCGACCTAGGGGTCGACCTGGGGGTCCAGGTCGACCATAGGGTCGAATTGGGGGTCGACCTGCCCAGTCGACCAGGTTTGGCCCTGGCTGGCCTGGTCGGTTTCCGGTCGAATTTCTTAGCTTGGCTGTGTCACTAGGGCTGATTTGTCACATTCTGATCGGCTCCTCTCGAAGTGAAGGGTCTAGATTCATCTGTGATCATCAGACGGCTCAAATCAATCTGAAATTCTATATAAACAACTTAAGTCTCCAACCTAAATTCACATAAAAAAATTAGTAACGGAGTCGCCATGCTGTCGGGAGAAAACTGAGAGGAGCCTCCACTTGCAGAAAAGCTTAGAGATGAGCCAAAATTAAAGTAAAATAAGAATCAATCAATGTTTGTCTACCCAAAGGAAAGCAATTCAAATTCAGAATTCATAAATCAGAAAACAAGACCATCGTTTGTTGTAAGTATAATGATTTTTCCGATGTGAATAAAAGTTAGGATTTGATTCGATGTAAAATGGAAATGGAATTGTGTTATTGTGTAACAACGATGTTAATTCATATCCATGTATTGAAATGATTGTGGTATTGTGATGTTTATGGTATAGTTGAGTTGATATTGATCCTATTTTACATTTAGAATCACATGCAAGTTGTATAGTTCATGTTGTAATCTACACCTATATGTTTATGTGATTATGTAGGTTGTATGTGTTATGACTAAGCTAACATCTCATGTATATACTTTATGCTAAAACCTCTATGCCTAAATAGTTAAGTTTATATACATGCTCATATGTCTATACAAAAGTTGCAAAGTTAATAATTGGATCCATGCCAAGATCCACTTTAATACATGTTTCATGTTGTAGTTGGACATATGATTGGATCTAGTTCACACATGCGATGAAATTATACATTTATGAACATGTCATATTCTTGTCATATGCTAGTGATGTTCGATGTTATGCCTAGATCTAAACATGTTTAGGCTTATGTTGTCTAAATCATATGCTAATTCATGTGACACCTATTTAGTTGGATTCCCCTTTTTAATGCAAGTTCACATGACAAGTTGAAACTCATGATTCAGTCAATGTTGCAAATTCACATATATGTATGTTGACTATTTTGCAAGTTCACAACTATGATGTTCATATTGACTATGCCAAGAATGCCAAGTTTACACCTATGTCATGTTTATGTTTATGAATTTCTTTATGCTAATTTTGTGTACGCTAAATTAGGCTAAGTTTTTAGCCTAATATTATATGTTAAAAACCATGCGAACGTAAAATTAGGCTAAGGTTGTTAGCCTAATACTTTGACGGGGTAACGTTGGGATAAATTGGTAATTACGGGAAACTTGACATAAATGGTGAAAATATATGAAATTGGCATGTTTGTCACATGCCAAAATTGGTGGCACTTGAATGGTATAAATTCTTATTCCAAAGATGTTAGACTTGGAAAGTGGGCCATAACATTTAATTGTTAGCAAATTTACATATAATAGGTAATAAAGAGACAAATATGTCAATTTAGAAAATATGAGTACGCTTAACACGAGGTTGGATTGAGTTGTGATGTAAACCTTCTCGGACCCGCCCGACTGTCCCGTGGTCACAACAATACCTATCCAATGTGAGAGGTTAAGCATTGAGCCCAATAAGGACCCGAGGTTAGACTAAGTTACGGTGTAAATCTGCCCGGAACCGACCGGCACATCCAGTAACTGTAACAATACCTGTCTAATGTGAGTGGTCGGTGCTTTGAAAAGCCAAGGACAGGCAAGTCAGGATGGTAGGGTTAAGTTAACTAAAACACTTAACCAATTCAACATGTTAATTAAACTGATGGGTGGGGTTAGGTAAATACAGACACTTAACCACTTAACATGTTTGACTAGAAAACGCTAGTAACAGGGACCCATTTCAGCAGTAACCCAATTAGGTATCATGGTACCCTGAAACTAGGCAGGGTGGGGCACAATTAATGGGCTGATTGTAAGCGGTCAAATGCGACGGCGTTGGGTGCAACAGTGTGGGTTCTAACGGAGTGCGGGCGTGCACACACTTTGGAGCAGACAAACAGGGCACTGGGGGCACCAGTAGTATAACCTATGCATTCTAAGGATTGTGTCGGGCCGCCACCATGGGACTTGATACATCCTATAGTGGGACCAGCATAGGTATCTACAATCTTTGGGGGCCGTAAGACATAGATGATTATGCGAGTAGGAGTCGATCTTAAGAAAAAGGGGATCACTTCGCCCTGATCATGGGGTGCCAGTTAAGAGAGTACAAGTAGGTGCAGAAATATAGTGTGGGGTGCGATAGTATATTCGATTCAAACTACTTTACCTTAGTTTATGATACTTTCCTATTTCCAGTTTATACCTATCATGCCCTTTCTCTTATTCACATACTGAAGAGTCACTAGACTTACCAGGCTTTATGTCTGACCCTATTTTCTTTCGTCTTCTTTTCTTCCGTTTCTCCCCCAGGTCCACAAGGAGGAAACAACCCGGCTTAGTCAGACTCTTTACAAGCTTCAAGATTGTAGATGTACGATTTGGACTCTCTTTTCGTGGCTATGGCTGTTGGTCACATTCAATGCGGATTTATGCCGTTTTAATTATGTTTTTATGCTTCTTTATTCAATAACCAAGACAGAAATGATGATGTAATGTTTTGGAAGTTATTATGTGACAGTTATGGAAATGTTTTGTATGAACACGTATTCATGAAATAAAAAGTATGTTTGTTTTCCGCTGCTTATATATCTGTCTTGTGTTTATCTGTGACTTTTACTTAAAAACCTCCACCAAATTTAAGGCATTCCCTTTGTGAGTGACCTTAATGGAGGGTGGGGTGTTTCAATTAGAGGATTAAGACGCGGGTTGTGTAGTTATCAACTTGCAGGAGTGCTTTATAATTTGACCGGATCCAGGAGCAGCTGTAGAGAGCGGTGGCACATTTAGAGGCTCTTCTTCAATTTTAAGTTTTAGCTGCTTGTCCTTCTTGGCCTTCATATCGGCTAAGGTCATATTAACATCATCCTTTGTCTCCCCTGTGATAGTGACATCCTCCTCTTCATCCCCATTATCACCGTCAATTTCCTTCAAGGCTCCAATGATTTCAGCATCCTTAGGAACATCAGTGCTCGATAGCTCAATCGCCTTCTCGGTCGCTTCGACCTCAGTCTGTGTAGGTCCTTAGGGGACCTTAGGGCTTGATGATACGGTGACCTTCTCGACCACTAATTGCTTTGCTACAGTCCCCTTGGTCGGCTTTTCACCTACATTATGAGAAGCAACTGTTGTTAATTTGGAAGAAAACGTGGTCTTCACAATTGTTTGCTCCATAATGCGATGACAAGTTCTTATAGCTTTAACATATTGTGGGGAGAATGTGGAGATGCCTTCTGCCAACTACACATCCAGAGCTCCAGTAGAAACCCCAGCAGGTTGGGGAACCGAAATTTTAGAAATTAGCGGGTCATCGGGGCTATACTCGTCGGCCCGCAAAGTCTCGAGCTCTATGGCTAAGCTTGAACCCTCATCAACTTTATCCTTGCCCTTGAGCTTAAGCCTCTTTGCCTTCATAGACTCTTTAATTTGAAGTCTGTCCTCTGCTAAAACCTCAGTCTTTTCACCTCTGAGGAAGGTCTGCATAAGCTGGTTCTCATCGACATCCTAGACCTTTAAGCGTTGCTTTTCACCTTCAACAATCTGGTCCCACACATTGACCAAAGTGGTAGGATAATTCTTGATCCACGAGACATCTCGTGTTCGAATGATCTGAGCAAAAAAGTCCATCAACAATTCATCAGATCCTTCTATCTCTTGCTCAGCTGCGGCAAGCTTAGCAGTAGGATCAGATGCAAACTTTAGGGATTTATTTGCATGTCCTTCAGCAACAACGACTCTCTTCTCAGCATGAGCAAGTTTATCTTTTAAGCCCGCAAAGCGGTCCTGTGATGTTTTCAGTTCGACATTAACCGACTTGAGATCTTCTATTTCCTTTTTCATAGCTATGCATTCTTGGCAGTTCGAATCAAGATCAAGATGGAAACGTCTCTTCGCATCCTCCAACTGTGTTTTGTAGCTTTCAGCATCTCTATGAGCTAAGGCAAGGAGAGCTTGAGTATCTTCAAGTTGTTTCTCAGCCTTGTCCCTAGCCTTGATATCGTATTCAACCTTTTCTTTAATTCTCGTCACATCCATTTCCAGATCGTGGATAACCTCTAAAAGCTTCTTGGCATGCTTCTTCATTTCTTTATATTGAGTAGCCACGTGGCCCACTCGGTTAACGACTTCTGTGTCCTAATCAACGGAAACAGGCTAGAGATCCGGAACGAAGAGCATCCTGCCAAAATAGATGTCTGGGAACTGCTTCCGCAAATGCTCCAGCTTTGCCTGATTTTTAGGAGTGAGGGTCACCTCTTATGATGTGGAAATATCAATGTTGCACTGTGCTGACGGGACGAGAGATTTCTCTCCCTTTTCCAAAACTTTGTTCAAGTCCTTATGCTTGTGTTTGGGTTCATGGTGCTTCCTGGAGGACTTATCCCGAGGAGGAATACACTTCGAGGGAGTCGAAGCCTTGGGAAGTTGTTTGCCTCCCGCATGTGGTACTTGACGACTACGGTGCTTCTTGGGATCTTGTCTCAGAGGAGAACGAGAGCGCGCAGGATGAGGCGGATGAGGATCATAGTGTTTTCTACTATCTCTTCCCCGAATATCACTTCGATCCTGCTCGGTTGCAGGATTGAGTCCGGACGTGCACTCACGAAGCTCATGATGAGAATAGGAGCGGCGACGAGGCATTTTTCCTGCAAAAATGACAAGCAAATATAAGAACCATGAGTACGTACAGTATACGAATGTTGTGTCATGGGGTGCATGTGATGTGTCTATCTTGTGCAATCCCCCCTAACAAACTAGGGCCCAGACCTAGCCTCGTTTGTACAGTTTCCTTTTCTTTGACGGGAGTAGATTCTTCCTCGGAGATAGGGAAGAATGGTTCCGCTCTAAAATCATCAGATGTGTAAATGTTATCCGGCAAGGGGAGCTTGTCCAAATCCCCATATATTTGTTCCTCTATCAAAGAACCATGAGTCGAACGCTTGCTTAGTGGAGGTGTCTTGGGAGGAAAAGTCTCCCTTTCAGGGATGGAAGCATCCTTTGGTTTGTCGTCTCGAACTTCACCTCCTGTCTATACGTTCATCTCTTCATCATCTTGAACTTCTACTGGTGAGGGACTTTTAGGAAATTCGATTGCCTTTGTAACTTCTGTGGTCACTTCCCCCTCATCAGGGGGCATGCTACTAGATCCCCCACTCGCCAGAGTAGGGGGCACATACTTATAAGGCCTACCATCCTTACCAAGCCCGAATCTTACATCAAGGAGATGATGTTTGTGAAGGTTCTTGTCTGTTATACTCTTCCTAATTCTGCAAAAATCTGAGTTTCTTTTCATAAGGCAAGATAAGCGATCTTCATATACTTCGCCCTCTTTCTTTTGGGGATTAGGAACTATACGGAAAAAGAAGATATTAATGCTTCGATTATGCAATTAAGACAGACACTAAAAGACTTAGAACCTACTTGAGTGTAACCACCTCCTCGCACACCCTGCTTGATGTTTTACGTAGAACCATTTGGGTTTTGCATTGTCTAAGTTACTATGTCCATCTATCAAGAATTCTTGGAAGGAATCGACTCGAAGAAAACAAAGTTTGGGGTCCATGTGGAGCAATGTTCAAAATGGAAATAAAAGTTTCAGTCCTTATACGCCAGGTCAATTTCTAGAATCTCTGCGTATGCAATGCACAACATGTATTGGGCTGCATAAGCGCTAAGGTGAAGTTGCATAGGAGCAATGCGTAGCCGTCTCAAAAGATCAACAACAATTGGAGGAAACAGAAGAATGGCGCTTACCGAGCACATGACCTTGCTGATAGCCATATACCCTTCCGGAGCAGAATGAGGCCTGTCCTCTTTCTCCAGGGTCTTGACGTCGTCCCAAGAGATCCCACATCTTAAGAAAATTTTCTTTAGCTTTATATCATCCAGTTTGGAAGTTATGGAATCACTCGGCTTGTCTAGTTTCTTAACATCCTCAAGCTCATCAGAGCGCGATCATCCTCTTCATCCTCAAGCGACGTGCTTTCAGAAGATGTTAATTCCACATTAATATCTGTTCCATAACCAGATCCAAAATTATTCCATCTGGGTCCGATGGATGTACGTCAGGATTATAATAACTTGACAATCCTGGATCTGCACTTTTCTCTGATAGTCTTGCTGAGCGTCTGTCAGACATATCTGTTTTGTCGATGAACAAATACAGGAGAGAATTATAGCACAAAACCCGTGACCCCCGTGTGTGTGCAAGTGCCAGTGTATGCAGTACTGAAGAGAAAAACATAAAGTGAAACAAATGGAAGGATTATTGATCATAGTGGACCTTTAAGTTAAGTTTCCATTTAATACAGTTCAAGAAATTTGTCTCGAGGGCTCCACTTTAACTGTTCTTTGAGTTACCCAAATTATATTGGGTTCTTGATTGAAGTATAAGTTGGCATGCTTAGTTAATTAATGCTTGTTCAGTTGGGTATAATTGAAAGAGGAGAATAAGCTCGGAGATGAGCTAATTTATGAAACTTCACAATACCGGCTTGCCCTGAGCGGCTTGATTATAGTACAACTGACTCGCAATACCGGCTAATTTATGAAACTTCACAATACCGGCTAATTTATGAAACTTCACAATACCGGCAATAACTGACTCGCAAAGAAAAGGTCGGTTCATGATTATAGTACAACTCATGATTAAGCATATTCATGGGCACCATACCGGCTTGCCCTGAGCGGCTCGCGAAGGGGAAATCGGTCTGTGAGAAGGATTTATTTAAAGGACGAAAATGTAAAGCTAAGCTCGTGTTTGAACAGCTCGCTAACTACTGCCACGACCCGCCTCATCATCATACATCACGAACCGGTGCCCTTTTCCCCTCTTCACGGACGAGCTTACTAATGTGACCCACGAACCTGCCTAATAATTAGCCCCTCTTCACGACCCGCTCTGTATGGACTCATCTCCCATCCAAGCCTCTTCGCAATCACTACCACGAGCCGATCCCCCCAGTGAAACCATTCTCAATTTTTTTAACCCTTCTCCATCAGTACATAAGATCTCAGCATATTGCTGTTCTCAGTTCCAAAACTCCACGACCTCCTCATAACTACTTCGTTCTCCCACAATGCCGATTAACCTCCATGGATTCTCATCACCATCGCCACCGCTGCTGGTGCCGACATCAGAAGCAGTGGCGGAGGGGTCGTCCGTTGGAGTCGATGAACGGTGGAAGTGAAGCCCTCGTTTATTGCAAAATAGAATCCAAAAAAAAAAAATTTGTTACCTATTTAATTTTAGAAATATGCTTGAGATCGTATGAACTTAGACAAAGTGGCAAGCTAGGGTTTCGAGTCCAGCGAATTGGGAATGACTACGGCAAAGAATGAGGGAGAAGGGGAGTAAAAGTAAAGTAATATATGTTAGCAAATGGGCCCTGTGGGTAACCAACCCCGACCCATTATCGTATAGTTGAATCGCGAGAGGGAGGTTTCATTTTCTGGCCCAATCGCATAATGACTCGCGTAAAAGGAAGTATGGTTGGCCTCAATTGGAGGACGTCGCTCAACCCAAATGAAATACTTCATAATCTGTCAAGAACAAACCAAATTAAAATCAATGTTAGTAAATTTCTGTGCATGCGTACGAGGAAATCAGAGAAAGTAGTCCTTTGACTTAAGCTACAAAAATTTAGAAGACTTACTTGAAAAAAGAACTTTCTACAACTCGCCACAAAACCAGAGGCCAACAATTGCAATGAAAAATAATTGGAAACTCGATTTCCATATTTATAATTGTCTCAAGAAGGATAAGGCGCAGTTTCATGAAAAGACACGGCCTTATCAAATAGACACAATAGATGGGACGCGACTATCCTGGAATAAACGCGGTGATAGATTCGAAGTACGTTCCATCCCGATAGAACATACTTCAAGGGGCAAAATGTTGGCTAGCTTTTGGATCAAGCCACTAAAGATATAAACACTCGTATTCGAATGGAAAGGATACTTATGCGTACTAAATTCAAGAGAACACACCCTGGTTCGCGATACTAAAACATGGATCGCCACTCAAGCTCATTGGTAGGCTTATGGTCCTCCAATCCCCACCCGTTCGTGACCCATGGTATGAATCTGCTCGCTACCCTCCAACCACGAGCCGCTCGTGACGAAGACCACAACCCGCTCGCTACTAGTTGTCACAAACCGACTCCAAACTCAGGAAATGGTGACCATGACTTGGTCATACACGAACTACAGATCATGGATCTAATGACACGTGTCCATAACCGCCATATTGACCATTTCTCCATCAAGCCACGAGCGACTTCGAGATCCTCGGAATTGTGCAATGTGTCTTCACAAACTGCCTATAGAAATCACCTATAAATAACCCAACACTTGGCATTTGAGGATCTTTTGGCAGTTCAGAGCTCTGATTCCACCATTATCAAACCTCCATCATTTCTAATTAGAGATATTTCGAAATTGTTGAGTAAATCACTATTGTAAAAGTGAGATTAAGAGAATATTGTAATTGTACTTGCATTCAAACGTATAATTAAAGTCATATAATGTGGACGTAGGATCTTTAATGCCGAACCACTATAAATTTTGTGTGTTTGTTGCATTCTATTTCATTTCTAGTTATAATTCTCTACAATTGAAGAAAATTTAGGTGTTAGAACCATATTTTGGTCAAACAATTCTATATTTCCAGAAGTGAATTTCTGGTTTTCTATTATAAATACCCGAATTTAGGTTTCAGGATTTCTATTATTTCCAGAAGTGGATTTCTGGTATTCTTTATAAACACCCGAATCTAGGTTTCAGGATTTTTGTTGTTTCCCAAAGTGGATTTGTGGTCTTCTATTATAAATATCTGAATTAGGGTTTCGGGATTTCTATTATTTCCAGAAGTTGATTTCTAGTCTTCTGTTATAAATACCTGAATCTAGGTTTTGGGATTTATATTATTTCCAGAAGTGGATTTCTGCTCTTCTATTACAATTACCTGAATCCAGGTTTGGGGTCTTCTATTTATATTTCCAAAAGTGGATTTCTGGTCTTCTATTACGAATGCCTAAATATGGGTTAAATAACTTCTATGTATGCTCCCAAAAGAGGATTTCTCCCTAATCTGAGTCTCGAAACTGTAATTCTTATTTCTTGAAAAAAAGTAGGTGCTCGGAATTCTATTACAAAAACTCAAGTTAAAGATTTGGACCTTTTCCTCATATTTCCAGATGAATATTCTAGACTTATAATACTCTCAGAAATGAATTCTTATACTTTGCATTATTCAAACACTTGAATTTGGGTAATAGATTCTCCATTCTCATTTCTAGAAGAGGACTTCTGGGCTTCTATGATCATACCCAAGTATCTCGGGTTATGCCTACTCTCTTATTTTCGAAAAGAGGGCTTTTAAATCAATACTCGGGTTGGTATCTTCGGTCTTCTGTTTAAAACCTTCTAACAAAAGTTATGATTTCTCAACAACTTATAAGGGAGGTTTTCTAAACTTATATATGCAAAATTGCTAATTATTCTGGCAAAATATAAAATACGAATGATCATATTATTCTATTGTAATTTCATATATTACATGGTGTCGACCCAGTTGGTGTCTCACATAAGATGAGCCAATTATTGTATACATCCTACTCCAAGTAGAAGACTAACACAAAGATGTTATATGTTGAATTCATGTAGATAAACATAGGAGAAATTCCAGATGCGGATTATTTGAAACAAAGATAAAAGCCATGCGCAACACAATGTATACGCAAACCACAAATTTATCCACTATAACATGTTGCAAAATGGCTACATCCGGAAGATGAAAAACAATGTAATATTTGTATAAGAATCCTAAGGTTTTTGTGAATAAATCCTCGGAAACATGATTACAAATTATTTTGAATAAACCTAAGATAGGAAACTGCTTTCCTAACCATGCTCAAAGAATTAGCAAAGGGAGTAAGTGTCGAATCGAAGGGGACTTCAAATCCTTTAGGAGTATAAGCAAGAGAACATTTGTAATAATTCCATTTTCCAGTCAGAGGACTATCATAACCCCGATTTAATTTCGAGTGATATGTTTAAACCTCCTTTAAGAGCTCATCCATCTCTTCACCCAAAAAATCAATGCAAAGCCGAGGACATTGAGAGTAAATCTTTTCAAGGTCTCTAACATAGCAATATCTTGAAAATTTTGTAGATATGATAAGTAAAGACTTCTCGTGGTATTATTAAGTCAGTCTAACAAAGCTTCCTAAGAAATCCCTAGAAAGTGAACCCTTCATAAGGGGTGAGTGTTGAAAGAAGTATCAAGAAATCAATAAAAGAAAATTCATTGCTATAATATCAAAAACCGAATGGATACATATATTTTAGATATTCTTCTTGTTAATACAAAATAGGTATTTTGAAAGTTTCATATACAAATCTATCTTTGTTAAATTAAAGCTTGTCTAAGGGCGAATCTCTAGGAATCAAGCGAACTCGAGGAAGATTCCAACAAGCTCCTGGGTGAGGATTGACGTCGTGATCATCTAAGCATCTTCTATGAAGACGTCTAAGCAAACCTTCGCTAAGGTCACCTAGAATAGGAAAATCCACGGTTTCATAATTTCTATAAACTTTATATAAAAGATCCACTAGGTTATCTCTATTTTCAGATAATATCCAAAAAATAGTTTTTAATTTGGCATTCTGTTTCAAAAGTCTCTCACAACGCAATCTAGCAACCCCCAACATAGGAGCTCCTTCCTTTTCATTAAAAGACATTATTCTAACAGCGCTTTTATCAAGTTGGTGGTATTTATCAGACAGGACATTATATTTGCTTGTTTTCTTGTTTAGCTCCCTAGTGAGGCGAGCTACTTCTGATCGTATCTTTTCAAGCTAGATATGCTTAAGGTTGATGTTTTCATCTCATATAATAGGGTGGAAAGAGGGCAATTATTATAAACAAAAGAGGATACTATATAAAAATTCGTACCTTAGAAATTGAAGCGGAAGTTTAGGGAGTCTCAGCATTTTTAGCACACTTTGAGCTTAGACCTATCTCATCACCTTGTGCGTCGAAAGAGTTGAGAGTTCTTGTTTGAATTGCATTATGATCAAGGGTCTCGAGATTGATACTTGACATTTCATCTTGACTATTGGAAACCTGGAATGTATCATTAGCATCATTAAAGTTGTCATTGCAATCACCATTATTTCTAGTAATGTCACATCATTTAAAACCATAGCCATCATCATTAATACGATTGACATTTGCTGCTACAACAACATCTTCCACCATCAGCATCCGACTCTTCCACGGGGATGTCATCTATAAACAAAAACTTTGTCACATCAGTCTCCTTTCTCTCAGGAATGACAATTCCATCTCTTACCTAGTTTATCTTTGTCATAAACCTTTTCTACTAAAAGTGGATCGAGGGAATAAAAGCTTAAGTTAGGATATTATCTTATGTTGTCTGCATAAATGAGCAGGATTGCATCCTTGTACGAGTTGACCATGATCTCGTCCAATGCGGTTTAGGGGAAACAATAAAGACTTTGTTTGGAATCATTAATCACACTATTAGATTTTGTTGTGGAAGCACCATTCTTTTCGACCTTCCTCCTAAGGGAAGCATTCTTCTCATTGAGAAGATAATTTTCTTCATGAATGAAGAACGGCTAGAATCAAGTGCAGTGATTTCTTCTTTAGTTCTGCCTAAGGTCTCATTTAAGGCTTTAATTTCTTCAGTTAAAGACAGATTGATTCTTTTCTCCTAAGCTATTGAAGATTCTGCTTCAGCAAGAGCAACTTCTAATGACTTTTGTTTCTTTATCATACCCTTTCTAGCTTTGGTAAGAGAAGCAATATCTTTTTTCAAGGAAAGATTTTCTTCCTCAAGCTTCGAAAAATCAGAAGAAGTCCTGGTAACACCTTCTTGCAATAAGAACCATCGTTTGTTGACTTAAAGAAAAAAGATACAGCCGTAAATGAAGGGCACAATCACATGACCATTGGAAGGAGGAAAGGAGAATCATACCAAAAGTTATTGCTCAACTAGAGAATGAGGATAGTTGGATATATCAAAAATAGAAGATGGAAAACTGATACTAGAAAATGATGATAAGGACATAATCAGTTTAACCAACTCGTCAAAACCCTCAACAGTTGAAGGTACACAAGGTGCTTGAGAATTAAGGTCCTCGGAAGGGGAAGAAAGTCCAATTGCATGGTGAATCATAGTAAGAGCTTTAGGAGTTTCAGATAAATGGATATCTATTGGGGAAGAAACTTTTAGAGAAGTAGTTATGGGCAAATGAACATCCGCATTAGGATAAGAAGTTTGGTCTTCAATACCCTTCGATCTCTTGGGTAGAGAAATTTCAGTGATTATGTCTACAAGTTTCCTTCTATCAACATCTCGAGACTTGAGCAAAGCGTTCCTCAAGGAAGAAATTCCTGTTACTGGAACATGGGAAGGTGAATCGATCTTATTTGAAGTAGAAGACATCTAATGAATCATAAACAAAGTATATCACGCGGAAAGACTTGAAGATAGAGCTAGCTATTACAAAGTTTTTGGTTTGTCATGAATCACTTACCAGGGATGTCAGGGAATATTAGGTAATTCTAGGAAAGAGGAGCATTCCTCCCTATGGATAGAAATGTATTCCCTTATTAAAAGAAATTAAGGGAGGTTGACCGATAATATTCTGACCTGCCAGGAGGAGAGAGTGTTTCTGAAGGGAACTTGGTGTCAACAAAGAAGATCTATTACCCAACTTTTCTGAAGCAACGTTAAGAAGATCTACAAGTCTCTTACCTGCGAATATAGGAAGCTTGGGTGTAACATTTGACATAAAAACATTGTATGAACACACATATGGAAAACAAGTGTGCAATGAGTTAAGAAGAGTAAGTAAGAGATATAGTCAAAAAATCTGAACTTGGAGTATTAAAGTATCCAGAAATGTCAGGAGGGCGGTGTATGAAGAAAAATTGAGTTTCCCAATCTTTAAATCTAACTTCCCCTTCAGATAGCAGTTTCTTTGAGGGATAAGCACGAAAAAATTGGTAGTTCACATCGTTAAATTTAGAGTGGAGAACCAAGTAATCGAGAAGTGTGGAATCTAAGGAGGGGTTACAGGATTCCAATGACAAAATCTCAAGACCTAAAAGGTAGGTATAGGTGTTAGGAGAAAGCTAGATACGATAAATGTTAAGATATTGCAGGAATCTGGTAATGAAATCTCGAAAAGGGATAAAGACTCTGTTCCATATGTGAATGGTAGTATAGGAAAAATACCATTCAAAAGGAGACATGATCGTGTCTATTATACCTAGAGGAATGACTTCCACTCCAGAAATTTTTAAATCCTAAAGAATTACTTCAACATCCTATTGCGAGGTGATTAAATAGTGTTTTTCAACAAGCCCAATTTTCTTCAAAGACGAAGGTTCAGATGGTAAGTTGGAACTTTTGGTGGGCTTAGTTTCGATATGTTCCTTCCCATAAAGTCAGGTGTTATGTGGCCATTTTCAGTAAACAAATCACATTTACAAGAACCATGGAAATGGAAATTCGCATAGAGATTGGAATAATTCAATACAAATAAAGAAAGTGGTTTCTAAGCTTCCGAAGGCATTCCAAAGCAACAACATTTACATTGAATCATGTAATATATGATTTCGAAAGAATGAGATATAAAGAGAGTGTTTATATTATTTTCATCCCAACCGTAATTGATTAGTTGTAATTGATTTGGCAATAAAGCCGAAAAAATTTAGCACTAAACAGTTCAATAATTGGGTCAACTAAGTCCAATGAAGTTGCTTGATAATTAAAATATTTGAACAAGCAATTCAATCGAATAATTAAGTTAATACATACTAGCAACTTTCTGAGATCATCCAATTAAAACCTAAGAATCATGTATGAATTGGACTTATTTAGATAAATGCCAAGAATTTGATGATGGTCACGGAATAAAACTAGTAGAAAGTCTTGAATCATTTTGGAAGAAAAGAGGACTAAAATTACTCTGATTAATTCAGAGTATATCCCAAGAGCTATAGATATGTTGGAATTATAGATGCTTGCACTAGAAAAAATTTAAATGCGGGAGGTGAATGAAGAAGAGCGAAGAAAATTTATATGGGAAAGAACAACAAAAGAAAGTGGGATGAATATTTATAAACTGGAAGAAACAAGTGTTTGAACCGCTAACATGAAAAAGTCAGGAATACCCCTTCACTGGAGGGCTAAATGTTACCATAAGAATTCGATACTGAAACAGAAACAGGGTGAAGGGGTATCGTATTAAAGCCGACACCTAAGTAAAAGCTTGGGAAGTGCTCGATCGAAATCAAAGCATGAGGACGAAGAGGTGGAGCCAGTACCGAAAGCTAAAAATACAAGAGGAACAAAGCTGACACTGAAATAAAAAGGATAGGAGTAGAGCCGACACAAAGAAGTGAAGTCATAACCAGCAAAGCCCATACTAAGAGCTTGGAATAGTAACATTGGAACCGATAGCAAAATGGCAAGATTTGGATTATGGAGACGATACTAAGAATATAGAGAGAACCGACAAAGGCGACTCTAGAACAATAATGCGATCGACACCAACATAGGGGGATCAAAAAGCTTGGTGTCGATACCAAGAAAAGAAGGAAAAAGAAGTACATTGTTGACACCAACATGTTGTGAGCATTTATTTTGGTGTCGACACTGAAGAATGAGAGCAAAGGCGTAAAGTCGATACCAAGAAAGCAGGGTTAAAGCATGAAGACGATACCGAGAGTAAGTGTCACTGGAGGCGAAATTAAGCACAAAGAGTAAGAAGCAACTAAATTGTCACCAACATATATAAGATTGGGATGCAAGACCGAAACCAAATGCATGAAAGGGAACCGCAGGGCTAATAACAAATATGATGGGAGCAAAAGGATGCTATCAACACCAACAAGCTTGGTGTCGATACTATTGTACAACGGCGACACTAAAACTACAAAGGAAAGAGTATAGAAGCGATACTCATGGGTGCAAGTAGCAAAGGATTGAAGCCGACATAGAAACCAAGAAGCATGGACCTAGGCTGATACCGAGAAGTTGCTACAAAACGAGGTCCAAAACCTCTATAAATAAGACCCTAGGGGTCACATTTTGGGGGACTTTCCCGATTCCAAAATCTTGTACTCAATTCTTAGAGTCAAAACCCTAATTTAGAAATCAAATAAGAGATTTCTCTTGTAAACTTCTATGTACTTCATCAATTGATCAATAAAGGACATACTTAGCACTCGCAATCAACTGCACTTGTCTTTCAACTATTAATTCGAATTCAAACCCTTACATTGGAAAACATTGCCAAAGCATCCCCAATAAACAATTTAGCTCCAACTAACAACAAATTATGAAGCCCTTATCTCAAGATAACTTTGTCTCTCTAAGTAATACAAGCATGTTACTCACCACTTGAAGGAATAGTAACTAATCTTTCATGCTTGGGACATTGGTATCTAGGAAATGGTGAATTGAGTGGAGGTTGGAAGGACTGGATTACCTCAATACAATCAAAATCTTACATTCATGTATTGACAATTTTTATCGTTAACATTAGGCATACAGATTCCTTTTCCACTATTTTCACAATTCATTGTAATTCCTTTTTCAGCATATCCAATTTACTATTGAATAACAATCTTAAGAATATACGCATAATTATGATAAATTTTATAATTTCAATATTACAGTAATTCTCAATCCAAACTAAAAATTAATAGAATAGATTTGTACAACAACAATTTTCTTAATGTACTTAAGGAATATGTCACAATTACGAAAAATTTCAATTACTTATCAAGTTAAGAATTACAGGGAATGTAAATGATAAATATATCGTTACCAAAAGGTAAAATTTAAATCCACTCACCTAACTGCTTTTTAATCCTTGAATCAGATTCAGATCTCCTTTTCTGTAGTCTTCCTAATTGAATTAGTATTAAGATAACTAGGATTTAAAAATCAGATATTAAAAGAAAGATGGAAACCTTAGTAATTCAGATTTACAGAGTTTACCTTATATAGACAAGAAATTTGAATACATATATCATATGTAACACCCCACCTCCGCTAGGGTCACTCTTTCGGGGGCACTAGCTTCTGGGGGGCGTTAGAACTGGGTAAGCATGCATAATGATATATCAAGGCAGAACAGAAACATAAATATATATATGCAAAACAGAGTAAGTGAGAATAAAACAGCGGAATATCTCAAACCATCTCAAAACAAGTCTAGTACATCATAAAGTCATCTGCCAAAATAAATATGTCAAGTACAACATAAACAGAAATACTGAAATACATAGTGCTATCCCCAAAAATAAAAGTGATAAACCATAGCGAGCTCAATGTCCAGGCATACATGAGCTATACAGCGAATAAGCAAGCGATCCAAGCTAAGCACCACTGTTCCCTCCCTGAGAACCTGGGGGGGGGGGGAAACGGAAGAAAAGAAGCGAAAGAAAACAGGTCAGTCAAAAAGACTGGTAAGCCCTACTACGATCAGTCTATAAACTAATAAAGTTAACATCATGATGGAAACTGAGATGAATATACTGGCAATAGATAAAGGTGTCATCACATAGAGAAGATTAAGCTTTTCACCACAGTGTACTAGCAAACTAACATAACAGGTAATGATCCCTTAGCCCAAAACTTTGGCCCAATAGCAGGAGGTGACCTTAATACAAGGTCCAGCCCAACGGTCTAGTCGATCGGCTCCCTATAAACCTAACACGTCAAGTGTTGGTGTCCATACGGCCCACATTTGGTTGTAGTCAGACTGTGCTGGGTCCACCTTCGGGTGTATCAAGCCCTCGGGTGTCAACCCCAGACACCTAAGCAATAATGCACAGTCTAAACCTACTGGTACCCGTGCCTCGAGTATGTCCAACACCGAACTACGTGCACGTCCGTAGCCCGCCTGGACCCGCACCGCTGTACCACTCAGCCGTCGCTTTGGTCTCTTACATCAGTCCAGTAATCGTGCCCCGCCCTAGCCTAGCCTCTAGGGTTGTGAATGATACCCAACTGGGATTACTGCTGGAACAGACCACGTTGCTAGGGTTTTCTAAGAGGGTTAAGTGTGGTTTAACCCCTCACTAATCATGGATTAAATTAGTTAAGTGTAACCAACAGTTCACCACTTAACCCCATTTAATCCCTCGTATCCCCAAAATTGGTTAAGTATTAGTGGGCCATGACTTAACCCTAATCATGAGGCATTAATTTAATTGTACCTTAACCTCTCACATTAGACTTTGTTGCGGTTACTAGTTAAGCCGGGCGGGTCCGGGTAGCTTTACACCACAACTTGGTCTAACCTCAGGTCCAAGGTACACATGACCAACTTCTCACATTGGGTCCTATTGTTTGTAGCAACTAGTTAAGCCGGTCGGTTCCGGGTAGGTTTACGCTACAAACTCAACCCAACCTCGAGTTGGCCACACTTATGTTTTCTAAGTGTCATATCCACTTTAATCTCAAACATAATTACAAGTTTAACAAATACTTGGGTAGACCTAACTTAATAGGTAAATTCCCAATTTCATATTTTCATGTATTTTTAAGTTTTACCCAAAACCCCCCGCAACGTCATTCTATCGCTTACATATTCGTCATAACGCATAAAGGATAGAAAGAGGGAACTTGGCACAACATACATGATAAATCTTACATATCATAATAAACATGCATAACATGTTGAACTTGCATAACTTAGCATAGTGAACTTGCATAAACATGCATAACTTGTTAAACTTGCAAATCATGGCATAGTGAACTTACATAAACATGCATAACTTGTTAAACTTGCAAATCATGGCATAGTGAACTTGCATAAACATGCATAACTTGTTAAACTTGCAAATCATGGCATAGTGAACTTGCATAAACATGCATAACTTGTTAAACTTGCAAATCATGGCATAGTGAACTTGCATAAACATGCATAACTTATTAAACATGCATAACATAGCATAGTGAACTCGCATAAGCATGCATAACTTATTAAACATGCATAACATAGCATAGTGAACTCGCATAAGCATGCATAACTTATGAAACATGCATAAATCCCAACTTTCATCACATATTAACTTTAGAGTTTCTAAAATGAAGGTAAGAGGGCTTACAAATATTATGAAGACTCAAATCTACTAATAAAGATTGAGAAGCCCTTTTATGCAAGCATATAAAAACCCAAAACAAAGCTCCAATTAATAAAAATCCCAAAAACTCTAGCTTAGAGAATAAAGCTTGCAACTTGATGATGTATGCAAGCTAATGATCATTCATACAACTTAGAAATGCTTGTATGAACATCAAAATCTTCATAGGAATTATTTTTGAAGAGGTTGGAGGCTAGGGTTTTTTAGGTGGAGGCCATTTGAGAATTCAATTTGACATAGTTTGGTTGCTAGAATGAATAATGAGGTTTTAGGGTAGGATTAGGGGCTTATTTATAGAAGATTAGAGTGTTTTTAGCCCTAGGATTAACCCTAGGTTAGTTTAGGTCCGTCAGATCTAGGAATTCTCTAGAACCAAGCCACAAGACCAAGCCCCAAATCAAAATGGTGCGCTAGGCAAAACTGCCTGGCCACCCTGTGTCGACAGGGCTGTCGACAGGGCAGTCGACACCCTAAGACCCCTGTCGACATGCCTGTCGACATGGGGGTCCTGGCGGGAGTTTTCCCGCCTGACGCCAATTAGCCCTAATCCTTGTTTTTAATTTGAAATTTAAATCTGTTTTTAACATGGAAATTTCTGAAAACTTCCATGGGCCTTAACTGGGTCATACGGACTCCGATTTTCGAAAACTCGGACTCTATTTCGCGTATTTTTCCGAGACGAACACAATGGCATAGCCCGTTTCCCTTGATTCAGATTTTAGAATTAAATTTTTCCTCGATTTATGTTATAACATGTTATTGAAAATACGGGTTGTTACATTCTCCCCTCCTTAAAGGATTTCGTCCCCGAAATCTTCAAGTTAGGAAGAACGTATCCTACCATCCAATCATCCATCTACTCAAAGCATCATCCACGAGCAATCATTGTCCTTAAAAGGTTCTAAATGCTGTATGAACATATGCAAAAGTGTGTGTATATGTACTTATCTAATGCAAAGATCAATGCAAAATATGTTAGTGAAATGTATCCATATGTATGCAAATCCTTAACATAATGTATAATATCTACATGCGTGCTCAATCATACATCCATATGCAACATCCATGTGATGGCATACAAATTTCATCCAAGAATAAGCATAAACACTCATGCACATGCAATATGAGGAGTGTGTGAGCCGATCTAGTGCCTAATGTGTATCATGCATCCACGAGTAACCACTTGCAAACACTTACAACCACTTGCAACCATCGAACATAACATGTCTCAAGCACATGTTTCATCCAAAGGGTTTCTACCTAAGGTTCTCATGACAAGATTAGCACGATAACTAGATAAACATAGATAGCAAAGAGAAAGATATACTAACAAAGGAAAGAGATTGAGAGTGTACCCTCAAAAAGGAATGGATAAAGCCCACGCATCTTCTCCTCGGTTTCCCAAGTTGCGTCTTCTTCGGCTTCACCCCATTGAACCTTTACCAGCTTGACCTCTCGATTCCTTAGCTTCTTGGTCTCCGTCCCCAAGATACGAATCGGAGCTCTCCTCAAAGTTGCCTCTTTCTCTACTTCCACGTCTTCAAGAATGCTAGGTTCAACCACCTCAGCGGACTCATGTAGGCACTTTCGGAGATGCGAGACATGAAAGACATTATGCACTCCGGACAACTTCTCGGGCAATTGTACTTTATAAGCCATCTTCCCAATTCTCTCTATGATAGGGAAGGGTCCAACAAATCTTGGTGCTAACTTCCCAACAGCTCCAAATCGGACCACATTCCGCAAAGGAGAAACCTTTACGAAAACCATGTCCCCAACATCAAACTCCAAATCGGATCTTCGCTTGTCAGCATAGGATTTCTGTCGGTCTTGGGCCGCTTTCATCCGTCTTCTAATCAACTCGACCTTCTCGGATGTATCTCTAATCATGTCAGGTCCAAGTATAAGCTTATCTGTAGTCTCCCACCAACATGTAAGTGACTTGCACGGTCTCCCATATAAAGCCTCAAACGGTGCCATCCCTATGCTTGCTTGATAACTGTTATTATATGCAAACTCAACAAGAGGAAGATGGTCTTCCCAAGCACCACCAAAATCCAGAATGCAAAGCCTCAACAAGTCCTCAAGTACCCTATTCACCCTTTCTGTTTGACCGTCCGTTTGTGGGTGATAAGCCGTACTCAGGTTCAACCTTGTGCCCATAGCTTCCTGCAAACTGTTCCAGAACTGACTAGTAAAGATGGGGTCTCGGTCACTGACTATGCTGGAAGGGACTCCATGTAGTCGCACTATCTCACGAAGATACACTGATGCTAGTCCAGATGCGGTCCTTTTGCTCTTCACCGGAATGAAATGAGCACTCTTCGTAAGCCTATCTACAATGACCCATATGCTCGTATTCCCTTTCCTTAACCTTGGAAGCCCATCAATAAAGTCCATAGAAATGCTCTCCCACTTCCATAGTGGGACCTCTAGAGGATGCAATAGCCCACCGGGCTTCTTCGACTCGGCTTTTACTCTCTGACAAACAACACACCTAGAGACAAACTCTGCCACATCCTTCTTCATTCCAGGCCAGAAGAAAATGCGCTTCATATCATTATACATCTTATCACCGCCTGGATGTATAGTCAACTTGGAGTGATGTGCTTCCTCAAGAACTTTCCTCACCAAGTCTTCCACCATCGGAACACAAAGCCTTCCGTCTCTCCTCAGCCAACCCTTATCGTCTATAGAATATCGAGCAAGGTGACTAGATGTCTCCCCTCGAATCAGCTTATCCATGATCTCAATTATCTGAGGGTCTTCCTTCTGCGAAGCCCCAACCTGATCCAGAAGGGTAGGCCTGAGCTCAAGAGATGCTAAAGAACTGGTCATTGACTCAACCGTCAAAGAGAAATCAAAGGTTGCCAAGAACTCTAAATTCTTCATCTCAACAAATAGAGGACTTAGTGTCAACCTTTTTCTACTCAACGCATCCGCTACAACATTCCCCTTGCCAGGGGTATAGGCTATATCAAAATCATAGGACGCCAAGAATTCCATCCATCTCTGCTGCCTCAAGTTCAGATCCTTCTGCGTAAAGAGATACTTCAAAGACTTATGATCAGTATACAGTTCGAATCTCTCTCCCAGAAGATAATGACGCCAAGCCTTGAGTGCATATACAATCGCTGCCAGCTCTAGATCATGAGTGGGATAATTCTTCTCATGCACCTTAAGTTGCCTCCCACCAAAACATATAACTCTGCCCTCTTGCATCAGAACGGCACCCAATCCCGTGCCACAAGCATCAGTGTACACGGTAAATATCTTACTACCATCGGGTAAAGCTAGAACTGGTGCAGAGGTAAGGGCTCTCTTGAGTCTTCGAAAAGCAAGCTCACAGTCCATATCCCAAGCAAAAACTAAGTTCTTCTTCGTCAACTTAGTAAGAGGAGCGGATATCTTCGCGAAGTCCTTGATGAACTTCCGGTAAAAACCCGCAAGACCCAGAAAGCTTCTCACCTCGGTTGCATTCCTTGGAGTCTTCCAATCCTGAATTGCAACCACCTTAGCGGGATCCACCGCTAAGCCTTGCTTGGATACGATATGCCCAAGGAATCTAACTTCCCTTCTCCAAAAGTGGCACTTGGAGAACTTGTCCTTTAACTGGTGTGCTCTGAGCGTATCCATCACCTCTACAAGATGCCTCGCATGTTCTTCTTCATCCTTGGAGAAAACCAGAATATCATCCACAAAGACCACGACAAACTTGTTCAAGAACTCCCGAAACACCCTACTCATCAAGTCCACGAAATACGCGGGTGCATTCGTCAAACCGAACGGCATAACAAGCCATTCAAAGAATCCATCTGGAGTTATGAATGCAGTCTTGTCTATACTGTCTTCAGCCACTCTGAGCTGATGAAATCCGGTAGCAAGATCTAGCTGAGAGAAAACAGAAGCACCAACAAGCTGGTCAAAGAGATCATCGATCCTCGGTAACGGGTGTCTGTTCTTCTTAGTCAGCTTATTCAATTCTCTATAATCCACACAGAGTCGAAGAGAACCATCCGCCTTAGTAGCAAACACCACAGGCGCTCCCCATTCGGATATACTTCTTCTGATGAAGTTCTTCTCAAGCAATTCTTTCACTTGCTTGCTCAGCTCCCGTCTCTCACGCGGAGCCATGTGCCGAACGAGCAAAGAAACAGGCTTAGCATTATCCACCAGATAAATGCGAAAATCAATCTCTCGTTTAGGGGGCAACCCCTTAACTTTTTCAAAAACATCTGGATAATCTCGGACCACCCTTACAGACTGAAGGGCTTCCTCTGACGAGTCGAGAGATTCAAGATAGCACAACATGACGGGATCCTTCGGATTGCATGAAATCTCTAAGGTGTTGCCATGGCGAGTCACAAGCCTCACAACCCTATGCTCACAATCAAGAATGGCTCCATATCGGGACAGCCAATCCATGCCCAGTATCAATCCGTATCCCCTGAAACCAAGAACATATGCACTACACAAGAACTCTACACTGAGTATAGAGATCCTCAGATCCTCACATATCATAGATAGATGAGCAGAACCCCCAATGGGATTCGAAACACAAACGGGATCATCCACTAAGCTAGTACTAAGGTGCAAGCTATCAACAAGATCAGATGAAATAAAGCTATGTGATGCACCAGAATCAAACAAGGTACGAACTGGAAGATCAGAAACATAAACAAGGTTTTCAACAGAAACACTACCTCGGTCGGGAACTGGAGCGGTATTGAGAGCATGAACTTGCCCTCCTGAAGGTCCAGCCTGTCCTTTCTTCTTCGGGCACTCCTTGCTGAAGTGTCCAGTCTCACCACAGGAAAAACATCCACCACTAAGCTTCCTTTTCTTCTTCCTACAATCCTTAGCAAAGTGTCCAGGAACACCACAGTAATTGCACTTTCCCTTGCCTTTGTTGTTGTTCCCCTTCTTGTTCTTGCTCTGATTCCCCTGACTGCTTTGACCACCTTGATTGCCTTTACCTTGAGAATCAGTCTTCTTTACTTGAGTATCACTCGTCTTGACCTCTTTCTTTCCATCTCCCTGAAGCAGAGCCATATTGACCAAACTCTCAAAAGTAGCCCCATGCGGAATATGTGACATCGCCAAACCCTGCAGCGGCTCATTCAACCCTCTAGCAAATCGAAGAGCCTTCTTCTCAGGAGTGTTCACCATATCCAAACCAAAACGGGCCAGCTGATTAAACTTGTTCACATACTCCTTGACAGACATATCACCTTGCTTTAATGCAATGAACTTCTCCATCTGTAAATTCGCCTCCGCAGAAGATAGAAACTTGGCCACAAATCTGGCCCTCAAATCGGCCCAAGTCTCAACGGGCCTCGTCCCATTGGTGACTTCCCACCAATAGGCTGCTTCAACAAAAGATTCCGTGCCTAGGAAATTCTTGCCTCCCATCGCCTTGAAGTCTTTACAAACCTTTGTGAACTCAACCTGAGGATGCTGAGGGGGAGGAGGAGGAAGAGGAGCCTCAGCAACAGGAGGAGGAGGAACATTAGCAACGGGAGGAGGAATATTAACATTAGGGGGAGGATTCTCAACTACAGGAGGAGGAGTGGGAGTAGGGTTTGCGGGGCCGGCTGCCGCCCTAGCTTCTAGAAGTCTCCTATACCAGAGTGGCACATTTACTCCATCCGGAATGGCAAGATCCTCAGCCATACTGAAACGAAGGATAAGATAAGATTAGGTCAAGGGAACGAAGGATAACGTTAATGGCTTTTTGGGGAATAGCCCTTTTTAAAATACTAGACTTTTCTTTGGAAAATACTTTATACTTGTTTTGAAAATAGTTTTTCAAAAGTCTTTTAAAACTTTTTGTTCTTTCTTGTAAACCATATGCTCTGATACCAAATTTGTAACACCCCACCTCCGCTAGGGTCACTCTTTCGGGGGCACTAGCTTCTGGGGGGCGTTAGAACTGGGTAAGCATGCATAATGATATATCAAGGCAGAACAGAAACATAAATATATATGTAAAACAGAGTAAGTGAGAATAAAACAGCGGAATATCTCAAACCATCTCAAAACAAGTCTAGTACATCATAAAGTCATCTGCCAAAATAAATATGTCTAGTACAACATAAACAGAAATACTGAAATACATAGTGCTATCCCCAAAAATAAAAGTGATAAACCATAGCGAGCTCAATGTCCAGGCATACATGAGCTATCCAGCGAACAAGCAAGCGATCCAAGCTAAGCACCACTGTTCCCTCCCTGAGAACCTGGGGGGGGGGGGAACGGAAGAAAAGAAGCGAAAGAAAACAGGTCAGTCAAAAAGACTGGTAAGCCCTACTACGATCAGTCTATAAACTAATAAAGTTAACATCATGATGGAAACTGAGATGAATATACTGGCAATAGATAAAGGTGTCATCACATAGAGAAGATTAAGCTTTTCACCACAGTGTACTAGCAAACTAACATAATAGGTAATGATCCCTTAGCCCAAAACTTTGGCCCAATAGCAGGAGGTGACCTTAATACAAGGTCCAGCCCAACGGTTTAGTCGATCGGCTCCCTATAAACCTAACACGTCAAGTGTTGGTGTCCATACGGCCCACATTTGGTTGTAGTCAGACTATGCTGGGTCCACCTTCGGGTGTATCAAGCCCTCGGGTGTCAACCCCAGACACCTAAGCAATAATGCACAGTCTAAACCTACTGGTACCCGTGCCTCGAGTTTGTCCAACACCGAACTACTTGCACGTCCGTAGCCCGCCTGGACCCGCACCGCTGTACCACTCAGCCGTCGCTTTGGTCGCTTACATCAGTCCAGTAATCGTGCCCCGCCCTTGCCTAGCCTCTAGGGTTGTGAATGATACCCAACTGGGATTACTGCTGGAACAGACCACGTTGCTAGGGTTTTCTAAGAGGGTTAAGTGTGGTTTAACCCCTCACTAATCATGGATTAAATTAGTTAAGTGTAACCAACAGTTCACCACTTAACCCCATTTAATCCCTCGTATCCCCAAAATTGGTTAAGTATTAGTGGGCCATGACTTAACCCTAATCATGAGGCATTAATTTAATTGTACCTTAACCTCTCACATTAGACTTTGTTGCGGTTACTAGTTAAGCCGGGCGGGTCCGGGTAGCTTTACACCACAACTTGGTCTAACCTCGGGTCCAAGGTACACATGACCAACTTCTCACATTGGGTCCTATTGTTTGTAGCAACTAGTTAAGCCGGTCGGTTCCGGGTAGGTTTACGCTACAAACTCAACCCAACCTCGAGTTGGCCACACTTATGTTTTCTAAGTGTCATGTCCACTTTAATCTCAAACATAATTACAAGTTTAACAAATACTTGGGTAGACCTAACTTAATAGGTAAATTCCCAATTTCATATTTTTATGTATTTTTAAGTTTTACCCAAAACCCCCCCAACGTCATTCTATCGCTTACATATTCGTCATAACGCATAAAGGATAGAAAGAGGGAACTTGGCACAACATACATGATAAATCTTACATATCATAATAAACATGCATAACATGTTGAACTTGCATAACTTAGCATAGTGAACTTGCATAAACATGCATAACTTGTTAAACTTGCAAATCATGGCATAGTGAACTTGCATAAACATGCATAACTTGTTAAACTTGCAAATCATGGCATAGTGAACTTGCATAAACATGCATAACTTATTAAACATGCATAACATAGCATAGTGAACTCGCATAAGCACGCATAACTTACTAAACATGCATAACATAGCAAAGTGAACTCGCATAAGCATGCATAACTTATTAAACATGCATAACATAGCATAGTGAACTCGCATTAGCATGCATAACTTATGAAACATGCATAAATCCCAACTTTCATCACATATTAACTTTAGAGTTTCTAAAATGAAGGTAAGAGGGCTTACAAATATTATGAAGACTCAAATCTACTAATAAAGATTGGGAAGCCCTTTTATGCAAGCTTATAAAAACCCAAAACAAAGCTCCAATTAATAAAAATCCCAAAAACTCTAGCTTAGCGAATAAAGCTTGCAACTTAATGATGTATGCAAGCTAATGATCATTCATACAACTTAGAAATGCTTGTATGAACATCAAAATCTTCATAGGAATTATTTTTGAAGAGGTTGGAGGCTAGGGTTTTTTAGGTGGAGGCCATTTGAGAATTCAATTTGACATAGTTTGGTTGCTAGAATGAATAATGAGGTTTTAGGGTAGGATTAGGGGCTTATTTACAGAAGATTAGAGTGTTTTTAGCCCTAGGATTAACCCTAGGTTAGTTTAGGTCCGTCAGATCTAGGAATTCTCTAGAACCAAGCCACAAGACCAAGCCCCAAATCAAAATGGTGCGCCAGGCAAAACTGCCTGGCCACCCCATGTCGACAGGGATGTCGACAGGGCAGTCGACACCCTAAGACTCCTGTCGACATGCCTGTCGACATGGGGGTCCTGGCGGGAGTTTTCCCGCCTGACGCCAATTAGCCCTAATCCTTGTTTTTAATTTGAAATTTAAATCTGTTTTTAACATGGAAATTTCTGAAAACTTCCATGTGCCTTAACTGGGTCATACGGACTCCGATTTTCGAAAACTCGGACTCTATTTCGCGTATTTTTCCGAGACGAACGCAATGGCATAGCCCGTTTCCCTTGATTCAGATTTTAGAATTAAATTCTGCCTCGATTTATGTTATAACATGTTATTGAAAATACGGGTTGTTACATCATAGATCTACATTTTGGGTCTTCAAATCTTAAATCAGAATTCCTGAAACTAGTATTCTTCTTTATGAAAGATTTGGAGAGGAAAGAAAATGGCAGAGCCTTGGCACCATCTCAGAAAATATGAGTTAGAGGCTAGGCTCCACTAGTCTACTTATAGGTGTACATGATATTCTAGTCCGTCGGATTAAATATAATAAAATCTAAAACATACAAGTAGAAAATATAATGTTAACAAGCTCGGAGATGGGTCGACCTGGGCCCCTGGTGGGCCAACCCCTATGTCTACCCACCTCTAAGGAGTGTCGACCCTTGGGTTGACCCATGAATTGGGCCATTAACATTAATTTTGCCAATATTAAATTTTGTTTAACATTGGATTTAAATGTTCGTTTTCTTTTCGAATATTGGTTGTGCAAATTATTTTCTTCCACTTATAGAGTATATCCAATTTCAAATTTCAAAATTATGCACATACATACGTGTATAACTCTTCAAATTTTTGTCCGTTAATAGCTGCGCAATAAATGTCATTATTAACGCTATCAATTCATTGATTCCTTCCTTTTTAAAATATATTCAAATTTCAAATGCAGCCATTCTCTTGCATATTTTACGTTCATTCCAAATTTAGCACTTTCCGTTTAAGTTTACACTTAAGATTTCAATTTTGAACCTGCATGTATATATTTACGCACTACCTCATTTCTTTTCAAAATTCAAACGGTGCTATAACAACATTTATTTCATACTCAGTTTGATTGATTGCAGGTTACTTTTGGACTTCATATTCACATATAAATATTTTTACTCACACATGCACACATATACATGTTATATATATATACTCACCTATACATATAATTTTTCCTATATGTACATTTTTATATATTTTTCTCTTAGAACATGCATCTCTTTAGCCGTCCCTCTAAAATTAAAAACCCGTCGTTGCAGGACTCGAACTCTTGGCTACCGCCTTATGAAGTGCATACCTTACCAACTCACCTAACTTATCTTTTATTCGCAAGACTAAAAATATTGGTAGCTATTGTTCTGATATGTGTTCCTCTTGTATCTTATTTTCCACATTTGTTCAAATACTTCATTTAAAGTTATCTTTTTCGTTTTAAATTCGTTTTTTGCAAGTCAGAGGTCTAAGTTGATTAGAAATTGCCGCGGACGCAATGACGCTAGTTTTGTGACAAAATTGTAACATCCCGTAACTCTATAACATTAAGTTTCACAAAATAAGGTATAATTAAATGTTAGACGAAAAATTGAGGGAAACGGGTTACGCCATTGCGTTCGACTCGAAATTCTGTTTGGAAACGAGTCCGAGTTTGCGAGAATCGGAGTCCGTATGAGGGAGATATGACCCTCCGAAGTTTCAGGAATTTTCAGAATCGAAAACAGCTCGAAATTCGAATTCAAAATTCGAATTCAAACCCAGAAGCAGGCTGGGCGGGAAAATTCCCGCCCAGGACCCAGGTCGACTGGGGAGTCGACCCCCCCTGACCAGGTCAACTGGGCAGTCGACCTGGGTGAAAAACCCACTTTTGGGCCTGGGTGCATTCTGATGTACATGGTCTCGTTTTTTGCCTAGATTCATCCGCCTAATCCTATATAAACAGCCCCTAGTCTCCTTCACTATTCACAATTCCTCTCTAACCTTATGCTGCAAAGATTCTTGGTGGACATGGCTTCTTCTCCTCCACTAAATAAAATAATAAATAAAATAATATATAAAATAAATCAAGACGAGGAAATGCTGCTCAAGACTTTCAAGAGGAGATTCAAAACAAGTTTGGATTCAAGTGAGGATTCAAACGACTTCAACGACTGTTTTGCTACGAATCTAATATAATCTCTATAAGTTGGTTACTCTTTAGATTTAAACGTTTTCTCTATTCGTGACATGAAATTAAAGGAATAGAAGAATATGCCAAATCTTTCTATTCGAATCAGTGCTTATATCTTTGGACCTAATTAAGAACTGTTATGATTCGATGACCACTAAGACTGTGACTAAGAAACTAGGGACCTTAAAACCATATGCCTTTTTGACTATGAACATTGTCTATGAGCATTGCCTATGACTGTGTCTCATGACTGTGAGAATTATTTTCCTTTTACTAGGAACATCGCCTATGACTGTGATTCATTAACTGTGAGGATTTATTGCCTATGACTATGGATATAAGATTATTATTTATGCCCATGACACTGTGGTTACAAAACCATGTTGTACCCCAAACTGGCATTATATTGGATCTAGGCTTGACTTTCTATTTCAGTTTATTCTTAGTTATCCTTGGATCTTGATCTTGGGAAAATACTTATTAAGTTAGGTCTACCCATGTTCTTGAACCTATACTATTCAACCCTTTTCATGTCGTAATATTACCAGATCTATATGCCTGTGAATTATCATCTTATGCCAATTATCATGTCTATTCTTTCATGGCGTTTTGGTTCATTCCCTTTTTTTCCACGAATCTAGATTTATTTATAATCTAGATTGAATCACGATTATACGAACGATGGGAATACGTTTTGGGAAAAACATGAAATTGACTAAACTTGGAAATTGGCATAATTTGGGAACATGCATTATAGCACGACTATTAAGATGAAAATTAGAATAACAAGTCTAGTTTTGACATGAACTGAAATTAGAATATTAAATCAGAATTGGGTGGCTAAATTAAGCATGATAAGTATATTAGCATAATTGTGAATAATTTACATACATTGGGCATAAATGGTAAATGGTTAAATGGGCCACAAAGTAGGTAGTTGGTATGCAAATTAAGTTTTGGGCATAAATGGTGAAATAGAATATGAAATCTAGTTTGGCATAAACTGTAAACTAGAATATAAAATCTAGTTTTGGCATGAATTGTCAATGAGGATGTTGAATCTAAATTGCTATAAACTGTAAGATAGACTAATCAAGATTTGGGCCTAGAATATAAGTCCATTAGTGGGCATGGAAAATGAATATGGTATAGGCCAAATTTATTTAAAAAGGGAAAATGGACTTTGAGGATAAATGGTTAAACTTTGAGGATAAATTGTTAACAATTTATATATATACAAAAGAAAGGTTTATTAATGACATCTCTTTTAATAATACATACACCAGAAAGTTCTAGGGTGACAGAGAGGATAGTGTCTAGGCTTGGGTTTGGAAAATACAAGTTTCCTACTCTCCCTGGCTATCCCTAACTGATCCGACGGATGGGATGGTTACTTTCAAAACCTGATTTGAAAATTAATCAAAACCCTTTGAACTTAGAAAACACGAATATGCCTAACCCGAGGTTAGACTGAGTTGCGATATAAACCTGCCCGGAACCAACCGGCACATCCAGTAATCGCAAAAATATATATCTAATGTGAGTGGTCGCGGCTTTAATTTATTAATTAAAGCTAGAACAAGAATGGTACGGTTAAGTTAACTAAAACACTTAACCAACTCAACATGTTAACTAAATCCGATGAGTGGTGTTAGGCTAATCTGGACACTTAACCACTTAACATGTTAACAAGACAAGACTTGTAGGGGTTAAGTAAGTTTAATACACTTAGCCAATTTAACATGTTAACTAAGACTAGAAGGTGGGGTTAAGTAAACTTGGAACACTTAGTCATCATAGCAAGATAAATGAACAAGGTTAAGTTAAAAACATGAAAGGACAATACTTAACCATTAGAACATGTTAATTAAACAGATGTTAGGGTTAAGTTAGCTAAGGGAACACTTAACCGCTATAACATGTCAGTTAAAACAGATGGGCATGGTTAGGTTAAAGGGAATGTTTAACCAATACAAGATAAATGGGTAGGGTTAAGTAATAAGAAAATACTTAACCAATATAACTCGGTTTGTGGTAGGGGTTAAGTCAACATGAACTACTGATAACACTTAACCAGTTTTATATGGCAAACGAAAGGGTTAAGTTGACTCGAATTGACTAATGACATTTAACCAACCCAACTTGACAAGAACAAGAACTAAGTAGTAAACCTTAGTTAATATGAACTAAGTCGTAAACCTTAGTTAAGAAAATGATGATTTAACAAACTAAGTGGTAAACCTTAGTTAGAGAAACTAAGTAGTAATCCTTAGTATATCACGAGTAGGAGCAAACGTCCATCTGATCTTAAAGAAGGCTCCAACGAATTGGGTTGCGAAGCCTGAGGCTTTGAGGGGACGCGAGGATACTCTTGGTATCCCACTGTGAGGTGGCAGATGATCCTCCTGGGCTCACAGAGGTTAAGGTCTGCGTTAGAAGAACCAAGGGTATGCCTCGGTTGCAATATATGGCAACCTAAAGGCTAGGGTGGATCAGGGTGATTCGGCGAGACTAGTTTTTGCCCTGTGATAGCAACTCGTCGTCTACCTACCATCTTTAGTCAATCGTTGTACGTATGCGGAAAGACAAAGAACTCCCAACAGACCATATACTTGCTATCTAGTTATGGGTGAGGCTGGCCAATAGGAAAGTAGGGCATAGGTTGGCAAGAGTACAGTTCTCGCGCTTGATTTTCTTGGATTGCCTTTCATTAGTTGAGGGAGGGGTCACGTGGGACCATAACCACTGGTAGAAAAATAGACCTTAGCATCTGCACCGACAGATATCTGAAAAGCTCCCGACCGAGTCCCGTGTTTCTAGAGTAGCCCTGCCACGGGACTCAGGTCGCACATTTCAGGACATGTGCATCTAGACAGCGATAAACGATTCGCGACGCATACGTGGGGAAAGTCTAGGAACATATACCACTCTAGGTAGTGTGTCCTAGACTAGGGGCATCGTTCGACAGGTAGCGTAATCCCTATTGGACCTAGGTGGCATAAACCCTGAATCTATGAAGCATTAGATAAGTCGCGTAAATCCTAGTTGAATCTAGGGAGCACTTGATAGAAAAACCCTAGATTAGATCTCGGTAATAAATAATAGATGTACACCTGAAACACCCACAACTTAGGGGATTGGGGCCACGTTATCATTTTATATAGATTTCTAGTTGGGACACTAGTTAGGTGGTACAGGGATATAGAATCCAAAATAACAGGGTAATAGCGAAGCTGAGAAAATAGGGAAGCATATCTCATCTTGCCTTAGCATCTTGTATAAATCTGATGTTATCTTGTTAACCCTATCATTATGGTATTATCTTATATTCAGTTAATTCATGTCGTGTTGCTTTTTCCTGTTCACATGCTGGAAGTTACTGAACTTACCAGACTTAATGTCTGACTCTGTTTTCTTTCGCTTTCTTGTCTTCCGTCTTCCCCCCCAGGTCTGCAGGGAGGGAATGTTATTACTTAGGCTCAGTTCTCTTCCCAAGATTGAAGACTCTTGGATATATCGCTTCAGACTCTCTTTTCCGCTATTATGGTTTATGCTACATTGGGGAATACAAATGTTATTTTTATGCTTCTTTATTTTGTAAGACAGATGATACTCTGGTATTGGAAAGCAATTGTTGTACAAACTATTTTATCAATAAAGTAGAGTTTTATTTCCCGCTGTTTTAATTTTATCTATCTTGTAATTTATCTACATCTTTTACCTTAAATGCTCCACAAAACTTAGTGCATTCCCTTTGTGAGTGACACTAACGGTCGTGGGGTGTTACACCTGGTATCAGAGCTGAAGGTTACCGGATCAGATAAAAGATTTGAAAAATTATTTTCAAAACGGTTTTAAAAGAAGCATTTTTCAAAAGAAAATTTTTGTTTTAAAAGGCATACTCCCCAAAGCCATATTCTCTGTTTGAGTCCTTGTTTCCTTCTTTCTTGAGCCTTTGGGGATCCTGGCTCTCTGGTAGGTAACCTCATCGAAGGGCGAAGTAGTGCCCGATTCCCAAATATAGCCATAGTAGTTTCACTTGCGGCCAGTTTTCTTTCAAGCTTTGTGGGGTTTTCTGTACGATGGAGGCGGCTTTCGAGAGATTTGTCAACATGATTACACAAGGAAGAGGATGAGGAGTTTGGCTAAGGGACACAACCCAAGGATGAGGAATTCATGGATATGGACTTGGCTCACGAAGGAGGAAGGAATTATAAAGCCTAAGACAAGAGGAAGTACTTTTACTAGGATATAATAGGGCATATAATTAAGGACAAAGGACAAGGTTTTTAAAAGGGCAAGTACATGCTTTCACCACTAAGCGTACCTAGGAGAAAGGCAGTAAAGTTCTGTTTGAGGAGTCTAGTTTTTCTGTTCGTACTCTTTCTTTTAGTTTTAGCGCCTCACATTTGTTCATGTCTTCTTCCATAGTTGAATCTCTACACCTTAGTATAGTAGAAGGTCCCTAATAGTCTCAGATCCAAATTGGTGGTTCGGCCCATTTACCTTTGGTTTATAGGGATTTGAGAACATCCACATTAAGTGTCGAGTTTAAGCGTAATGCTTATGTTTTGGTTCCATGAGCTATGAGGCTGGTTGGCTAGTAATTCTGAAAGTTAGACTTTTTGACATGCCTTGGAAATACCCTCGAGATTTCGTGTGATCCTAAGAGGATCGGTTAGGCTTAGCTATCTAGAATTGCTTAATACATTGACCGACGATTTTCTATCCGTTAGAATAGTCCATGAGTACGCAGATGTATCCAGTTGAATTTGGAAGGCCAGTTATCCGATTAACAATTGGTTAAGGTACAGTGGAGTGAAGCTCAAGAAGATGCAACTTAAGAGACTGTAGACTAGATACATGCATCATACACTTTTTCTTAAGGGTATATCCTTTCTCTAGGAGTTTTATGCCCACTTGTTTCTAGCTTTTTGGGTATATCCTCTAGGACGTATCATCGATCCTTAGGTAGAACCCAATGGATGTTAACATGTATTTGAAACATGTTATGATTGATGGTTGCAAGTGGTTGCTCGTGGGTGCATATACACACCATATGCGCTAGAACGACTTAGTTACTTTCATATTTCATTCGCATATATGTATTTTCTTAACGGATTTAACTTGTAATGTTATCATATGGATGTTGCATATGGATGGATGACTATGCACACATGTATTATTTACATAACTAGGGAAGTTGCATACATGATTGGACGCATGGCACGAACATAATTCGCATTAAGGAGGTCAACTGAATCAGTAGACCACCTGATTTTGCATTAGATAAAGACATATACACACACTATGCATATGAACATGAAAGCATTAGAAATCTTTCTAAGGACAATGAATTCCTGTGATTGAATGGTCGAGTAGAAGGGTGATTGGATGGTAGGACACATTCTTCCTAACTAGAAGATTTCGGGGATGAAATCGTTTTAAGAGGGGGAGAATGTAACACCCCGTAATTCTGTAACATTAAGTTTCACAAATTAAGGTATAATTAAATGTTAGATGAAAAATTAAGGTAAACGGGTTACGCCATTGCGTTCGTCTCGAAATTCTTCTTGGAAACGAGTCCGAGTTTGCGAGAATCGGAGTCCGTATAAGGGAGATATGACCCTCCGAAGTTTCAGGAATTTTCAGAATCGAAAACAGCTCGAAATTCGAATTCAAACCCAGAAGCGGGCTGGGCGGGAAAATTCCCGCCCAGGACCCAGGTCGACTGGGGAGTCGACGGGGTAGTCGACCCACCCTGACCAGGTCGACTAGGCAGTTGACCTGGGTGTCGACCTGGGTGCAAAACCCACTTTTGGGCCTAGGTGCATTCTGATGTACCTGTTCTCGTTTTCTGCCTAGATTCGTCCGCCTAATCCTATATAAACAGCCCCTAGTCTCCTTCACTATTCACAATTCTTCTCTAACCTTATGCTGCAAAGATTCTTGGTGGACATGGCTTCTTCTCCTCCACTAAATAAAATAATAAATAAAATAATATATAAAATAAATCAAGACGAGGAAATGCTGCTCAAGAATTTCAAGAGGAGATTCAAAACAAGTTAGGATTCAAGTGAGGATTCAAACGACTTCGACGACTGTTTTTCTACGAATCTAATATAATCTCTGTAAGTTGGTTACTTTTTAGATTTGAACGTTTTCTCTATTCGTGACATGAAATTAAAGGAATAAAAGAATATGCCAAATCTTTCTATTCGAATCAGTGCTTATATCTTTGGACCTAATTAAGAACTGTTATGATTCAATGACCAATAAGACTGTGACTATGAAACTAGGGACCTTAAAACCATATGCCTTTTTGACTATGAACATTGTCTATGATCATTGCCTATGATTGTGACTCATGACTGTGAGAATTATTTTCCTTTGACTACGAACATCGCCTATGACTGTGATTCATCAACTGTGAGGATATATTGCCTATGACTATGGATATAAGATTATTATTTATGTCCATGACACTGTGGTTACAAAACCATGTTGTACCCCAAACTGGCATTATATTAGATCTAGGCTTGACTTACTATTTCAGTTTATTCTTAGTTATCCTTGGATCTTGATCTTGAGAATTTACCTATTAAGTTAGGTCTACCCATGTTCTTGAACCTATACTATTCAACCCTTTTCATGTCGTAATATTACCAGATCTATATGCCAGTGAATTATCATCTTATGCCAGTTATCATGTCTATTCTTTCATGGCATTTTGGTTCATTCCCTTTTTTTCACGAATCTAGATTTATTTATAATCTAGGTTGAATCACGATTATACGAACGATGGGAATACGTTTTGGGAAAAACATGAAATTGACTAAACTTGGAAATTGGAATAATTTGGGAACATGCATTATAGCATGACTATTAAGATGAAAATTAGAATAACAAGTCTAGTTTTGACATGAACTGAAATTAGAATATTAAATCAGAATTGGGTGGCTAAATTAAGCATGATAAGTATATTAGCATAATTGTGAATAATTTTCATACATTGGGCGTAAATGGTAAATGGTTAAATGGGCCACAAAGTAGGTAGTTGGTATACAAATTAAGTTTTGGGCATAAACGGTGAACTAGAATATGAAATCTAGTTTGGCATAAACTGTAAACTAGAGTATAAAATCTAGTTTTGGCATGAACTGTAAATGAGGATGTTGGATCTAAATTGCTATAAATTGTAAGATAGGCAAATCAAGATTTGGGCCTAGAATATAAGTCCATTAGTGAGCATGGCAAATGAATATGGTATAGGCCAAATTTATTTAAAAAGGGAAAATGGACTTTGAGGATAAATGGTTAAACTTTGAGGATAAATTGTTAACAATTTATATATATACAAAAGAAAGGTTTATTAATGACATCTCTTTTAATAATACATACACCAGAAAGTTCTAGGGTGACAGAGAGGATAGTGTCTAGGCTTGGGTTTGGAAAATACAAGTTTCCTACTCTCCCTGGCTATCCCTAACTGATCCGACGGATGGGATGGTTACTTTCAAAACCTGATTTGAAAATTAATCAAAACCCTTTGAACTTAGAAAACACGAATATGCCTAACCCGAGGTTAGACTGAGTTGCGATATAAACCTGCCCGGAACCAACCGGCACATCCAGTAATCGCAAAAATATATATCTAATGTGAGTGGTCGCGGCTTTAATTTATTAATTAAAGCTAGAACAAGAATGGTACAGTTAAGCTAACTAAAACACTTAACCAACTCAACATGTTAACTAAATCCGATGAGTGGGGTTAGGCTAATCTGGACACTTAACCACTTAACATGTTAACAAGACAAGACTTGTCGGGGTTAAGTAAGTTTAATACACTTAGCCAATTTAACATGTTAACTAAGACTAGAAGGTGGGGTTAAGTAAACTTGGAACACTTAGTCATCATAGCAGGATAAATGAACAGGGTTAAGTTAAAAACATGAAAGGACAATACTTAACCATTAGAACATGTTAATTAAACAGATGTTAGGGTTAAGTTAGCTAAGGGAACACTTAACCGCTATAACATGTCAGGTAAAACAGATAGGCAAGGTTAGGTTAAAGGGAACGTTTAACCAATACAAGATGAATGGGTAGGGTTAAGTAATAAGAAAATACTTAACCAATATAACTCGGTTTGTGGTAGGGGTTAAGTCAACATGAACTACTGATAACAATTAACCAGTTTTATATGGCAAACGAAAGGGTTAAGTTGACTCGAATTGACTAATGACACTTAACCAACCCGACTTGACAAGAACAAGAACTAAGTAGTAAACCTTAGTTAATATGAACTAAGTCGTAAACCTTAGTTAAGAAAACGATGATTTAACAAACTAAGTGGTAAACCTTAGTTAGAGAAACTAAGTAGTAATCCTTAGTATATCACAAGTAGGAGCGAACGTCCATCTGATCTTAAAGAAGGCTCCAACGTATTGGGTTGCGAAGCCTGAGGCTTCGAGGGGACGTGAGGATACTCTTGGTATCCCTCTATGAGGTGGCAGATGATCCTCCTGGGCTCACAGAGGTTAAGGTCTGCGTTAGAAGAACCAAGGGTATGCCTTGGTTGCAATATATGGCAACCTAAAGGCTAGGGTGGATCAGTGTGATTCGGCGAGACTAGTTTTTGTCCTGTGATAGCAACTCGTCGTCTGCCTACCATCTTTAGTCAATCGTTTTACGTGTGCGGAAAGGCAGAGAACTCCCAATAGACCATATACTTGCTATCTAGTTATGGGTGAGGCTGGCCAATAGGAAAGTAGGGCATAGGGTGGCAAGAGTACAGTTCTCGCGCTTGATTTTCTTGGATTGCCTTTCATTAGTTGAGGGAGGGGTCACGTGGGACCATAACCACTGGTAGAAAAACAGACCTTAGCATCTGCACCGACAGATATCTGAAAAGCTCTCGACCGAGTTCCGTGTTTCTAGAGTAGCCCTGCCACGGGACTCGAGTCGCACATTTCAGGACATGTGCATCTAGACAGCGATAAACGATTCGTGACGCATACGTGGGGAAAGTCTAGGAACATATACCACTCTAGGTAGTGTGTCCTGGACTAGGGGCATCGTTTGACAGTAGCGTAATCCCTAGTGGACCTAGGTGGCACAAACCCTGAATCTGTGAAGTATTAGATAAGTCGCGTAAATCCTAGTTGTATCTAGGGAGCACTCGATAGAAAAACCCTAGATTAGATCTAGGTAATAAATAATAGATGTACACCTGAAACACCCACAACTTAGGGGATTGGGACCACGTTATCATTTTATACAGATTTCTAGTTGGGACACTAGTTAGGTGGTACAGGGATATAGAATCCAGAATAACAGGTAATAGCGAAGCAGAGAAAATAGGGAAGCATATCTCATCTTGCCTTAGTATCTTGTATAAATATTATGTTATCTTGTTAACCCTATCATTATGGTATTATCTTATATTCAGTTAATTCATGTCGTGTTGCTTTTTCCTGTTCACATGCTGGAAGTTACTGAACTTACCAGACTTAATGTCTGACTCTGTTTTCTTTCGCTTTCTTGTCTTCCGTCTCCCCCCCCGGGTCTGTAGGGAGGGAATGTTATTACTTAGGCTCAGTTCTCTTCCCAAGCTTGAAGACTCTTGGATATATCGGTTCAGACTCTCTTTTCCGCTGCTATGGTTTATGCTACATTGGGGAATACAAATGTTATTTTTATGCTTCTTTATTTTGTAAGACAGATGATACTCTGGTATTGGAAAGCAATTGTTGTACAAACTATTTTATCAATAAAGTAAAGTTTTATTTTCCGCTGTTTTAATTTTATCTGTCTTGTAATTTATCTGCATCTTTTACCTTAAATGCTCCACAGAACTTAGTGCATTCCCTTTGTGAGTGACACTAACTGACGTGGGGTGTTACAAAAATTCTGAAAAATATAAAAAAAAATCTAATTTTATTATCTAATAAAAAATGAGGGGTGTTTCATTCTCTCACCCTTAGGAAATTTTGTCCCCAAAATTTGGTAAGGGTAAAATTAAGTAATTCCTCGCATAATTTACAACCATCATATGTACATCCAATTTTTCTACCATTTGTGCAATTGTGCAAAGTGGAACACAACATAATAATACATGAATGTAATGAATGCCTATATTGTACTTCCTATATGAATGCAAAATATCTTGAAAACTCTTTTGAAAACATGGCACACAAATCTAAATATACTAATAATTTCTATATGAATGTAATATTTTGAAAATCAAAAACTTTTTCATCAAAATTTTCCTACACTCTTACAGAGCAAGGGCATAGTCCATCCAATTTTTACATCCATACCCTACTAACCAACTTTAAATTTGTGAATTACAGAAAAGTCTAATTTTCTGAATTCGTTTTCTTATGTTAGAAAGAGGTAGAAAATGGAAATTTACATTTTTTCCATCCAACTTTACGCACATTTTTCCCCATACTTGGAAAACTTAATTGCTAATTTTACAAAAATTCCTATTTTCTGTTCCAAGCACAGTTTACATAAGAAAATTTTCTTTTCAGTTTCCAAACATACCTTGGCGGAATTCATTTTCTTTTATTATTCTCTATTTTTGCAGTTGTCATCATTGTTTGTTTTCTTTTAGTTATATCATCATTTTTTCCTTATCTTATTTAACTTAATCCACAGATCTAAGCTTAATTCTAAATAAGCCTTCTAATTCTTTAAAAACTGAAATGGGAAAACAGACATAGTACACAGCTACTAATAAGGCCAAAGATTCCTAGGACCATGTCCCTACCGACAAAGAAAAGTCCAAACCATAGGAACTAAACAACTCACTTGCCCTTTACCATCTTCTTATCACAACTAGTCCTTGTTAACACCGAAAAACAACGCTAACACCCAAAGAGGTGTAAAGACACCTTTCAACTGTAGAAAAACAAGGTTAAAAGCAGAATATAGTAGAAAAGAAAAGTAGAACAAATGATTTATAGTGGTTCAGCCTCTATTTTGGCCTACGTCCACTTTAAATGCACTTTTCATTGATTTCTCCATTACAAAGTACAAGTTTGATCTCAATTTACAACTTTTCTCGATGATTTACAATGATTCTCTAACAATTTTCTAATACACAAAGTAGAAACACTCGAAATCCACTAGTAGCGATGATTATCGGACTTAATCTTTGATAATCGAGCTCGGTGAAGAAGTTTGATGATTTCTGGAGAAGAATCATGTTGGAGAAACTTGAACGATGTTGGAGAAGCTTGAGATCAATAATGGTAGCCCTTCGGGAGGATAAAATCTATCCCTTTTTATGAATGAGGTAGTCGAGTATTTATTGGTGGAGGTTGCAGTGTCATAGAACTTGAATGGAGTATGCACAATCCATATAGATCGGCCGACGATCCGTGCCATTGACTGCGATCAATGGTTCTGAATCGGGTGCGATCCATGCTTGGTAAAGCCGCGTCGCTTACGTAATTGAACATGAATGATTCATCAATGATCGGCGATCCACATAACTTATGTTCCTGTATATCCATGGATCGTGAGCGATCCACATTTTATGGATCATGTGCACGATCCAGATCCATGTACACAATGCATGTATACGATCCACGTTGTTGCGGCCGACCCATTGATGATCGGTCCATTACACTAGCTCTCAATTGTACCACCAATCCGTATACACTTGACTTACGCTATTACGGTCCACACTCTTACATGGATATGATCTATGGTACTTTAAACCACTTTATACACACATCTGATCTAATACAATGCTGATCCATCCATTTATGCACTATTTCCTAAATCGGGTTAACACTTTCCCATCGATGTACGTGTTATCGAACAAAATGTGTGCATCGAAATTCACAGTCGTAATGGTCCTTTGTGGATTACAAGTGACCCTTACTGGATAGATCGTGCCGATTTAAACCAATGGACCGCATTCGTTGCTTCGGAAAACAAAGTTTCTCTATGTATCTCAATTAGACCCATTACTTTCTTTTTCATTTTTATTTGCTGAAAAACACTTTAATGGCGAAGCCCTTAAAAGAGGAATTTCTTTGGCTTAAATCAACCTCTCCACCATTAATCGATCACAGTCAACTGTAACAGCCCGCATTTTACATATCGGAAGATCGTAAAACAATTTTATTTTATTCCCTGAGGGTTCGATCGTTCTCATCTTTTGATATGTTGCTTATGAGGATGTGAGACATGTCCATAATTTTTACCAAATTTGTTTGTGACCATTTTGCCCCTATCAATATTGTACAGGGCACAACTTTTAACTTAGGTCGAATCAAAGGGTGAGACCTATGCCGTTGGAAAGGAATTGATGACTTCTTTTTCGTAGAGTGGTTACATTAAAGATTTGGTTCATTAGTTTGGGAGGAATCGCTATTTTAAGGTTTTTCAGTTGGCTTTTCAGGTTTGGAGAGCAACAATGGGCTGATTTGCGAAGGCCCATTAGTGGGCTTGTGGAAAGGTATAAATCGGGGGTGAGAGATGTGGGAAATGGTTTAGTTTCTCTATTCTCTCATAAGGTGGCCGATGTTCATCTCCATCCTCTAACACCTTTCCACCATTAAAAATCGTAATCCTAGGAGGGGAAATCTTAGATCTACACCATTGGAGGTTAGATCTACATCTACTGAAGTAAGAGTTCATCGGATCAAGGGATTTGGTGCGAGTTGCTTGCTGTCCAAATTCTTATTTCTGCCATTCTAGCTTGTTTGGGAGAATCAGTGAGTCATATGCATCTCTCACGTGGATTCAATAAAGAATATGAGTGTTTGTTCATGTTTTTTTCATCGAGTGCAAGTGTTTTCCATAGATCTATGCATTGGTAAGTCCATTTTCATGTAAATCACCTGATGATCTGATTTAGCAAGTGTAGATCAGTAAGTTCTATTATACTTCATGCGAATGTGCATGCTAAATCCAGGATTTTGTTCATACGTACACTTACGGTGATTTTGGTGAGTTTAACACGATTATCGATGGAATTTCCATATTGGTGTTATTATTGAATTCTTATCACTTTTATGGTCATATTGGATTATTGGATGAGTTGGTTTCGTCGAACGAATCATTTTGGCGAAGTTTTGGTTGAAATTGGGGCTGCATTGCAGGATGCATGTTTTGGGTCGAATATGGTGGGTCGGTCGAGCTTTGCACAGGGACAGTCAAGCAGATCTTAAAGTTTGGTCCCGTTTGGGTTAGGTCGATCTACTATCAAGAGTTGGGTTGGTCTGATGCTTCCAGTTGGGCCGATCTACTTTCATGGAGGAGGGTCGGTCATTAGTTTATGCCTGGGTCGGTCTTGCTTTGGAGTAAGGCGGGTCGGTCGAGCAGAAAAGGCAAGAGTCGGTTGAGTAGTGAATGGCTCGAGCAGGGTATGGTCAAGCTATAAGGTCGGTCGAGCACCCTAGGGGGTCGGTCGGTTGTGCATTACGGAGCCATTTATAAAAATTTTATTTTTTGGGTATGACTTGGTATAAAGAAAAGAGCTAGAAAAAAATATTTTTTGGGGTATCCCCCCAAACCCTAGCTACTTCGCAGTGATATAATTTGGCTTGGTGATGGTGTAACTTCGAAGCGAATTCAAGTAGGAAGGTTCGAAGTGTTGAATGTGTTCATTGATCGGTGTAGAACAACGAATGAGATGACAACTCAAAGGTCGTGAGTTGGTGGATAATGGTTGCTTGAGAAGGTTGCTTGAGCTTTGAAAAGTCGTCGGGTTAGATGACTAGAGATAAGAAGGCTGAGAAATCATCGTTGTCGTAAGTTCTAGCAGGCTCAAAGCTAGGGTACGATAGGGGCACCTAAAAAATGGTTGTAGGTCGAGTACTCTGGGTATCGTTGAAAGACCTAGTTGTCAAGGTTGGACATACATACATATCATTGAAAGGCATATGGAGTTTATGCTAGAAATGGGATTAGCATTAGCCCTTGACATATGGCAAGGTTAGCCATCATACGATTAACGACGGTATCAAAGCAGGATTAGCGGTGATAGTTAGAGTCAGTCATGGATGATTGGTTGTTCTGTTTGTACTGTCTCAAGTAAGTTGTCCAACGCTGAAGGAGATGTTCCTTGAGTGGTTATCTGATATTGGTTTAGGCCTCTGGGGCTTGTGGTTGGGGGATGTTGAATTCGATTAGGATGGTTTACATGATATATATATATATATATATAAAAATATATATATATATAATCTGGATGTTAAAAGTGCTTTCTAGGATTGAATGGATGTTCTGGTTTCCATGGATAAATGGTTAAATTGTTTATCGTAAAGGTTATCATTGTCCTATGTGGGGAAGATAGTGTTGAGTTCTTCTCTAGTATTGTGGGTAGATTAGTATGTTTATCTATCCATTCTCGTATACTTTATTTCTGAAGTTGTTAGTTATTTTATCGCTCACTAAGACTGTTGTCTGACTCAAGGTTTTATGTTTCCTTTTATTACCTTGGGCTGTTCATCCGGTTGTGGATGGGCCGACTAAATAGCAAATGACAGGTGCTTAGTGAGGACAATGTTGCTGTGCGAAGGCGAGTAGAGGCTGTCGTACTATCTTTACTATTACCTTTTGTATATGTTTTATTATATTTTATCCTTGCGCTGTGAATTCTACGATAGGTTACGCTTGTGTTTACCTAATCTGATGACCGTCCATAACCGATGTGCACACCTTTCAGCGCATTATTCCTCTTGTTTATTGCAGTGGTTATGGGCGGTCGTCACATCAACACTGCTCCAAGATCTGTCAATCATCGACGCGTCACCGATCTCACTTATTTTTTCTTGAGTTTAATCATTCCACGGTTTTGTCTACTTCAACTCCATTTTGGGACTATCTTTTTCTAGATCTGTGCCATCGTGATCTCCAACCTATGATGAACTTCTGACACAGTTGTTCGGCCATTTCCGCTCACCGCCAGCTATTGTAGCACCATTTTATTTTAGAAATTTGCGTTCGAGTTGACTTTAACATGCCGAGCACTTAAGGGTTTAGAGTGATGTTCGAAGTGAAGTATGAACTTCGATGTTTGCTATATGTTTTAATAAATTATTCTTTGGATTTTTTATGTAATAATTTGTGTTTTTGATGCGTGAATCTCTTTGTTGATTGTTTGTTATGATGATTGGTGCTTTGACTTAGGCTGTGATTATGGTAAGTAAATTCACTTGCCATTATTGTTGATTGCACTTTAGATTGAACTTGGTGATCCAGGGCTTGAAAATTCCGCAACTATGGATCGTGCGTCTTGCTCGAACTATGGACCGTGACTTTTTCGTGAGTCGCCGGTTTTGGTCGAATGGTGGAATAACCTTAGAATTTTTTTGGTCATTGAGTTTGAAAACTGTCACTGATATTATTAGTTTTTGAGCGATCCCAACTTTGAATGATCCAGGCTTGCATCTTGTAAATTGAACGAGCCTTTCATTGCTTATTGTCCTGTAACATGACAAACACTTGCACCATTTTGGGCGAATATTGTGTCGTTGATTGTCCATGTCAACGCCGGATTAGTTTAATTATTAAAAATAAACTACAGCGAATTTCTTGGCTTGAACTGAATGAAGTTCCTGTACATAATCGTTTCGTTCAACCATTTATAACTTGTCGAACATCGCTTGCATAGACATGACACTCTAAATTGAATTTGCCACAACCCTTTAGATCCACTAATCGACTCACGTCGACTACAGATTTCAAGCTTTGTTTTTAATAACTTATACAACCTTACATAACACTTTACACTTTAGGAAATGAATACCTATAAATTATTTAAGAACAGGATTGCTTGTGTAGAATGGATACTCGACAAGAAAATTCGTCATCACTCTAAAGAGATAACTACTCCTGTTGAGCTTCTACTCAAGTTTCTGAAGCTAGAACGACTGCGGCTCCAGGCTTGGAAGCATATCATCCTTTTCCTGTTCACCGTCCTCTTGGAAATCCGCTACCGAAGAGATACTCTTTAATGCTAACTCAATTTTAAGCAAATATGTGCTCAATTTTGCATTCCCAAAACTGACGCTAGATTACCGAGGAAAGAGGAGTTCGCTGATCGTCTGCCCTTTGGCTTTATTGCAGTTAACATACAAATGTGCATGAGTGGAGCCATTCCTCCTTTCAATTTGTTTTAACAGATTGTCCTTTAGCACTTAGCAATTGCCTCTTTTCAGCTGCACTCAAATGGCTATGCCATCCTAATAGGGTTATATGTGCTTTTTATAAGGACAGTTCGTTGTTTGCCTACTTTTGAGGACATTTGCTATTTGTCTCTTTAAGAAGAGAAAATAACATCCTTTTATTGTTTTTGTCGAAACCGCTCGGAATCGTTGGGTTATCCTCAACTTACAAGAGGGCACTTCGGGATTCGTGAACCAATTCTTTTATGTTCGATGCCCGGAGAGCTTTTATGGAATTTGGATTAAGGAGGTGAACATATCTGCTCAGAGCTTCACATCTATTTTTTTCAAGTCTCGTTCGCTAAATTTTTCTTTTCTTTTGTAGAACTTCCATCTCTTGTCAAAGACTCTAGTGGTTGTAAATCTACTGTCATGACTCTGAAGGCCATTAATGACAAGGAGAGGACTAAAAAGTTCTTAATCAAGGAAGATTTTATTCATCAATTTGGGTTGCTAGACCCGTCTTGATCTTTTCTTCCTCGAGATATTTCTTCTTCTTCTCATTCTAAACCTGAAGCATCGGATGCCCATTCTATAGAGAAGATTTTGCATTGGAAAGTTCTATCGATGAGTCAGTTAGCTCATCTGCCCAACCTAAACTGGCTTCCACCATTGAAGAAGGAGAAGTTACCCATTGTGAGATGGAAGATCTTGCAAAGATTGGTGAGCAGCTTGAAGATTGAGAGATTATGGGTAAAGGAGACTCTAATGTTGAAAGAGGCGACACCAACCCCATGCTTTCAGTCGCAACTGAGGAAGACTTTTCTAACATTTACGGGTGTTTGAGCGATCTTATTATATCCTTGAGCGAGCTTTTCACGAGTGATATTGCGACTTCCCGACTTACTACACCAGCTACATAGACATCTCATGAATATGCTCTAGTTTCTCCATCTCAAAAACCCATCTCTGAATTGCAGCTGCTTTGACTCCGAAAATGACGAGTGGTTCATTGCTCGATGCCCGTTAGATTTCGCACAACACACATTTAGGGCTTTTAATATGTGTACCTTTCTTCCTCGCCCCAGTGTTTCCTACTTCAAAGGCTGAACTCTCGTTTTCCTTTGTTTCAGGTCAAGCCATGAGCCGTTCATAATTAGATGAATTCAATTGTTATATGATTTCTTATAATCCGCGGTGCTATGGGCCATCTCGTCCTTATAGAGATATTGATGAAGAGCAGTGGGTAAGGAAGGCTCAAGAGGCACAAAACCGACAGGAGAGGGATGAGTGGAGTAGGAAAACCCATGATGATCGTCAAGACCGGGATAGACGGGAGGAAGATGACTGGAAAAAGAGAAAGGAAAAGGATGGTAAGGGTAAGGATCATGGTGGAGATGACAAATGCGCTATAACCGACAAGGATCCTTTTTTTATTTAAACTTCCATGATCCTTAAACCAATTGCACCTCCAGTTGCTACTTCTCCTCCTGTTGACATTCAACAAATCATTCAGAAGCCACCTTACTCTCTCCCACCAGCACCCAGCACACTTTTTACACGATTTCCTCATTGGTTCTTGGAAGGAGTTCGCTTTGACTTGAGCATAACTCCAATGGATAGAGAGGTCATGCGTAAGAAACTCGAGACGATGAAAACGATGTCGAGAGGCTGACCAATTAGCGGAAGCTTGTTGATGAGATCCAAAGAGTTAATAAACCCAATTACTAAGCCACGCTGACTATGGAAAACGACAAGGCTGAATGGGATAACACTCAAGGAGCGTGATATTGGCACTGAATATCTTTCCAAGTGGAATGAAGAGCTAGGGGCCAAAAATCAGAGGATTAAGGAAGAGCTTTCTACTGCTGCTTCTTCCTATAAGTAGAAGAAATCCATGATGACCGCTCAGGTTAAGGGTGCTCACTCAGTCCAAAAGAATGCTAAAAACATATTGGCTGTAGAGAAGAAAGCTATTGAAACTTATCAAGAAAGCACTGCTAGTCTGCTAAAAAATAGTTAACTATTAGGATTTAGAAATTTCTTCGCTGAGGGCCAAAGTGGAGGAAATTGAGCAAGGGAGGAGTCAAGCTTTTTCAGATAAGGCGGCTATTGAGAAAGCACATGCTAAGACCAAGGCTGGATTTAACTCCACTTTGTTTAAATTTTACGCTCTCAGCGTCATGGGAGGATGGAGTTTATCTTTCTTAGAAGACAAGTATCTGATCACTTTGGTCGAGGTTTGGGAATTAGTTCTTATGCAACTCTATTGCAACGATTATACGGAGGAGGAGGTCTTGGAGCACTAATTGGACGGTGAAGCCCGTGCTACCTTCACCAAAGGAAAAGAAGACCTTAGGAAGGAGCTTGTCTTAGCGGTTGGAGATGGATCTTCTATGGAGTATTCCCTGGACATAGCTGTTACCATTGTTGACAACTTCCACTAATGCTAACATTAATAATCATAAGCCTTTAGTTATGCCTTCCACAATGCCCATTACTAGTCCTATGGAAAAGAAAGAGGCTGTTGAGGTACATTCAGAGGGCGGTGATGGGAATGATGACGACCTAAATGCTTATAAAGTAAACATCAGAAGTGATCTCATCTCAAGTAAAACTGGCATTTATCTATTACTGTACTTGGACTTCTTATTCACTCCATAGGGGTACGATGAGTACCTTGATTATCATTCGTTTAAATTAGGTCTGGACACTCCAAAGCTTTTTCCTACTGTGCCTGAAGGAATGGAAACCGAAGCCATCTTTACTCCTTCTATTCAAATGACAACAAGTCCTTTGACTGTTATTCCTCTACCAGGCGATCCTTCCTTAGTTCTCGAGTCTTCCCTCGCTTTTTCTTCTCAGCCTGGGTCACAATCAGAGCAAATTGCTGCACTTCATGATTTAGATGACCGATCGGCTTATTTGGATGGGAAATAGAAGATGTTGAAGATCTAAAAGAGAGCCCGAAGAAATATGTTAAGGAACACCCAGAGAAAGATGTTAAGTTTCCGTCAAAAAGGCGTAGGAGCAAACGTGGTGCCCATAAGAAAGTACATGTTTCGCCTTCTCTAGTCATTCCTGAAGATGACGAAGAGGTTAAAGATGCAAGCCATCCCACCATTACACCTACTTCCACTTGACTTGGCAAACTGCCATTGAAGTCAGTTAGTTCTTCTAAAGGCGGGAAGAAGAAGGATTGAGGTTTTTGATTGCTTACTCTGCTTTATGTAGCATCCTTGTTTGTAATTTTTTTTGATTGTATTTTTTGCGAGTGTCGTCCTTCGCTTCTGAATGTTCTGAACTTTGTGAAAACTTGCTTTAGTGAATTAAAATTGATTATTTTTTGTTGTACTTTTAGCTCTTATGCTTTATCTTTGTCTTACTTTCACGTATTCACCTCTTTGTCGAGTGCAGGTCTTTTATTTATTGTGATGTTGTGATGAGCTTGTGGTATGATTTGAAAGCATTGTTCCATGTGGTTATGTTTCCCCCATAACATAGGCCATCACCTATTGCATAAACTAGATATGATCAACTTTGCTGAGTTTCTTTGATTTTGATTGACGCACTAGAATCTTTCGCTTTGTTGGAGAAATATTTAATCTTTTGCCAGCGTATTAAGAGTTTCTGAGCTTGCCAATGAAATATAAAACCTAGCTTTATTGGTTGATCTTGTGCTTCTTCCCAGAGAAGTCCTTAATTCATGTACCCCCACTAGGGGAGGTCTTACGTTTAGCCCAACTTCATCGATATATCGAGGACTCGATGTATATCGACTTCATTGGGTGCCTCCAAAGATGTAACACCCCGTAATTCTATACACTAAGATTCACAAATCAAGGCAAAATTAAATTTTAAAATCAAAATCAATAGAAACGGGCTGCGCCATTACGTTCGTCTCGGAATTCTGCATGAGATAGAGTCCGAGTTTGCGTTAATCGGACTCCGTATGAAGGAGTTATGGTCTTCAGAAGTTTCAGAATTCGATTTAAAATTCGAATAGGTCAGAAAACGAGTTCAAAATACAAAATCGGACCCAGATTGGGCTGGGCGGGAATTTTCCCGCACAAGACCCAGGTCGACTGGGTAGTCAACCTGGGGCACCCAGGTCGACTGGGTAGTCGACCTGGGGGTCGACCTCCCCTGCTTTTTCCAGATCTGCAGCCTGCTTCGTTTTTCTGTATCCGGACGCCATTCTGACCAGATTCGTTGACTTCTACACTATATAAACAGCCATAGTCTCCTTCTCTATTCACAATTCTTTTCTATCCTTATGCTGCCTCTGAGAAAATGTATAAATAAATAAAAATAAGAAAATAATACGAAAATCCAAGACAAGGTTATGCTGCTCAAGTTGTCCAGAAGAGATTCAAATCAAGGTTAAAGCTTCAAGATAAGAATCAAAGGCTAACTCAAACGGTTTCAAGCAACGTCACACGAATCATAGCAACGCCATCTTTCTATTCTAAAATCCGATCAATGTAAGTCCGTTACTTTTTAGATTTGAGCGTTTTTCTCTGTTCGTGACATGAAATTAATGGAATAAAAGAATATGCCAAATCTTTCTATCAGTGCTTATATCCTTGGACCTATTTAAGAACTGTTATGATTCGATGACCAATTAGGCCTTGCCTATGACTATGAACATTGCCTATGACTATGAACATAGCCTATGACTATGTACATTGCCTAAGACTATGACTACGACTATGAGAATTATTTCCTTGACTATGAACATCAGCCTATGCCTTTGATTAGGATACATAAACTATTGCCCATGTCATAACAAGGACAACTGTTAAACACCTATGATTCAAGACTAGGAATGTGTTGCTTAAGTTTTGTGACTGTGAAATTGGGTCTAAACCTGATTATCTATTCTGTCTATTCTTGGTTTTCTTTGGTTTTAGATCTTGGGAATTTACCTATTAAGTTAGGTCTACCCATGCTCTTGAACCTACGTCGTTATTCAACCCTTTTTATGTCATAAGATTTTCAGACCTATAGGCCTTCGATGTTTTAGATCAATTTCAGTGTAATTCGTTAGGTCTGTAATTAGTAAATTATCATTTTATGCCAGTTATTATGTCTATCCTTTTCATAGCATCTTTGGTTCATTCCCTATTTTCTGTGGATCTAGATTTATCTATAATCTAGATTGAATCACGATTATACGAACGGTGGGAATACGATTTGGGCAAAATATGAAATTTACTAAAACCGTAGTTATAAACTTGGAAATTGGCATAAATTGGGAACATGTATTATGGCATGTTCATAGAAATGCAAAATGGATAAATTTGACATGAATTATAGGATGTGTAATTTGAATCTAGTATTGACTTGTAAATCTAGCATTTACATGAATTGTGAACTAGAACAATAAGTCTAGTTTGACATGAACTGTAATTAGAATGTTAAATCAGAATTGGATTAGCTAATTTGGCATGATATGTATATCGGCATAAATTTGAAATTGGCCATAATCGGGAGTAATTGTCAGGTTTAGCAAAATCATGGTTAGTGACACTTAATTTGGTATAGCTTACATACCAAAAAGCATAAATATGATATAGAGGGGAAAATAGGCCAAAAGAATAAATGTTGACAATTTACATTAAAAGAGTAATTAGGAAATAAGTAAATTAGTAATAAGTTACTTATAGAATTTGTCCTAAATGAGAAAATGTAAATTTTGACAAATTAAAGGTTTATTAACGACATCTCTTTTAATAACACACCAGAAAGTTCTAGGGTGACAGAGAGGATAGTGTCTAGGCTTGGGTTTGGAAAATACAAGTTTCCTGCTCTCCCTGGCTATCCCTAACTGATCCAACGGACGGGATGGTTACTTTCAAAACCTGGTTTGAAAATTAATCAAAACCCTTTTGAAGTTAGAAAACACGATTATGCCTAACCCGAGGTTAGACTGAGTTACAATATAAACCTGCCCGGAACCAACCGGCACATCCAGTATTCGCAACAATATCTGTCTAATGTGAGTGGTGCGACTTTAATTTATTTAGTTAAAGCTAGAACAAGAATGGTAGGGTTAAGTTAACCAAGACACTTAACTAATTCAGCATAATAACCAAACCGGTGGGTGGGGTTAGGTTCATGCAAACACTTAACACAGTTAAGCTAGAATAGGAGGGCTAAGTCCATAGGGACACTTAACCAACTTAACATGGTAACAAGACAAGATTTGTAGGGGTTAAGTAACTAAGAAAACACTTGGCCAAATTAACATGTTAACTAGACTAGAAGGTGGGGTTAAGTAAAGTTAATGCACTTAGCCAAATTAACATGTTAACTAGACTAGAGGTTGGGGTTAAGTAAAATTTAATACACTTAGCCAATTTGATATGTTAGCCGGACTAGACCGTAGGGTTAAGTAAACTTGAACACTTAACCATCAGATTGTGATAAAGGAATAGGGTTAAGTTTAAAACATGAAGGGATAATACTTAACCATTAATAACATGTTAGTTAAAACAGACGGGCAAGGTTATGTTAAAAAGGAAACACTTAGCCAATACAGGATGAATGGGTAGGGTTAAGTAATAAAAAATACTTAACCAATATAACTTGGTTTGTGATAGGGTTAAGTCAACATGAATTACTGATAACACTTTACCAGTTTAACAAGATAAATGAAGAGGGTTAAGTTAGCTTGAATTGACTAATGACACTTAACCAATCCAAATTTACGGGAAAGAGAACTAAGTAGTAAACCTTAGTTAAAAGGAGCTAAGTAGTAAACCTTAGTTAAGAAAACAACGATTCTGGAAACTAAGTGGTAAACCTTAGTTAGCAAAACTAAGTAGTAATTTTTAGTATGACACGGGAAGGAACGAACGTCCGTCTGATTAAAACGAAGGCTCCAACGAATTGGGTTACGAAGCCCGAGGCTTCGAGGGGACGTGAGGGTACTCTTGGTATCCCTCTGTAAGGCTGTAGATGATCCTCTTAGGCTCACAGAGGTTAAGTTCTGCGGTTGGAGAACCAAGAGTATGCCTTGGTTGCAAAATATGGCGACCTAAAGACTAGGATGGACCAGCGTGATTCGGCGAGAAACCGGTAGCCCTGTGATAGCAACTCGTCGTCTACCATCCATCTTCAGTCAATCGAGATACGTGAAGCGAAAAGGCGGAGAACTCCAAAAGACCATATACTTGCTATCTAGTTATGGTTGCGGATGGCCATAGGACAGTGGGGCATAGGGGGGCCTGCGTATAATTCACATTTTTCAAGGTGTGCCTTTCATTAGTTGAGGGAGGGGTCGTGTAACGACCCGGATTTTCGGCGACTTTGGTTATCGACGTAAGCACGACGTCGATAACCAAAACATCGAAAAATCCCGGTAATTAATGAAAGAAATTAGAAGGTGAGAATAGATAAGATAGAAACGTAGAATAGAAGAAGAAGAAGAACACAACATCAGAGTAACACGAACCTCACAGCGGAACGAATAAAATATAATAGATTTCATAACTTTGAAATATAACGGTTATGTATACAATAGCACTTATCAGAGTACAACACTTACAACACAGCGGAAATAACTATAGCTATATGATCTTGAAGCCTCCTGCTCCACGCTCTTCCAGTATATCTGTAAATTCCTGACTACTTGACTGCCCGTACAAAATTAGGCACCCAAGAGTTTAAGGAAAACAAAACAAATAAACTCCGGGTCAGTCATGGGACTGGTATGAGTAAAACCGTTTAAACAGATATATGAACAAGTAAACGATATCTCATAAGACCACGCCGCAGAACGGAACGGGTTTTTCCCTTATGAGAATCCAAAATATCTTTATATCAAAAACCTTTTGATATTACAATAATGTCTATGTACAAATAGATATCAACTAGCAGAAACGCTTTCATCTCACATTCTACATATATAGTATACAATCAAAATCGCAAGCACGTATTGGATAATGGATTTCCAACTATGACAAGGTATGGAATCACCTTCCGATTAGTGTACTCTAGGAACGATACACTGGAGTTCAACAAGAACATCTTGCAACTCAGCCACACATGACCGACCACTCATTTCGCTTGAGTGTATCGAATGTACATCACCAACGGTTGGGATCAGCAACCATTCCCGTATATATATATGGGACAACATTGATAGATTAAAAGAAGCAAATGAATATTCACTAGATAGGTGATTATACACCCTACTTCGGTGCGACCGACTTAGCCATGCTGCCTGCCCGATTTCTTTCATTAACCGGTTGATGAGGCTAGAAGCTACGCTTTATCATCACATCAGATTCACTTCGAATGCCACATTGTCAGATCCATCAGAATCACTAATTGACGTCTACAACCATACATTACATGTCAGCTAAAAGAAGTTTCCTTCTCCGCTTCCACTCTTGGTATAGTTGAAGAAATCAATGTACGTGACCGTCTGGAAATACTATGTCAGACATCCATCTTCATTCACTTAGAAATGTCACATCGTCATACCCACCAAATCACAAATTGACTTATCCAAAAATAACACGGGTATACAGCTAAGAGAAACGAATTCCTCCGCCACCAAACGTGAATACGTTTGAACAGATCAACTTACGCGATCCATTGGATATACTCTGTCAGACCTTCGTCCATACAAGTTGTCCTGGGACTGGACAAACCGAAGGCACTATTCTGTAAACAGGATAGCCCTTGCATTTTACTCCGTTTTCAATTATCTTTGGCATATGTGATTCGCGACGCTTATGCCAATACAGAGTGGTTCTATGGATAATAATCCAACCGGTCTCTCCATATTAACAACGTTAAAATGGTCAAAAACTTCGATGGTCTGTGAGTTAATTATCAAAGAAAAACAAGTGTGCAAACAACGATATTATTTCCAAATGGAAATTATATCGAACAAACATCATTTAACATAAATCTCTTTAGTTCATTTATTTACTTATCTCCTGTTTCCCTATATTCTAAATTCTTATTTTCTTTTATCAGAAAACATTTCTGATTCTCGTTTGGAAAAACATTTCCAAAACTCCTTTACGATCAAACCTTACCATTTCTTAGTTAAGAAGGAAGTCACTCAAGTTGGGGTATAATTACCTCTCAGACCTTAACTGAACAACGTTATAACTTCGAAATGGTCAAAGTTTAACTTTTAATCTTTAACAACTTCTTTATGCCTTTCTCGGATTCAATTTTACTAATCCACTTCTATATTTAAAACATTGGTTATAACGATAACGTTATAAACCTTACTTTCGAATTATCTAACTTTAATTATAACTTCTATTCTTATTAGTGAATAATTAACCTAACACTTATTTATTTATAAATAAATAAATCTCTATTTAAACACTGGAAAGTACAAGTACTTTCCCGAATTCGATATAATCGAATTTGCCGATTTACTCTCTTCGAGAAATCTCTATTTGATTAACTCTTCTTCGAATAACCTATATTCGATTAAATCCTTCTCGAATAAACGATATTCGATAATCTCTCTTCGAATAACTAATATTCGATAACTCTTCTTTTTCAAATATCTCATATTTGAAAATCTTACTTCGATTAAACTATAATCGATAACTCCCTTCGATGAAACTAACATCGATAACTCCTTTCGATGAAACTAATATCGATAACTCCTTTCGATGAAACTAACATCGATAACTCCTTTCGATGAAACTAACATCGATAACTCCTTTCGATGAAACTAACATCGATAAACTTAACTTGACTCGACTAACTCGACTTACTTGGTTCGACCAATTCGATTCGATCAACTAGGCTCGACTAACTTGACTAACTTAACTCGACTTACTTGGTTCGACCAATTCGATTCGATTCACTAGGCTCGACTAACTTGACTAACTTAACTCGACTTACTTGGTTCGACCAATTCGATTCGATTTACTAGGCTCGACTAACTTGACTAACTCTGTCTCAAATAACTATATTTGATTAACTCTAGTTCGTTTTAACTCTAATCGATTAACTCTAACTAATTAACTCCAACTGGTTAACTCTATTTGATTAACTCTAACTGGTTAACTCTAACTGATTAACTCTATTGGTTAACTCTATTTGACTAACTCGACTTGACTAACCCCTTTCGAATAACATATTCGATTAACTAACTTTCGAATACCATATTCGATTAACTAACTTCGAGTACCATATTCGATTAACTCCTTTCGAATGTCTATATTCGATTAACTAACTTCGAATACCATATTCGATTAACTAACTTTGAATACCATATTCGATTAACTCCTTTCGAATGTCTATATTCGATTAACTAACTTTGAATACCATATTCGATTAACTAACTTCGAATACCATATTCGATTAACTAACTTCGAATACCATATTCGATTAACTCCTTTCGAATGTCTATATTCGATTAACTAACTACGAATACCATATTCGATTAACTAACTTCGAATACCATATTCGATTAACTAACTTTCGAATACCATATTCGATTTACTCCTTTCGAATGTCTATATTCGATTAACTAACTTCGAATACCATATTCGATTAACTAACTTCGAATACCATATTCGATTTACTTTATTCACTTTATAAAGATTTCCTTTTTAACAACGTTTTATTCATTTGAAAAGATTTACTTTTAAATAACGGTTCTACACTTTAAAAATGATTTCCCTTTTATAACGTTTCCTTTTCAATTCTATTTGTAAATGGTTTACAAATATTCCCTTTTCAAATTTATTCTTGAAATATTCCAACTCCTTAAATTCCCAGGAAAATTCGCCATAACCTCCTTTGTATCGGGAGCATCGGGAAAATCCCCAAACCCGCCACACAGGCCTTTCCATTCAAAAAGAAAATGGTTTGAAATTATTTCCTTTTCAAATATCTCCTATTTATAAATATTCCAATTTATAAACATTTCTTATTTATAAATATTCCACTTTATAAATATCTCTTATTTATAAATATCCCATTTTATAAATATGCCATTTTCAATATCACTTCGAAAATCTACTTTATCTACATTCCGGTATGTCATGGTATTCAATCACATCAAATCACGATGTTCAATATCGTCCATACACACACAATCAACAACAGGTTAAAATTCACATCATATATCAAAATATATGAAAAACAATAAAATAACTGTTGAGGAATCCAGTCGGATTCCTCCAACCTGTTTCCTTGCATCACAGATGTTAGACAATATAGATAACATCACTTTCAGTTCCATATGATATATCCTGTTAAACAGAATCAATATAGAAATCTAACTAACTGACTAGCAGTTCAATCAAACAGTCAACACACAATCAATCAGTCCATATTTAACAGTTCTAAAAATATAACATGAAAATATAAACTGTTCAGAGTTAGTGAGATTTACTCACATTTGCAGTTCATCGTTAAATAACGAATAACGGTTGTTGATTCGGATCAGGCGTTATATTTTCTCTGAAATTCTCACGAGTTCTGAATCTTTCCAAACTTCCAAGGCATATAGTATTTTCGATACTGTTCCATCTGTCCTTGTTTCATCCATTTCCCTTTTCCTGGACTCCCTCTTCATATTGCAGGTTATACAAAAGCACACCATTTTCAAATGCTCCCCATCCATCCATCTACATACAAAAATCATCCGCTCAAACACACCCTTCATCTTGTTTCACCAAAACCACATCAACCAAGACCACCACAATCTTCATCACTCTATGCATAACATCCCGACATCACCCTACGAATACCTTCCCACAACAATACTGGAATTACAATCAAGAAAAGAACGTACTGAAATAACACTTCCCATAAATGGATTCAGAAATTTACACTCATCTTCTTCGATTTCGTTGACTTCCATACTGTTTGAAAACCAAGATTTCTCAATCCTTTGAACCGCCATCAGCCTCGACTTACATCACCGGACCCCAATCAGCTCGAACTCGAGTCCCCCCATTTCCATTGATGTCCAGGCGAGCTCGACGCCACCACAGAAAACCGAGCGACCCCTATGAAGTTCGAACTTAAAACAAACTATATTAAAGCTTGAATCGCTCACCAACATGAGCCCTAACCAACGCAAATCCATACTGTTACTCCCAGCGAAAACAAAGGTAGCCGAATCCCAGTAAAATGACATAAAAACGAGGAGCACGCCATAAACTTTTAGAATATATCTGTATCTCGATTTAGATTTAACTTTGATTTTTATTTCGAATTTCTTTTGGGTTTTGTGGAGGACCAATCTCCACGTTTTCCTTGTTTGAGAGAATGAAATCGGCGGCTACAAATTTGGCCGAGAAAATGAGTTTCTAGCTAGGTTTAAATCCCTAAGGGTATTATATAGGGTGATTTCTTAACAGTAAAGTTATGGTATATATATATAATATAAGCGGAAATATCTTAGTTCGTGGTAAACAGTCCTACACGTGATAGACCAAGCCGTATGATAGACCAAGAATCCAAACACCAAAAATAGCCTTCACGAAGAGATGTTGAGTTGCTGACCAAACAGTACACAAGTTGAGTTCGTTCACGACTCGCATATCGCAGACTGAAATTATGCATGCTTTTAAACCAATCGAGAAAAATATTGGTATTCATTACATAAAATTCTGTTTGCATACGGACTGCTATAGACAAAAACAAAAATACCATTGTGACGTACAGTGTGTCACGGTCCCAAAAATATAATAATACCGGTAAATTAACTCATATTTTGAAACCTCAAAATATTGATTTCAGGGTGCAAAATACTCCAAATAAAAGTTGCTTATTAAATTAATTAAAAATTACCATAAAATTCTAAAAATTAAATTATCACTACTTCCCAAAAGAACCTTGTTCAAATTCGAATCTGATAACTAGTTATATCGAATAAACCGTTACGGTCGATAAACGATTTTATAGCGACTATTTTAAAATTTGATTTGGACATATCTCAAAATCTACACGACGAAATCCCGATTTTTCTCTTCCACTAGAAAGATATACTCCATCAGCTCCGCACGTTTCTTGTTTCACAGAAATCCGATTTAAAACGAATCCTGTACATTCAGTTGAAGTTCGAATCGCCAAATAGCGAACTACCGCGCCATTTCAAGCTCTATTTTAATTATATTATAATTATACGTTCAAACCGTCGTCGATTGAATATATTCGTTTTTATATTTCGAATCGAAACTCCACCAAATCACATATGCTATTCAATTCACATGATATTGTGAATTTCACTATTTCCGACTATTTCGACATTGTAATATATTATTATATTATAATTATTTATTTAAATATTCAATATTATTTAATTAAACGATCATCAACTTCTCTAAATCACCAATTATATAATTAAATAAATTAATTATATATCTCTAAATGTGCGGGTCATTACATTCTTCCCCACTTAAAATAATTTCGTCCTCGAAATTGCTAAGGTAGTGGACGACCCTATCTATTGGAATTCCTAAGATTTGTTTACCCCTTATTTCTGATTTTAACTGAACCAATTAATATCGACTAAAATATTTATTCATTCCGACTAACTAAAATTTTCAAAAATTCTGAAAATTTTCTAACACTTTAAATATTCGGAAAATTTCGCCAGCGTTCCTTTGTACTGGTCAATAGCTCAAACTCCAACTCGCCTCTCTGGGCCTTCTTCAACCCAAAAGAAAATCAAAACGTCAAACGGCTTGCCAATTCGGCTCATAAATCTCATGCTTATATCAAATATAAACTTGTACCTTTTTGTTGGGTATATCAACTTTATCCCTTTCACCTGCTGTCAATTCAGCATATACCAATGTATTTCCAATCAAACTCCAACCAAGTTATTCTTAACACAACCATTCGCTTATTCAAGCCGAATTCAATTTCAAATTCGAGTTTCAAATTCCAAACTCTTAACTTATCATTTCAAATCCAAATCCAGATTATCCGCTAATCAATTCCATTTTCATTTAACTTAGTCAAGGTTAAATTCTAATTTATTATTCACTTTCACCATTTAACTTCATAAGTTAAATTTAAATTTCAAATTTCAAATTCCTGGGTTCATTTCAAATTAATTTGAAATCACAATACCAATTCAAAACATTTGAATTTCTAAACACCTTGTTTTCTCAAAACAATTCAAATCAAAATCTTTGGTAGTAATCCACCACTTAGAACTCGAAAATCACACCGATGATACTGCGCAGTCATCATCGGAATTATTTTCCAGCGACCCTAGTGATTTCAATACTATATCATTTTCAAAACCATCACTAAATACTTCCATTTTGAAAACATTTCAAAATCTCCCAGGAACTTAAAATTTCCTTATTTTAATTCCAAATCTGATTTAAATTCAAATTTAATTCATCTTATTTCATATACTTTACTTATATGATTCTGATTGGTTGTATATAACCATTTCACTTTATAATCTCATTCGATTATAATTACAACCAATATATCCTATATATGATAATATATCACATATCCATACTGTGTCGGTCCATCGTATTCAAGTGTTTATTTACTCCTACCGATACAGTGGATCAAACTGATCGACCAGAACTCATAAACAACTCAACCAATGAATCTCCACAATATAAAACAATTTTTTTATATCAAATACAAATACGCACTCATATATATACACTCAAACTCAATCTAGGGTGTTACTAACCCTATCTCTACCGAGTCACGCTACAGAGCCAAGTAATTCTTAACTTAAGCTCTGATACCAACTGTAACGACCCGTATTTTCGGCGACTTTGGTTATCAACGTAAGCACGACGTCGATAACCAAAACATCGAAAAATACCGGTAATTAATGATAGAAATTAGAAGGTGAGAATTGATAAGATAGAAACGTAGAATAGAAGAAGAAGAAGAACACAACATCAGAGTAACACGAACCTCACAGCGGAACGAATAACATATAATAGATTTCATAACTTTGAAATATAACGGTTATGTATACAATAGCACTTATCAGAGTACAACACTTACAACACAGCGGAAATAACGATAGCTATATGATCTTGAAGCCTCCTGCTCCACGCTCTTCCAGTATATCTGTAAATTCCTGACTACTTAACTGCCCGTACAAAATTAGGCACCTAAGAGTTTAAGGAAAACAAAACAAATAAACTCCGGGTCAGTCATGGGACTGGTATGAGTAAAACCGTTTAAACAGGTATATGAACAAGTAAACGATATCTCATAAGACCACGCCGCAGAACGGAACGGGTTTTTCCCTTATGAGAATCCAAAATATCTTTATATCAAAAACCTTTTGATATTATAATAATGTCTATGTACAAATAGATATCAACTAGCAGAAACGCTTTCATCTCACGTTCTACATATATAGTATACAATCAAAATCGCAAGCACGTATTGGATAATGGATTTCCAACTATGACAAGGTATGGAATCACCTTCCGATTAGTGTACTCTAGGAACGATACACTGGAGTTCAACAAGAACATCTTGCAACTCAGCCACACATGACCGACCACTCATTTCGCTTGAGTGTATCGAATGTACATCACCAACGGTTGGGATCAGCAACCGTTCCCGTATATATATATGGGATAGCATTGATAGATTAAAAGAAGCAAATTAATATTCACTAGATAGGTGATTATACACCCTACTTCGGTGCGACCGACTTAGCCATGCTGCCTGCCCGATTTCTGTCATTTACCGGTTGATGAGGTTTGAAGCTACGCTTTATCATCACATCAGATTCACTTCGAATGCCACATTGTCAGATCCATCAGAATCACTAATTGACGTCTACAACCATACATTACGTGTCAGCTAAAAGAAGTTTCCTTCTCCGCTTCCACTCTTGGTATAGTTGAAGAAATCAATGTACGTGACCGTCTGGAAATACTATGTCAGACATCCATCTTCATTCACTTAGAAATGTCACATCGTCATACCCGCCAAATCACAAATTGACTTATCCAAAAATAACACGGGTATATAGCTAAGAGAAACGAATTCCTCCGCCACCAAACGTGAATACGTTTGAACAGATCAACTTACGCGATCCATTGGATATACTCTGTCAGACCTTCGTCCATACAAGTTGTCCTGGGACTGGACAAACCGAAGGCACTATTCTGTAAACAGGATAGCTGTAACGATCTCAAAATTCTGTAAATAATATTAGTAATAAAGGGAAATATATATATATATATATAGGTAAATTAAAATATTAAATAAAAAAAAATTAATGTTTGAAATATATATATAAAGAAGAGAAAAAAAAACTTTGAGATATAAAATATTAGTTAAAGGTTAATGTTTAATTAATCAGAATATTACAGTGTTTTGTTTTCTGTGTTGAGCAACCAAAGCGCACGTCTGACAAAGAATATAAGAAGCGTATATCGTCCGTAGTGCATTTGTGCATCGCTCGCCGTATTTAGCGTCGGTAAGAAGAAAAATATATAATTAAATAAAATAAATTATTAAAAAAAAAAAAATTAATGCTCGAAAAAAAAATTATATGACCGTGTTTGTGTAAGCGTTGATCAGGTAGCGCGCAGTCGACAAAATTTCTAAATAGCGCATGTGAACCGAATATCGTTAGGTAGCACGGTTGCTGCAGTGTCCGCTCACATTTAAAAATTGTACGGAGAGGTTACGATCATTAAAACCGGTTAACGATTGAACCCGAAGTGATGAGCGTTGCACCCGAAAATATATATATATATATATATATATATATATATATATATATATATATATATAAAGCATGAAGTCAGAAAAGCAGTTAACGGTCGCTATGGGATTGGAGCGAAACCGGGTGTACGAATTTGGAGATAGTGGTTGCACGCGACTTGGCTCTTGAACGCGGCATGCAAATTTGCATGCAATGAAACAGCTGTCATCATGCTATATCTCGGCTGACTCATGTTTTGCAATTGAATCCTTTACCTCTCGCGTGTATTCTATTGTTGGATGCCACCTTTCTCATGCAATGCACGTGCCCTCTTGAAAATGTGTTCGGCCATTCTCCTCCCATGAAAGCCTCCACGCGTCCAGATGCATGCAAGTCCATCTGCCCTTTGTGCACGTGTCCCCTCTTTTATAGTCCAACTCTCTTTCTGTCTTCTCTCATTTCTTTTGTGCTGTGTACTTCTGTTCGGCCCCTCCATTCTTTTACATCCGAAAAACATCATTTCTTTTTCCCCCAAGCATCCAACGCCCCTTCCTTTTCCCCTTAAGCCGAAGCATCCATCTTTCCATCAGCACCCACGTCCTCAAGCCGAACACCCCGCGTCCAAGCAAGCACCAGCATCCGAAGCACCATCGTCCAAGTCCCTTTGCGCGAGAAGGAGTCTTCGAAAAAAAAACTAGTGACGTGAGTCTCTTTCCTTCGTTCCTTCTTTTGCATGCATGTATATTTAACTTAAATATATGTGTTTACTTTGCATGAGTTGTAACCATATGTAGATAGTTGAGTGCATGCGTTTAGCCTAAAGGTTATAAAAAAAAAAAAAAAAAAAAAAAAAAGAGAAGACACAAATATGTATTTGGGGAAGGGCAACCTGATAGTGCATTGTAGGGAGCATGCAAATGCGTTGGGACCATTTTTTTTTTTTTTTGTTGGGCATTGTTTGCTACTGTAGCATTATGGGTGTGGACACTTTTGGCAGTAAAAGAGCATGCGCATGCATGCTTTAGTATAAAAAAAAAAAAAAAAAAAAAAGAAGAGAGGAAAAAAATGAATGAAATTGAAAATGAACAATAGGAAGGAGCGAAGGTACTGCATGCAAAAGCTTGCATGCATGGTAACCAAATTTTGGGTTACAAACCTCTTTTAACTTTTGTCTATAACATCTCGGGTTTGAACATTTTGCCTGTAGAAGGCTTGCGCAAGATACATTATAAAAAAAAAAAAAATGGTAAGGGAACATGAGTAAAAAACGAAATTGGACTGACATTAGCATGCATGCATTAGTTCTTTTGCTAGCATGCAAACAAAGACATGCATGCCTGGTTCCTAAAGGTCCCAAATGTTTTGTTCCATTAAAATATATATATATGCATATTTTGTGCCAGTAGCTTAGTTTGAGTTGGCACTTTTATTTGCCATACTTGCATGCTCAAGTTACATGTACATTAGAAAATATATATATACCAAAATGTTTTGCATAAACGTCGCAGTCAGTGTAAATATATGCGCTAGTCGGTGCATGCACAGTTCAGAACTGAATTTAGCCGCGGTTTTGAATCAATAAAAATCTTTTGTTTTCAAAACCTTCGCTTGAATAAATTTGTTCGCTTTTCTGAGAGAAAATCGCGTTTTGTTTTAGGTAGCGCAACCTTGTCCGAATAGCGGTTAGCGTCATTCTTCTCAGAGCGTATCTTCTCGTTCGATACGGAAGGTGAGTTTTCTCACACTTGACTAATTTATTATTAAGTGAATTAGAAATTTGAGATGTTGACATAAATGTTAGGGTGCTCTAGAATTGTTTGCTCATGGTTGTGCACATGTTACACACGCACCGCTCTTACATGACACTATGGATGGTTGTATGATATGTTATGTTATTATTCTCACCATGCAAGTTCCTTGTTTAGAGAAAAACAACGGGTTGAAATGATAAATACCCGAACCCCTGCATATTCGAATTAGTTGGGATACGGGTTGAAATGATACACACCCGTGATTCGAATATTTGTAAGAACGGATTGAAATGATAAAATATCCGTACCACTTGACTGTAAGTTAGAAAATAATATACAGGCACCGTGGCCAGTAAGTTATTTTAAGATATTATGGCGTTTGGTGAATGGATTTTTGAAATTTTCAATACAAGGATATGTTAAATGCCAGCCCATGGACTGGGATTGGAACTGGACTAATATTATTTAATAAAAACAATAATTTCATAAAGACTATCTTCCCCTTACTTGGTTTTTTTGTAAATCTTTCCTTATAAATAATTTGATTTCTTCAACTATATTGATTAGAATTGTTTTCATATATATATATATATATATATATATATATGTATACATGTTTCCCACTTGATATATATATTTCAACTTTATTTATTTAAATATTTATTTATTATTATTATTTCAACTTAACTTTTTTATATATATATTATTATTATTAGTATTATTATTTTTCAAAAGCTTTGTACAATCCAGTCTAGTGAATTTGAAGGTTCAAATTTAAGATTTCAAATGGTTGACATAGAATTGTGGTGAATATGGATTTTGGAATCTAAATCAAACCATTGGAAATTGATTTGAGTAAATGATTTTGGGAGATACCTGAGTAAAGTATTGGCGATACTTGAATATGATTTTTAAACTGATGGCCATGGTGTGAAAAACGTAAGCGTTGGTTGTTAAAGAGACCGGAGTCGGTAAGTGGCATACTCTCTGTCAGTGCCGATACCACTTTAACAACTGTATACGTGGTGACGTGTCCAGAACGAAGCATGACGACTTGGGGCGATTTCTGGATTTGAAGATGGTGAACGATAACGATATGGCCGTGACCTTCGGGTCATAATTAGATGACTAAAACAGGAGCTATACCGTGACTAATTGAGGTAGCACCTTTGATCGGACACGTTTCTTCGATACCATTTCTATGACTATGTTATGATTTGGGGTACCCCTTTTTGATTTGGGAATGTGTCCGAGGTGGGCGGTAGTGGCTGCTATGCGTTACCACCGGTCCGGGAGTGCAAGTGGTAGAATCCTACTCTGGTATTGCCTCGAGTGCCTTGTCATTTTATCCTAAGCAAGCCCCATACGATTTTTCTTTGGTGTTGCTTTCTATGGAGTGCCCTCTGATAACACCAGTACGGTGAATTTACGGTACTGTATAGACTGTGATGCCTATAAACGGCGTAAGGGTAATATGGTAATCCCGCTTACGCTATTTTCATTACTTATACTTTACTGGATAGGCATTATCATAATAGCGTACTACTATATGTATTAGTTTCACGGATCCTTAGAGGATGGAAATCCCAACCACCCTTTAAGTTACTGTACATTTCTATGAACATGTCATTTATGCTGATTCACTTATATAAGACTATTAGTCCTGACTCGAGTGTATTGTTTCTTTGACTTTATGCTTGGGTCAGCTTGAGCACTTCTGCTGTTCGTGGCGCTTTTGGAGACTTGCCTCTTTTGGACTATCTTCGGTATCAGCTATCTTATTATCGAAATTATCCAGGTTACTACTAGTTACCTATATGTACTATATTTTGTATGAGCTTATGACTCATTATGTACTTATATGTATCATGTATCGTGTATGAACCTATGTACTACTGTGTTCCGCTGCTAGTTACTCTGTTCCTGTGTCTGTGATTCTGTGTTCTGATTTGCATTTACCTCAATAGTTAAAAATAACAATTCACGGTTTTGAGCGATTCAGGTCTGACATGAGTGGGTTATTGTCGATTTGAATGGTTCGAAATTGTGGGTCGTTACAGTTGGTATCAGAGCAGAGGTTTAACCTTAGCTGTTGAGGTAAATAACTCATTAGAGATAGGGTGGAAACACCCTAGAATGAGTAAGATCAGTATCAGGATCCAATCTGTGCGAGAGTACGTATTTTAAAGTATAAGTATTTTAAGAAAGAACAGCCTTCAAAGTATTTTTAATTATAAAGCATCGGCTTAAGTCAAATTCTTTGCCTCGTTCTTGAATGTTCCAGAATGGCTACCAGACGTAATACTGCTAGAGGCCGAGGTAGGGGTCGTGGAGGTCACCTTGGAGACCGTCTAGTTGAGCCTGAACCACCAGTCGTGCCAGCCCAGCCAGCTCAACCTGTTAGGTTTACCAAGTTGTGTAAGGAGTATACTCATTTGGGAGGTGTTAAGTTTTCTGGAGCTGAATCGATCGTCGAAACCCAGAAATGGTTGGATGAACTGGAAAGGATATTTTCTGGCTTAGAGATCACCGATGCGCAGAAGCTTCAAATGGCCGCTTGGCAGCTTAAGGATTCCGCAAGGAGTTGGTGGGAAGCTTTCACTGCACATTCGACTGAGACTGACATTTCATGGCAACAGTTTAGGGATGCTTTCGTAACCAAATGGATGCCTGAGTCCGGAAAATCCAAATTGTATCGAGAATTTATGGATCTTAAGCAAGGCAACATGACTTTTGCGGAATATGAAAGGAAATTTGATGAGCTTTCCAAGTTTGGTCCAAACTTGATTGGAACACCATTTCAGAAAAATGAGAAGTTTATACTTGGTGCACGTCCGGAATTCTACGAGCATTTGATGAATTATCTTAACCAGCCATTCTCAGAGCTCATGAACTATGCCACTAGACTTGAAAATTCTCCGAACCTCAAGGGAAAACAAGTTGCTCAGGTGCCACCATCTCAGGGATCGACAAGCAATTCAAAGAAGAGGAAGGCAAAGTATTGGGCACAGAGGAAGCAGCAAAACGTGCAAGGAGTAGGATATCATGCTCAGAGACCTCCCCTTGATCTCTCGAATGTTCGTTGTTACAACTGCCAGCATTTGGGTCACTACTCTAACAATTGTCCTAACCCCCCTAAAGCTCGTGTCCCGCCAACTCATGCACCTCGCAATGATCTTTGCCATTCTTGTCTTCAGCCTGGGCATATTAGCAGAGACTGTCCCACTCAGAACAAAGGAACCATATCCGGAGTTTTCGCTATGACATCTTCCACTCCTCCCACCGGTGATGACACTAAAGGTACGCTTTTAAGTGTATTCACTTTATTTTCTCGTCCTGTTCGTGTGCTATTCGACACTGGTGCTTCGCATAGTTTTATCTCCATGGATCTTTGTAATGAATTCGAAAAAGCTTTAGAACCCACATTAGCACCCGAATCGTTGTGTGTATCCAATCCAATTGGAGGCCCAGCCCATCTTAGTAGGATTTGTAAAGGGGTAAAACTTCTTTTTGACCTTCATCTTTTCACTGGTGATTTCTATGTTCTTGGTTTTGACGCCTTTGATATTTTACTTGGCGATGATTGGATGAAGAAGTATAAAGCAGAAATCTCATATAGATCCCGAACTGTTTCCTTAGTAGATGAACAAGGAAATGAACTAATGATCGAATGCCGTATGCCAACAGAGTACGCGGGAAGTTTTATCTTTTCACTTGATTCTTATCCCAACGATCCTAGTTTTACACCGATTGTCCAAGATTATCCTGATGTGTTTGGGGAAGTAGTGGGCCTTCCGCCTAAACGAGAAATTGAATTCCGTATAGATCTCATCCCTGGAGCACGACCCGTAGTTCTTCCTCCACGAAGAATGGCGCCAAAGGAAAAATTTGAATTAAGGGCGCAAGTTGAGGATTTACTTTCGAAAGGACTCATTCGACCAAGTTTTTCCGAATGGGGAGCCGCTGTGGTGTTTGTAACCAAATCTGATGGATCGCTTAGGATGTGTGTCGATTATCGAAAACTAAATAAACTTACCTTAAAGAATAGATACCCAATGCCTCGGATTAACGATATGTTCGACCAGCTCTATGGAGCTAAAGTTTTCTCTCAACTCGATCTTGCCTCTGGTTTCCATCAGCTTAGAGTAGCTGAGGAGAGCATTCCTAAGACCGCCTTTCGTACAGAGAATGGTTTCTACGAGTGGTTAGTTATGCCATTTGGTTTAACTAACGCTCCAGCTTATTTTGTTGATCTCATGAATCGGGTTTTCCGCGAAGTTCTTAACAGATTCGTCCTTGTTTTCGTTGATGATATTCTAGTCTTTTCTAAATCTGAAAAAGAGCATGAGTCGCATTTGAGATATGTTCTTGGGACTCTCCGTAGCCACCAATTGAAAGCCAAATTTACGAAATGTCATTTCTGGCAAAATGAAGTTCGTTATCTCGGCCATATAGTTTCTGAAAGTGGAATATCGGTTGATCCAGCAAAAATCGCTGCGATCAATGTAAGTCATATCTTTTCCCTTTCTTTGTATCTAAATCTTCTTTTGCTTTGATTCAATCTTAAAACTCAGTTTTTCCAGGATTGGAAAGAACCCAAGAATCCAACCGAAGTTCGTAGTTTCTTAGGACTTGCTGGTTACTACCGAAGATTCATAGAGAATTTCTCCCGTATTGCCGCGCCATTGACCGCTTTGACAAGGAAGAATGTTAAGTTTGTTTGGAGCGACAAGTGTAAAGCTGCATTTGCAGAGTTGAAGGAAAAACTGACTTCTACACCTGTTCTTACCGTCCCAAATGGAAATGAAGGATTTGTAGTCTATACTGATGCTAGTAAAGAAGGTTTGGGAGCCGTTCTGATGCAGAATGGAAGGGTGATCGCATATGCTAGTCGACAACTTAAGAATCATGAAGTCAATTATGTGACACACGATCGGGAGTTGCTTGCGGTAATGTTTGCTTTGAAGTTATGGAGACATCATCTTTTAGGAACCAAGTTTGAAGTATTTACCGATCATCAGTCTCTTAAGTATATATTCTCCCAAAAAGACCTGAATCAAAGACAAGTTAGATGGCTTGAGTATCTCGCTTCCTTTGATCTTGACATTAAACACACTCCAGGAAAGGCAAATGTAGTAGCTGATGCACTGAGTCGGAAGAAGGCTATGTTATGTCAAATTTCAGTGTCGTTACCCCTTATGGATCGCATCGCAGCAAAGCAAGATGAAGATCCAGAGCTTAAATTTATGAAAGGAAATGTTCGTAGGAAAAGAAGTTATAATCACAATGGAAGAGGGGCTCAAATTGATGACAAAGGGATTTTGAGGATAAATGGCCGCATATGTGTTCCTAACGTGGACAGCTTAAGGCAAGAAGTATTAAGGGAATGTCATCAATCCAAACTCTCTATCCACCCAGGAATACACAAGATGTACCAAGATATGAAAAGGATATTTTGGTGGAGAGGTATGAAGCGAGATGTTTGTCGTCACATTAATAGATGCATGACCTGCCAGCAGATAAAAGCAGATCATCAAAAGGCTGCTGGATTATTACAACCTCTCGAGATCCCAAGTTGGAAATGGGATCAGATTTCCATGGATTTTGTTGACGGTCTCCCCAAGACAAGAAAAGGAAACGAAAGTATTTGGGTAATTGTGGACAGATTAACCAAGTCAGCACATTTCCTGCCTGTCAAAGCAAGTCGTACCGCTGCAAGCCTAGCTGAATTGTATATGAAAGAAATTGTTAGATTACATGGAGTCCCAGCTAGCATTGTCAGTGATCGAGATCCTGTTTTCACGAGTAAGTTTTGGAGCGCATTTCAGGAAGCTTTGGGTACTAGATTAAATCTTAGTACTGCCTACCATCCACAGACAGATGGTCAAACAGAAAGACTGAATCAAGTATTGGAGGATCTCCTTCGTGCTTGTATTCTCGACTATGGAGGATCTTGGGAAGATCACCTTCATCTCATTGAATTCACATACAATAATAGCTACCAGGCTAGCATTGAATGTTCCCCCTTTGAGGCCTTATACGGAAAACCGTGTAGATCGCCTGCTAGTTGGATTGAACAAGGAGATCGTTTGCTTCTGGGACCGGATATGATCATGGAAGCAACGCAAAAAGTTGCTAATATCAGAAATAAGATAAAAATTGCTCAAGACCGTCAGAAGAAGTACGCAGATAGAAGAAGAAAGAAGTTGGAGTTCGAGGTTGGGGATCAAGTCTTTCTGAAGATCTCACCATTAAAGAATGTCATTCGTTTTGGACGGAAAGGAAAACTAGCACCCAGATTCATTGGGCCGTTCCGTATTTTAGAGAAGATTGGTTCATTGGCCTATCGCATTGAGTTACCTGAGAAGCTTGCAGGAGTGCATAATGTGTTCCATATATCCCATCTACGAAAATCTTTGCATGATTCTTCCTCTTATGTTCAGCCGACTGCACTTGATAATTTGGATATTGAACCTAACTTGACTGTTGAGAGGAGGCCACTTCGTATAGTCGCTAGAGGTACGAAGCAGCTTAGGAAGAAATCAGTCAATTTGGTCAAAGTACAGTGGAGTGACGATGACCGAGACTGTACTTGGGAGACGGAAGAGAACATGCGTTCTTCAAATCCGGAATTATTTATCCCAGGTAATATCCATTAAAACCATCATCTTATTCATATCTGTCTTTGCTATTCATGACGCTTCCTTTTCGAGGACGAAAAGCTTTTAAGTGGGGGAGAATGTAACGATCTCAAAATTCTGTAAATAATATTAGTAATAAAGGGAAATATATATATATATAGGTAAATTAAAATATTAAATAAAAAAAAAAATTAATGTTTGAAATATATATATAAAGAAGAGAAAAAAAAAACTTTGAGATATAAAATATTAGTTAAAGGTTAATGTTTAATTAATCAGAATATTACAGTGTTTTGTTTTCTGTGTTGAGCAACCAAAGCGCACGTCTGACAAAGAATATAAGAAGCGTATATCGTCCGTAGTGCATTTGTGCATCGCTCGCCGTATTTAGCGTCGGTAAGAAGAAAAATATATAATTAAATAAAATAAATTATTAAAAAAAAAAAAAAATTAATGCTCGAAAAAAAAATTATATGACCGTGTTTGTGTAAGCGTTGATCAGGTAGCGCGCAGTCGACAAAATTTCTAAATAGCGCATGTGAACCGAATATCGTTCGGTAGCACGGTTGCTGCAGTGTCCGCTCACATTTAAAAATTGTACGGAGAGGTTACGATCATTAAAACCGGTTAACGATTGAACCCGAAGTGATGAGCGTTGCACCCGAAATATATATATATATATAAAGCATGAAGTCAGAAAAGCAGTTAACGGTCGCTATGGGATTGGAGCGAAACCGGGTGTACGAATTTGGAGATAGTGGTTGCACGCGACTTGGCTCTTGAACGCGGCATGCAAATTTGCATGCAATGAAACAGCTGTCATCATGCTATATCTCGGCTGACTCATGTTTTGCAATTGAATCCTTTACCTCTCGCGTGTATTCTATTGTTGGATGCCACCTTTCTCATGCAATGCACGTGCCCTCTTGAAAATGTGTTCGGCCATTCTCCTCCCATGAAAGCCTCCACGCGTCCAGATGCATGCAAGTCCATCTGCCCTTTGTGCACGTGTCCCCTCTTTTATAGTCCAACTCTCTTTCTATCTTCTCTCATTTCTTTTGTGCTGTGTACTTCTGTTCGGCCCCTCCATTCTTTTACATCCGAAAAACATCATTTCTTTTTCCCCCAAGCATCCAACGCCCCTTCCTTTTCCCCTTAAGCCGAAGCATCCATCTTTCCATCAGCACCCACGTCCTCAAACCGAACACCCCGCGTCCAAGCAAGCACCAGCATCCGAAGCACCATCGTCCAAGTCCCTTTGCGCGAGAAGGAGTCTTCGAAAAAAAAACTAGTGACGTGAGTCTCTTTCCTTCGTTCCTTCTTTTGCATGCATGTATATTTAACTTAAATATATGTGTTTACTTTGCATGAGTTGTAACCATATGTAGATAGTTGAGTGCATGCGTTTAGCCTAAAGGTTATAAAAAAAAAAAAAAAAAAAAAAAAAAGAGAAGACACAAATATGTATTTGGGGAAGGGCAACCTGACAGTGCATTGTAGGGAGCATGCAAATGCGTTGGGACCATTTTTTTTTTTTTTTTTGTTGGGCATTGTTTGCTACTGTAGCATTATGGGTGTGGACACTTTTGGCAGTAAAAGAGCATGCGCATGCATGCTTTAGTATAAAAAAAAAAAAAAAAAAAGAAAGAAGAGAGGAAAAAAATGAATGAAATTGAAAATGAACAATAGGAAGGAGCGAAGGTACTGCATGCAAAAGCTTGCGTGCATGGTAACCAAATTTTGGGTTACAAACCTCTTTTAACTTTTGTCTATAACATCTCGGGTTTGAACATTTTGCCTGTAGAAGGCTTGCGCAAGATACATTATAAAAAAAAAAAAAAAAAAAAATGGTAAGGGAACATGAGTAAAAAACGAAATTGGACTGACATTAGCATGCATGCATTAGTTCTTTTGCTAGCATGCAAACAAAGACATGCATGCCTGGTTCCTAAAGGTCCCAAATGTTTTGTTCCATTAAAATATATATATATATGCATATTTTGTGCCAGTAGCTTAGTTTGAGTTGGCACTTTTATTTGCCATACTTGCATGCTCAAGTTACATGTACATTAGAAAATATATATATACCAAAATCTTTTGCATAAACGTCGCAGTCAGTGTAAATATATGCGCTAGTCGGTGCATGCACAGTTCAGAACTGAATTTAGCCGCGGTTTTGAATCAATAAAAATCTTTTGTTTTCAAAACCTTCGCTTGAATAAATTTGTTCGCTTTTCTGAGAGAAAATCGCGTTTTGTTTTAGGTAGCGCAACCTTGTCCGAATAGCGGTTAGCGTCATTCTTCTCAGAGCGTATCTTCTCGTTCGATACGGAAGGTGAGTTTTCTCACACTTGACTAATTTATTATTAAGTGAATTAGAAATTTGAGATGTTGACATAAATGTTAGGGTGCTCTAGAATTGTTTGCTCATGGTTGTGCACATGTTACACACGCACCGCTCTTACATGACACTATGGATGGTTGTATGATATGTTATGTTATTATTCTCACCATGCAAGTTCCTTGTTTAGAGAAAAACAACGGGTTGAAATGATAAATACCCGAACCCCTGCATATTCGAATTAGTTGGGATACGGGTTGAAATGATACACACCCGTGATTCGAATATTTGTAAGAACGGATTGAAATGATAAAATATCCGTACCACTTGACTGTAAGTTAGAAAATAATATACAGGCACCGTGGCCAGTAAGTTATTTTAAGATATTATGGCGTTTGGTGAATGGATTTTTGAAATTTTCAATACAAGGATATGTTAAATGCCAGCCCATGGACTGGGATTGGAACTGGACTAATATTATTTAATAAAAACAATAATTTCATAAAGACTATCTTCCCCTTACTTGGTTTTTTTGTAAATCTTTCCTTATAAATAATTTGATTTCTTCAACTATATTGATTAGAATAGTTTTCATATATATATATATATATATATATATATATGTATACATGTTTCCCACTTAATATATATATTTCAACTTTATTTATTTAAATATTTATTTATTATTATTATTTCAACTTAACTTTTTTATATATATATTATTATTATTAGTATTATTATTTTTCAAAAGCTTTGTACAATCCAGTCTAGTGAATTTGAAGGTTCAAATTTAAGATTTCAAATGGTTGACATAGAATTGTGGTGAATATGGATTTTGGAATCTAAATCAAACCATTGGAAATTGATTTGAGTAAATGATTTTGGGAGATACCTGAGTAAAGTATTGGCGATACTTGAATATGATTTTTAAACTGATGGCCATGGTGTGAAAAACGTAAGCGTTGGTTGTTAAAGAGACCGGAGTCGGTAAGTGGCATACTCTCTGTCAGTGTCGATACCACTTTAACAACTGTATACGTGGTGACGTGTCCAGAACGAAGCATGACGACTTGGGGCGATTTCTGGATTTGAAGATGGTGAACGATAACGATATGGCCGTGACCTTCGGGTCATAATTAGATGACTAAAACAGGAGCTATACCGTGACTAATTGAGGTAGCACCTTTGATCGGACACGTTTCTTCGATACCATTTCTATGACTATGTTATGATTTGGGGTACCCCTTTTTGATTTGGGAATGTGTCCGAGGTGGGCGGTAGTGGCTGCTATGCGTTACCACCGGTCCGGGAGTGCAAGTGGTAGAATCCTACTCTGGTATTGCCTCGAGTGCCTTGTCATTTTATCCTAAGCAAGCCCCATACGATTTTTCTTTGGTGTTGCTTTCTATGGAGTGCCCTCTGATAACACCAGTACGGTGAATTTACGGTACTGTATAGACTGTGATGCCTATAAACGGCGTAAGGGTAATATGGTAATCCCGCTTACGCTATTTTCATTACTTATACTTTACTGGATAGGCATTATCATAATAGCGTACTACTATATGTATTAGTTTCACGGATCCTTAGAGGATGGAAATCCCAACCACCCTTTAAGTTACTGTACATTTCTATGAACATGTCATTTATGCTGATTCACTTATATAAGACTATTAGTCCTGACTCGAGTGTATTGTTTCTTTGACTTTATGCTTGGGTCAGCTTGAGCACTTCTGCTGTTCGTGGCGCTTTTGGAGACTTGCCTCTTTTGGACTATCTTCGGTATCAGCTATCTTATTATCGAAATTATCCAGGTTACTACTAGTTACCTATATGTACTATATTTTGTATGAGCTTATGACTCATTATGTACTTATATGTATCATGTATCGTGTATGAACCTATGTACTACTGTGTTCCGCTGCTAGTTACTCTGTTCCTGTGTCTGTGATTCTGTGTACTGATTTGCATTTACCTCAATAGTTAAAAATAACAATTCACGGTTTTGAGCGATTCAGGTCTGACATGAGTGGGTTATTGTCGATTTGAATGGTTCGAAATTGTGGGTCGTTACAATAGCCCTTGCATTTTACTCCATTTTCAATTATCTTTGGCATATGTGATTCGCGACGCTTATGCCAATACAGAGTGGTTCTATGGATAATAATCCAACCGGTCTCTCCATATTAACAACGTTAAAATGGTCAAAAACTTCGATGGTCTGTGAGTTAACTATCAAAGAAAAACAAGTGTGCAAACAACGATATTATTTCCAAATGGAAATTATATCGAACAAACATCATTTAACATAAATCTCTTTAGTTCATTTATTTACTTATCTCCTGTTTCCCTATATTCTAAATTCTTATTTTCTTTTATCAGAAAACATTTCTGATTCTCGTTTGGAAAAACATTTCCAAAACTCCTTTACGATCAAACCTTACCATTTCTTAGTTAAGAAGGAAGTCACTCAAGTTGGGGTATAATTACCTCTCAGACCTTAACTGAACAACGTTATAACTTCGAATGGTCAAAGTTTATCTTTTAATCCTTAACAACTTCTTTATGCCTTTCTCGGATTCAATTTTACTAATCCACTTCTATATTTAAAACATTGGTTATAACGATAACGTTATAATCCTTACTTTCGAATTATCTAACTTTAATTATAACTTCTATTCTTATTAGTTAATAATTAACCTAACACTTATTTATAAATAAATAAATCTCTATTTAAACACTGGAAAGTACAAGTACTTTCCCGAATTCGATATAATCGAATTTGCCGATTAACTCTCTTCGAGAAATCTCTATTTGATTAACTCTTCTTCGAATAACCTATATTCGATTAACTCCTTCTCGAATAAACGATATTCGATAATCTCTCTTCGAATAACTAATATTCGATAACTCTTCTTTTTCAAATATCTCATATTTGAAAATCTTACTTCGATTAAACTATAATCGATAACTCCCTTCGATGAAACTAACATCGATAACTCCTTTCGATGAAACTAATATCGATAACTCCTTTCGATGAAACTAACATCGATAACTCCTTTCGATGAAACTAACATCGATAACTCCTTTCGATGAAACTAACATCGATAAACTTAACTTGACTCGACTAACTCGACTTACTTGGTTCGACCAATTCGATTCGATCAACTAGGCTCGACTAACTTGACTAACTTAACTCTACTTACTTGGTTCGACCAATTCGATTCGATTTACTAGGCTCGACTAACTTGACTAACTTAACTCGACTTACTTGGTTCGACCATTTCGATTCGATTTACTAGGCTCGACTAACTTGACTAACTCTGTCTCAAATAACTATATTTGATTAACTCCAGTTCGTTTTAACTCTAATCGATTAACTCTAACTAATTAACTCCAACTGGTTAACTCTATTTGATTAACTCTAACTGGTTAACTCTAACCGATTAACTCTATTGGTTAACTCTATTTGACTAACTCGACTTGACTAACCCCTTTCGAATAACATATTCGATTAACTAACTTTCGAATACCATATTCGATTAACTAACTTCGAATACCACATTCGATTAACTCCTTTCGAATGTCTATATTCGATTAACTAACTTCGAATACCATATTCGATTAACTAACTTCGAATACCATATTCGATTAACTCCTTTCGAATGTCTATATTCGATTAACTAACTTTGAATACCATATTCGATTAACTAACTTCGAATACCATATTCGATTAACTAACTTCGAATACCATATTCGATTAACTCCTTTCGAATGTCTATATTCGATTAACTAACTTCGAATACCATATTCGATTAACTAACTTCGAATACCATATTCGATTAACTAACTTTCGAATACCATATTCGATTTACTCCTTTCGAATGTCTATATTCGATTAACTAACTTCGAATACCATATTCGATTAACTAACTTCGAATACCATATTCGATTTACTTTATTCACTTTATAAAGATTTCCTTTTTAACAACGTTTTATTCATTTGAAAAGATTTACTTTTAAATAACGGTTCTACACTTTAAAAATGATTTCCCTTTTATAACGTTTCCTTTTCAATTCTATTTGTAAATGGTTTACAAATATTCCCTTTTCAAATTTATTCTTGAAATATTCCAACTCCTTAAATTCCCGGGAAAATTCGCCATAACCTCCTTTGTATCGGGAGCATCGGGAAAATCCCCAAACCCGCCACACAGGCCTTTCCATTCAAAAAGAAAATGGTTTGAAATTATTTCCTTTTCAAATATCTCCTATTTATAAATATTCCAATTTATAAACATTTCTTATTTATAAATATTCAACTTTATAAATATCTCTTATTTATAAATATCCCATTTTATAAATATGCTATTTTCAATATCACTTTGAAAATCTACTTTATCTACATTCCGGTATGTCATGGTATTCAATCACATCAAATCACGATGTTCAATATCGTCCATACACACACAATCAACAACAGGTTAAAATTCACATCATATATCAAAATATATGAAAAACAATAAAATAACTGTTGAGGAATCCAGTCGGATTCCTCCAACCTGTTTCCTTGCATCACAGATGTTAGACAGTATAGATAACATCACATTCAGTTCCATATGATATATCCTGTTAAACAGAATCAATATAGAAATTTAACTAACTGACTAGCAGTTCAATCAAACAGTCAACACACAATCAATCAGTCCATATTTAACAGTTCTAAAAATATAACATGAAAATATAAACTGTTCAGAGTTAGTGAGATTTACTCACATTTGCAGTTCATCGTTAAATAACGAACAACGGTTGTTGATTCGGATCAGGCGTTATATTTTCTCTGAAATTCTCACGAGTTCTGAATCTCTCCAAACTTCCCAGGCATATAGTATTTTCGATACCATTCCATCGGTCCTTGTTTCATCCATTTCCCTTTTCCTGGACTCCCTCTTCATATTGCAGGTTATACAAAAGCACACCATTTTCAAATGCTCCCCATCCATCCATCTACATACAAAAATCATCCGCTCAAACACACCCTTCATCTTGTTTCACCAAAACCACATCAACCAAGACCACCACAATCTTCATCACTCTATGCATAACATCCCGACATCACCCTACGAATACCTTCCCACAACAATACTGGAATTACAATCAAGAAAAGAACGTACTGAAATAACACTTCCCATAAATGGATTCAGAAATTTACACTCATCTTCTTCGATTTCGTTGACTTCCATACTGTTTGAAAACCAAGATTTCTCAATCCTTTGAACCGCCATCAGCCTCGACTTACATCACCGGACCCCAATCAGCTCGAACTCGAGTCCCCCCATTTCCATTGATGTCCAGGCGAGCTCGACGCCACCACAGAAAACCGAGCGACCCCTATGAAGTTCGAACTTAAAACAAACTATATTAAAGCTTGAATCGCTCACCAACATGAGCCCTAACCAATGCAAATCCATACTGTTACTCCCAGCGAAAACAAAGGTAGCCGAATCCCAGTAAAATGACATAGAAACGAGGAGGACACCATAAGCTTTTAGAATATATCTGTATCTCGATTTAGATTTAACTTTGATTTTTATTTCGAATTTCTTTTGGGTTTTGTGGAGGACCAATCTCCACGTTTTCCTTGTTTGAGAGAATGAAATCGGCGGCTACAAATTTGGCCGAGAAAATGAGTTTCTAGCTAGGTTTAAATCCCTAAGGGTATTATATAGGGTGATTTCTTAACAGTAAAGTTATGGTATATATATATAATATAAGCGGAAATATCTTAGTTCGTGGTAAACAGTCCTACACGTGATAGACCAAGCCGTATGATAGACCAAGAATCCAAACACCAAAAATAGCCTTCACGAAGAGATGTTGAGTTGCTGACCAAACAGTACAAAAGTTGAGTTCGTTCACGACTCGCATATCGTAGACTGAAATTATGCATGCTTTTAAACCAATCGAGAAAAATATTGGTATTCATTACATAAAATTCTGTTTGCTTATGGACTGCTATAGACAAAAACAAAAATACCATTGTGACGTACAGTGTGTCACGGTCCCAAAAATATAATAATACCGGTAGATTAACTCATATTTTGAAACCTCAAAATATTGATTTCAGGGTGCAAAATACTCCAAATAAAAAGTTGCTTATTAAATTAATTAAAAATTACCATAAAATTCTAAAAATTAAATTATCACTACTTCCCAAAAGAACCTTGTTCAAATTCGAATCTGATAACTAGTTATATCGAATAAACCGTTACGGTCGATAAACGATTTTATAGCGACTATTTTAAAATTTGATTTGGACATATCTCAAAATCTACACGACGAAATCCCGATTTTCTCTTCCACTAGAAAGATATACTCCACCAACTCCACACGTTTCTTGTTTCACAGAAATCCGATTTAAAACGAATCCTGTACATTCAGTTGAAGTTCGAATCGCCAAATAGCGAACTGCCGCGCCATTTCAAGCTCTATTTTAATTATATTATAATTAAACGTTCAAACCGTCGTCGATTGAATATATTCGTTTTTATATTTCGAATCGAAACTCCACCAAATCACATATGCTATTCAATTCACATGATATTTTGAATTTCACTATTTCCGACTATTTCGACATTGTAATATATTATTATATTATAATTATTTATTTAAATATTCAATATTATTAAATTAAACGATCATCAACTTCTCTAAATCACCAATTATATAATTAAATTAATTAATTATATATCTCTAAAAATGCAGGTCATTACAGGTCGAGTGGGACCATAGCCACTGGAATAAAAGCAGACCTTAGCATCTGCATCGGTAGATATCTGAAAGCTCCCGACCGAGTTCTGTGTTTCTTGATTTGCCCTGCCACAGGATTCGGGCCGCACATTACAGGACATGTGCATCTAGACAAGTGATAACGATTCGCGATACATGCGTGGGGAAGTATATGAACATATACCACTCTAGGTAGTGTGTCCTAGACTTGGGGGCATCGTTCGTCAGGTAGCATAATCCCTAGTTGGACTAGGTGGCATAAACCCTGAATCCGAGAAGCGTTCAGCAGATATTGTAGACTCTAGTTGAATCTAGAAGACACTTGATAGAAAACCCTAGATTAGATCTAGGTAATAAATAATAAATGTATGCCTGAAGGCAACGGAAACTACAGGGATTGGGATCACGTTATCGTTACTAGTTGGAACACTAGTTAGGTGGTGTAGAGATGTAGAAACCAGTATAACAAGGAAATAGCGAAGCGGCGAAAGTATTAGAACATATCCAGTTTATCTTATCTTAGCATATCTTGTGTTAATCTTGTTTAATCTTGCCAACCCTATCATCATGGTGTTATCTTGTATTCAATTAATTCATGTCGCTTTGTTTTTCCATGTTCACATGCTAGAAGTTACTGAACTTACTCAGGCTTTATGTCTGACTCTGTTTTTCTTTCGTCTTCGTTTCTTCCGTTCCCCCCCCCCAAGGTAGTAAAGGAGGGAATAGTATAGCTCAGGTTAAGTTGGACTATCACTCTTTCCATCTTGAAGATTTGTCGAAGTTTTGCTGGATTCTCTTTTTAGATGCTATAGCTGGCTCTTGCCAAAATTGGGGAATATAAGTGTTGTTTTATGCTTCTTTATTTTGTAAGACAGATGATACTCTGATATTATAAAGAAATCATTGTACAAACTATTTTATCAATAAAGTAAAGTTTTATTTTCCGCTGTTTAATTTCTGTCTGTCTTGTAATTTATCTGCATCTTTTACCCTAAATGCTCCACAGAACTTAGTGCGTTCCCTTTGTGAGTGACACTAACGGATGTGGGGTGTTACACGTGGTATCAGAGTTGAAGGTTACCAGATCAGATAAAGGATTTGAAAAATTATTTTCAAAACGGTTTTTAAGGAAACATTTTTAAAAGAAAAGATTTGTTTTAAAGGCATATTCCCCAAAGCCATACGCATTATCTTCTCTTCCTATGTTTGAATTCTTGTCTCCTTCTTTCTTGAGTCTCTGGGGCTACTGGCTTTCTGGGAGGTAACCTCATCGATGGGAGAAGTAGTGCCCCAGCTTCCACCCATAGCCGTAGTTGTTTCACCTACGGCCAGTTTTCTTTCAAGCTTATAGGGTTTCCTGTACGATGGAGGCAGCTTTCGCGAGATTTGTCAACATGGTTACACATAGAAGGGGTTGAGGAGTTTGGAAAAGGAGCACAACCCTAGGATGAGGAATTCATGGATGTAGATTTAGCTCACAAAGGAGGAAGGAATTATAAAACCTAAGACAAGAGGAAGTATCTTTACTAGGGTATGATAGGGCATATAATTAAGGACAAGGGAAAGAACGAGGAACAAGATTTTCAGAAGGGAATGTACATACTTTCACCACCAAGCGTACCTAGGAGAAAGGTAGTAAAGTTCTGTTGGAAGAGTCTAGTTTTGCTGTTCGTACTCTTTCCTTTGATTTTAGCACTTCGCATTTGTTTATATCCACTTCCATAGTTGAATCCTTGCACCATAGTACTTGTATAGTAGAAAGATCCCACTAGAGTCTCAAATCCAATTGGTGGTCCGACCAGTTTATTTTTGGTTAGTAGGGATTTGAGAATAGCTATCGAATTTTCTTATATCATCTCACGTAGATCATCTAAATTAGGAGGAGATATTCCTTGGGTGCTTGTCTGATATTGGTTTAGGCCTTTGGGGCTTGTACTTGAGGAATGTCGAGTTCGACTAGGATGGTTTGCGTGAGAGAAGAATAGTTGTGGCAGGCACTCTAAAAAGCAAGTAGTAACCTTTCGACCCTTATAGTCAGGGCATGGCGGATAAGAGGGAGACCTCTAATCATCTTAGTACATATGCTTTGTACCGTGATTTACATTTGTTTATTTTGGAAATGGAGATCAGGAACTTCACAATCGTGAAGTTAAGTTAGTTAAGATACAGTGGAGTAAAGCTCAAGAAGGCTAGATACTAGCATCATACCCTTTTCCTTAAGGGTGCATCCTTGATTTCTTTGGTAGGAGCTTTACGCATAATTGTTTCTCTCTTTCCAAAGTATATCCTCTAGGTCGTATCTTCGATCCTTAGGTAGAAGCCAATGGATGTAAACATGTATTTGAAACATGTTATGGTTGATGGTTGCAAGTGGTTGCAAATGGTTGCTTGTGAATGCATATGCATATGTATTAGGCACTAGATCAGTTCGGACGCTTTCATATTGCATTTACAGATATGTATTTGTTTGTAAGTTGAACTTGATATGTTATCATATGGATGTTTCATATGGATGAATGGCTATGAACACATGTAGTATTTACATAACTATGGATGCTTGCGTACATGACTGGACGCATGACACTGACATGATTCGCATTAAGGAGGTCAACTGAATCAGTAGACCGCCTGATTTTGCATTAGATGAAGACATATACACACACTATGCATATGAAATGAAAGCATTAGAAATCTTTCTAAGGACAATGAATGCCTGTGATTGAATGGTTGAGTAGATGGGTGATTAGATGGTAGGACACATTCTTCCTAACTTGAAGATTTCGGGGACGAAATCCTTTTAAGTGGGGGAGAATGTAACACCCCATAATTCTGTAACACTAAGATTCACAAATCAAGGCAGAATTAAATTTTAAAATCAAAATCAAGGGAAACGGGCTACGCCATTGCGTTCGTCTCGGAATTCTGCATGAGATAAAGTCCGAGTTTGCGTTAATCGGACTCCGTATGAAGGAGTTATGATCTTCAGAAGTTTCAGAATTCGATTTAAAATTCGAACATGTCAGAAAACGAGTTCAAAATTCAAAATCGGACCCAGATTGGGTTGGGCGGGAATTTCCCCGCCCAAGACCCAGGTCAACTGGGTAGTCGACCTGGGGGTCGACCTCCCCTGCTTTTTCCAGATCTGCAGCCTAGTTCGTTTTTCTGTATCCGTACGCCATTCTGACCAGATTCGTTGACTTCTACGCTATATAAACAGCCCTAGTCTCCTTCTCTATTCACAATTCTTTTCTATCCTTATGCTGACTCTGAGAAAATGTATAAATAAATAAAAATAAGAAAATAATACGAAAATCCAAGACAAGGTTATGCTGCTCAAGTTGTCCAGATGAGATTCGAATCAAGATTAAAGCTTCAAGATAAGAATCAAAGGCTAACTCAAACGGTTTCAAGCAACGTCGCACGAATCATAGCAACGCCATCTTTCTATTCTAAAATCCGATCAATGTAAGTCCGTTAGTTTTTAGATTTGAGCGTTTTTCTCTGTTCGTGACATGAAATTAAAGGAATAAAAGAATATGCCAAATCTTTCTATCAGTGCTTATATCCTTGGACCTAATTAAGAACTGTTTTGATTCGATGACCAATTAGGCCTTGCCTATGACTATGAACGTTTCCTATGACTACGAACATTGCCTATGACTATGAACATTGCCTAAGACTGTGACTGCAACTATGAGAATTATTTCCTTGACTATGAACACCAACCTATGTCTTTGATTAGGAAACATTAACTATTGCCCATGACATAACAAGGACAACTGTGATTAAACACCTATGATTCATGACTAGGAAAGTGTTGCTTAAGTTTTGTGACTGTGAAATTGGGTCTAAACCTGATTATCTATTCTGTCTATTCTTGGTTTTCTTTGGTTTTAGATCTTGGGAATTTACCTATTAAGTTATGTCTACGCATGCTCTTGAACCTACGTCATTATTCAACCCTTTTTATGTCATAAGATTTTCAAACCTATAGGCCTTCGATGTTTTAGATCAATTTCAGTGTAATTCGTTAGGTCTGTAATTAGTGAATTATCATTTTATGCCAGTTATTATGTCTATCCTTTTCATAGCATCTTTGGTTCATTCCCTATTTTCTACGGATCTAGATTTATCTATAATCTAGATTGAATCACGATTATACGAACAGTGGGAATACGATTTGGGCAAAATATGAAATTTACTAAAAACGTAGTTATAAACTTGGAAATTGGCATAAATTGGGAACATGTATTATGGCATGTTCATAGAAATGCAAATTGGATAAATTTGACATGAATTATAGGATGTGTAATTTGAATCTAGTATTGACTTGTAAATCTAGCATTTACATGAATTGTGAACTAGAACAATAAGTCTAGTTTGACATGAACTGTAATTAGAATGTTAAATCAGAATTGGATTAGCTAATTTGGCATGATAAGTATACCGGCATAAATTTGAAATTGGCCATAATCGGGAGTAATTGTCAGGTTTAGCAAAATCATGGTTAGTGACACTTAATTTGGTATAGCTTACATACCAAAAAGCATAAATATGATATAGAGTAGAAAATGGGCCAAAAGAATTGACAATTTACATTAAAAGAGTAATTAGGAAATAAGTAAATTAGGAATAAGTTACTTATAGAATTTTTCCTAAATGAGAAAATGTAAATTTAGACAAATTAAAGGTTTATTAACGACATCTCTTTTAATAACACACCAGAAAGTTCTAGGGTGATAGAGAGGATAGTGTCTAGGCTTGGGTTTGGAAAATACAAGTTTCCTGCTCTCCCTGGCTATCCCTGACTGATCCGATGGTCGAGATGGTTACTTTCAAAACCTGGTTTGAAAATTAATCAAAACCCTTTTGAACTTAGAAAACACGATTATGCCTAACCTGAGGTTAGACTGAGTTACGATATAAACCTGCCCGGAACCAACCGGCACATCCAGTATTCGCAACAATATCTGTCTAATGTGAGTGGTCGCGGCTTTAATTTATTTAGTTAAAGCTAGAACAAGAATGGTAGGGTTAAGTTAACCAAGACACTTAACTAATTCAGCATAATAACCAAACCGGTGGGTGGGGTTAGGTTCATGCAAACACTTAACACAGTTAAGCTAGAATAGGAGGGCTAAGTCCATAGGGACACTTAACCAACTTAACATGGTAACAAGACAAGATTTGTAGGGGTTAAGTAACTAAGAAAACACTTAGCCAAATTAACATGTTAACTAGACTAGAAGGTGGGGTTAAGTAAAGTTAATACACATAGCCAAATTTACATGTTAACTATACTAGAGGTTGGGGTTAAGTAAAATTTAATACACTTAGCCAATTTGATATGTTAGCCGGACTAGACCGTAGGGTTCAGTAAACTTGAACACTTAACCATCAGATTGTGATAAAGGAATAGGGTTAAGTTTAAAACATGAAGGGATAATACTTAACCATTAATAACATGTTAGTTAAAACAGACGGGCAAGGTTAAGTTAAAAAGGAAACACTTAGCCAATACAGGATGAATGGGTAGGGTTAAGTAATAAGAAATACTTAAGAAATATAACTTGGTTTGTGATAGGGTTAGGTCAACATGAATTACTGATAACACTTAACCAGTTTAACATGATAAATGAAGAGGGTTAAGTTAGCTTGAATTGACTAATGACACTTAACCAATCCAAATTGACGGGAAAGAGAACTAAGTAGTAAACCTTAGTTAAAAGAAGCTAAGTAGTAAACCTTAGTTAAGAAAACAACGATTCTGGAAACTAAGTGGTAAAACTTAGTTAGCAAAACTAAGTAGTAATTCTTAGTATGACACGGGAAGGAGCGAACGTCCGTCTGATTAAAACGAAGGCTCCAACGAATTGGGTTACGAAGCCCGAGGCTTCGAGGGGACTGAGGTTACTCTTGGTATCCCTTTGTAAGGCTGCAGATGATCCTCCTAGGCTCACAGAGGTTAAGGTCTGCGGTAGAAGAACCAAGAGTATGCCTTGGTTGCAAAATATGGCAACCTAAAGACTAGGATGGACCAGCGTGATTCGGTGAGAAACCGGTAGCCCTGTGATAGCAACTCGTCGTCTACCATCCATCTTCAGTCAATCGAGATATGTGAAGCGGAAAGGCGGAGAACTCCAAAAGACCATATACTTGCTATCTAGTTATGGTTGCGGATGGCCATAAGACAGTCTGGCATAGGGGGGCCTGCGTATAGTTCTCATTTTTCAAGGTGTGCCTTTCATTAGTTGAGGGAGGGGTCGAGTGGGACCATAGCCACTGGAATAAAAGCAGACCTTAGCATCTGTATCGGCAGATATCTGAAAGCTCCCGACCGAGTTCTGTGTTTCTTGATTTGCCCTGCCACAGGACTCGGGCCGCACATTACAGGACATGTGCATCTAGACAAGCGATAATGATTCACGATACATGCGTGGGGAAGTATAGGAACATATACCACTCTAGGTAGTGTGTCCTAGACTTGGGGGCATCGTTCGTCAGGTAGCATAATCCCTAGTTGGACTAGGTGGCATAAACCCTGAATCCGAGAAGTGTTCAGCAGATATTGTAGACTCTAGTTGAATCTAGAAGGCACTTGATAGAAAACCCTAGATTAGATCTAGGTAATAAATAATAAATGTATGCCTGAAGGCAACGAAAACTACAGGGATTGGGATCACGTTATCGTTACTAGTTGGAACACTAGTTAGGTGGTGCAAAGATATAGAAACCAGTATAACAAGGAAATAGCAAAGCGGCGAAAGTATTAGAACATATCCAGTTTATCTTATCTTAGCATATCTTGTGTTAATCTTGTCTAATCTTGCCAACCCTATCATCATGGTGTTATCTTGTATTCAGTTAATTCATGTCGCTTTGTTTTTCCATGTTCACATGCTAGAAGTTACTGAACTTACTCAGGCTTTATGTCTGACTCTGTTTTTCTTTCGTCTTCTTTTCTTCCGTTCCCCCCCTCCCCCCCCCCCCCGGTAGTAAAGGAGGGAATAGTATATCTCAGGTTAAGTTGGACTGTCACTCTTTCCAGCTTGAAGATTTGTCGAAGTTTTGCTGGATTCTCTTTTCAGATGCTATGGCTGGCTCTTGCCAAAATTGGGGAATATAAATGTTGTTTTATGATTCTTTATTTTGTAAGACAGATGATACTCTGATATTATAAAGAAATCGTTGTACAAACTATTTTATCAATAAAGTAAATTTTTATTTTCCTCTGTTTAATTTCTGTCTGTCTTTTAATTTATCTGCATCTTTTACCCTAAATGCTCCACAGAACTTAGTGCATTCCCTTTGTGAGTGACACTAACGGATGTGGGGTGTTACACGAGAGGGCTTGGGTTTAAGTGCCTCACTTAGGAGGACTTTTGCCTCACTCGTGAAGCTTTCGGGTCGCTTTACGGAGGACATTTTTTGCTTCACTTGGGAAGCTTTCGCATCGCTCAAGAGAGGACTTTTTGCTTCACTTGGGAAGCTTTCGCCTTGCTCAAGGAAGGACTTTTTGCTTCACTTGGGAAGCTCCTTCCTCGCTCAAGGGAGGACTTTTTGCTTCACTTGGGAATCTTTCACATTTCTCAAGGAAGGACTTTTTGCTTCACTTAGGAAGGTTTTGCCTTGCTCAAGAAAGGACATTTTGCTTCACTTGGAAAGCTTTTTCCTTGCTCATGGGAGGACTTTTTACTTCACTTGGGAAGCTTTCGCCTTGGTCAAGGAAGGAATTTTTGGTTCACTTTGAAAGCTTTTGCTTCGTTCAAGGGAGGATTTTTTTTCTTCACTTGGGAAGCTTTCACTTGGCCCAATGTTCGTGTACAATCCATCTGACTAAACCAGGCGTCAGAGACTTCATTGGCTGCCCCAAGAGAGGTCCCAATGTTCATCTACAATTAAACCGAGTAAACCAGGCACTGGAGACTTCATTGGGAGCCTCGCCTTCGGAGGCCTTTTGTCTTTGCGTTTTATTGTTGCGCTTTTCGCCATTTGACTCTTAGTTAATCCCACTTTCGATCTACAAGGTTGTGCATTACATCCTTGCGTTTGTGTAGAATGATGTTTATGGTACTTGACACTTCTGGTGTCTTTGCCAAGATGTGTTGTAAGGGTCACCAGGTCTTATCGGACTGCAGGCAAGCAAGTGTTCCTTAGATAGCCTGCAATGTCGAATTATATTAAGCAAATTTTGAATTATTTAACAAAAAATTGCAAACATGTGATTGAGATAATTAGGTGCAGACTTCCGTTAATAGAGATGATGTTCAATTACAAAGAATAATCCCTTTTGTATTTGTCAACTCACGAGAACTAAACTGTTCACCCCTGATGGTATCCAATCCCTATTTTGTTAAGAACTTTAGCATAATATATTTGAAAGAGACAAAAGCATCCATTTCCTCCAGAGAGGATTGACCAAAGAAGGCATTGTAGTAGGATGGTTGATCGATAAGAACAAAGAGAGTTTAAAGGTTTGATGGAGCGGAGATAAACCAACTTGGACCAAGAGATTGACATGTCCAACTAGAGTCGATCCCTTGTTGTTGAAGCTAAAGATTGGCTCATTACTTGGTTCTAACTTCTTATCAGAAATTCCCATTTGATCAAAAGCATGCTTAAAGATGTCATTGACAGCACTCCTAGTGTCAACAAGGATCTTAGAACAACAGAGAGTCCAATTTGAGCTATTATCATGAGAGGGTCATTGTGTGGATGAAAGACACCTTCCTTCATCTCTTCCGGCGAAATCACTAGGTTGTGCATCTTGAGAGTGTAAAGGGCATTCTTCAATGTGGTTTCTTCTTGAATGTAGAATATCCCTTTGCGAGCCTACTTTAGGTATCGCTTCCTGACTACTGGGAAATTTCCTGTAGGATGTGGCCTACCATGGATCACACTGATTTGGTTTACGGGTGAGTCTAAGTCCATATATCCTACCTCCATAGTGGCTTCTATTGCATTTGCTGAGATTTTCTGTTGTCCATTCATATGTTGGGCGGATGTTGACTTGTTCAATACAAATTCCTTCAGATGTCCCTCTCCTACGAGCTTCTGAATAATCCCGTCCAAAACCTTGCACCCGTCGGTCTTATGTCCATTTGTTTTGTGATACTCACAATATAATTCCACCAAAACGAGGTTCAGGACAATTCTTGGCTTTGAACGAGATGGGGAAGTTGTTGACCCTTTCGTTTTCCACAGCATACACAAAAGAAATGGGCTTGTAAAGACGACTGCATTGGAATTAGAATCCTTCCATCTTGTCCTTTTCTGATATCCATCAAAACAGAACCTTCCACTTTGAGGCTTTCTACCAAAGCTCGGCTTTCCTTCTTTCCCTTAAGGCCCAAACTTCTTCTTTGTGAAGTACAATTCATCCGTACGAATGAATTTATCAGCCTAAAAGTGGAAGTCTTGCAACTCTTTACAACCATGGATGCATAGTTCCTTCGAGAAAGGAGTGTTCTCAATTAACCCAGGATGCACGTCAATTTGCTTATCACGGTCATTCATGTCCTTTGCCTTCAATGCTTCCACATTGAACTTTTTCAAGTAATCTCCTCGGGACTCCCCTTGCCTCTGCTTGATTTTAGAAATGACTATGTAGTCAACAGTTGGATCCATACAAATGTAAATCTGTGCGAAAAAATCGTAGGCAAACCGCTTCCACGAATATATGGTATTTTCTCTATACTAACGGTATGACTTAAGTTTCTTCTAGCTACAGGGTTACTAGAAAAAATCTGCATTTAACGGCTCTTGAAGCATTATAGAGATCCATTTGACTGTCAAAAGCCATTAGATGATCATAGGGGTCAGTCGTTCCAAGATATTTTATAGTTGGTACCTTCACCCTGGATGGTATTATAGTACTCATGATTTCATCAACGAATGGAGCAACCCTTTCGTTGTGATTAACCTTGTAATCCTAGGTTCTTTTCCCTTTGCTTCCTAACAAATCTATGACGGCCTTGCAAGCAATATATTTGAGATAAGATTACGTATTATCATAATCCACCCTTTTAGGATCATAGCCTTTAGACATAGAGCTTCCAAATTGCTCCTATTCAGATTGATTTACCTGATGATCTATCCCTATTAAATGGGATCTCTTATTCAAAGAGGAAGCTTCCTTAAGCTTATATTTTGATTCAAACTGTTGGATGGGAGCCTTTCTCTTCGGAGATTCATCCACCTATCTCTGGCTAGACTTAGTGACCTTTGAAGTCTTCTGCGCCTGATTAGCATTTACTTAATCTCACATTTCTTGTATCTGTTTCCCCAGAACCATGATCTTAGTGGCATTTTACACCATGTCATTTGGGTTTAGTGGCTGCACAGGGTTGGAAGTTGTTCGTTCCTCGTTGTTGTTTAGATTGAGCGTTAGATCCATGTTTCCTTTAAGGGTTGCATTAGGAGCTGGTTCCTTGTTTCAATCCTCCAATCCTTTTGATTTCATCTTCTCCTACCTCGAAGCAAAAAAGTTTACCAAATTAATTTTAATAGGATAAATACAAAGTTGGAGGTTCAAGCCCTCCTTCTAGCGCCAAAATGTTCACGATATTTTTCGTCAACACCCGAACTAGGATGAACAATGCATATGCTTAGAAGTTTGATGCAAGGGTTTTCTCCTAAGAGAATGAAAACAAGATTGAGAAATGAAAATTCGGCCCCTAAAATGAGACCCCTAGGTTTTATTTATAAATAAATCTTGGCCACTTTTGTTATTGGGCCGGCAGAAGCCCAATGTCGGCCTCTTTTTCCTTTCGTCTCGATTGCTTTGGCTCTGAACCACTCTTTAGGCTTTGTCTATGGTTTTTAAGTTGTCGTTTCTGGCTTTTGAAAGAATCGTCCCGGTCATTAGAACTTCCTTTAGAGGTCAAGCATGTATTCTTTGTATTTGTGCTGAGTCTAGCGGCGCGGATAGCTTTCGGAAGGTTTAGGCTCCCGAATATGGGCTTCCGGTCATGAGCTTCTTGTCTTGCTTATTAATTCCTCACTGAACTTGTCTTCGTGGTTCATGTGGACGGCTACCAGATCCGCCACCCTTGTCGGTATCGACACTAAGAAAATCAGTATGGATAGCTTGTCTCTTTTTGAGCTTTCGGCTTGCCTTTCGGTAGGTTACTGAAGTATGTATCGACCTTCCAGAAGGGTGATTTTGGTACTTTTGTTTGTTAACGTATCGGCATTAAGCAGGTTAATATTGATATCCCTTTCTCTCTTCTTGGTTCCGGGTTGCAGTGTCCCTGATTTTTCTCTTTATTAACTCCTGGTGTTGAATGACTTCTTTTCAGAATTTTCCTGCTGGTTATCTTTCTTCGTGCTAGTTTTGAGGTTCTATATTTGTTGAAAGTTTCAGTTGTCAACCATTCCGGATACTTCTTTTAGGCTTCCGGTTCCACCGTGTGCTTTGCTTTTGCTCATGGATACTCTTCTTCGCTTATGACAGTTCAATACCGCTTCAATGTCAGCCTGTCTCGGTGCTGATTTTGATAGTAACAACTAGTGCGCTAGTGTATTTCATAGATCTTATGAATAGGGTATTCAGAGATCAGTTGAAAATGTTCATGCTTGTGTTCGTGGACGATGTTCTAGTTTTCTCCTGTAAAGAGGAAGAGCATAAGACGCACTTGTGAGTTGTTTTGGAAATCTTGCGAAAGCACCAGCTAAGAGATAAGTTTTCGAAGTGTCACTTCTGGAAGAGCGAAGTGAGATTCTTAGGCCATGTTATTTCTGGAAATGGAATGGCGGTTGATCCTACCAAGGTGGCAGCTATCCAGGATTGGGATAGACCTAAGAATGCGACGGATGTTCGGAGTTTTGTTGGGTCGGCAGGATATTATCATCATTTTATAAAGGATTTCTCCAAGACAACTGCACCATTAATATGATTGACGGAAAATAATCAAGTGTTCGCAAGGGATGTGAAGTGTGATTAGGCTTTTGGAATCTTGAAAGAGAGATTGACAAGTGCTCCTATTTTGACAATTCCAAATGGGAATGAACAGATGGTGGTATACAGCGATGCATGTGGTACTGGACTTAGAGCATTACTAATGTAGAAGGATAGAGTTGTGGCTTATGCGAGTCGAAAGCTGAAGTCGCATGAGAAGAACTATCCGACTCATGATTTGGAGTTGGCAGCGATCGTGTTTTCTTTGAAGATGTGGAGACATTACCTTTTAGGAGTTCGACTCGAGTTGTTTACGGATCACAAATAATTGAAGTATCTTTTCTCCCAAAATGATTTGAATCTTCTATAGCAACGGTGGTTATAGTTTCTAGCATCGTATGGTTTTGGTATAGTCTATGCTCCTGGCAAAGGTAATGCGGTGGAGGTTGCGTTGAGTCGAAGAAACGCAAGTTTGGGAGAGATTTTTTGGAATGGAAGCACCTCAAGTACTTGGTAGGATTTGATTTCAGACTATAGTGTGAGTTGGAACCTGAAATGTTGGAAAGCTCATTGATAAGACTTACTCTCATCGAAAGGTTTGGCATGGGACAAAAACATGATGCAAAGCTTGTCGAGATTATCCGGAAGTTAGAACTAGAGGATAAAGAGTTCAAGATCGATCGAGAAGATTGGCTTCAAAACAAGGACGATTGGTTGTTCCTAATGTTGATGGACCGAGAGATGAGATTCTGAGGGAATGTCATCATTCGAAGTTAACGATTCATCATGGTGGTAATAATATGTATCAGGATATCAAGTGAGCCTACTACAGGGAAGGAATGAAAAGGGATGTCAGAAATTTTATTTCTGAGTGCATGTAATGTCAGTTAGTGAAAGCCAGACAGAAGAAGCCGAGTGGATTGCTTTAGCCATTTGAAGTTCCTACATAGAAGTGGGCATAGATATCAATGGACTTTATAGATGGACTACTTGGAACCAGGGGCCGGAAACGAATGAATTTGGGTCATCGTAGATCGCTTGACCAAAGGTGCAAGATTTATTCATGTCAAATCGACTAGGACAACATTGAAGTTGGTTGAGTTTTATATTAAATGGATAGTTCGATCCCTTGGTATCCCAAAGAGCATCATGAATGATCATGACCCATTTTTCACAAGTGGATTTTGGAAGAGTTTGCAAGAGACTTTAGGAACCGAGTTGTGTTTGTGTATGGCTTATCATCCCCAAACCGTTTTCCAAACTGAGAGGGTTAACTGAGTTTTGGAAGATTTCTTGAGGGCCTGTGTATTGAACTTCATAGGATCATGGGAAGACCATTAAAATTTCGTTGAATTTGCGTACAACAATAGCTACTAGTCGAGCATTAGGATGGCACCATACGAGGCATTGTGTGGTAGACCGTGTAGTTCTCCGCCATGTTGGTTAGAAACTGAAGATAAATTGGTACCTTGGCCAGAGATGATAAGATAGACCTTGGATTGTATCAAGATCATTCGACAACGAATGAAGGTAACCAAACATTGTCAGAAGAGTTACGCTGGTATGTGTCGGAAAGATTTAGAATTCAACGTAGGCGATATGTTTTCATGAATATTTCACCGTTAAAACATGTTGTTCAATTCAGAAGTAAAGGAAAGTTAGCTCCAAGGTTTGTTGGATCGTTTCCAACAATCGAGCGGACCGGAAAGCTCACATATAGATTAGAGCTACCTGACAAGATGTCGAGTATGCATAATGTTTTCCATGTGTCATATCTACGGGAATGTGTGCATGATTCGAATCAGGTGGTATCTCCGGAATAGTACAAAGACCTAGAAGTCGAGTCTATAGATAGATATGACACCTCATAAGAAGCTTCGTGCTATGGGTAATTACACGAAACAAGTTAGGAGGAAGACGGTTAAGCTAGTTAAGGTGCAGTAGAGTGTGGATAACGATGATTGTACACGGGAAACGGAAGAAAGAGTGAAGACGATCTTTCAAGAACTCTTCGTTGGTATGACCTATTAGTGTCGTATCACCTTACACTTTTGTAACTTGAACTATTTGTTAGAATTTTGCATGTTAGGTTAAGGTAATGGATGTATGGCTCGATGGATGCTAGTTTGGATGGTAAAATTGGCTACTTCTGGATGGTACGCATGCAGGATTGTTTTCGGTTGCTTATGTTTGCTTTGAATTTCGGGGCCGAAATTTGTAAGGAGGTGAGAATGTAGCTACCTACATTTTATGTATCGGAGGATAGTAAAATATTTTTATTTATTTCCCTAAGGGTCAGATCATTCTCATATTTTGATATGTTGGTTATGGGGATGTGAGACATGCCCATAATTTTTACCAATTTTGGTTGTGACCAATTTACCCTTATCAGTTTTGTATAGAGCATAACTTTTTATTGGGATTGATTTCATTGGAAAGGAAATGATGTTTTCAAATTTGTAGAGTGATCACATTAAAGATTTGGTTTAGCGGTTTGGAAGGAATCGTTGTTTTAGTGCAGCACAATTTCTGTATAGGTTTGGCTAGTCATTAATGGGCTGAATTGGTATGGCCCATTAGTGGGTTGGATGGAGGCTATAAATAAGGGGATAGAGGGATAAAGAATTGTTTACTTTCTTCGTTCCCTCATTTGGTTGAGCTTGTGATCCTCCTTGCTCAATCAAAAACATTCTTCCTCCATTAAAATTCTTAATCTACGCAAGAAGATTGGAGATTTACATCAAGGAAAGCCAAATGTACATCAAGTGAGGGGAGTTTGCATCAAATTGAGAGGTTTGAAGATCATTCTTCATTGTCCGGATTGGGAATTCAGTGATTTCAAGTTTGTTTGAACATTTTGTGACTGATAAGCATCTCTCACATGGATTCAATCAAGTATATGGGTTATTTGATCTTATTTTCATCATTTACAAGTTGTTTCGCCTAGATCTCCATCATGGTAAGTATATTTTCATTAGAATCACCATAAGATCTAATCTAGAAACTTAAATTGGATAATGCATTTGTTAATTTATGTGTTTATGCAAGTTTAGATCCATTTGTTAACTCATTCATTGTTTTATCGTTTTTTGGTGAATTCATATGGTTATATGATGATTTATTATTGTGCAAATGTGTGTAGATGATTGCTATTGATTTTGGGTTGAAATTGGTCGATCTGAATGAGTTGTTTGCATCGATGTTGTCATCTGGTGATGGATCGGTTGAGATTGGAGAGAGATCGGTCAAGTCTGTAGTTGGGTCATTTTTGATGGGTCGTTTTTTTTGCATGGGTCGTGTGGCCTGGGGAGCACGAAATGAGCTGGGTCGTTCGAAGTAATGAGAAGGGTCGTTGATGATGTGTCATGAGTCCGGTCGTTCAAATGGCTGGGTCATCCAAGAATTTGTGGAGCGGGTCATTTGTGCATGCCCAAGTCATCTAAGGATGATGGGTCGTTGCTCTTAGGTCGGGTCGTCCAGAATTAGTGGGTCGTGTAACTTCGAATCGTTGACATTTCCATAGGTCATCGGCAAAGTGTAGGTCGTTGACTTGAGGGTCATGGGTTATTGAGGCTCTGATGGGTCGTTTGGAAGATGGGTCGCACATGAAGATGGGTCGTTCGAAATGATGGGTTGTGGGTCGTCCAAAGTTAGGTCGTTTGCAATATGTTGGATCGGGCAAAACATACTACAGTGTTTATAAACATTGTAAAAAGAGATTTGAACATTGTGCTTAGTTTTTCATAGAGAAAAGGCTAAAAATGCTGTGAAATGCAAGATCGACCAAACAAAGCATTTTTTCGGGTCAATGATGGTTATAGCTTCGACGCGAATTCAAAATGGAATGTTCGAAGTGTTGTGATGTGTTCATTGATCGGCAAAATTCAATGAATATGCAGACGACTCAAGTGTATTTTGAACTTGTTGATAATGGATGCTTAAGGATGTTCGAGCTTATGGAGAGCCACCAGTAATGACGACTAGAGTTATGGAGGTCGAGGAATTATAATTGTCGTATGTTCTAGCGGACTCAAAGTAGGGGGTATAATAGGGAATCCCAAAAGATCGACTGAATGGTAGTACCCTAGGCAGTCATGATGGCCCTTAAGATATGAGTCACAATGGCGTACTGAGTTTTTGCTAGAACCGGGGTTTCCATTAGCCCTTGACAAAATGGCATAACATATTCAATCGTACAATTAACGATGGTTTCAAAGCAGGATTAGCAGTTACAGCCAGAGTAATGCATGATGATTGTTTGCTTGTATCATCTTGTGTTAATTATTCTACATCGAAGGAGGTATCTCTTGGGTAGCTTGTCTAACGTTGGATTAGGCCTTGGGGCTTGTGCTTGGGGGTGTCGATATCAATTAGGATGGTCTACGCTTGATAACTATTTGCCATGATGTACTGTTTGTTTCAACTTGGTTATTGTAAAGGCTATCACTATCAGATACGGGGAAGACGAGTTTGGGTTCTTCTCTGTTGATGTTGGTAGATTAGTTGACTAATCTGCCTACTCCCATATACTTGTTGATGATGTTAGATAGCTATTTTATCACTCATTAAGAAAGTGGTCTTACTCAAGGTTTTATGTTTGTGTTCATCTGTTGTGGATAGGTAGACTGAGTAGCAGGCGACAGGTAGTAGATCCTTATGAGGACGATGCTGCAAAGGGATGGTGAGCAAAAGGCTAGCGTATTATTTTCTACTATCTACTATTGTTGTTTTCTGCTGTTTGATGTATTCTCTGAGTGGCTTGTAATGAGGCACATTGTACATAATTTGATATTGTATCCAATTTGATGTTTGGATAATTCATATTGATATGAAAATTAAAAATTCTCCTTAATTCTGCTTCACTATTACTGTCTGTTGTATATGTTCTATTATATTTTATCCTTGCATTGTGAGTTATACGACAGGTTCCGCTTGTGTTGTCATACCCTGATGATCCTCCATAGCTTCCTGGCATGTCTTTCAACGCTTTATTTCACTTTCTAAGTGCAGGAGGTTTGGGTGGTCGTCACGGTCCTCATGCTCCTCTTTAAAGATGCACCAAAGTACTAAATGCTAATAACTGCTCTTCATGCATTCTCCTTACTCGATGCAAAGAGTATATGACACTCATTACTTTAGTCACCCAATCAATGGAAGTAGGGATAAGTTAAAAAATCGACAAACTCTGTTAGACTATTGCTACGTCGTAACTTCCAGGAACTATAGCTAGGAACCAACCCAACTCAAAATGTTGACAGATGAAAATGTCAAAAGATTTTGATTCATCCTCGTGTTTTTCCCTAAAAGGCATACCAATGTCCTAATTGTCAATAACTCCTTCGAGTGTGTCCTCCACAGTAGAACTCATCTTAAGACTATCTACATGACTCCCATTTGTAGTTCGTCATGATCCTTGGAATATCCTCAAAGATCATCATTAGTCATAAGATAACATCCTATGTCTTCCCCTCCTTAGATAGTCACATCGATATGACCCATTGTCGTACGTTCTGCATCTCGAAGTTTAGCTTGTCATATTTAAAGTCACCCTTCTTGAAATAGAATTATCATCGATCCAAGATTTCAAAAAATCATCATGTTATGACTATTGAACTAAACCATGTATTGTGATCCTCTTAGCCACTCTAACTCCCTTTGAAGTCATGTTAATCCATGCCAAACCTCCATAGGAGATGCAACTGAGAAGCCAAGGAAGAATCAATGATCGACATCAATCCCTACTTTATAGCTACTTCCAACTTCCTTTTCAAATGTCATGCCGATATGAAACACACCCTGTAGGCAATGTGAATCCTATACTTAGATTCCCCTATTAAACTACCAAGCTAATCTGGAGCCAACCTTTCGAGACGACCTGAATTAAACACCCATGCCAATCTAAGATGGCATGTATTTTGCCAATTCGACTCAAAGAAAACTCCTTTAACAGAACTAAACCTAACTCCTTCAGCTGATCCAAAGGAAATTGCATATACTAATCCCACACTTAACTAAATTTAAAGCCACAAACTCTTGAACTCACATGCTAATCCAATGCAAACTTATTCGACCGATCTGGAGCAAGGATATTGTACCAATTTTGTAACACACCATAAAATAAACCTAAAATAGACATAAGGTAATTTAATTAAAAATAAATAGTAATAATCAATAGTATGTTAATGGGCTAAAAAATGGAATTTTGAGTGATTCAGAATTGGGCACTAAAAGGATTTCTTTTGCGTTTGTGGCAAGATTTTATCCATTTTCATATTTTATTTACTGAAAACGAAATCCATATGTAAAAGATATTAATAAAACAAGTTGTGCGTAAAAAGTTAACCAATATATGTCGTAATTTGGTTATCTCTTCGTTAGTGGCAACCGTGACAACCTCTCTTTCTTCATCATCTACATCCTCAGCTTTCGATATCGCCATCCCTCCTCTTCCCTCTCGTAATTCTCCATTTATGCCCCCTGATTGACCACCCTCTCGAGTTAATTCCGCTACTGCAAACCCCTCTTTGGAAAATCTTGGATCCAGATCCAATAATGCTCCTTATAATTTGGAGGGGCCTCCTAATTCTGATAACCACAATTCATCTAAAGCCTCCTTCCCACATTTCACGAAAATGGACAATGCTTCGCTTTTCAATTCTTTGTCGAGGACCGTAGGTGTTTTCAAACCTCAACATTTTGAAATTCCCTGGGTTGGAATACCAAAAAAGATTCCAGAAATTGTCAAGAAAGAAGGCTTGAAGTATTAGAGATATTTCTTGGTAGGGTTCTTTTTGGACGGTATAACAACCCGCATTTTACGTATCGGAAGATCGTAAAATATTTTTATTTTATTCCCTGAGGGTTGGATCAATCTCATATTTTAATATGTTGCTTATGGGGATGTGAGACATATCCATAATTTTTACCAATTTTGTTTATGATGATTTTGCCTATGTCAGTCTTGCATAGGGAATAACTTTTTGTTATATATGACGTAGTTGTATACACAATTATATGATTTTTGTTTGATGATAACAAGCAAATAAATATTTTTTTAAATGTGTTTGTTACTGTAATGTTTTCATATATCATCACAGATAGGAATATAATATTTATATTCAAATAAAATACAACTATACAGACATTCATATATTTATACAGTATTTTGTTTAAATATAATATTTTATTTCAACTTTCAAACAGCACAGTTTTACAACTCCACTATTTGTACACTTAACTAATATTTCACATTTCATATACATTCACAGAATATTGTACTCGTAAATAAATTGAATACAATAGACAAATTTGTTTGAACATAATAAAATTTTATTTCAATCAAAATTGTTTATTACAAATATCAGTGCAATTTTTCCCATTTTTGCACATTTGTTCCTCACTACAACGCTCATCACTCTAGTATACAGTCATTGCCTCACTACAGCATTTCATTCATTCACATTGCAATTATGGCACACACAAAAAAAGAGGAGGAAAAACATTTTTTCTGTCCAAGTAGCCCACAATGATACCAATACAAATCAGCATGCCAAAGAACAAAGCAAGAAGCCAGGTATGCAAGCAGGTGTCAAGATAGTTTTTTGGCAAAGAAATTAAATTTCCATTCGTGTTTACTAATTTATCACAAGTGCAAATCATGTATACATGCAAGAAAGGAAGGAAAAATTTTCCATTATTATTCACTATTTTGAATAATTGGAAACAAATTCAAGTCTGCATACTGTCTTACACATATGAAGATTGACAACAGTGTAATAAGAAAAATAAGAATTTATTTCAAGAATTCAGCATGGAAGATAATTTTGGAAATATATGTTTTTTTTCAAATGGCATGAATCAGGCAAGTTAAAGAGCTCAAGCATACTCAAGTGTCATAAGTCAAGTACATAAATGAGGCAGGTTCATGTAAATAATTCAATGCTTGAATTGTTGCAAGAAAAAAAATGCATGGAGACTTAAATGCCCACAAAATTAGGAAAACAATTCAAGAAATCAGCAAATCTCAATTCAATGTTTTTGAAGCAAGGATCAAGATTTCATCATGTAGTACATGAAGGCAATTTTTTTTACATGTACTCTAGAATTTAAAAGGAATTTTCTTTTAATTGTTTTCTGATGAAATTAATGCGAGAAATCACAATTCATGTTTGGCAAGCTTATATTTCCAGTTTTGCAGCAATCAAATATAGAAAATCAAATCATGTATGGATTCTTTCAGCAGTGCAAAATCAGGCATCTCTACATTTTCAGGTTTGATCAAGCATTTTGTTTCTGAAATGAAGCAAGCACTTTTTGGCAAGTGCTCATGGCAAAACAGGAATGTTAAACATGCAAGTCATTATGGCATATGTGCAAATCAACAAGTGTTACACAAAACAGGAAATGATTCATTTTCAAAATACAGTTTTCTATTATGGAGCTATTGGTAACATGCTAAGTCTTTTTGGAAGGGTTGATCATAGACTGGTCAATGGTTTCAAATTAGAAAAGGGTGCGTTTTTTACAGGTCCCTGTTATACTTTCAAAATAGAAAAAAAACCCGGTCATAAACTTATTGTAAATTAGGTCCCTATTTTCTGAAAATTCATCAAAAAAAAAAATCATGTAAATTCGTATTTAAATAAAACATGTAAACGCTAAAAAATTCAGAACAAAAAATCATCAAACAAGGCGTCAAAAATCAAAAAAATAGAAAAAAAAACGAAATTTCCAGTTAAATGCATAATAGTATGCACATATATCACTTTCCTGCATACATCCGTGCATATTTTTCACTACATACATCTTCGTTGATTTTTATTCATGCAAATAAATGCATACATGTGCGTAAAAATTTCAAATACTTGCATACATTTGTGCAGGTTTATTTTCAGATTTTAATCTGAAAACAGCTTACGGAAAGTTGCATACATATATGCAATTATCAGTAATATTTGCATAAATGTATGCAACTATTTTTTTTTCGATTTCCGTAGATTCCTGACATTATTTCCATATTTTAGATATTTTTTTTTATGAACGTACGCACATTTTTTAAAAAAAATACAAAAAGGCGGAAAAAATAAAATAGGGGGCGGGTTTAAAATTTTTCAGAACTTTGTTTTTTTTTTTTATAAATTAGGTCCCTACTTTTTATCCTATAAAAATGTTGCACACATGTGTGCATTTTTTTGAGAAATTTGCACATTTGGATGCAAATAAAAATGAACTGAAAAATTATGTTAAATCTATCCGCTGGAAGAACTGCAACAATTGCATATATGCATGCAATAAAATCAAAAAGGTGCATAATATTATGCATTTAACTGCAGTTTTTTCTGTTTTTTTGCTGTTTTCTTCTTTCTGACATTATTTTTGTTGTTTTTTGAACTGAATTTTTTTTATAATGCGTAATATATTTTATTACTAATTTACGATTATTTTTTATTTTTTTTAATTATTATTTTATAAGTTTTGAAAACAGGGACCTAATTTACAATAAGTTTATGACCGGATGTGAGCCTAATTAAGTTTCAAAATAGAGATGTGAGCCTAATTTTATATTTAACATTTTTTTGTGAATCAAGAAATTTATTCCTGTCTTGGCAATCATTCAACTGTAACTCAATTAAATGCTTTCCCTTGTTCAAAAAAACTGATTGTGCATTCTTGGAGAGAAATTGCTTTCTTGCCAAACATGGTTTCTTGTGATTTCCTGATATGTTGCATTGTTCGAATTTCTTGGTTTCTAAAAAAAAAATTAAATGCTTTCCCAAAAGACCTGCATTGATTTCATGCCATAAATGTGTTCATTTCTGGAAATGGAATATCTTGGTTTCTAAAAACATTAAAAGCATTCCTTATGTGAATTTGAGTCACAGTTGAATGATTGCCAAGACAGGAATAGATTTCTTGATTCACAAAAAAATGTTAAATATAAATTTTCTAATTTGAAACCATTGAACAGTCTATGGTCAACACTTTCCAAAAAGACTTAGCATGTTACCAATAGCTTCATACTAGAAAAGTGTATTTTGAAAATGAATCATTTCCTGTTTTGTGTAACACTTGCTGATTTGCACATATGCCATAATGACTTGCATGTTCAACATTCCTGTTTTGCCATGAGCACTTGCCAAAAAGTGCTTGCTTCATTTCAGAAACAAAATGCTTGATCAAATCTAAAAATGTAGAGATGCCTAATTTTGCACTGCTGAAAGAATCCATACATGATTTGATTTTTTGGATTTCATTGCTGCAAAACTGGAAATATAAGCTTGCCAAACATGAATTGTGATTTCTCCCATTAATTTCATCAGAAAACAATTAAAAGAAAATTCCTTTTAAATTCTGGAATACATGTAAAAAAAATTGACTTCATGTACTACATGATGAAATCTTGATCCTTGCTTCAAAAATATTGAATTGAGATTTGCTGATTTCTTGAATTGTTTTCCTGATTTTGTGGGCATTCAAGTCTCCTTTTCTTGCAATAATTCAAGCATTAAATTGTTTACATGAACTTGCCTCATTTATGTACTTGACTTTTGACACTTGAGTATACTTGAGCTCTTTTACTTGCTTGATTCATGCCATTTGAAAAAAACATATATTTCCAAAATTGTCTTCCATGCCGAATTCTTGAAGTAAATTCTTATTTTTTTCATTACAGTTGTCAGTCTTCACATGTGTAAGACAGTATGCAGACTTGAATTTGTTTCCAATTATTCAAAATAGTGAATAATAATGGAAAAATTTTCCTTCCTATCTTGCTTGTATACATGATTTGCACTTGTGATAAATTAGTAAATCACGAAAGGAAATTTAATTTCTTTGCCCAAAAACTATCATGACACCTGCTTGCATACCTGGCTTCTTGCTTTGTTCTTTGGCATGCTGATTTGTATTGGTATCATTGTGGGCTACTTGGACAGAAAAAATGTTTTTCCTCCTCTTTTTTTGTGTGTGCCTTAATTGCAATGTGAATGAATGAAATGCTATAGTGAGGCAATGACTGTAAACTAGAGTGATGAGCTTTGTTATGAGGAACAAATGTACAAAAATGAGAAAAATTGTACTGATATTTGTAATAAACAAATTTGATTAAAATAAAATTTTATTATGTTCAAACAAATTTGTCTATCATATTCAATTTATTTATGAGTAAAGTATTCTGTGAATGTAAATGAAATGTGAAATACTAGTGAAGTGTACAAATAGTGGAGTTCTAAAACTTTACTGTTTGAAAGTTGAAATAAAAATTATATTTAAACAAAATACTGTGTAAATATCTAAATGTCTGTATAGTTGTATTTTATTTGAATATAAATATTATATTCCTTTTTGTGATGATATATGAAAACAATACAGTAACAAACACATTTAAAAAATATATTTATTTGCTTGTTATCATCAAACAAAAATCATATAATTGTATATACAACTACATCATATACAACAATCTCCCCCATTTGATGATCACAAACAAATAAAATATTTTGAGCACAATAAATGTGTTTGACAGTGAATATTGAACTCCCCCAATTTTTTAGCTCCCTCTACAATAGAAACTCCCACTATAACTGTGCATGAGTGAAATGAATGAATAGTATTGAATTTTCAAAATTAAAAATATTAATAAAATATTCACTCATAAATCAAAATCTCAATCTATTCTCCCTATTTTGTTATCATCAAAAGGATTCAGAATTTAAAATATAAATGAAAACTGACTAAAAATATAATTTCAGCTTACGAGGAAGAACGGTCATCATAAATCTCAGTCAGTCAAACAAAAATCATAATAAACCAAGAATAGGTGGCATATTTCACACTGTAGAGAATAATGGATTTACGAAGAATTTTATAAAAATGGAGAGAGTTAAAAAAATGAGTTCCAATTATTTTCCAAAAGAATTTTATAAAAATGAGGCACAAAAACAGTGATGGATTTGGACTGTAGTTAATAATTCAATTTAAGTGACAAAATTGAATAATACGTCATAAAATATTAACACATTTCACAGGTTAGAAGATGGATTGATAAGATGTTTTTTTTAAAAACACCAAAGAGAATTTCATATTAATTTCAATTTAGCATATTATTTCCTTTTCTTTTATTTTTTATTTGAGAGCATACTGACCACGCATAACCAAAGCTTGGATTTTTAAATGAGGTCAGTCGCAACTTAAATTATAAGTTGTTCCTTAACCATGCATGACCGAAGCTTGGATTTTTAAATGAGGTTAGAGACACACTTATGTATTAATTATATATTTATCGTTTTCAGCTTCAAAATAGAAAAAACTCCTCGGTATATAAAACCAATATATGGATGATAGAGGATGGGGTAGGTACAGAAATAGACTGTGAAATAAATTTCTAAATTAATTATATTATGAAATATGATCAACTATACCGAGATCATTGAAAATTTTCAATTGTCACTAATTCTGAAAAATAACATAGTCCCATTTCTATCACAAATATTTCCACCATTTATTCAAAAAGATTTTAAAGCATATTAACTCTCCATATTATTATAAAATCATAATGGATGTCATAAGGATGGTAGATAATGAAGATGGTCGTGAAATAATTGCTAATTCAAAGATATTATAATAATTGTTCAACCATCATGAAAATCTAAATAAAATCTCCTCTTCTTGTGAAATATATTGCAGTCACAATTCATCACAATTTCAAAATCTAATAATAATTTTGATGAATTATAAATACAGTTCAATTTGGATATTGATTTCAATTTCTGAATGAATAATCAATAAATAATTTTCAAACTGAAAATCAATAACAAGAGGGATATGAAGATCTATACAAGACATGAGGGATTAATAAATATATACATGATGAGAATAAACAAATCAACACTTCTAAACTAATATCACTTAATATCTCTATTAATGAGGATTGTAACAAGACACTGGATACAAATAAGGATATTCTAGACAGCAAAAACCATACATTAAGCCCTAGCAGACAATTAACAAATCAGGCACAATAATTTCATCTGTCTGAGCATGGTATATATTTGATACCAAAACAAGCAGTCACCAAAAAATATTTTCCCGAACAATATCTAAGTAGCACAAAAATCATTTTCGAAGCAGGCTTGTCAAGGAGATGTTTCAAAGATATTTCAGACGGTTAAAGAATGGTTCATGATCCAAGACTAAATATATGGTTTATTTTAAATCATTTGAAGGGATATGAAAAGCTCGAGATTCAAGGAATCAGTCACACCAAATTATAAATTTCAGTTCCAAGATTTGTGTGAGATTCAGTAAATCAATAATTTCAAATGATTTTAAATAAAAAAATATTTAAATCAAATAACCATGAAATGACAGTAAGTTTCATGACCTGTATTTCAAAAGAATTTTCACAATTTTTCTGACAAGCACAAGAGTAATTTACATCAAGATTGAGTAATAATTCATCATCCAAAAAAAATGGTTTATTCGAAATCATTTGAATAAATGTAAGTCATGAGATACAATGAATCAATCACAAAGAATAAATAATTTCAGATCTAAGAGGTGTATAAGATTCAAAATATCAAAAGTTTCAAATGATCTCAAACAAACAAATAATCTAAGCCAGATGATCATGAATGACAGTGAATTTCAAGATGTAAACAATGTGATTCAAGACGTTCAAAATTTCCAAGCCAATCTGAAAATCAATGAAATTATCACAACTGATAAATAGCAGAGTGCTGTAATGAGTATAATATTTTAAGCTTTTCTAAAATGATTTAGAAGAAACTCAAAACAGCAGATTTGAGTGAAATCAATTGTTTTTCAGATCTTCAAAAATTTAGAATTCAAATTAACAGTGTTCAAGATACGACAAGAATACATCAACGCTGTTATGAATTTAGAAATCAGAAAGATAAACTTCAAAACAACTGCAGATATTTACAAGATTAAATTTAAGATCTGGAAATAATTCAAACATCAGAGTTCTATTCAAATAAAGCGAATTTCGACAAGATCATGAGAAATGCAATTGGAAGTAAAGAAAGCCCAAGAAGTTACAGTGATATGACAGTGATAAATCAAAAATAGAAAAAAACTAAAGGGGAAGAAGAAGGAATACACAAAAAGAAACAAATATTTACAAAGTTGAGTTTAGAGATCATACCTGGAATCGATGTAAACCAGAATCTCTAACTCATCAGATGTGGCTAAGGAACTGTGAATGATTCTGTAATATGTAGCAGTTTGAATCCAGTTTTTTTTAGCAATGCGGTTCTTCAGCCTCCTTCGGTACCTAACTATTAAGAGGATTGAGTGGTCTAACAAAAGTAGTAAAACCACTCACAGTTGTATTCACATCTTTCGAAACCCAAACTTGTTTGTATAACAATCCATTTGAATTTACCTTTGTACCCTTTGGAACCCAAATCTGTTTGAATTTAATGAAGTTTGTTTTATTTCTTTTTGGGATCTAGGATAGTTTTGATGGATTATTATAAAACGATTTCTCATCACGATTTTGATTCCAAGATCCTTTGAAATTTTCAAATTTCAAATTTTCAAAGCATTTTGAAGGATTTTTCAGATCATTTGAATTTTGTTTTCCAAAAACATCATTTTCCCAAAACCAAGACCTTACTTATTTTCAGAAGAAAGTTGGTTTTGCAACAACATATTCAAAGATTTCTCACCGTTAGAAAATTTAGCCAAAGTTGTCTCAAGTTGTTGAATTTAAACTTAAAATCACCATTTTCTTGCATTAGATCTAAACAACAGTTTTTAGTGATCTTACTCTTTTCAAAATCAGTTTTCAAAACCAAATTTTCATCACTAAGCAATTTAATTTTTGTTTGGGACTTAGCAATTTAAAATTCAAAACGTTTTCGAATCTCATATTCAAATTTCTTGTTCAATCTCACATTCTAGCTCATTCAGAATAGACTCAGTTTTCGACAAGCTTTGTTTTTTTAGCAAAAATTTATTTGGAATTTTTAGTCGTCTTAAAATTTTCAAATTCTTTTTGCAAATAATTGTTTGTGCTTTTAAGCTCTATCTTGTTCTCTTTTAAAATCAGATTTTCATTCTCAAGTTTCTAAATATTTTTATTTTGATGAACAAGATTATTTTTCAAATTTAAACAATTTTTGCAATTAAAATTTGAAGACTTCTTAACATTTTTGAGTTTTGATTCCAAAAGATTAATTTTGCAGATCAACTTAAGCTTCTCAGATTTCAGAAATTTATTTTTAGATTTTAGATTCTCAACAGATTCAGTTAAACCATTTAAACGATGAGTTAAATCTTTATAAGAAATATTTCCTGTTGAGTCTCCATCTGAATTTCCATCTATACTACCTGTTAAGCACAAATCTGAAGTTGAGTTGACTTTTTGGGGTTTTGAGCAGTTGTCAGCTTTTCCATACAGCGCATTGAGAGTCTGCTAGATTTCCTGCGCAGTTAAACAATGGGAAATAAGGCTATATTGTAAATAATCAATATAAGAATATAAAATATGAGTAACGCATAAATTAAATTCAATATCAACACTATTTACAATATCATACCCATTTATAATACTATTCCAACATTTAATATCAATAGATTTTAAATAGGATTTCATTTCTGATTTCCAATTTAAAAAATCTATGCCGTTAAAAATAGATGGAATACGACTGGACTGACTCTCTATGGACTGACAACAAGGGTTAACCATGACTCTAGAGTTAAAAAAAAATACCTGCTCTGGTACCACTTGTTGGATCTTGATTAACCCTAGAGGGGGGGCGAATAGGGTTTATTTAAAATTAAGCGAGATATTAAAAAAATCAGATCACAGAATGCAACAAAAATAAAAATCAAAAAAGAAATAACACACAGAGATACCCAGCTTCGGCAAGTTCTATATATATATTTCCAGATACTACAGTATAATATTTGGCAAGGTATTCATAACCATCAATCACGCAAGCTATTTCAAAGCAAAGAAATTCAAATTCAACCGAGAATGTCAAAAGAGGAAATTTTACTCAAATCGGCCAGGTCATATTCATGTGAAGTCGGAGACATGTATTTGGGGATTGAAAAATCCTATAAATACCACACCACATCATCATAGGCAGATTATCGAAATAAAAAAAAACATCACAATTTCGAATTCAAAAATTCAGAAATACTTACATTTTTTCTTTCTGAAATTTTGATCATCGACAACGTCTGCCCAAATCAATCAAAGGAGCAAGCTACTGGAGATAGAAGCCACAAGCAAATAAAATCAATTCCTTTAATCGCGATCTGATTTTGGGAGAAAAAGAAGAAAACCTAATTTGTGTTTAAGGGACGACAGCCATTCTTATTTTTCCAGAGAATCGGGAAAAAGAGGCTAAGGGTTCACAAAGGAGTAATTAGACCGGGCCTTTTAGTTTTGACCTAGCCTATTTAATTTAAAGGGAAGGTTTTTTTGTTATTTTTCTATTGTGTTTTATTTTGTATTGTTTTTGTTGTAAATTGAATTGTAATTGTCCAAGTAGATTCTAGAGTCTGTAAAATTCTAGGGGAATCCAGTAAGGGTGTTAACTGGCAGTTTACTAGCGTTTGTAAAACTGGGGGAAATTTGGTTTAGGGGATATAGACCAGTCTAGAGTTTTGAGCGTAGGGTTAGAATAGGAGCAAGGGGTTCACAAGTTTACATGGTCTTGTAAGCGGGATCTATTCTATCACCTAGTAGAAACTTTAGGAATGCAGCAATAGGCAGAGTCTTGCTGAAGCCGGGTATCTCTATTTGTTATTTCCTTTTTTGCTTTTTATTTTTCCTGCATTCTGTGATCTGATTTTTTATATATCTCGCTTAATTTTCAATAAACCCTATTCACCCCCTCTAGGGTTAATCTAGATCCAACACTTTTGACTCAGGTCAAATCAGGTGGTAAGACCTGTGCCATTGGAAAGGAAATAATGATTCCCTTTATGCAGAGTGGTTACATTAAGGATTTGGCTCAAAGGTTTGGGAGGAATCACTGTTTTAAGGTTTTTCAGTTGGTTGTTCAGGTTTTGGAGCCTAATGGGCTGATTTGGAGAGGCTCATTAGTGGGTTGGTGGAATACTATTAATAGGGGGTGGGAGAGGTATGGGAAATAATTTACTTCCTCATTCACTCGTTTGGTGGCCTTGTGTTCCTCCTTCCTCTGACACCTTTCCACCATTAAAAATAAATCAAAATCTAAGGAGGCAAATCATAGATCTACACCATTGGAGGCTATATCTACATCAATTGATGCGAGAATTCATCAGATCAAGGGGTTTGGTGCGAAGTGCTTACTGTCCGGAATCTTATTACATTGATTTTAGCTTATTTTGGAGAATGGTGAGTGATTTGCATCTCTCACATGGATTTAATGAAGTATATGGAGGTCTGATCATGTTTTTCATCTAATTTAAGTGTTTTACCATAGATCTACACCTTGTTAAGTCCATTTTTATATGAATCACCTTATAATCAAATTTTGCTATATTAAAACCGGTAATTTATAGGCTTTTATGATTAGGAAAGTTAGATACAACGTTTTTGTTCATATGTTTATTCTTAATGGTTTAGATGGAATTTGCATCATTTTGGTGATAATCGTCGTATTCATGTTGTTAGCAATCTTATGACATGTTTATGATTGTACTCGGTAAATTGGTTGAGCAAGTTTTGTCGATTTGGTCGATTAGAGAAGTTTTGGTCGAGAATGGGCTCGAGTTGGAGATTGCAGGTTTTGGGTCGCACACGGCGGTCGGTCACGCACTCTGTTCGCGCATGTCTTGGGGAACAAGTCGGGTTCTGGTCGGTCGGAGGATTCTGCCTTAGTGAGCAAGTCAGACCTAGTCGGTCGAGCATGGAGCATGTTAGACCTCGTCGGTCGAGAAGGTTAGAGAATCTGGTTTGGAATTTTAGTTTTGAAGGGAAAGTGGACAGGTCGGTCGCTCCTAGATGACAGGATCGGTCATTCCTGAGTTGTGGGGTCGTTCTGGATATCAAGAGGTGAAGGTCTTAGATAAAAGGCTGGATAAGGAGGGTCGGTCGTACCCAGGTGGTTTGGGTCGGTCGTGCATAAGAATGTTGGTCGGTCAGTCCTTGCCTGGTCAATCGGTCATGAAGATGGAATGATGAAGCATGTTGGGCCGGTCGCTCCTAGTTGTATGGGTCGGTCGGTCGTGTGGATGCTGATCAGTTGAGCGGAGCTAATTGGTCAGTCCTATCTTGGCGGTTGCGATGAACTTTCAGCAGCGCTTTTAAACGCTGTGGTGGATGGTATACGTGTTATGGTTGATTTTTCCTTAGCAAATAAATGTGGGGCTATGGATTTTTTCGGGCCTTATGGTTGATATTTTCTTTGGTTCGAGAGTGGCGATAAATTCGAGTGACTTCAATGGGGGATATCAAAGTGGGGTGATGTGTACGTTGCTAGTCATAGCGCAACGGGTGAAACTAACTCAAATGTGATCTGAGTTAGGTGATAATGGTGGGATAATCGCTGATAATGACGACGAGAGACACTGGAGGCTGAGAGATTATCATTGTTGTAGGTTCTAGCGGGCTCAAAGCAGGGGTTACACGATTTCGTCGTATGATCGAGTACCCTGGTTTTCGTTGTATGGCCTAGACACATTTCGTTGTATGGTGTGTGGGGTTTTAGTTAGAACCAGGGTTCACCATTGACCCTTAACGGATGGCAAATTGTTTGGCCGGTCATACAATTAACGGTGGTATCAAAGCAAGGTTGGCGGTGACAGCCAAAGTCAGTCACGGACATTTGAATGCTTGTTGGGATAATGGTTGAGTTGCTATTGCTATGTATAAATGGTTGTTCTGGTTGCCATAGCTAAACTGTTATTCATTTGGATGTTTCAGATCGTAAAGGCTATAACTGTCAGGTGTGGGGAAAGCAGTTGTGAGTTCTTCTCTGGAGCTGGTAGATTAGCTCGTTTATTTACCTATTCTCATATACTTTATTGATGAAGTTGATAGTTGTTTTATTGCTCACTAAGACTTTTGTCTCACTCAAGGTTTTATTTTTCCCTCTTATTACCTTGGGTTGCTCATCCGATTGTTTGGATGAGCAAACTGAGTAGCAAGTGATAGGTGATAGCCTGGTGAGACGGCTTTGCTAATCGATGGCGAGCTGGAGGCATACATACCAGTTTTATCACTATATATATTTGGATTTCCTCTGTTTGTTATTTTCTCTGAGTTCTGTAGTGAGGAGAATTGTATAAACACTATTACTGTTATCCACATGTATGGGAATTACTTTCTAGTTGTCATGAAAGTTTAGTGTTTTTACTTCACTATCACTACCTGTTGTATATGTTCTATTATACTTTATCCTTGCGTTGTGAGTTTACGACAGGCTCCGATGATATTTGCCTACCCTGATGATCATCCATAGTTGTCGTGCACATCTTTCAACGCATTATTCCTCTTGTATGGTGCAGGGATTATGAGTGATCATCATAGTTGGTATCGAAGCTTAGGTTATCGATTTTAGCCAAAGTTCTAAGACGTAATTACGTATGAGAGACGTACTTGTAGATTTCCGTTGGATGCTTATGATATATATATTAACATATATAGTAGTAGTGGTTGTATCACTTTAGTAATTTTTTCTTGGAAGTAGCTAATTATTCTAAATTTCAGAATTAGAATGAGTAGATGACCATCAAGACATACTGCTAGGGGTGCTAATACTGGAGGGGGAAATGGTGGTGAACCAGACTGCCCCACCATGTTTGAGGCCATGATGGAGGAATTCATGCGAAGGGTGCCCCGCTCCAGTGGCAACCACAGTAGATGTATGTGTTCATTTGCCTAGGATTGTGGATTTTGCAAAGTTTAGTAAGGACTTTACATCTCTAAGAGGAAAACCATTCAAAGGAACTAAGCCGGCTGAAGAGGTTCATAGGTGGATGGATTATAGTGTCTGAACTTTGGGGACTTGGGGTTGGATAATGCAAATAATAGGAAGCTTGCATCAAGGCAGCTACAGGACATGGCCATGGAATGCTGGAATTCAGTTACACTTGAAACTCTAGAGGAATAGATTTCATGGGAACAGTTCCAAGCTATGTTTGAAAACAAATTCATTTCCATGGCTCAGAAATCTGTTCTCTTCAAGAAATTTGTAGAATTGAATCAGAATGGCAGACCAGTGTTAGATTACATTTCTGATTTCGAGGCCTTGTCCAAATATGCTCGTTCATACATTGATACTCCTTACCAGAAGAACGAGAAGTTTGTCATGGGTCTTGATACCTATATTGGGAGGCCGCTGGTGAATCATCTTGACGATCCATTTGAGAAGCTTGTGGAAAAAGTTGTTTGCCATGAGAGCTTATTTCCTAAGGAAGCAAATGTTGCCACTGCAAGCTTAGAAACCACAGTATGGCGGTAATAATAAGATAAGGAAGCAGCAGCAACAGAAAGGAAATGATGGTAAAAAAAAAGTAGAAAAGCGGGGGACTTGCTATAACTACTGGCAGAAGGGCCATTATTCCAAGGATTGTAAAAATCCAAAAGCTGATAAAGGTGCTTCAAGTGGAAAGACAAGGCATGAAAAGAAGGATTGTCCGGAATCAGCTCAAGGGAAATAAGTGGTTAAGGCTTATGCTTTAGTGGCAATAGCATCTTCTTCAAGAGCTCCTACTGCAGAGGAGAAGGGAAAGGGTGTCATGGTGCAAGGTACTTTTTTTGTTAATGGTATTTCAGTTCGCGTGCTTTTTGATACTGAAGCATCACATTCATTCATTTGCAATGAGCTTGTGTGTCGTTTGGGTTTGGAACCCGAGATTTGTGATATACCTTTCGTAATGACTAATCTAGTTGGGGGTTCGTCAAATCTCTGCGTGATTTGTCATGGTCTAGTGTTGTTGAGTCATGGTTGCTCTTTTGTGTGTGATTGTTTTGTTCTTAACTTCGCTGGGTTTGGGATCATCTTGGGCATGGATTCGCTCAAGAGGTATGCGGCAAGGGTGAATTGCGAGAAGCTAGAGGTGAGGTGAGAGTCGGGATGTGGAAGGGTGAAAGGTGTTGATAAGGTGTAAGCAATGAAGAGGGTGTCTTCGTTAGCTATCTATATTCGCTTGTGATTCGGCAAGAAGACTTGTCATCTGTGCTGATCGCTATGAGTATGAGGATGCCTTTGATGTTCAAATGGTTGCCGCCGCACCGTGACATCGAGTTTAGGATCGATTTGGTCGAGGGAGCTAGAACAATCGTTATGCCTCTTAGACTGATGGTGCCTAAGTAACAAGGAGAGTTGGAGTGCAAGTTCATGACCTTCTAGGAAAGGGATTCATTCGAAGAAGTGTTTCTGAATGGGGTGCACTAGCCATGTTTGCAACCAAGGCAGATGGCTCGTTAAGATTGTGTGTGGACTATCATGAGATGAAAAAGGTGTCAAAAAAGAACAAGTATTTGTTGCCAAGGATATATGACTTATTAATCAACTTCACGAAGCCGAAGTGTTTTCTCAAATGGATTTGGCAACAGGATTTCACCAGTTGAGGGTGGCAAAGGATAGTGTGCCAAAGACTGCTTTTAAGATACCGTCTTGTTTCTTCGAATGGTTGGTAATGCTATTCGGGTTGACTAACGTGCCAGCGAATTTTGTGGATTTATGAATAGGGTTTTCTGAGATCAGTTGAGTAAGTTCGTACTTGTGTTCATGGATGACGTTCTATTTTATTCGCAGAATAAGGAGGAGCACAAGACGTACTTGAGGATCGTGTTGGAAATATTATGGAAGCATCAGTAGAGAGCCAAGTTTTCCAAGTGTCACTTCTGGAAGAATGAAGTGAGATTATTAGGCTATGTAGTTTCTGGAAATGTGGTAGCAGTTGACCCCACTAAAGTGGCAGCAATTGTAACACCCCACATCCGTTAAGGTCCCTCACAAAGGGAATGCCTTTACTTCAATGGAGCATTATGGGTATTGGAACAGAAATATTGAAAGACAGACATATATAAAATAGCGGAAGGTAAAGTAGAAGTACTTCAAATCATTTGTTAAATATAATTGTTTACAGTAAAATCCCATCAACTTCCAATACCCAATTTCATGGCTAAAATATCTGTCATGCTCAAAAACAAAGAAGCATAAAAATAAATTGTAGCATTCCCCAATAAAGCAAAGCAAGCCATAGCCAAGAGAGATCTAAGCCGTACATGAAAAAGCCTGGGAGCTTGGTAACATTCGAACTAAGCTGTATTCCCACCCTGCGAACCAGGGGGGAACGGAAGAAAAAGAGGCGAAACAAAACGGGTCAGTCATAAAGACTGAGTAAATCCTAGTGACTTTCAGCATAAAAACAGGTAAAGATAACATGGCACAAATAAAATGAAAGTAAACATTAGCATGATGACAAGATAAGCTACAGGCACGATAACTAAGAATAACATCATATGATTTTTGTCAAGTATAACATCGCAAGGTTCCCATTCAAGATAAACTAAGTATAATTTCACAAGATTTCTATCAAGCATCGCAAGATTTATCTACTTCACCATTAAAATATTTCTATGATATCTATTTGCTCTGCACCACCCATACTAGTATCCCAACCCGTGTCATGCATTGACTATAAAATGATCCCTTGCCCAATGTCATGAAATGACCCATTAGTTGGTCCCACGAAACGATCTATTAGTCGATCGGCTCCCTACAAGTCCAAGCTCGTTCATGTGTATGTGTCAGACGGCCCTATCACGAATGTAGTTACCTGTGCTAGGTCCACCATAGGGTGTATCAAGCCCTAGGGTGCCAACCACCGACACGAATCAAGCATGCACAGTGTAAACCTACTGATGCCCAATGCCTGCTTTTTCAACTCCGGACTATGTGCACGACCATAGTCCGCCTGAACCTACACTGGCGCACCAACTCAGCCATTGTTCTGGTCACTTACAATTAGCCCAGTAATCGTGCCCTACCCTGCCTAGTTCCAGGGTACCATGATACATCTAAGTAGGTTACTGCTGAAATGGACCGCGTAACTAGGGTTTCCGTCCAATGGGTTAAGTGTTGTCATTTAAATTCGTGACTTAACCCTTATCAGTCTAGCATGTCAAGTTAGTTAAGTGTTGTCATTCAAGTTCATGACTTAACCCGCCTACGTATCTTGTCAAATTGGCTAAGTGTTGTCGTTCAAGTTCATGACTTAGCCCTACGAATCATGTGTCAAGTTGGTTAAGTGTTGTCTTTCATGTTCATGACTTAACCCTATCATGTGGCATTAATTCATTAATGCACCCCAACCTCTCACATCAGACCTGTTGTTGTGGTCACTAGATATGCCGGGAGGTTCTGGGCAGATTTACACCACAACACAGTCTGACCTCGGGTTTTAAGCGCGATATGACCAACTACCCACATTGAATCCTTTTGTTTGTAGTCACTGGATTTGTCGGGCGGTTCCGGGCAGAATTACACTACAAACTCAACCCAACCTCGAGTTGGCCATTTTCAAGTTCATTCTAGTGTCATGTCCATGTTCAAATTTCATGTCAAGTTCGTGTCAAGTTTCATGGCAAGTTTCATGTCAAGTTTCATGATTCTTGTTCATAACCAATTCATGTTTTGCCTAATCTACCCAAATTGTATTCCCATTGCACGTAAACATGAATCGATCTAGATTACAAGTAAATCCAAATCCAAAATAAAAGGGAATAACATCAAAACTATGACAGGCAAAAGAACGAGCACAAGGTGATAAATCTAGCATGGTATAGCTTGAGATAATTGGTTATAACATCACTGGCATATAGAATAATAGTCCCAAAACATTAGGATTACAGATCTAGCATAATAAGGTGATGGTCATGATAAAGGTGATAATCCAAACTTGTGAAAAGTAGATTGATTCAACTTTACAGGCATGATAATGTTATGGACAAGAAGGAGTTTGATTTACAACATGAATAGGTCCAAACTGATTTCATAGCAATATTCCCACATGTCAAGATCCAAGATGGAAACTAGAATATATGTGAATCGATTATCATACTTAAGCCCAATTTCACTTTATCTCATGTCCACATTACAATTAACAAGTTTAAATCTCAAAGTAACTAAAACTTATAGTGCGCGGATCGAGAATTAGAAAGCAGAAGTTGATATTGAATCTCTATTTGATTAATCATGTTCTAATTGAAAACCCCCAATTTGCAAATCTCTATGCGTAGTCTTGATGGAGAAGAAGTAGTACTTTTTTTTCCTTTAATTTTAACTAGAATCTGAGCAGCATAAGGCTAGAGAGAACGAGTGTAGAGAGAATGGGGTTAGGAGGCTGTTTATATAGGATTTGACGAATGAACCTAGACTGAAAATGAGACCAAAGAAACATCAGGATGAACCCAGACTCAAAACTGGGTTTCAGCACCAGGTCGACCATAGGGTTGACCTGGTCCCTGGGAGGTCGACGGGCTGGAAAATTCCCGCCCAGTCTGCTCTGGGGTTTGAATTCAATTTTGGAATTCGAATTTCGAGCTATTTTCGATTCTGAAAATTCCTGAAACTTCGGAAGGTCATATCTCCCTCATACGGACTCCGTTTCTCGAAAACTCGGCCTCGTTTCCAAGCAGAATTTCGAGACGAACGCAATGGCGCAACCTATTTTCCTTGATTCTTATTTTTTAAATTTAATTCTGCCTTTATTTATGGTTTTAACATGTTATTAAAATACGGGTTGTTACATTCTCCCCTCCTTAAAGGATTTCGTCCCTGAAATCTTCTAGTTAAGAAGAACGTGTCCTACCATCCAATCATCCATCTACTCAAAACATCATCCACAAGCAATCATTGTCATTAAAAGATTTCTAATGATGTATGAACATATGCAGAAGGTGTGTGTATATGTTCCTTATCTAATGCAAATGATCAGGCCTGATTGATCTTCTTAATGCAAAATATGTTTAGTGCCATGAGTCCATCATGTATGCAAATAGTCCTATTCACATAACACTATATGTGTGCACAATCATCCATCCATATGCAACATCCACATGATAACACATTCAAATTCATCCATAAATAAGTATAAACACTCATGCATATGCAATACGAAAGGTGACTGAGCCGATCTAGTGTCTAATGTGCGTGCATATGCATCCACGAGCAACCACTTACAACCACTTGCAACCATCAATCATAACATGTCTCAAACACATGTTTACACCCAATTATTCCTTCCTAAAGATATAGTCGAATGATAGAAGCAAGTAAAAACTTGGTGCCCATTAGGCAATGTCAAAACTGGAAATCTACGTCACATATATACTGATTAGGAGAAGAATTCCCTAAGCACCAGCCCCGAAGACCGAAATCAACATCTGAATGATACCCAAAGAATTTCTCAACCCAACCAATATATATGTTTCTAGGAAACTAAACATGATGGACTCCTTTTAGGTCACAAGAAATCCCTTCCTAAAACTAACCCATATTCTATAAAACCCAAAAAGTTTAGTCAACCCAATGAACACCTTCAAGCCCAACATGTATTAATAATAGATGAGTCAAACTCCCTATGGGGTTTGCAATAGAAATAGGATTGAGGATAGGACCGAGAGGATATACTTAAAAGATAGCATGCAGGTAAGCTCTACAGGAAAAGAGGGATCAAGGATATACTCTTAAAAAGAGATATGATGCGCGTATCTAGTCTTCAATCTTCTGAGTCGCATTTCCTTGATCTTAACTCCATTGTGCTTTGACCGTCTTTAATTTCACAATTTCGTAGCTTCTTAATTCCTATTTCCAAAATATGAGTTGGAACTCATTTCATGTTGCCTCTCGTTCCACTTTCACTTATTCTCTTTCTAGTATACTCGGCTCAAACATAACTGCGTACTCATGGTTTCATGCAAGCTCTCCAAAATTCACTAGTGAATCCAGGTTCTCGTTTACTCACTATAAGGTATTCCACGCAGAAGAACTATCTCTTGAAAATAAACAAATGTCAACCATGTTGCCAAATGTGCTAACTAAGGTGATTTTCTAAAACTCATGCATAAGCGAAATGAACCATCCGCCTTAGTAGCGAACACTACTCGAGCGGATCAATGAATGTATCAAGAGATTCTAGGTAACTAAGCATGGAAGAACCCTAAGGGTTACACTAGACTTCGATGGCATTACCGAGGCAAGTCAAGAGTCTAACTACCCTCTTTTCATACTCGAGAATGGCATCGTTTCTGGATAACCACTCCATCCTAGAATCAACCCATAGCCCAAAAACATAAGCATTACCTCTAAACTCAACACTTAGCATAGACATTCTCAAATCCAAACAAGTCATGAATAAATGAGCCGATTCCCCAATAGGATTTGAGATAAAAATGGGATCCTCTACCACGCTAGTACTAAGGTGCAGAGACTCAACTATCGAAGCAGAACTAAAAGGATGCGATGTACAAAGACAAAGTTCCCACGGTATGATAGAAAAGAAAAGCTAAACTTTTAATAGAAACGTTACCACCTCTCTTAGGTATGCTAGTAGTGAGAGCATACAATTGCCCTCTCGACGATCTTGTCCTTTGCCCTTGTCCTTATCCTATAACACTTGACTACATGTCCCTTTTTACCATACTAACGATACTCTCTTGTCATGGGTTTTATTATTCTTTCACTTTGGCCTCTTCCCTTTCACCTTTTCCTCCTTCGTGGATTAAGCCATATCAATAGGTTTCTCATCCTTAGGCTTGTGTTCTTTATCCTCGTTCTTACTATCCTTGTATAGCTTGTTGACAAGTTTCTCGAAAGCTATCTCCATCACACGGCAACCCTACAAAGCTTGAAATAAGATTAGTCGCAAGTAAAATTACTGCGGCTACAGATGGAGGTTGGGCACTCCTTTGTCCTTCGACATGTGTTGTACGCCTACAAAACTATGGTGAAAAGAGAGAAAGAAGAGATTCAAAGAGAGAATCAAAAGATAGTGCATATGGCTTTGGGGAATATGCCCTTCGTAAAACAAAACTTTTCTTCAGAAAAATGCTTCTTTGTAAACGTTTTGAAAATAATTTCAGAAGGTTTTTAAAAGCTTTTGCCTAGTCTGGTAACCTTCTGCTCTGACACCAAATGTAACACCCCACATTCGTTAAGGTCACTCACAAAGGGAATGCCTTAACTTCAATGGAGCGCTATGGGTACTAGAACAGAAATATTACAAGACAGACATATATAAAACAGCGGAAGGTAAAGTAGAAGTACTTCAAATCATTTATTAAATATAATTGTTTACAGTAAAAGTCCATCAACTTCCAATACCCAATTTCATGGCTAAAATATCTGTCTTGCTTAAAAACAAAGAAACATAAAAATAAATTGTAGTACTCCCTAATAAAGATAAGAAAGCCATAGCCAAGAGAGATCCAAGCCGTACATGAAAGAGCCTGAGAGTTGGGTAACATTCGAACTAAGCTGTATTCCCACCTTGAGAACCTATGGGGGGAGGGGGGACGGAAGAAAAAGAGGCGAAACAAAACGGGTCAGTCATAAAGACTGAGTAAGTCCTAGTCACTTTCAGCATAAAAACAGGTATAGATAACATGGCATGAATAAACTGAAAGTAAACATAAGCATGATGACAAGATAAGCTACAGGAACGATAACTAAGAATAACATCATATGATTTTTGTCAAGTATAACATCGCAAGGTTCCCATTTAAGATAAACTAAGCATAATTTCACAAGATTTCTATCAAGCATTGCAAGATTTCTCTGCTTCACCATTAAAATATTTCTATGATATCTGTTTGATCTGCACCACCCGTACTAGTATCCCAACCCATGTCATGCATTGACTATAAAATGATCCCTTGCCCAATGTCATGAAATGAACCATTAATTGGTCCCACGAAACGATCTATTAATCGATCGGCTCCTTACACGTCTTAGCTCATTCATATGTCTGTGTCATACGGCCCTATCACGAATTTAGTTACTTGTGCTAGGTCCACCATAGGGTGTATCAAGCCCTAGGGTGCCAACCACCGACACGAATCAAGCATGCACAGTGTAAACCTACTGATGCCCAATGCCTACTTTTTCAACTCCGGACTACCTGCACAACCATAGTCCGCCTAAACCTACACTAGCGCACCAACTCAGCCGTTATTCTGGTCTCTTACAATCAGCCCAGAAATCGTGCCCCTGCCTAGTTCCAGGGTACCATGATACATCTAAGTGGGTTACTGCTGAAATGGACTGCGTAACTAGGGTTTCCGTCCAATAGATTAAGTGTTGTCATTTAAATTCGTGACTTAACCCTTATCAGTCTAGCATGTCAAGTTGGTTAAGTGTTGTCATTCAAGTTCGTGACTTAACCCGCCTATGTGTCATGTCAAATTGGCTAAGTGTTGTCATTCAAGTTCATGACTTAGACCTACGAATCATGTGTCAAGTTGGTTAAGTGTTGTCTTTCATGTTCATGACTTAACCCTATCATGTGGCATTAATGAATTAATGCACCCCAACCTCTCACACCAGACCTGTTGTTGTGGTCACTTGATATGCCGGGTGATTCCGGGCAGACTTACACCACAACTCAGTCTGATCTCAGGTTTTAAGCGTGATATGACCAACTACCCACATTGGATCCTATTATTTGTAGTCACTAGATTTGCCGGGCGTTTCCGGGAAGAATTACACTGCAAACTCAACCCAACCTCGAGTTGTCCATTTTCAAGTTCATTCTAGTGTCATGTCCATGTTCAAATTTCATGTCAAGTTCGTGTCAAGTTTTATGGCAAGTTTCATGTCAAGTTTCATGATTCATGTTCATAACCAATTCATGTTTTGCCTAATATACCCAAATCGTATTCCCATCGCACGTAAACATGAATCGATCTAGATTACAAGTAAATCCAAATCCAAAATAAAAGGGAATAACATCAAAACTATGATAGTCAAAAGAACATGCACAAGGTGATAAATCTTGCATGGTATAGCTTGAGATAATTGGTTATAACATCACTGGCATATAGAATAATAGTCCCAAAACATTAGGATTACAAATCTAGCATAATAAGGTGATGGTCATGATAAAGGTGATAATCCAAACTTGTGTAAAGTTGATTGATTCAACATCACAGACATGATAATGTTACGGACATAAAGGAGTTTGATTTGCAACATGAATAGGTCCAAACTGATTTCATAGCAATATTCCCAAATGTCAAGATCCAAGATGGAAACTAGAATAAATGAGAATCGATTATCATACTTAAGCCCAATTTCACTTTATCTCATGTCCACATTACAATTAACAAGTTTAAATCTCAAAGTAACTAGAACTTACAGTGCCCGAATCGAGAATTAGAAAGTATAAGTTGATGTTGAATCTCTATTTGATTAATCGTGTTCTAATTGAAAACCCCCAATTTGCAAATCTCTATGCGTAGTCTTGATGGAGAAGAAGTAGTCCTTTTTTCTTTTAATTTTAACTAGAATCTGAGCAGCATAAGTCTAAAGAGAATTGGTGCAGAGAGAATGGGGCTAGGGGGCTGTTTATATAGGATTAGACGAATGAACCTAGACTGAAAACGAGACCAGAAACATCAGGATGAACCCAGACTCAAAACTGGGTTTCAGCACCAGGTCGACCCCCAGGTCGACCATAGGGTCTACCTGGTCCCTCGGAGGTCGACCATAGTGTCAACCCCCAGATCAACCTGGTCCTAGGCAGGAAAATTCCCACCCAGTCTGCGCTGGGGTTTGAATTCGAATTTCGAGCTGTTTTCGATTCTGAAAATTCCTGAAAATTTGGAGGGTCATATCTCCCTCATACGAACTCCGTTTCTCAAAAACTCGGACTCGTTTCCAAGCAGAATTTTAAGACGAACGCAATGGCTCAACCCGTTTTCCTTGATTCTTATTTTTAAATTTAATTCTGCCTTGATTTATGGATTTAACATGTTATTAAAATACAGGTTGTTACAGCAATCCAGGACTAGGATACACCAACAGATATTCGGAGTTTCCTTGGGTTGGTACGTTATTACCGACGGTTTATCAAGGATTTCTCCAAGGTAACAGCACCATTGACAAGATTGACGAAGAAAACCAAATGTTCATATGGGATGCGAAGTGTGAACCAAACGTTTAGAATCCTGAAAAAGAGACTGACGAGTGCTCCTTTGTTGTCCATTCCAAGTAGGAATGAAGAGATAGTGGTATACACCGATGCATGTGGAACATGACTTGGAGCAGTGCTAATGCAAAAGGATAAGGTTGTGGCCTATGCAAGTCGACAGCTAAAGCCGCTTGAAAGGAATTATCCAACTCATGATTTGGTGTTGGCGATGATCGTGTTTGCTCTGAAGATGTGGAGACATTACTTGTTGGTAGTTCAGTTCGAGTTATTTACGGATCATAATTCGTTGAAGTATGTTTTCTCCTAAAAGGATTTGAATCTTTGGTAGCAAAGGTGGTTAGTGTAACACCCCGTATTTTTAATATAATTAAAAATAAAATATATGAAAATATGCTTATGATAGGTAAATAATGGTGATGCATAAGGAGAATTTATTAATACATGGAAGAGAAGAAAAATTAGTTCGATAATGGCGTATGTTACAGAAAAGATAGTAAAATAAGGATAACTAATTCAAGAATCAGGAATTAGGTGAAATGGACATCACCATTGTGGTCCTCCTGGAAAAATACGCGAAACAGAGTCCGAGTTTTCGAAAATCGGAGTCCGTATGACCAAGATATGGCCAAAACAAGATTCAGAAGGTTTCGGTCAGCACAGAACTGGGCAGGTCGACCCGGGGGTCGACCTGGGGCCCAGGTCGACCCGGGGTCGACCTGGGAGTCGATCCCCCCTATGGGGTCGGCTATAGTGTCGACCCCCCTATACAGGTCGACCTGGTCGGCCTGGGGTGGCCCATAACCCATTTTTGAAGCCCTGGGATGATTTTTGATGGTCCGGATTGGTTTTAGGGTTAATATAATGGCTGAAATGAGTTCCTACACCTATAAATACACCCTAAGACCTAGCGTCCTCTACACACAATTCTATTCTTCTTCTTCTCTGCCTTTGTTCTAAATAAAAATAAAAATGGCGTCGCTACTCTACTGGAATCAAAACTAGAAGCTAATCAACATCAACCTAAGCAATTCAATTCAAATTAGAGATTAAAGCTTCTGCAACAATTCTGCAACAACTAAAGTTCTTTCTTTAATCCAATAAAGGCAAGTGCAGTTATTTTCCGATATAAATGTTAATTCTGATTGTGACATGAATTATAAATCTGAATCTGAGGTTATATCTGTTCTGTTCTGTTTGGATCTGTCTTATTTTGTATCTCTTTCCTCTTTCTGTTCTATAGCCAGGCTACCACGAGCCTGAGCCAATCTCATAAGAGATTAACATACGCTAAAATGTTTGGGACAATAAAATGAATGATGCATGAATTGGGCATGATCAATAGGTGACTGATTTGAGAACATGGACTGTAGCTAGAACAAAATCTGAGACATATGACTGGACATGTTATATTATATTGAACATATGATTTGAGATAAAGAGAATATGGCTTAGGCATAAAGATTTACATGAGAGTAGGGTATCTATTAATGTAAATAAACACCTAAGTAAGGGATCTTTGGGATATATTATATTCATAGAAATCGATGGCTATATTTGGTATAATTTATATAGGGATCTTCTGTACTATGCAAGTTTAATAAAAATTGAAACATATGATATATGGTATATTTATGACCATAATCTGTGCTATGTAAATTTAATGCAAACATAGGGTATATGATAATATTGTGAATCAAGACTATTATTTATAAATGTGAACTTAGGCAAGATTTATAATTAGGCAAGATATGTTTGTGAAACTTTAAGAAATGATTAAAACTGTTATATTTGCCTAATTTGCTAGTTTTGCTACATCGCCTAATCTGCTAGTTCCGTTATATTGCTTAATATGCTAGTTCTGCTCTACTGCCTAGTCTGCTAGATCAGTTCATCTGCCAAATCTGTCATCCGCTAAGTCTGTTGAAAATGCTAAATCTGCTAGTTTGCTTAATCTGCTAAATCCGTTAAGTCGCCTAATCTGAAAAATCTGTTATCTGCAATATCTGTTGAGTTGATATAATTAGTCCGCTATTGACATAATCTGAATTGGCTATAGTTATGAGTAATTGACATGTATATTAGGCGTGGGTATAAATGGTAAATCATTAATTAATTGGCCGCAAAGATAAACATGGCTAACTCGAGGTTATAATGAGTTTGCGGCGTAATTCTGCCCGGAACCGCCCGGCATATCCAGTGGCCGCAAACAACAGGTTCTAATGTGAGAAGTTAGTCATAACGTGCTTGAAACCCGAGGTTAGACTCAGTTTGCGACAGAAACCTGCCCGGAACCAACCGGCCTAACCAGTAGCCGCAAACTGTCAGTCTAATGTGAGAGGTCTGGGCATTAATAATTAATTAATGAAAATCTGAGATAAATATGATGTCTAAAACGTGTTGGGTAAGGTTAAACCAATTGGACCAATGAATCTGATAAACCCATTTCATGAATCCGTAGACCCAATACAAAGTTAGATAATCAGTAACCAGTTAATCTGTAAGTCTGTTAATCCGAACATCTGATCAGTTAGTCTGAAAACCCGTTGACTTGATAGTCTGATCTGTGAACTAGTTGGTCTAAACTCTGTATGTCTGAATTTGTAAACAAGCTAATCTGAAATCTGTTAGTCTGGGGACACAAGGTTAGGAAGGGAATTACTTGTGTCATCTGTTGTTTGGGACCCATATTAGTCAGTAACCCTTTCTTGTATCAAAACTTTGACCCAACAGTAGGTAGGGTCCGGGCACGCTTACTGAACTAATTATAAGCGGTTCATTCTGATAATGGCGAGGGGTGTTGATGGTGCGTTCCAACCGGGTCATGTGCGTGCATGGATCCCGGTCTGCCTCTGAGGATGTAAGACGCCGTGACATATGTAAATAGGTCTGTGCCAATTGGTTGTCACTTTAGGGAGTGATACACCCTACTGTGGGGCCGACACAGGATATTAATGTATTAGGGAGCCGATCGATTGGGGTAGGGTTTTAGGGTACACTTAGTTCTGTCAGTTTCTGTTGGTACCGTCTGTTTCTGTTGGGTGGTAACACCTGTCTGTTTCTACGTGGTACCGTCTGTTCGGGTGGTAAAGGCCCATTACTAGTGTACACCTAATTCTACATTCTGTTTCCGTAGGGATTAATCTGTTTCTGCTTTGTCTGTTTCTGATCGGGTAGTAAAGGCCCATTATTAGCGTTCTATTTCTGTTAAATTATTCTGTACCCGCTTCTGTTTCAGTTTAGACATTAGGGTGACACCTAATCCTGTTAAACTAGTATTAGTGCAGAGAAGTGTAAAGCAATAGCTTATGTCATTCTGTTCTTCTGTTATATCTGCTACACCTGTTACAGCTATCTCTCATCCAGTTTTATGTTCATGTCATGTTATTATTATCTGTTCATAACTGAAAATCACTGGACTTGCCAGACTTTTTGTCTGACCCTTGTTGTTTCGCCTCCTTTCTTCCTTTCCCGCCAGGTTATCCAAGGAGGGAATACTTTAGCTTGATCCGGATTTCTCTCTGCTTGAATTGCTTAAAGTATGGCTTGGCTCTGTATAGCTTCCGTTCTATAGGGATTATGATTTTAAACTATGCGTTCTGAAGGCTTTTGTACAAGACTGATATTTTGTACTTGAATTCTGATAATGTAATTTGAAAGGATGTAACCAAGTTTATTTCGGTTTCTGTTGAAATAAAGTTATAAATTTTTCAAGTACTATTCTATCTGTCTTGTAAGTTTCTGTTCTGTTTACTAAAATGCTCCACCAAAATTAAGGCATTCCGTTTGTGAGTGACCTTAACGGAGGTGGGGTGTTACACATGGTATCAGAGCTGAAGGTTACCAGATTGGGTAAAGTTTTTGGAAAACTATTTTCAAAAAGGTTTTGAAAGGAAGTATTTTCAAAAATAAAGCTTATTTTGAAAAACATGATCCCCAAGAGCCATATATCTTTCCTTCAGTCCTTTTTGTATTGAATCTTTCCTTTTTTTGTTTCAGCATGTCTGAAGCATCTGAAATACCAGAGGGTGTTCATGTACCCGGTTGGTTTCGTCAATATCTTGAGACTAGGACCGCCGCCGCAGGTCCAGCAAATGATCCCCCTCCTTCTCCGCCCCCTCCTCGTGCAATTGCTTTCTCAAAGATCTGTAGAGACTTTAGGGCTATAGGTGTAAAAGATTTCAAAGGAACTGAACCATTCGTCGAAGCAAGGATCTGGCTCAAAGAAACTGAGGATCTATTCGTTATCTTCGAGGTGGACGATAGGCAGAAGGTACAGTTGGTGGTATGGCTGCTCAAAGACGAAGCTTCCTACTAGTGGGAAGTCACTAACGTCTAGAGGCCGGTTGAGACATGGATGGATTTCAGAACAAGGTTTGAGACAAAATTTCTCTCGTAAGCTGAACGGAGTTTACAACTGGAAAAGTTCTCATCTCTTAAGCAAGGAAGTATGACGGTCAAGGAATACGTCAACCAGTTCAACCAACTAGATAGGTTTGGATTGGATTTAGTCAACACTTAGAATAAAAGGCTCTCCGCTTTGTTAAAGGATTTAGTCAACACCTGTTACAGCTATCTCTCATCCAGTTTTATGTTCATGTCATGTTATTATTATCTGTTCATAACTGAAAATCACTGGACTTGCCAGACTTTTTGTCTGACCCTTGTTGTTTCGCCTCCTTTCTTCCGTTTCCCCCAGGTTATCCAAGGAGGGAATACTTTAGCTTGATCCGGATTTCTCTCTGCTTGAAGTTCTTAAAGTATGGCTTGGCTCTGTATAGCTTCCATTCTATGGGGATTATGATTTTAAACTATGCATTCTGAAGGCTTTTGTACAAGACTGATATTTTGTACTTGAATTCTGATAATGTAATTTGAAAGGATGTAACCAAGTTTATTTCGGTTTCTGTTGAAATAAAGTTATAAATTTTTCAAGTACTATTCTATCTGTCTTGTAAGTTTCTGTTTTGTTTACTAAAATGCTCCACCAAAGTTAAGGCATTCCCTTTGTGAGTGACCTTAACGGAGGTGGGGTGTTACAGTTAGAGTTTCTAGCATCATATGATTTTGGTATAGCCGATGCTCCTGGCAAAGGCAATGCAGTAGCTGATGTGTTACGTCGAAGACACGCAAGTTTGGGAGCGTTTTCAGACTGGAAGAGCCTTGAGTACTTGGCCAGATTTAATTTCAGACCAAGGTGTGAGTTAGAACCTGAAATGTTGGCAAACTTATTGATAAGACCTACTCTCATCAAAAGGACTGGCTAGAGCTAAAAGGGAGATGTATAGCTAGTCGAGTTTATCCAGAAGCTGGAACCAAAGAATAAAGAGTTCGAAGTCGATCGAGAAGGTTGGCTTCGGAAACAAGGACGATTAGTTGTCCCTGATATCGAAGGATTGAGAGATGATGTTCTAAAGGAGTGCCATCACTCGAAGTTGACAATTCATCCCGTTTGTAATAAGATGTATCAGGACAAGAAGCGAGCTTACTACTAGGAAGGGATGAAAAGAGATATTGAAAATTTCATTTCCATGTGCATGAACTCTTAGTTGGTGAAAGCTGAACAGAAGCTGAGTGGTCTGCTTCAGCCATTAGATGTTCCTACATGGAAGTGGAAGCAAATATCGATGGATTTTATTGATGGACTACCTAGAACTAGGGCAAGAAACAAGGGGATTTGGTTCATAGTGGATCGCTTGACCTAAAGTGCAAGGTTCATTCCTGTTAAATCGACTAGGACGGCATCCAAGTTGGCTGAGCTTTATGTAAAATTGATAGGTCGATTCCATGGTATTCCAAAGAGCATAGTGAGTGATCGAGATCCACTATTCATCAGTGGATTTTGGAAGATTTTGTAGGATGCTTTGGGAATCGAGTTGTGCTTAAGTACATCTTGCCACCCCCAAACTGATGGCCAAACCGAAAGAGTTAACCGAGTTTAGGAAGATCTCCTAAGAGCTTTTGTGTTGAACTTTGGGGGATCATGGGAAGACCATCTTTATTTAGTCGAATTCGCTTATAGTAATAGCAACAAGTTAAGTATTGGGTTGACACTATATGAGGCGTTGTATTGTAGGCCATGCAATTCTCCATCTTTTTGGTTAGAAACGGGAGATAATTTGATACTTGAGCCAGATATGACTATAGAGACCCCGGATTGTATCGAGATCATTCGATAATGAATGAAGGCGACTCAAGATCATCAAAAGAGTTACGCTGATAAGCATCGTAAGGACTTGGAATTCGACGTAGGCAATATGGTTTTCATGAAGATTTCACCGTTGAAGTATGTGGTTCGGTTCGAAAATAAAGGGAAGTTAGCTCCTAGGTTCATTGGGTCGTTTCCAATAGTCGAGCGAATTGGAAAGCTCGTGTATAGATTGGAGTTACCAGAGAAAATGTTGAATGTGCATAATGTATTACATGTATCGTTTCTACGGAAGTTCGTCCATGATTCGAATGTACTTGTATCTCCAGAGCAACGAAGACCTAGAAGTAGAGACTGTAGTTAAGAGACCTCGTAAGCCGCTTCATGTTGTGGGAAACGACATGAAACAACTTAGGAGGAAGATGGCTAAGCTGGTCAAGGTACAATAGAGTAAAGATGGTGACGATTGTACGTAGGAAACGAAAGAGAATATGAAGGCAACTCATCTGGAACTCATCGTCGGTAGCGTCCTTTGATATTGTACAATCGTTATGTTGTTGTATCTTGTTGTTGTTTGATAAAATTCTACATGCTAGGGTAAGGCTATGGATTGATTATTGCTAGTTTGGATAATAGAATTGGCTTCTCATGAATGATAGGCATGTGGAATTGTTGTGGTTGATTGTGTTTGCATGGCATTTTTGGGGCGAAATTCTTATGGGGGGGAGGGGAATATAACAACCCACATTTTACATATTGGTAGATCATAAAATATTTTTATTTTATTCACTAAGGGTTGGATCATTCTCATATTCTAATATGTTGCTTAGGAGGATGTGAGGCATATCTATAATTTTTACCAATTTTTTTGTAACCATTTTGCCCGTGTTAGTCTCAAATCAGCTGGTGAGACTTATGCCATTGGAAAGGAAATGAAGATTGCTTTCCGTTGAGTGGATACATTAAGGATTTGGCTCAGCAGTTTGGGAGGAATGACTGTTTTAAGGTTTTTTAGTTGGTTGTTCAGGTTTTGGAGCCTAAAGGGCTAATTTGGAGAGGCCCATTAGTGGGTTAGTGGAATACTATAAATAAGGGGTAGGAGGTATGGGAAACAGTATACTTCCCCCTTCTCTCATTTGGCGGCCTTGTGCTTCTCCTTCCCTTGTCAACTTTCCACCATTAAAAAAATCAAAATCTAAGGAGGGAAATCATAGATCTACACCATTGGAGGCTATATCTACATTAATTTAAGCAAGAATTCATCGGATCAAGGGGTTGGGTGCGAAGTGCTTGCTATCCGGAATCTTATTACATTGATTTTAGCTTACTTTGGAGAATCGATGAGTGTTTTGCATCTCTCACATGGATTCAATAAAGTATATGAAGGTTTGATCATGTTTTTCATCTAATTTAAGTGTTTTACCATTGATTTACACCTTGTTAAGTCCATTTTCACATGAATCACCTTATGATCCAATTTAGCAAGTTTTAAACCAGTAATTTCTATACTATTTCATGATTAGGCAAGTTAGATCTAACATTTTCGTTTATATGTTCATTCTTAATGGTTTAGATGGAATTTGCATCATTTTGGTGATAATCGTCGTATTCATGTTGTTAGCAATCTTATGACATGTTTATGATTGTATTTGGTTAATTGGTTGAGCAAGTTTTGTCGATTTGGTCGATCAGAAAAGTTTTGGTCAAGATTGGGCTCGAATTGGAGATTGCAGGTTTTGGGTCGCACGTGGTGGTCGGTCGTGCACTTTGGTTGCGCATGTCATGAGGAACAAGTCTGGTTATGGTCGGTCGGAGGATTCTGTTTTGGGGACAAGTCAGACCTGGGCGGTCGAGCAGGGAGCATGTCTGACCTGGTCAGTCGAGCAGGTTAGGGAATGTGGTTTGGATTTTTTGTTTTGAAGGGCAAGTGGATTGGTCGGTCGCTCGTAGATGAAAGGGTCAGTCGTCCCTGAGTGGTTGGGTCATTCCAGATATCAAGAGGTGGAGGCCTTGGAGAAGAGGCTGGATAAGGAAGGTCGGCCACACCCAGGTGGTTTAGGTTGGTCATTCATAAGAATGATGGTCGGTCGGTCCCAGCTTGGTCGATCGGTCATGAAGTTGGAATAATGAAGCACATTGGGTCGGTCGCTCCAAGTTGTATAGGTCAACCGATCATGTGGATGCTGGTCGATCGAGCGAAGCTGGTCGGTCGGTCCTATCCTGGCCGGTCATGAAGAGCTTTCAGCAGCACTTTTAAATGTTGTAGTGGATGGTATAAGTGTTGTGGTTGGTTTTTCCTTAGCAAACTGATATGGGGCTATGGATTGTTTCAGACCTTATGATTGATATTTTCTTTGGTTCGAGAGTGGTGATAACATTGAGGTGACTTCAATGGGGAATATCGACGTGAGATGCTATGTGCGTTGCCAGTCGTAGTGCAACGGGTGAAACTAACTCAAAGGTGATCTGAGTTAGGTGATAATTGTGGGATAATCACCTATAATGACGACTAGAGATACTAGAGGCCGAGAGATTATCGTTGTTGTAGGTTCTAGCGGGTTCAAAGTAGGGGTTGCATGATTTCGTCGTATGGTCAAGTACTCTGGGTTTCGTTGTATGGCCTAGACACATATCGTCATATGGTGTGTAGGGCTTTAGTTAGAACTGGGGTTCACCATTGGCCCTTGACGAATGGCAAATTGTTTGGCAGGTCGTACAATTAACGTTGATTTCAAAGTAAGGTTGGCGGTGATTGCCCGAGTCAGTTAAGGACGACTGAATGCTTTTTGTGATGACAGTTGAGTTTCTATTGCTATGTGTGAATGGTTGTTCTGGTTGGCATGGCTGAACTATTATTCCTTTGGATGTTTTGGATCGTAAAGGCTATAACTATCAGGTGTGTGGAAAGCAGTTGTGAGTTCTTCTCTAGAGCTGGGTAGATTAGCTCGTTTGTTTACCCAATCTTATATACTTTATTGATGAAGTTGTTAGTTGTTTTATTTCTCAATAAGACTGTTTTCTGACTCAAGGTTTTATGTTTCCCTCTTATTACCTTGGGTTGTTCATGAGATTGTTTGGATGGACAAACTAAGTAGAAGGTGATAGCTTGATGAGACGGTGTGATCGATGGCGAGCTGGAGGCATACGTACCAGTTTTATTACTATATATAATTGGATTTCTGCTGTTTGCTATTTTCTCTAAGTTCTGTAGTGATGCGAATTGTATAAACACTATTGTTGTTATCCACATGTATGGGAATTACTTTCTAGTTGTCCTGAAAGTTTAGTGTTTTTGCTTCACTATCACTACCTGTTGTATATGTCCTTTTATACATTATCCTTGAGCTGTGAGTTTATGACAGTTTCCGATGATATTTACATACCCTAATGATCATCCATAACTGTCGTGCACGCCTTTCAGTGCATTATTCCTCTTATATGGTGCAGGGGTTATTGGTGGTCGTCACAGATGGTACCCTTTCATATCCATCTGTGGTAAGTTTTCTTTATCGATTTTGGAAATTACATGGTTATGTGAGTATAAAATCAAATAGGGTACACTTCTATTTTGAATTTTCTAGCGAATTAGATAGTGATAGAATCTGAAAATCTGATCCTATTTTCATTAGAGGTCGTATGTTCATCATAATAAAATGGGATCCCTTGATTGGTAATGCTCAATCACAAATCAAGAAAGTCCTTATTTGGGTTCATTTATATAGGATACCTATCATTCTTTGGACAATTTTAGGCACAAACTGGCTTGCGTGTAATATTGGGAAATTAATTTGTTTGGATAGTAGTGCAGAAAGGTTGCAAAGATTTAGATATATTACGGCTTTGATTGAAGTATCTACTGATTTTAAGCTTCTAAGGAGATAGAAATTGATGGTTTAGGAGAGGATTTCCCTTCTGTAAAGGTTAAATATGATTGGACCATGTATATGCACAATATGTAGGGTATTCGGTCATGATTCTCTTAAATGTGATTTTAATGCTAAGGCTCAAATGGAAAATGGGGACAAAGTAGATGATTGCTTTGTGGATTCTTTTGTTAGGGCTAATGTTTTTACTAGTCAATACAACAATAAGAATCTATCTCAAGTTAAACTCAATAATTGGAATAATGTTTTGCTTAGGAAAATTCGGAGAACGAAAAAAGAGAATTTTAGTAAACAAAATGATGTTGAACAACCTGCTGTGGTGATTGTGAATATAAATTCTTTTGATGCTTTAAATAACGGGATGAATAATGGCAGTACAGGGGTAACTCATGGTTTAAATGAGGAAGTTACTAATGGTGGTAATAAGGATGATATTAGTAATAAGGATGACTCCAGAAAGAATGTAAAAATTAACGGTGTTTGTCGAAAAGATCAGGAATTTGCATATAGTAAGCATGTACAAGTTGATGAGGTTGTTAATGAAGTCAATGAAGTAAGTGAATTATGTTAGAATAATGGAATACTGGAAACTTATTTAAATGGAGATGAAAGTATTTTTGGTAATTTTTTAATGATATTAATGCGGATATGAATTATATGTTAGCTTCTTCAGAAAGTTGTTCCTCTTCAGCTACATTATCTTTGGTAGTTAAATCCTTTACTGCTAGTAAAGCTTCTTCATCTTCTAAAGCTGTGGGTAACTCTAATGATTCATTGTTTTGTTCTTCTATTTTCAGTAGTCATGATCATTCCTCCTCTTCATTTGTTGGTATTTTGAACAATTCATCTACATCACCTTACACTAAGCATTCTCCTCCTCCTCATATTATATTGCCTCTCCTTTGTAATTCCGCTTCAGCTAATTCTTCCTCAACTTCTTTTGTCACTGGTGGTCTTACCTTTCACGAAGTTAATCCTACCTTGTTATCTATTGTTGTGACTACTAGTCTTTTCCTTTATCTAAATCGAAGAGAGACAAATTGAAGGGTAAATTCTGGGATGATTTGGATGAGGGATAGATTTTGGACAGGAGGATGTATGACATTAAGTAGTAATTTGAAATATACTAAACAACATACGAGAAAGAATCCTACTCCATTGTTCAACCCCTTCATTACTTGATTATGTTCATCCTTCTTGGGTCATTTAGTAGCTTTGATACAAACTCCTTCTTGGGTAGTTTGGATTGGAGTTTTAGTCATTGGTTGGTTTTGGTTATATGTTGGTGTTCACAGTGGGCTTGATTCAAGTATATGTCTACTGATACAATGTTATGGATGATCTCTGTGGTTATGTTTGCAACTCTCGGAAGCCATTTATGTCTGGTAGAAGATGATGTAACCTTGAGGAAATGGACAGCTTAATCTGTAATTAGTTTTGGTAGTAGTTTGAAGAAATTTATCTGAAGCATCAAAATTTCATGTGGGTCTTGGTTTTTTCATGTTAGTTTACTCTATGGAAATTATTCATATGCAAGTCGTATATGGGTTCAGGTAATATGGGTATGCATGGATATGTTCAGTAGTTTTGGTTCAATTGGTGCACAGGTACAACATTTTTATGCTTCATTTGTAACTTGTTTGTAGATGTGATATGATTGTTGTTGTAGTGAGTAATATAGATTGTATATTGTCAGAGTGGTAGGCATTGTAATTGTATAATGCACTGTATTTTGTAATTCTTTTGAGTGTAAATAAAATTTGATGCCTTTCAAAATAAGTTGTGCATAAATATTAACACAGAAAGTTTGAAATTCAAATAAACTATATATATATATTATTTATGGATTGGTATGAAAATAATATTCCAAGTGAATTTGAAATTATGCGTATGTATTCACATGCAATACGGGACAAGAATAATCAATTTAAGGAAGTAAATATTCAAAATTTTAACAAAAAAACACCCCAAGAGGATTTAATTCTCCCATCCGACCCTAAAAGGAGGGTCGACTGTCCCTATAGATGTGGTCAACCGCCCTTCTGGGTGCAGAGGTAGTGAGAGTGTTTTGTTAGGGAGTTTTATATAAACTTGCATCAGTTGGACCATCCAGATTTAATCTAATGATCTACACATACACTTGCAACTATAAACGAGCTACTTACCTACAGTCAAAACCTTATTCTCATTCCTTTCCTTGCCTCCATTCTACCATTTTGTTGTTGCTTATTTATAGAGAAAGGTTATGATCTCTTCTACCTCTCTTATGCTCATTCTACCTTCTCTAATCTAAGTTTCTATAGATATAAAATTCTGGAAATATGGTGTGTATGTGCGCATATATATATATATATATATATATATATATATATATATATATATATACATGAGATTCTAATTCTTGTATATATATTACAGAAGGATTGTAGCACAGTTTCGCAGGCTGGATCCAAATTTCAATTCTATGGCAAATTAAATTGTTTTCTATATCAAATCAATGTGAGTGGAAATCATTTAAGTTTGCTATTTTCTGTAATTTGATAGTCTAAATTTGGATTATTGTGCTTAGAGATTTGTATTTATATGAAAAGAAAATAATGTCAAAACCCACAAATCATCCATTATTTATGTTTTGTACAAAGAAATGGTCGATCAATTATACTTGCATTTAGATTGCTGATGTAATAGAAGAAACGATTTTTTAGGTGGTTGTATTATTCTCGAAATTTGTCTAAATGTCTTATTTTAATTTGTAAATTCACATATATCTATATCTTGGCGGTAAAAGCTTAAGGACTTGAATATTGCAATTTGAATAGGTTTAAACATCTATTTTTGAAATAGGTCATTTGAATGTATTACTTGAAAATTATTAAAATATTAAGGTTTTGTACACAAAAATTGCATAAAAAGTGGATTAGTACTAAAAAGAGGATTTTACAATATGTTAACGATATTTTTTATCAACATCGGAGATGGGTCAGCAGGAACAGATCTAAAGAGAACATAGACGGCTCAGCTAATTTTTTAGGCTAAATCAGATCTCTACCCTACATAAGCTTGGGGGTATGGGATCGCTAAAAATTATAAGTATGGATCTGAACTCAGAGAACGAAGTATATTCTACTATCCGAGGACATGTTGGGATAGGAATCCATGCTTATCTAGAGGATGAATAATAATCTGCAACAGTGATGATTGGAAAGTAAAAATATAAACTTACAGAGCGATTTTATTATAAGAAGATCCCTTTTTTATTCGACTTTCATTGGGAGTACATAGATGTAATAGGGAAGATCCCCAGATTAATCTCCGCTCCAAGCTTCTTTTTAAGAGTACAAATATAAAGGAAAATATTCTCTCCCTAAATATGACCCCTGGGGTTGTATTTATAGTGGTTCAGGGCCCTTTCCGCAGGTAGGCTATTGGGCTTATGCGGGCCTTTGTTGGTCGCTCTTTCCTTGTTTTTAGACGCTTGGCTTTCGGTCTTCCTTGGAGTATTTGTTACTGTCTTCATATGATATTTGAGCCTGTGGTAACTGTTCCTAAAACTAGGCTTTCGGACATAAGCTTTCGGATGTAGGCCTCCGGCTTTACCGTGAATGCTTAGAGGGGCCTATCCTCATGATGCATGTTGATAACTGCTGGTTCGAAGCCGTTGTGGGTTCCGGTACTTGGTAAATCAGTATGGGTAGTCTATATCCCTGCTTGGGTCCCGGTTAGCCCTTCGATGGAGCTTTTGCGGTAGCCTGTATTCTCGGAGGGTGGTTTCTGGTGTCACTTCTGTTTATTTGTGGATGTGGCCTTCCGATATTTGTATGGCAGATGCTCCGGAATATGGTTCTGGGTGATCCTTGTGTTCTCTTGGTTTAGTACCTTCGATGCCCTCGCCTTCGGGTGTATCGGTATTTAAGAGGGTCATTACTGAAGATTCATTTGAGCTTCAACCGACGGGTTTATTGCTTTTGACTTTCTTGGTATCGAATTAGGATAACTCTTTGCCGTAGAATCTTCTGTTAGACAGACACTATCGCAGGGATCTTGTCGGATTGACCATGACGGACATATCCCGCCAGTTACATCTCGCAGATTTCGCGATACATCCCCTAGGAGGGTTTCAGTTGATTCAGCTTTTCGGGTTATTTCTTCCTACTCTTAACTCTTCCTGGTGCTTGGCCCCTCTTTTTGTTGAGCCTTCGGTCATTCGATACCCCTTCACCACCAGTTCACTTCGATGTTGATTTTTGGAAGTAACATTTGCCTCCTAATGAAAGGGTGTTTTCCACTTTTCAAGTCAATCTCTTTTTTTCCCTGAAATATCACTTCAAGGCCTTTTGATCTCCGTCGATCAGAAATGTTGATTGGTCTTTATGTGTATGGCCTAGATTGATCTTGAAATTTGAACATAAACTCTCCTTCTCCCTCGTTCCCGTGTAACACACCGAATTTCTAAGGACATTAAATAAGATACATTAAAGAATAATTAATTTGATATCCAGAATTAAGGGAAACAGATTATGTCATTGCGTCCATCTCGAAATTCTGGTCAAGATTGACACCTAGTTTACGTAAAATGGGTAACGTATGAAGAAGTTATGAGCGATAGAAAGTTGAAAATCAAAACCGGGTATAACTGGCGCACTTGCCATTTGTGCCAAGCTACTTTTGCACTAACGCACCTGTATTGTGTGCCCAGAATTGCTTTTGGGTATTCGAGCCTTTTCCCAAGTAGAAGGCGACCCACGACCTGATTTTACCCTAGGGCTTATGTGGCAATCGGCTGCAGATGGTTCTGCAGCTATAAATACGTGGCCATTTCACGTATTTTTTTATTAGAAGTCATGGCGGCCTAACTATGCCGGATTCTGAACTGAACTAGGGTCTCTTGTCTTCTTCTAAAGCATATCAAATTCTGAGATTCAAGCATAGACTCGGCACCTTTTCTATCATCTTAGCAATCCAATCACAGTGAGTTCTAGTTGCTTTTAGGTTCAGATAAATAATAGTGAATTATAAAAGACTGTGATTCAGATATATCGTATCTATGTTATTGTTAGATCTTATGCTATGTCATGATAGATCTATTTTTCTAGATGCAATTCAATTGTGATTGTTCTACTATGTTATTATTATGGATCTTATTTTGTAACTTTTATGATATGTTATGTCACGGATGTGTGTAGATCTATTTCTAAATTAGTAGATCCATTTTATGTGATCTAAATTGTCACCCTATGTTATCATGTTAGATCTATTTTGTGTGATCTAAATTGTCAACCTATGTTATCATGTTAGATCTATTTTATGTGATCTAGATTGTCACCTTATGTTATCATGTTAGATCTATTTTATGTGATCTAAATTGTCACCCTATGTTATCACATTAGATATTTTTATGTGATCTAGATTATCACCTTATGTTAACATGTTAGATCTATTTTATGTGATCTAAATTATCACCTTATGTTAACATGTCAGATCTATTTTATGTGGTCTAAATTGTCAACTTATGTTATCATGTTAGATCTAAATCGATTGGACATCTAAATTGCTAATTTAGATACTGTGACACCATGGTTCATCAGTTTTATGTCCATCTTGTTATGATGACAATTTCTTGTCCATGCTAGTATGTATGATCGCCTTATTTTCGTACTTGTTTATGTTTATGCCAAGATGATCATTTTAGTTATATTCCCATTATTTTCCCTATTATTGTTTATGACTAGGCTATTATCTAGCCTAGGCATGTTGCCAATTTTGTGAGGGCGCTAGTTAAGGAACGGGGGAAAAGGGTTAAAAATGGCATAATTTGAATATGAACATTTTTGGACATATAATTCAAATTATTAGGTAAAATAGGTATTGACACCTATAAAAGGAAAGGATTAATTAATTGGTAAATTAATTAAAAATGGCATAATTTTAATATGAACATTTTTGGACATGTAATTGAAATTATTAGGTAAAATATGTATTGACACTTATAAAAGGAAAGGATTAATTAATTGATAAATTAATTAAAAATGGAATGCCTAGTAATTATAATTAGGAATTGTAATTGTACTTATGACAGGAGGTTAGGTTGCATTAGTTGTGGAAGTCTGCCTGGACCCGAGCGCGATCTCCAACAGCCACTAATGTTGAACCTAGTGTGGGAGGTCTAAGTACGTAAATACGAATCGGGCTATGACAAGAGGTTAGGACGAACTGTGGAATAAGTCTACCCAGACCCGACCGACATATCCAACATCCACATGTTGTAGGCCTAATGTTGGAGGTCTGGCCCATTATGAAACCATAAATGGACATGGTAAAGAATTAGGCCACTTAACCTAAGTTAATCCATAGGGATTGTATGAACTTAAATTTAAGTTGGGGGTTAAGTAAACATGGTTAAGGGTGGGTTAAGTAAATCTGAAGAGGGGATGTGTAATATTCATATAAAGGCCTACATACTTAACCCGTTAAAGTTATGTAATTAAAGACACCTAGTGGTATACATAATCGGTGGAAATAATTGAGATATGTAATTAAAGACACCTTATAGGATAAAAATAACTTGTAGAAGTGACAGGGTTATGTAATTAAAGACACTTATAGGTAAGCATAACTGGTTGGACGATTAAGGGTTATCTATTAAAGACACCTGTAGGTAAGCATAACCGGTAGAAATAAATAAGGCTATGTAATTAAAGACACCTCGTGGTATACATAGTCAGTAACCCAGAATACGTATCAACCAAAGTACTCCGTACTAGGCGGATAAGGGGCACGCTTACTGACTGATTGTAAGAGATCCAAACGTGGAGTACGGTGTGGGCGGCACAAACCGACCGGGCCATGTGCGTGCATGAGCCGGACAAAGGGGGATGAAATGACCGTGACACCTGTAGATATGGTTGTGTACATTATTACGATGAGGGGTTGACACTTTAGGAAGTGATACCTCCTACTGTGGGGCCATCACAAGGTATCTACGAGGGTTAGGGAGCCGATAGATCAGGGTGGTAGTTAGGATACATTTGGATGTATACCTAATTCTATCACCTTATAGTTGAAGGGATCATCTCTTTCTAGATATACTAGTGACAGTGCAGAGTAATCATTAGAAGCATGTACCCCTTATCTTGCTTACCTTGTCACACCTGCCATTTATGTAGTGATCTCTCCCTTTTCAACTTTATATGCCTATCATGTTACTTTTATTTATCTACTGGCTAAAAGAAACTAGACTCTCCAGACTTTATGTCTGACCCTTTTGTTTCTCCTTCTTCTTCCGTTCCCCCCACCAGGTTCTCAGGGATGAAACACCCAGGCTTAGTCAGGACTCAGGTATCAACTTTCTCGGAGCTACTTTTGAAATATGGCCCAAGCTCTTGTCTCTACTATGGCTAAACTTTTTCAATTGGGGAATTATGTTTTTTATTTACTTATGTACTCTGATGGTGCAAGACAGAAGTTATTTTCTTGTAATGGTTTTTGTCACTTATGGAATTGTGGACCACGGTATTATGATTTATGGCTGAAATAAAAATTTAAATTTTCGCTATTGTCTCATTTGTATCTGTCTTATAATTATTCTATGTCCATTTACCTGTAGCACTTCACGAAAATTAATGCATTCTCTTAGTGAGTGACATTAATGGGCGTGGGATGCCACACTTGGTATCAGAGCTGAAGGTTACCAGATTAGATAAAAGTTTTTGAAAATTATTTTCAAAAAGGTTTTAAAAGAAAGCATTCTCAAAAAGAAAAGTTTGTTTTGAAAAACATTCCCCAAAAAGCCATATGTAGTATCCTTCGGTCCTTTATCTAAATTTCTTCCTTTTTCCTTTTTTTAGCTTGTCTAGGGAACAAAACATCCCCAATATCCCAGAGGGCGTCACTATACCCGGATGGTTCCGTAGGTATTTGGAGGCCACGACGCCAGCCAAAGGCCGAAGTGACATTTTCCCCCCAGCTGCACCAGTCATTCCTCCTCCTCCTACAAGAGCGGATAACTTCGCCAAGATCTGCAAGGACTTCCGTGCTAAGGGAGGGAAGCCATTCCCTGGGAACGAGACATTCGTGGAAGCTCGGAATTGGCTTAAGGAGACTGAGGACTTATTCATAATCTCTGAAGTGGAGGACCAAAGAAAGATTCAGTTAGTTGCTTGGCTATTGAAGGATGAAGCCTCATTTTGGTGGGAATTCAACAAAGCTGGGCGTCTGGTGGAAACTTCGGAAGATTTTAGATAGAGGTTCGAAATGAAATTTCTTTCCCAAGCTGAAAGCAGCATGCAGACGGAGAGATTCTTAGCACTTAAACAGGGAAACTTGACGGTGAAAGAATATGTGAACAAATTCAACCAGCTAGCAAAGTTCGGGTTAGAGTAGGTGGATACGCCACACAAAAAGGCATTGCAGTTTGCTAAAGGGCAGAATGAACACCTTCATGGTTTAGCCATGTCCCATATTCCAATGGGGGCCACTTTTGAAAAACGTGTCGCTATGGCCCTGATGCATGAGGTAGACATAGGAGAGAAGAAGGAGATAAAAGCTGAGGGGACATCGCAAAATAGGAAGGCGTGGCCCAAGAAGGGGAAGCAACAACAGCAGCAACAGTAGAAGAATGGAAGGAAAAATGATAAAGGCAAGGATAAGAGAAAATGTTATCATTGTAGGAAGGAAGGTCATCTGGTTAAAGACTGTGGAAGAATTCTTGCTTCCACTGTGGAGAGGCCAGACACTTTGCTAAAGAATACCCGAAGAAACAGGGATCACAGAGACAAGGTCAAAGGGCAGGAAATTCTAGAGCGTAGGTGCATGCTCTCGCGACCAGTGCTCCTGATAGAGGTAGAAAAATTTCTGTGGAAGGTTTAATTTCTCTTTCAAATCATCCTATTAGAACAAGTTTGGATTCTGGTGCCTCACATTCATTTATATCAAGTTCTATAGTTGAATCTCTGCATTTAGTTACTAGTATGGTAGTGGATCCCGTAGTTGTTTCAAACCCCATTGGTGGTTCGGCTCATTTATCTATGATTTGTCGGGGTTTGAAAATATCTGTGTTAGGCGTCGAATTTGAATGCGATGCATATGTGCTCGGGTTTATGGGCTACGGGTTAATTCTGCAAATAGATTGGCTTACCATGTATGGTGCCATTCTGGATTGTGAAAAGAGGGTTGTTAGGCTTCTGACTTGTCATGGGAGGACCCTCGAGATTTCGTGTGACCCACAGGGGTCGGATGTGCTTAGTTTCCTAGAATCTCTTGATGCATCTATCAATGATCTGTAATCTGCTCCAGTAGTCCGAGATTTTTCCAATGTTTTTGATGAGTTACGGGGTTTACCTCCAAGGCGCTAGATTGACTTCCGCATATATATGTTGGACAATGCAAAGCCAATTGCATTACTAGTGCGCCACATGGCTCCAAGGGAAAGGAGGGAGCCGAGTAAGCAAGTAGGGGAGCTACTTGAGAAAGGGTTTATTAGAAGAAGCATATCTGAATGGGATGCTCCAGTAGTATTCGCAACTAAGGCGGATGGTTTGCTTCGTTTGTGTGTTGATTATAGGGAGCTGAATAAACTCACTAAGAAGAATAGGCACCTGCTTTCCAGGATTGATGATTTATTTGATCAACTTGTTGGTGCCTCGGTATTTTCATAGTTAGACTTGTCCATGGGGTTCCATCAATTGAGGGTGGCTGAGGATAGCATAGATAAGACTTCCTTTAGGACTCTGGATGGTTTCTTTGAATGGCTAGTTATGCCTTTTGGGCTGATGAATGCACCCGCCTATCTTGTCGATCTGATGAGTAAGGTGTTTCGGAAGTTCATAAATAAATTTGTAGTAGTCTTCATCGATGATATTTTGAGCTTCTCCAAAAGCGAAGAGGAGCATGCCCAACATTTGGGAGAAGTTTTGAAAACTCTATGTGACCATCAGCTTAAAGCAAAGTTCTCCAAATGCCATTTTTGGAGAAAAGTGGTAAGATTCTTAGGGCATGTGGTCTCCAAAGAAGGTATGGCTGTAGATCCCGCGAAGGTGGTTGCAGTGCAAGATTTGCAGGTTCCTAAAAACACAACCGAGGTGAGAAGCTTTCTTGGATTAGCAGGTTACTATAGGAAGTTCATTAAGGACTTCGCAAAGATATCAGCCCCACTCACCAGGCTGACGAAGAAGAAATTGGCATTCTTATGGGATATAGACTATGACATTGCTTTCCAACGACTGAAGAGGGCTCTGACAACAGCCCCAGTCTTGACCTCACCTGACGGGAATAGAGTGTTTACCGTTTACACTGATGCATGCAGTATAGGGCTTTGTGCGATTCTAATGCAAGAAGGGAAAGTAGTGTGTTATAGGGGTAGACAGCAGAGAGTTCATGAAAAGAACTACCCACCTATGATCTAGAGCTAGCTTCCATAGTGTTTGCATTAAAGACGTGGCGCCATTATTTACTTGGAGAGAAGTTAGATTTATATACTGATAATAAATCTCTCAAGTATATGTTCTAGTAAAAGGATCTCAATTTAAGGCAACAGTGGTGGATGGATTTTCTAGCTTCTTATGATTTTGATATTTCTTATACCCCTGGCAAGGGTAATGTGGTGGAAGACGCACTAAGTAGGCAGAGGGTGGCCCTGAGTCCTCTGTATGTGGAATGAAAGAACTTGGAGTTCATATCAGCTTTTGATTTTAGACACTCTATCAAGATTTTGCCTGATTTGTTTGCATCCTTGGAGATACGGCCGCCTCTTATGAACCAGATAGGAGTTTCGCAACAAGGTGACCCACAGATTCTAGATATCATAGATAAGCTCAGAAGAGGGGAGACTTCTAGTCACCTCAGTAGATATGCCATAGATGAAAAAGGGTGGTTGCGACAAGATGGAAGGCTTTGTGTTCCTCAAATTGGAATTTTGATAAAGGCAGTCCTAGAAGAAGCCCACCATTCTAAAATGACATTCATCCAGGCGGTGATAAGATGTACAAGGACATGAAGAGGGTTTTCTTTTGGGCTGGGATGAAGAAAGACGTGGCCAAATTTGTTTCCCAATGTTTAGTTTGCCAGCAAGTCAAAGCTGAGCAAAAGAAGCCCGGTGCTTTACTTCATCTTTTGGAGGTTCCTCAGTGGAAATGGGAGAGTGTCTCTATGGATTTCATAGATGGTTTGCCTGGATCGAAGAAAGGCAACACTTGTATCTGGGTTGTGGTAGATGAGCGCTCACTTTATTCCAATTAAGAGTAAGAGGGCGACATCATGGTTAGCAACATTTATGTCCGAGAGATAGTTCGTCTTCATGGAGTTCCTTCCAACATCATAAGCGGTCATGACCCCATCTTTACCAGCGAATTTTGGAGGAGCATGCAAGAATCATTAGGTACACAGTTGTGTTTGAGCACTGCTTGTCATCCTCAGACCGATGGGAAAACAGAGAGAGTGAACATAATTCTAGAAGATCTTTTAAAGCTGTGTATCCTAGACTTCGGAGGGACTTGGTAAGAGCATCTTCCTTTAGTAGAGTTTTCCTATAACAACAACTATCAGGCCAGCATCGGCATGGCACCCTTCGAAGAATTGTATGAATGACCCTGTAGATCACCAACTTGTTGGCGGGAATCTACAGAAAGACTATTACTTGGACCAGATATGGTTAGTGAAGCATCCAGAAAGATTGACCTTATTTGACGGCGGATGAAGACAGCTCAAGATAGGCAGAAATCTTATGCAGACAAGAGAAGGACTGACCTCAAATTTGAAGTAGGAGACTTGTTTTTTTTTTCAATTTGTCACCTCTGAGGAATGTGGTTCGCTTCGGATCAGTAGGGAAGTTGGCACCTAGGCTTGTGGGACCATTTCCCCATATTCGAGAAGATTGGCCAAATGACCTATAGAGTAAAACTCCCTGACAATCTATTTGGCATTCATGATGTTTTCCATGTTTCCCATCTGCATAAGTTCCTGCATGACACTGCAATAATCGTTGAGCCGAGTGCGTTGGAAGAAGTTGAAGTGGAATGGGAGGCGACAGTCAGGCGAGTCCCTACCCGTATTCTGGGATAAGAAGTTAAGAAGCTACGCAATAAAGAGATCAAGTTTCCAAAGGTTCAATGGGGAGACAACCCAGAGGATGCGACTTGGGAGACCGAAGACAAGATTTTTGCGCTTTGTACCCTTTTCCTTTTAAGGGAATGTTCTTAACTTCTCTTCCAAAAGATTTTATTCGTGCTTGCTTCTATCATTTGAGTATGTCCTATCGATCGAATCTTTGACCTTTAGGTAGGAAATCCCATGACTGTAAACATGTGTTTGAGACATGTTATGTTTTATGGATGCAAGTGGATGCAAGTGTTTGCTAGTGGTTGCCTGTGGATGCATATACACACACATTAGGCACTAAGATCGGCTCAATCACTCTCATACTGCATATGGAGTGTGTGCATTTTTCTTTTCTTTTATGGATGGAAATGGATGAACAAGCATATGGATGTTGCATTTGGATGAATGAGTGTGCACACATGTAGAGCTTATATTTATAATAGGCTTATTTGCATACATATTGGATTCATGGCACTAACATACATTGCATTAAGGAGGTCAACTGAATCAGTAGGCTGTCTGATTTTTGCATTAGTGTTGGGACATATACACACAACTTTGCATATGTTCATATAAGCATAAGAAATCTTCAAGGACAATTGATGCCAGTGTTTGGTGGATGAGTAGATGGATGATGGATGGTAGGATACATTCTTTTCAACTTAGAGATTTCGGGGACGAAATCCTTAGAGTAGAGGAGAATATAACACCCCGAAATTTTAATGACATTAAAGAAGATAAATTAAAGAATAATTAATTTAATATCCAGAATTAAGGGAAATGGATTACGTCATTGCGTCCGTCTCGAAATTCTGGTCAAGATAGACACCTGATTTGGTAAAACGGATAACGTATGAAGAAGTTACAAACGATAGAAAGTTGAAAATCAAAATCGGGTATAACTGGCGCACTTGCCAAGTGCGCTAAGCCAATTTTGCACTGACGCACCTGTAAAGTGTGCCCAAAATTGCTTTTGGGTATTCGAGCCTTTTCCCAAGTAGAAGGCAACCCGCGACCTGATTTTACCCTAGGGCTTATGTGGTAGTCGGTTGCAGCTGGTTCTGCAGCTATAAATACGTGGCCATTTCATATATTTCTTCATTAGAAGTCATGGCGGCCAAACTATGCCGGATTCTGAACTGAACTATGGTCTCTTGTCTTCTTCTAAAGCATATCAAATTCTAAGATTCAAGCATAGACTCAGCACCTTTTCTATCATCTTAGCAACCCAATCACAGTGAGTTCTAGTTGCTTTTAGGTTTAGATAAATAATAGTGAATTATAAAAGACTGTGATTTGGATACGTCGAATCTATGTTATTGTTAGATCTTATGCTATGTCATGATATATCTATTTCTCTAGATCCAATTCAATTGTGATTGTTCTACTATGTTATTATTATGGATCTTGGTTTGTAACTTTTATGATATAGTATGATGCAGATGTGTGTAGATCTATTTCTAAACTAGTAGATCCATTTTATGCGATCTAAACTGTCACCCTATGTTATCATTTTAGATCTATTTTGTGTGATCTAAATTATCACCCTATCTTATCATGTTTGATCTATTTTATGTGATCTAGATTGTCACCTTATGTTATCATGTTAGATCTATTTTATGTGATCTAAATTGTCACCCTATGTTATCACGTTAGATCTATTTTACGTGATCTAGATTATCACCTTATGTTAACATGTTAGATCTATTTTATGTGATCTAAATTATCAACTTATGTTAACATGTTAGATCTATTTTATGTGATCTAAATTGTCACCATATGTTATCATATTAGATCTAAATCGATTGGACATCTAAATTGCTAATTTAGATATTGTGACATCATAGTTCATCAGTTTTATGTCCACCTTGTTATGATGACAATTTCATGTTCATGCTTGTATATATGTTCACCTTATTATCATACTTGTTTATGTTTATTCCAAGATGATCATTTTAGTTATATTCCAATTATTTTCCCTATTATCATTTATGACTAGGCTATTGTCTAGCCTAGGCATGTTGCCAATTTTGTGAGGGCGCTAGTTAAGGAAAGGGGGAAAAAGGGTTTAAAATGGCATAATTTGAATATGGACATTTTTGGACATGTAATTCAAATTATTTGGTAAAATAGGTATTGACACTTATAAAATAGGATTAATTAATTGGTAAATTAATTAAAAATTGCATAATTTGGATATGAACATTTTTGGACATGTAATTCAAATTATTGGGTAAAATAGGTTTTGACACCTATAAAAGGAAAGGATTAATTAATTGATAAATTAATTAAACATGGAATGTTTAGTTATTACAATTAGGAATTGTAATGGTACTTATGACACGAGGTTATGTTGCATTATTGGTGGAAGTTCACCTGGACCCGACCAGCATATCCAGCAGCCACTATTGTTGAACCTAATGTGGGAGGTCTAAGTACATACATACGAATCGGGCTATGACAAGAGGTTAGGCCCAACTGTGGAATAAGTCTGCCCGGACCCGATCGGCATATCCATCATCCACATGTTGTAGGCCTAATGTGGGAGGTCTGGCCCATTATGAAACCATAAATGGACATGGTAAAGAATTGGACTACTTAACCTAAGTTAATCCATAGGGATTGTATGAACTTAAATTTAAGTTGGGGTTAAGTAAACATGGTTGAGGGGTGGGTTAAGTAAATCTGAAGAGGGGAAGTGTAATATTCACATATATGTCCACAAACTTAACCCGTTAAGGTTATGTAATTAAAGACACCTAGTGGTATACATAATCGGTGGAAATAATAAAGTTATGTAATTAAATACACCTTTTAGGGTAAACATAACTTGTAGAAGTGAGAGGTTTATGTAATTAAAGACACCTATAGGTTAGCATAACCGGTTGGAAGATTAGGGATTATGTATTAAAGACACCTATAGGTAAGCATAACTGATAGAAATAAATACGGCTATGTAATTAAAGACACCTAGTGGTATACATAGTCAGTAAAAACCTAGTGGAGGATACAAGACAAAGGGGAGAGCTTGTATCATATTGTGTGGGACCCATTTCAGTCAGTAACCCGGAGTAGGTATCAAACAAAGTACTCTGTACTAGGAGGAGAGGGGGCATGCTTACTGACTGATTGTAAGATTTCCAAATGTGGAGGACGGTGTGGGAGGCGCAAATCGACCGCGCCATGTGCATGCATGAGCCGGGCAGAGGGGGATACGACGACCGTGACACCTATTGATATTGTTGTGCACATTATTACGAGGAGGGGTTGCCACTTTAGGAAGTGATACCTCCTACTGTGGGGCCAACACAAGGTATCTACGAGGGTTAGGGAGACGATCGATTAGGGTAGTAGTTAGGATACATCTGGACGTATACCTAAGACTACCACCTTATACTTGAAGGGATCATCTCTTTCTGGATATACTAGTGACAGTGCAGAGTAATCATTAGAAGCATGTACACCTTATCTTGCTTACCTTGTCACACATGCCATTTATGTAGTCAAATCTCCCTTATCCACTTTATATGCCTATCATGTTACTTTTATTTATCTACTGGCTAAAAGTAACTAGACTCGCCAGACTTTATGTCTGACCATTTTTGTTCTCCTTCTTTCTTCTGTCCCCCCTCTCCAGGTTCTCAGGGAGGAAACACTCAGGCTTAGTCAAGACTCAAATATCATCTTGCTTGGAGCTACTTCTGAGGTATGGCTCAAGCTCTTGTCTCTACTATGGTTTAACTTTTTCAATTGGGGAATTATGCTTTTTGTTTACTTATGTACTCTGATGGCGCAAGACAGAAGTTATTTTCTTGTAATGGTTTTTGTGACTTATGGAATTGTGGACCACGGTATTATGATTGAAATAAAAATTTAATTTCCGCCGTTGTCTTATTTATATCTGTCTTATGATTATTCTGTCTCGATTTACCTATAGCTCTTCACAAAACTAAATGCATTCCCTTAGTGAGTGACATTAACGGACGTGGGGTGTCACATCCCGTCTTTTACTTGCAAATTAAATCTTTGAACAAGATTACTACTCTCTTATAAAGACGCTCAAATTGTCCCCTTTTGGAGATACAAACTCAATTATTGGTGAGTATTTTTACATCATGTATGAATCACAAACCTAATAATGCATCAATATTGATAGGAAAGTTGGTTAGGACTATGTTGTTCATAGAATAGGTACGGGCGTGAACCTTATTTCTATTGCGAAAATGATTCTAATGTTATTGGGGTTGATTTCCCCTCATTAATTTTGTTGGTTTGTCTCAGTTTCTACGGCGATTTTGTTTGGCATAGTCGTATGTTATATAAGGTGTAAAAGATATAATCTTTCTCACACCCCCATTTGAGTTTGATTTAGGTTTCCGCTTATCCGACCATTGTTAAGCGAGGCATAATGGTTCCCAATAATGTTTGATAATGATAGTGGTATGTGTGTTTGTGTAAGAAATATGCATACTAATCGCATTGTTATGAAACGATGTTACCTGGTAGAATCATGCCTCACAAAAGCACTACTAAGGAGAAGATCAAAGATTCCAAGGTCTCTCGTCCCAAGATGGCATTTTCCCCTAAGCCATCCTTAGTTGTCTCTCAACAATCTGTGGACGCCATATTAGAGAACTTTGGCACAGTAGGTACAGACACTATGATAGCAGCTACTCCAAATTTTCCCAAAAACCCTCCAGAAGGGTTCTTTGCATATACGGCTATTCATATCTGGCATGAAGGATTTTACCTTTCCCGCCCTTTCTTCATAGGCTTTTGGTTGACTTGAAGGTCGCTCCTATTTAGCTCTCGCCTAATACATACACGATCCTTTTGTGCTTAGAGGCACTGGCGCTTGCTTCGGGTTAGCGTTCTTTGAGCCCCAAGCTTATTTGTCATATGATTTGGTTCTCTATGACATCAGAATTGCCGATTTGGAGGGCTAACCCTGTAAAGAGGCTGATTACTAATGGCATTAACAAGACTAGGTCGTAGGAGGACCAATACTTTCTTGTTCAATGTCCACCCGGCATATCAGGACAATTTAGTGACGTCGGTAGGTCTCTTGCTTTCAGAAAGCAACTGTCTTCTAGTTGTGTTTTTTTTATAACCTATTTCTCCTCTATAGATGATTAAAACTTGGTATGTCTCCCGGGGATTAGCTTTCATTTCAGCGACTGAGGTCAACACTCTAAGGGAGGAGAATAAAGTGTTGTCTGATAAAGTGAACGCCTTGCAGCGGGAGAAGACGGAGAGAGATAACAAACGCGAGGATTTGGCGGCCTCATTAGAGGAGGTGAGGAAGGTTAACGAGGAGTTGACGAAGCAGGTTGAGGACCTTGAGGCACAAAAGACAGAATTGGTGATCGATTATGTTGCCGAGATGGACAAGATAAACACTCAACTTTCCACTTCAAAGAGAATTATTTACGAGGCCGTTGCTAGAATCTCAAAAAAATTTGAACGTCCACCTCAACAATATTGCTACGGGGTATTAGAAAGATGCCATCGTCCTTGCCTTTTCAGATAACTATGAAAGGCTTTCAGAATTTAAATTTACTTCAATTGATCCTTGTATTCGAGACAGTGTCCTAGAGAATATTGAGCAGGTGAGACGGGAGCATAAGGTTCCTCCAACTAACAAGATAGATCCTGCGTCGTTGTTGTTTATTGATGAATTGGTTGAAGATTATGAGGAAGATGGGGAGGATGACAACACAGCAGATGGAGAGGTAGAAGGTCATGTGAACCAGCCAAATGGGTCCGGAAAAGGTACTGGAGTATCAGCTCTCGCATCACAGGAGCTGCCTCCAGAGGATGGAGGTTCTTTAGATTCTAAGAAGAATAGGACTCCCGGTCGGCCCAATGTTGATGTCGCACAGATATGGCTTTCTCTTTCAAAGTGCTTTCTTTTCCCTTGTATTCTATTAATAATTAGGTTTCCCATATTACAGCAATTCTCCGCTTCTCCGAAGACGTGAGTTTCAGTTATGTTTTTAGATCTTGCCTTTAGAAAGTTAGGGGAAAAACTCAAGGAACCTGGCTCAACGCAAACAATTTTAATAAGGGACTTTGAATGTTATTGTATTAAGCATATGTTTTCTTTGATTCTGTCCGTGAATTGTGTTGATTTTGATATTTGATGGTTTTATGATGTTGTGATAAATTGCTAGTGTAGACGTGGAATCTATGGTGTATGTGACTTGATAAAAGTTATGTGATTGTTCTTCTTTCCTTGGGGCGTGTGATGTAATTGGCATATACTTAATCTTTGTAATTTATGTATTATGATATTTTGTCTTGTTTGTGGCTAGTAGGACTCGTTTCAGACTCCCTCTTCACAACTTGGGGAGGAAAGGTCCAAGCGTCATTGGTTGTAAAGGTATTTTTGGTAAGGCTCCCTTGTTGGACTATAAAAAGATGTATTACCTCCAAAAGGTAACAATCACAAATTTCAAGGAACAAGTGTTCTATTTGGAAAAACAACTGAAAGAAGAAGATGAAGCTATTTGCAATTTACAACATAAATTAGCAACAAAATCTTCCGAGAGCTCAGGCGCGGCGGTTGGTAGATTATACCAACAAATCGATAAGCAAGAGGATGAGTTGAAGAAAGCTAAAGTGGACTGCGCTTCCTTGGAATTTGCTTTACAAAACCCTGATTCGGAATGAGAGATATTTACTGTGTGTTTGGGATGTGAAAATTTTATTTCTTACAACGATGATAGTGTCTATGTATGATTTATGTCATGACCTCTGGTGGAACTGTCAGTGTGTCATGCGATCTTTGTGATGTATCGCTTTTGTCAAAAACAATATTATTGTATCCCAGGGCATTGTAATGAGTGGAAACCACTTATGTTAAGTGCCAATAAAAAGCTTCTTTATGAAATAATTATACTTAAGAATTTCCTAATGAAAGATAGCTTATAACAAAAGGGATAGTCAGTCATAGGTGCTATTAGAAATGTTTATGATCTTTTTCTTAGCTCTTCCTTGAATCGGTGTTATGATATGATGTCGTTTTCAAAATTACGTAAAGGGCTGATATGTTGAAAAGAAAACCAACTAATAAACGTATAGGTTAAAGACACTTCCCTGAGAGGATCATAAACTCATCTTTGGTAGCAAACCTTGAGCCCTCACTTGAATTTCCGAGAAGGGCGAGCAATTCCTTCTTGTTTGGATCAGGAATTGTGTTCTCATTAAGTTTGGGGTAACCATGATGACATCGGAACCCTGCATCGGACTGTGATTTTCTTCGGGATCGTCCTGGATTTAGGTATCGGTATGCAAGACTGCGGGTTTGCTTCAGGACTTTGTTGAGAAACCAATTCAACCTAGCTTCGGGTATTAATATTCAATGGAGCAGAACACCTTCTGGTATTTGTGAAGAGTTGAACGAACCTAGATTCAGATATTGATATGTAATGGACCGGAACCCCTTCCGGTATTGATAAGGAGCTGAATTGACCCAGATTCGGTTATTGATATGTAGTGGACCGTAACCCCTTTCGGTATTTGTAAGGAGATGAATTGACCCAGATTCGAGTATTTAATATAGAAGATCGGGACCCTCTTCGGTATTTGTGAAGAGCCGAATCCACTCAGATTCGGGTATTTAAAGATTGAAGACCAGGAATCCTTCCGGTATTTGTCGTTTTGGTATCCCTTTTGGATTCGATTGATGAAGCAGAGGTTGTACGTGCTTCTTGATCCTCTCCTTGGGCTTTTGACGTCAAAACAGAGGATTGTACGTGCTTTGTTGGCCACTCTCTAGGCCTATGCGTCTGGAGTGCTTGGCTAGCTTATCCACAAGCAGGGCCCAACGACTTACCTGAACTCCCTGCAGGAGGCGCCTTATCCTGACTATTGTAGGAAATGATAAGGTCTTAGGAACTTAGATGGGGACATCGTAGACACAGAACTAAGGTTTGCTCTTTTGAAGTTCTATACAGACCATCGTAGGTTCTGATAGAGGCTTATATGCCACCCCCTCCGAGGGGTCCCCTATCCTGACCATCGTGGGCGATAATAGGGGTTTGCATTTCCTTCTGCGGGTAACGCAGAACATAAGAAAAGGTATGATGTGATATTCTACGAGCAAAGGTAGGACGTTCTTAGTTCTAGCAGAGGCATGGCTTACTCTTCTACGAGCAGAGGCAAAGCGTGCTAATTTTAGATGCACTGCCATGACCATCTCTGGTGTGAAACGGCGGCTTATGCTTTTGATGCTTTAACCTTTCCCTCTCTAACTTGCGCCTGGAGAAAGACTGACACGTCGCCCCCTCTGGGGGATTCCTCGTTCTGACCGTTTTGGCGATTACGGGGGATTTAATCTGTTTATAGTTCGACCCCTTTTTGGTTTGCTTGTGATTTCCGAAAAGAGGGCTTTCCATACCCTTGAATTATGTTTGATAATCTTTTTCCCAAGGATTCTTACTGAATTCACCTCGACTCTTCCATAAATTCTCATAAATGGACTTAGTTAACAAATCTAACAATGGTTTACTCGATGGTTCTGCAGTGATTAATATCATGTCCATTCATCAAGTGGTAATGGCAGTAAGGCCCTCCCGTTTTCTTTTCGTATTTGGGCTTCTTCTTCATGAATGCCCAAGAGATGAGTTCGTGATTGGTTAGGAAGTAAACATTCTCCATCGAAGTAGTGAGATAATACTCTTTGGGTACCCCTGGCGTACGTTCTTCTCTTCTCTGCTGGGGTCTAATCCTTCCGTGGCCTAACCTAGCTGTGGTGTTCATGCTGTTGTTCTTTCCTCCCAAAACATACTGAGATTGAGGTGACATCTCTTTAAAACATTTTTTTGGTAAAGTTGTCGAAATCGTTCATTATCTCTCATTCGAGCGTCATCCCTTTAACTTTCCATTAGAGAGCATTCTTTAGGTGAGAAAAAACACTAGTATCCTCTAATGTAGATCCACTGGGTGGGAGCGCTAAGGTTTGTCCTACGTGAGAAAAGCTATCATCCCCAGTATCATGAACATGTAGTTCCATTTTTCTCTTCCTCTTCATCACCCGCAAGGCTTCTGCTCTTAACTTTTGCTCCTCCATCACCCTATGGCAGGTGATTCTTAACTTACCTGTTCGAGATCCTGAAAACCTTCATCTGGATCTCTTACTCACAACTTTACTTCTTTAAAGCTAGTCTAATCCGGGAGAACAACTCGGGTAGATATGTGATGGGGTTAACCACAAGGCCGGAGGTCGAAGCCCTCCTTCTAGCACCAAAATGTTAACGATTTTTTTTCGTCAACACCGAAGATGGGTCAGCAAGAATGGACCTAAAGGGAACATAGACGGCTAGGCCTATCTTTAAGGATAAATCGGATCTCAACCCTAGATATGGAAGCTTGGGGGTATGGGATCGCTAAAGATTACCAGAATGGATCTAAACTCAGAGAACGAATTATATTCTACTATTCAAAAACATATTGGGATGGGAATCCATGCTTATCGGGAGGATGAATAATAATCTGCAATAGTGATGATTGGAAAGTAACAATATAAACTTACAAAGCGATTTTCTTATAAGAATATCCCTTTTTTATTCGAATTTCATTGGGAGTACAAAGATGTAATAGGGAAGGTCCCCAGATTAGTCTCCGCGCCAAGCTTCTTTTTAAGAGTACAAATATAAAGGGAAAAATTCTCTCTCTAAATATGACCCTGGGGTTGTATTTATAGTGGTTCAGTGCCCCATCCGCCGGTGGGCTATTGGGCTTGTGGGGGCCTTTGCTAGTCGCTTTTTCCTTGGTTTTGGGCGCATGGCTTTTGGTCTTCCTTGGAATATTTGTTACGGTCTTCGGATGGTATTTGAGCCATTGGTAACAGTTCCTAAAAGTAGGCTTTCGGACGTAAGCTTTCGGATGTAGGCCTCCGGCTTTACAGTGAACGCTTAGAGGGGCCTACCCTCAGGATGCAAGTTGATAACTATCGGTTCGAAGCCGCTGTGGGTTTCGATACTAGGTAAATCAGTACGAGTAGCCTGTACCCCTGCTTGGGTCCCGGTTAGCCCTTCGGTAGAGCTTTAGCGGTAGCCTGTATTCTCGGAGGGTGGTTTCTGGTGTCACTTCTATTTATTCGCGGATGTGGCCTTTCGGTATTTGTATGGAGGATGCTCCAGAAGCTGGTTTTGGGTGATCCTTGTGTTCTCTTGGATTAGTACCTTCGATCCCCTCGCCTTCGGGTGTATCGGTATTTAAGCAGGTCATTACCGAAGATTCATTTGAGCTTTACCCGATGGGTTTATTGCTTTTGATTTTCTTGGTCTCGGATTAGGATAACTCTTTGCCATAAAATCTTCTGTTGGACTAATACTATCAGAGGGATCTTGTCGGATTGACTGTGACAGACATATCCCATCGGTTACATCTTGCAGATATCACGATCCCTCCTCCTAGGAGGGTTTCGATTAATGCAGCTTTTCGGGTTATTTCTTCCTACTCTTAGTACTTCCTGGTGCTTGGCCGCACTTTCTGTTGAGCCTTCGGTGAGCCTTAGTTCATCCGAAACCCCTTCACTGCCATTTCACTTCACTGTTGATTTTTGGTAGTAACACTATATATTCAGGAATATTACACCTTGTCTCTATCCTGTTACTGAAGTAGTCATTTAGTCCTGGGTAACAAGTTGTATGTTGAGGCTATTATTTCCCTTTTTATCATTTATTGTGAATATGCATGTTGGACCATGTTAACTGATATAAAATCTAACTTTTATACCTTAATATGATTGTTAGGATTGACATTTCAAATGAGGTTAGGATGTTAATATCGTTCGCATAATTCATGCATATATATATATATATATATATATATATATGTATGTATGTGTGTGTGTGTATATATATGTATGTACGTATATGTATATATATTAACAATGTGATAAACATAATATTAATGCGTATCAAGTGCATACTAAATGTGTTTAAACTAAGAAATAGAATTTGAATGTCCCCATAGGAATTTGTATGCATGTGTGTGAGTTAATGGCTTTAATTATAATTAATTACACACAGACAAGAGGTTAACCATTAGTTTTAGTAGAAGAATGCCTGGAATCGACTATCATATCCAATATATATAAGTAAGACTAGTTAATGTGAGAGGTCTATGTGTCATGGCCCATTATAATTAGTAAACCTAGACACGAGTTTAAGCCCATCTTATAGTAGAAGCCTATCCGGAACCGCCCGATAAATTTAGCATCTGCAAGTGGTCGACTTAATGTGATATGTCTAGTGTGTTTGTGTGTGTGTGTATATATATATATATATATGCATGTATGTATATGTGTGTGTATATATTGTGTGAGAAGTAGACCTGCCTTGGGAAAGGTATTAAGTGCATGTTCTGCCTCTTGTTAGGTATTAAGTGGTTAGGATTAAATTTGTTCCTAAGGTTCACTCCTTGGTTCTGGACTCAAGTTTGGGAACCACCCTTCGAGAATTTAAGTGTTTTTGGGGCCCGCCTTTCTCTTATATAAGGTATTAAATGGTCTTAATAGACAATAGCGTATAAGCAGGGTTGTTCTCCAAGTAATGCCTGCTTCTTATCTAGGGGTTTAGTGAGGGATGACCTAGGGACCATTTATACAGAAAGCCTATAGGAAGCACCATCCAAGGGAAGTATTAAGTGGCTAAGAGATCACCCGTAGGGACAGCTAGATAGTAACAATATGTTATGACAGAAGGGTCTTAAATGGCGCCACGCTCCCACTTAAACCCGACATTAAGTGGACATTACTATTTCTCGACCTACAAGGAGCGTACATTTATTTTGTAACATTGACATTAGGATGAGGCCTTAGTCTCCAGGGGTCCGCCATGGGTATTAAGTGACTATAAGGATGTCCATCGTTAGTAAGTTAAAAATGGCCTTAAGTGACTAGGTATAGCCCACGCGCGTAGGGTATTCAGTGACTGTAAGGATGTCCACTCTTAGATTTACATATAGGCCTTATGTGACTGTGAGTATGTCCTCCTTGTATGTATAGTTATGTATGTTTGTTATATAGACATAACATGAAGAGTTTAAACTACCAGATATAGGAAATAGTCTTTCCTATACTTGAATGCTTTTCATTCACCGGAACTTTATGTGACCTACCTCCTCTTTACACAAACAGGTTAGTAGATGAGGACCCTGCGTCAGCAATGATTAGTGACTTCTTAGAGGAGGACCCTCTCGATGGAGATTTAGTTATTCTTGGAATTTGTACTATCAGGTGTTGTTGTTATCATGTATTTTGGAATAAGTATTGATGTACCTGTTACCTCCTGAGACTTGTTGTATTCGACATTTATGATTTTTATCTATGGTACATCTATTTATGAGTTATTATATTTTATCCCTTTGCATGTGTGAGATTCTGATTTTGTTTAGATTGCTCTATTACATCTGTTTTTAGTATTTCCTTATAGGAACCGACGATCCATTTGGATAGCTCTAACTTCCAGTGGGCTTTTTCTAGGTTAGAATTTAGGTCCATTTTGGGTGGGTTGTTACAGATTCGAGGTTAAGAACCCATAGCGACCCAAAGTCTTTTGCGTCATTACTTGAACATACAAACTCCAAACAACTAGAACTTGGCGAGATATCAAATTAGTCATTCTTTACCATAGGGTTCACACCCCCGCATTAGTTAAAGATCCAGATTGGGTATGACCCAACTCCTATAGACCACACTTTTGTCTATCTATCACTATCTTACATTTGATCGACATTTGCACCCATTCAAGCATATTTATAGCAAGCTTCTAACATATAAAACACTCTTTTTTAGAACTAAACATATAAAACACTCTTAAACAAGCATGTAGTCTAACTAAGATGAATCAAATAATGAATAAGGAAATGTAGCATCATGTTAATATGGTTACCTAATGGTGCCCTACAATTTCAATTTCATAAATATGATTCAAATATCGAAACTTGTATATGTGTGACAAAGTAATTGAACATGATTTATGAATATTTTATGATATTTTAGGACAAGTTATAGCCTAATGTCTCCAACTTGGTAAGAAGAAGCACTAGTCACTCACTTTGATCTAGTACGTCCCTTGATCTCTGGCCAACAATTTTATGTACAGATTTCTAAGTTATTGCAGCATCATTTCCTTCAAGATTGAGTTTCATTTGCACTAATCTCCTATTAATGATCTGATTAGCTAAGTAAAGTAAGTTTTAATAGTGATTTTATATATGGAAAGCATTAATGAAATTGGAATCTATTTTGGGAATTATGAAATTGCCAATGAGATGTCTCATTATTCCCTATAGGCTTTATGTACCCTGATCCTAAAATATGCCTTGGATAAATTTTCTTGATGACTTTAATCACCCATTTATGTAGTTTAAATTGAATTAAAATCGTCATATCCCCTAAATAGGAAGTATATTTTATTAATGTAACCACTATACAAAAGGGAAATCAACATCCGAATGCAATGCAGTGATCTTAGAACCCAATCCTGTTCTAATCAAAATTTATGGGAAAAAGGATCTTCCTATGGTAATATGATCATAAAAAATCATGAAAGTGGTAAATAATTCTAATAGTAATTTCCCAAAATTATAGGATTACACAACCTCATATGAAAATAATATAATTATTCTATTAACGTAGAATGAGTTGTTACACTCTACATGTGCCAACTGGATATGGGATGATCATCGGAGAAAAATATAAGCAAAACCTATCATATATCTCATAGAACATAGAAAAAATATAACAAAAATTATTGAAAGAATAGTAATGAAGAGTGGAAGCCTCATCTCCATAAGAGCATAAAGCATTTATAACAAGTAGTAGCACAAGGTCCATTTAATTCTCACTACATCCCTCGGAGTAAAATAATAGAGGAAAAATATCTAGAAATATAGAATAATATGCCAAGCTCATCTAGACCACCTTTGGAATAGTTGTAGCATCATTAGATGCTATTATCTATCCTACTCATCAACAACGTCGATGGGTACTCAAGGTAATAAGAGGTAAAATTTGTGGGTTAAACAACAATCCTGTATAAGCGATAAAAGATTATCAAAAGCTATTATAAAATTTTGCTTAAAGACAGGTTCACGTCCCATACCTTACCTATCACTACACCAAAGGGTTAGCAGACAATAACTAAATAATATATGCTACTTAGGCAAATAAGTAATAAGATACTGTATTTTGAAACACTAAAAGGGTCTAAGAAACTAATTCAACATCCCTATTCCTGATCCCACTTTAGTGTCCTAAAGATGATGGAGTACATAGAGAAAGAGATAGATCATTAATATCAACCATAACATCCATAAAAAACCTAGCTTTCATCTTATGAAGCCCTGAATAAATTGATAACGTATATGACAATCCTCGCTTATGCCAAGGATAATGGAATACCTCAGGAAGTTCTTACTACTGTGTTTGCGGAACCCAATATAATCAACATGCTTTCCTTCTGGACCGAAGTATGCTGTAACTAGATCTCTCCATTTGAGTGGTCTAGGGTATACGACCATCAATGCCAGTCTTGGTGGGCTTCCCAATGATACACCTGCTCGAAAACACTAGTACACTATGAGCTATCAACGATTTCATTGAACTCCCAATTTCTAGGGCATCCATTACTCTACGTTAGTTCAAGTTCCACCTAACCAGTCCATTTTACCATAGGTCGTTCTGCTTCGAGTGGCATATCACACTCTTTTGGTTCAACATGATTCCAAAGTTTCCAAACGAAGAGTCAAAATAGCTCTTTACACTCCTTTGATTCAACCTAAATCTCGAGTTTGCAATCGAACATCAAAAATGGCTACCAAGCTCTTTCAAGTTAACCAAATTTCAGAATTTTCAATTGAAGAGTCACATCATCAGCGTCCTCCAACATTTACCTTATAAAAGAAATTAACATTCCATAGCCATCAGCGTGACCCTGAAGACCTCATCGTACCTTTTTATGGTTTGCACAATCTTTATTTCCTCTTCAAATAAACGTCACTATCCTTCGATCCAAGAATAATGGTCACCTTGTTTCGATCCAAGACTAACTTTGCTTCGAAACAGACTTTGGTTTTTCTTCGAACAATTTAGAATTGTATTTAAGGCTTCCCTTAACCTGCATGGAATTATAATACGCCTAAAATATAATGCTTTGAGCTTCAGAACACTTTACTATAAATCACGAAACAGTGTACTTTGGGATTTGAAACACTTGCTTCAAACTTCAAAACACTTGCTTCAAAACACTTTGCTTTGAGCCTCGAAGCACTCTGTTTTGACCTTTGAAACGCTTACTTTGAGACACTTATCTTCGAGCTCTGAAGCACTCTGATTTACTGGGAAAGGAATTACTTTCTTTTGAAAGTCTTGAAGCAAAAACTTCAAACATAAAATGATTCTTCTTTGAACACAACTCTGTCTTGCTTCAAATCACTCCTTTGAACCAAATGTATTCCTTCGAATCATAGCCTATTGAATCAACTACTTTGAAACACTACCTTGCTTCAAATTAACCACTTTAAAGCATTCCTCTTGCTTTGAGTAAACTGCTTTAAAACACTACACTTTGCTTCGAATAACTACTTTCTCCTAGCCATATTGCTTTGAAGCACTTCGACCTTTTTTTGAACAATCCTTGCTTCGAGATGTCCCTTGGCTTCGAACCCCTCTTCCAAACTCAAAGAAAACTTGCAGATTTGATCTGTCCCCAGACTCGTTACAAAATCACCTGAACTTTCTGAACAATACTAACGCAGAAATCAAGTATAACAATAAATTCAAAACAAAAAATTTAGCTAATCATAATCATCATTCAATCGCTTTAAATCATGAATAAGTAAAATTAATTATACATCTGACGCTAAATATGGTTAATTTCTCACTTATTACACTGGATTTGATATTTTAATCACCACATTAATTATTTAGATTATTCCAGAATTCCTCGATTTGAATTTACCAGATTTAATAAAGTTTTATCGATAATTCAACATATAGATGATAAAATATACTAATTTTTAACATATAAACATGTAGAGATCACAATCACTCAACTCTCATAATTTGATGAAATCAACTAGCAATTCAGTCGAACAACCAGGAATTATGTTATAAACCAAAATGAAGTGACCTAGTCAATAAGTGTAGACCAAACATGCAACGACCCTCTCGGAAACGGCTTAAATTTCGACCTAGAAAAGGCCCATCGAAACTTACAACCATTCTACAGGAGTCGTTGGTTCCTGTAAGAAATCACATTTGCACAGATAATATACATCTACACTTCAAATGGAAATCTCACATAGCTGAAAGAAAAATTATAATATTGTAATAAGGTATGCGACTTTATTTAAAATCACAGAATGTCAACACAACAATCAAAGTTACATCTATTCCATAGGTACATCAAATAATTCATTCTCACATGTTTGCAAATGAAGTAAAGCAATAACTACTAATAATAGCATAACTACTTCGTCTTCATCTTCAGCTCCCATTATGACTTCATCAATTAACTTTACCTCATCTACTGGCCTGTTGGATATGATAAGGAGAGGGGTCAGAACATAGAGTTTTGTGTGACAGAGACATGGTGTTTACTTAAAGTCCATTCCCTGTATATTTAACAGGTTACATATGTCAAGGTATGTCTACGCAGCAAACAACATTCACACAAACACCAAGTGTCTAACCAATGAGGTAGATATCCAAGTCAATCTCTCATTAATGTTTATAGGGTAATGACCCAATGAGGTGGGCACTCTCAGTCACTTATTGCCCTATTAAAGGTGGATTCTTATGATCTCTTATAACCCTAAGGTGGACCCTTATCCCCTTAAGACCCCATCCTAGTACGTTAACGTTCTAATGTCTATAATCTCGATTGTAATATGAGAAGTAGTATTGCAAAAGCTACTACTTAACTGATGTTACGGTTGAACACCTATGTCGGTTAAGACTTCCCTTAGACAATTGGTGAGCACGCAATGGCCACGTATCTTTTATAAACCAATTTTGTCTCCAGTTGAGCCGTTACAAGCTTCTGAAGGAAGTGGACATCTGCTGTGAACAAACCTACTCCGTCATCGCTTATGCCACACATTTAGGGAAGGAGGACCCAAATACTTACCTCAAATCTAATAGGGTGGGTCCCATAACTTTGGTTCCTCTCCAAGGAATAAAAATTAGGAGGGATCCTAGTCCTAACCACTTAAGAACTGAATTAGACAGGAAGAGAGTCAGCCACTTAAGATTTCTCAAGGTGTAGTAAACCTGCCTATTTTCACACATTGTAGGCTTATATATATAGTTATATATATATATAGTTATATATATATACACACGCTAGACCTCTCACATTAAACTGTATACTTGTAGATGCCAGATATGTCGGGCGGTCCTAGGAAGGCTTCCACTACAAGTAGGTTTAACATCATGTCATAGTGTACTAAGTTTTGAATGGTACATGGCACCTAGACATCTCACATTAGCTAGGCCCACTTGTAGTTGCTGGATTTACTGGTCGGTTCCGGGCAAACTTATACCACAAATGACAACTAACTTCGTGTTTGTATGTAATTATTAATATATGTAAGGTTGTTCCATACACACACAAGTAATCAATATATATTTATAGGAACATTTCAAATTGGAATTCTAACCTAATTGCATTTGTTATGTTAATGTTACGTTACTTACGTTGATTACGGTATACTAATAGAATAATTATACCACGCAATTACAATTAATATTCGTATAAACGAGAGAACATTCTAACGAGATAGCAATGGTCAATTTATCCTAAATTAAGTTATACAAGTTAATTTTCCATATTTTTGACCGCTATGATTCAGGCCTAATGGCATAAGAGCATAATAAAATATAACAATGAATGGAAAAATACAACATACATATAAACTTGAACTTGCATCCTAGGCTTAATGGGATGATTTCAATAATGGATCAAAAATAGGGTATAACTGGCACATATAATATATACATATATGTTTATAAGTTCCACTTTATCCAGTTAGCCCCTTTTTGGTAGTTTGCACATAAGACATTTACATTGGTTAATATTTCATGTATGAATACTTCTCAAAGTAGAATCCAAACCTAATCTGATCATCAAATAACCAAATTTAAACCCTTTTAGGTTAAAATCAAATGTTTACATAAGGGTGGATTACACAAAGTAGAAACAACAACAACACAACTTTCGTTCACAATTCAATATTAAAATCCAAATCAATAAATCCAAATAATAATAAATTGACAATTCGTACATAAACATAAGATAGAGGATTTGGTGATTTTTGTATTGATGTTATCAATTTTCAAATCCTCTTAGGCATAACTATCAACATGTTAATCTATTAAAATAAAGAATATGTTTAAGAACAATATATTCCACTCATAGATCTAAGGAAAAACAAAGAGGATTCTTGTTGTAGATTCAGATCTATGTCTAATCTTCGTGACAAACGTGCTTCAATCCTCCTAATATACATGTAAGAAACACCCTTTAGAATCTTATATATATATATATATTCTAAATTACAGAATCCATACTAAAACATATATGAATTTAGATTAGAGAGAAGATAAGAATAAAGGTTAGAGGAATAGAAGAAATTCTTAACCTTTTTCTAGAATTTAGCAATAGCAGAGGGAAAAATTAGAGGTAGATAAAATAGAGTGGTGGGATTTATTGTGTGATATGAGGCTTATATATAGTTGCTCGTGTGAGAGTAGACCATTGGATTATTTCGATTTAATCTTGGCCATTATATATATACCTTTAGAAAACCCTAACCAAACACAGATTCATTGGGCTCCACAGCCGACAGGCTGCCGATCTGGGCGGCCGACACCACTCCTAGGGTGACAGTCGAACTCCTGGTCACTGAAACTCCCAATGAATTTATGTGGCACTGAGGTGTCCAATTAATTAATACGTTCTTTATTTTCATAATCTCTTTCCTAATTTATAATGTTCTCTGTCCCCATAATATTATCCTTTGTTCGAATTTCAAATTCTACCTCTTTTATTTAAATATATTTTGGATATATATATTACTTATTTAAATATATATATTTGTATGTATATAAATATTTCGGCATTTTACTGCCCAAATTCATTTTCTTATAACTTCTTCATACATTGACCATTCTCAGCACATTACGTATGAAAATGATTCAGAATTTCCCCACAAATCCAAATAAAAGATTTTTGTAGCCAAATTCTTAAAGCTGCAAAATTTCATTTTCCAGCCATATTATTAAACAATTTTATTTATATTTATTAGTTGTACTTATGCTTGTTACAGGGTGTTACATTCTCCCCTCCTTAAAATAGATTTCATCTCGAAATTTATTTGAAGGGGCGAAAAACACAACTTGCTGGAAACATCCATGTTGTACATCCATCTTGTATTTTAAATCATCCATAAGCATCCATTACTCGCAGTGATTATGAACTGCAGACCCACTAAGTGATTTCAACCCCATCATGTCAATGTAATAAGTGATGCAACATGTATGCAAACAACCTAATTATGCATACATTTCTATGTGATTGCATTGTGCAATGGTGTTATATCTAATCTATCAATTACGGTGCACCTATAAACATAAATTTGAGGAAAAATTACCCAAGAAAAGCTCTTCGTGAGTCTGTCTCATCCTATCCTTGGTCTCCCATGTTCTTTCTGCAGGATCATTTCCCCATTGCACTTGGACATGGCAAACGGTTTTGTTGTGGAGTCTCTTGATTCCGTGCTCTACAATCCTTGAAGTTGCACGGGGCCCCTGGACTGCAACTCGAGTTTTTCTATGTCCCCAATTTCATCAAGCTCGAGTCTGATAGTAGAATCATGAAGGCATTTTCTTAGATGAGATACATAAAAAAACATTATCGATTCCTGATAGATGCTTTGGGAGATCCACTCTATAGGCCAAAGATCCTATCTTATTGATGACACGAAAAAGACCAATAAATCTAGGAGCCAACTTCCTAGTCTTCCCAAACCGAAACATCTTCTTGAGAGGGGATACTTTTACGAATAGCAAATCCCCAACCTTAAAATCAAGTTCTGTGACGCCCTGCCTCTATACTCACGTTAGCCAAGGCCATTGCAAGCAACAGTGTCAACTAACCCGAAGAATAAGGCTGTTGAGCAGCGACCATGTGTATATTTGCTTTGAACGAATGTTAAATATGTCAGATAATGTGGTCTAACTTTTCAAAATTTTATGAGGAAATTTAACAAATCTAAATCAAGTTAAATCTACTACCCAGTGGCTATAAATAATTCTGAAAGAAATATAAAATACATAACAATAAAGTCAGAGTGAGACACAGATATTTACATCACTAAGGCAGAAATAGATATGAATATAATTGACGAGTAAAAATACATGTTAGTGGTTATTGTCGATGCATTATACATCAAAATAATAGGTACAAGCTCTAGCCAAAAGAATATGTATACAAAGATGTCACTAACTCATATAAATAAAAAAAGAACAATAACTACAACTCGAATGTAGATAGCAAAACCCAAGAATGGTCCCCGCTAGAAGTCATGAGATGTACCTGTAATACTCGGTCTGACCCAAGTATTATTTATAAGAAAATAAACAATAAACGAATCAGTCTAGCTGTACTTATCATAATAAATCGGGATAGAAATAGAGATATAGGTAGATAATGGCATATAAGCAACAACAATCATGTTCACCCATAAGCATGAAACCCTAAAAATGTCTAACTAACATCTCTAAGATATCCCACTACACAACCCACACATCACACACACCACATGCAAGTTGAACAGAAGTTCCCCGCGAATCCGAAGATCACTACACATCATACAAGTTGAACCGAAGTTCCCCGCGAATCCGAAGATCGCCAAACAACATGAACCGAAGTTCCCCGTGAATCCGAAGATCGCCAAACAACATGAACCGAAGTTCCCCGTGAATCCGAAGATCGCCAAACAACATGAACCGAAGTTCCATGCGAATCCGAAGATTGCTAAACAACATGAACCGAGGTTCCCCACGAATTTGAAGATTGACAAACAACATGAACCGAAGTTTCCCATGAATCTGAAGATCTCTGTTAGTGCAAGATACCCCAAGCTAGTAAATATAAGAATTAAGCTACATGTCCCATAACCACTTGCTCTACTCAAATATTTACGAACAAGTTATATATTTCACTAGAAAAACGAAACGATCATTGCCATGGTGTTCAATCGAATGAGTCCACGAATTAACCGTCAAAGAAAACACAAAGGGCTATAGTACTTATTTTTACTGAGGCGTTTAATTAGATTTCTCATACAAACGAGAAAAAGGTTTATGAATTCATATGATAGTAGATAGTAATTTTTTTTGGAAAATAACTTCATATAGTGAAGTAAAATTAGAAACCATTTAGTAAAAGATTGGTATCTACTAATAATTTTAAAACCCCTTTTTATATAGTTTCAAAGTGGAAAATCTCGTGTAATAGCAATTGAATTAACGGTCAAAAGAAGAATTCATGTTTTAATAATGTAAATTTAATCTTATGACCATCGATTATAAATTCGTTCACCATGAATCAATCGAAAGTCCATCGAATCGAAATGCAGAAATCTGTGAATCAGAGAAACTGAAAAGTCACAGAAAAAGATGAAACGGGTTGAAACTTGGCCGGGAAATAGCCTAAGACAACCTATACAGTCGACCGTGGTATCCACTGGTCGACTACAGAAAAATAGCAGGACCAGTCGAGTGGTCCATCTTGGACCACTCGACTGGTCAACATTCCAGCTGACATCTAATTAACATGACAATCAACTAGTTATTTCAGACCAGTCGAGTGGTAGCTGCTACCGAGAGCTGCTTGAGGCTTAGCCTTAAGGCTAATTCAATTTTGATGGTTCTTGGGTGACTCACGAAGTCTTACAACGCTTATTAGAGGGAAAATGAGGCTTCTAAGACTCGCCAAAACAACCGGTATCACACGAATCAAACATACACAAAGATTAACATTCGAATTCATATAATCAAATCCAAAACTCATGAAATGGAATGTTTACTCAAATCAAACCGAATTACACAAAACATACGCAACACAAACATGCCATAGGGCACACTATATAAGCGTAGAGCTTGAGGCATAGATGTGAGTTCTAAAAGAACTCACCTTTGATCTTAATATGGAAGGAGAAGCTCCAAAACAAAGCAAGATCAATCTCTCTTCAATAAGAACTCAAGAATCCACAACCTAAACACACATGCACGAATCTCCTAAGTGTTAGGATTAGGAAATTTCAGAAATTAAAGAGGAGTTGAGTTGGAGAAGATAAAGAGAAGGCTTACCTAAGATTCTCTATGGATTTCCACTTGATTTCAACATGAATTGGTTTCCTAAGACCAAGCTAGGGCTTAGGGAATTTTAATTTCCCTTTCCCATTCCCTATTTATAATTTTGTTGAGAGTTAGGAAATAAATGATGGAGGAGTGGGCTAGGTAGGTTATAAGAGTGAGCCAGGTTAGCTAACTCATGACTCAATCAAAGTCCCAATTTTTACATGCTCGAAATATATCGAAGTTTATAGTCAAAAAGATTGTAAACGATGATCCAGACTCAATGGAAGTGGTTTTGAGTCCAAATTCATCCGTATGCAAAATGTTAACTTTTGGATACACACTCGACTAATGATTAACGACATTATATTTAAATAAAATGTTTAAATATATTATTGTTAAATGTGCGGGTTGTTACAAGTTCCCTCCTTCACTTATCGTTATACGATTTATGAAGGTCTTGGGCTGCCTTCATCCAGTGCATAATCAATGATATCTTCTCTGTGGAATCATCGACGAAGTCCAGTCCAAGTAGAACCTTATCGGTAATTTCCCACCATCAAGTTCGCGATTTGCATGGCCTCCTATAAAGCGTTTCAAAAGGGGTCATTCCAATCGTCATTTGAAAACTGTTGTTGTAGTTGAACTCTTCGAGCGGTAGGTGCTGCTCCCAAACTCCTCCAAAGTCGATGATGCAAGCTATGAATAAATCTTCCAAGATTCGATTTACTCTTTCCATCTGTTCATCAGTCTACGGATAATAGCCTATGCTTAAGTTGAGGGTCGTTCCCAAGACTTCTTATAGGCTTCTCCAAAATTCATTTGTGAACAAGGAGTCTCTATTACTCACAATACTCAATGGGATACTATATAATCTATCTATCTGTTTGACATATAATTGGGTTAATGAGATTGCAGTTCTTGTCATTTTAACAGGTATAAAATGGGTGCTTTTAGTTAAACAATCTACCACAACCCAAGTGGACTCATTATCCTTTTGGCTTCTAAGATATTCATTACAAAGTCCATGAAAATATGTTCTCACTTCCACGAGGAGATCTCTAAAGGTTGCAATAATCCTCCAGGTTTCCCTTGCACTACTTTTTCTTTCTGGCAGCCACGAATTCGGCTACATATCTCTTCATTCCCTCCAAATGGAGATTCCTCATCATATCTTTGTACATTTTATCCCCACCGGGGTGTATCGTCAATTTTTAACTATGGCACTCCTCTAGAATTTCTTTCCTTATCCCTTCATCCTTATGGACGTAAAGTCTTCCGTCCCAAAGTAGACTTCCATCGTTGCCGATCGAGTATCTAACCGAATGGGGAAAGGTCTCCTTCTTTCCCACTATCTCCTTTATGCTTCCTACTTCTTTGTTAAGTTCTAATGCACTTTGAATCCTCTCTTTTATAGTAGGTCTAATAACCATGGTCCTAAGGAAACCATTAGAAGTGGTTGGTGAGGGCTGCAAATTAAAAATTAAAGTGGAACTCTAATTGTTTCCATTTTGTGATCGCAATCAAAGTCGCTTGTTTCCTGCTTAAAGCATCCGTCACAATATTCCCCTTTCCCAAGGTATACTGAATCATGAAATCAAATGAGGAAATACATTCCATCCACCGTTGTTGTCTCAAGTTTAGGTCATGTTTAGGAAATAAATACTTTAAGGATTTATGGTCAGTAAAAAGTTCAAATCTCTCCCCTAAAAGATAATGCCTCCACATTTTAAGGGCGAACACTACTGCGGCTAACTCAAGGTCACGAACTGGGTAACTTCTCTATGGATCCTTTAGTTGTCTACTAGCATAAGCAATTACTCTTCCTTCTTGAATAAGGACCGCTCCTAAACAGGTCCCACATGCATCGGTGTAAACTATAAACAATTTTTATCCGTGGGTATAAGTAGGACTAGAGCGCTAGCTAATAGTTCCTTTAATTTCTTAAAGGATATACCACATTTATTACTCCAAGAAAACACCAAATTTTTCATTGCTAATTGGGTTAAAGGAGCAATAATATTTGCAAAATCTTTAATGAATTTCCTATAATATCCGGCCAATCCAAGGAAGCTTCTCACTTCCGTAGCATTTTGAGGTATCCTTCATTCCTTGATTGCCTCGATCTTTACAGGGTCTACGGCCAAGCCTTTACTTGACACAATATTTCTTAAAAATCTTAATTCTTCCCTCCAGAAATGGCACTTTGAGAATTTTACTTTCAATTGGTTCTTTTTTAATATCCATAACACTTGTCTTAAGTGATTTTCATGCTTTTCATGATCATTTGAAAATATAAGGGTATCATTTACAAAGACTACCACAATCTTATCTAGAATGCCGCTGAACACTCTACTCACGAGGTCAACAAAAAAGGCGGGTGCATTCGTCAGTCCGAAGGGAATAACTTACCATTAGAACAATCCATCCGGTGTCCTAAATGCAGTTTTGCCCTTACTATCCTCCGCAATTCTTAACTAGTGAAATCCAGTAGCAAATCTAACTGGGAAAATACTCGGGCTCCTCCCAAGTGAACAAAAAGTTCATCGATTCTAGGTAAGGGGTACCTATTCTTTTTGGTCAACTTATTAAGTTCCTTATAGTCCACACAAAGTCTTAAAAATTCTTCTGCTTTGGTGACAAACACAATAGGTGCACCCCATCCTGAGGTACTTCATCGGATAAAACCTTTTTGTAATAATTTTAAAATCTGCTTATCCAACTCTCTTCTTTCCTTGGATGCCATGTGCCTCAAGGGTAGTGCTACATGTCTAGCGTCCTTCTCTAGGTCAATACGGAAAGAGATTTCTCTGGGGGGGTAGAAGTTCCGTGACTTCCTCAAAAACATCTAAGAATCACAAACTATAGGTACCAAAGATGACCCTTTTTTACTAGGTAATAACGAATATAACAAGGCTTTATCCTTATTCCTAACATCATAAGGAATACTTAGACTATGTTCTCCTTGGCTCCTTTGACGAATGATTCTCTTATCACAATCTAGGATGGCCCCATAAAATGATAGCCAATCCATACCTAAAATAAGGTCGTACGCCATAAAATCCAACGCACACACTTCACAAAGGAACTCGACATTGTTGAACTCTAATACTAGGTCTTTACACAATAGCTCAAGTTACCTAGATCCTCTGATAGGCTTGGCCACTTCTATCGGACTATTAGAGATAGACATGGGAAGGTTCAACAAATTAACTAACCCATTTCCATTCAGGACTTGCTAAACCATCAATGAAATCCATCGAGACTTGCTCCCATTTCCATTCGGGAATTTCTAATGGTTGTAACAAACCACTAGGCTTCTTTTGCTCGGCTTTAACTAGCTGGCAATTCATGCACTTGGATATAAACTTCCCAACGTCTCTTTTCATTCCTTCCCAGTAGTAAGTCTGCTTCATGTCTCGATACATCTTATCACCACCGGGGTGTATAGTCAGTTTCGAGTGATGACATTCCCTACGCACTTCATCTCTCAAACCATTCATGTTGGGTACAACTAGTCTTCCATTCTTTCGAAGCCATCTTTTTCGATCAAGCCCATACAAATTCATCTCCTCACCGTCGATATTCATCTCTAACTTGGAGATGATTTCCAACAAATTAGGATCGTCCCTCTGGCTGGAACCAATCCGCTCAATCAAAGTGGGTCTGATCGTCAAACTAGCTGACATCTCTGGATCCAATTCACACTTTGGTCTGAAATCATACCTTGCGATATACTCTAGTTGATTCCATTCAAGAAACATAGCCCCTAAACCGGCATGTCTCCTACTCAAGGCATCGGCTACCGCTTTGCCTTTCCCAGGTGTATATGCGATATCAAAATCATACGAAGCCAAGAACTCTAACCATCTCTGCTGTCGGAGATCTAGATCCTTTTGAGAGAAGAGATACTTTAACGATTTATGATCGGTAAACAACTCAAATCTCTCTCCCAAGAGATAATGTCTCCACATCTTCAACGCGAACACGATCGCTGCCAGTTCCAAATCGTGGGTAGGATACTTTTTCTCATGCGGCTTTAGTTGCCGACTAGCATAAGCTACAGCCCTACCTCCTTGCATCAATACAGCACCTAGTCTGGTACCACAAGCATCCGTGTATACCGTCATTTCTTCTTTCCCTTTAGGGATGACTAACACAGGCGCAAACGTCAACTTTTCTTTTAGACTCTTGAATGCATTCTTACACACTCCGTCCCAGATGAAGGCTTGATTCTTCTTAGTCAACTGAGTCAACGGTGCTGCTATCTTGGAGAAGTCCTGGATAAACTTACGATAATATCCAGCTAACCCCAAGAAGCTTCTTACGTCTGTTGCATTCTTGGGCGTAGACTAATCCTGTACCATAGCCACATTCGCAGGGCCCACGGCAATACCATTCCCTGAAACAACATGGCCCAAGAATCTCACCTCCCTCCTCCAGAAGTGACACTTAGAAAATTTCACTTTCAATTGGTGTTTTCTTAACATTTCCATCACTATCCTCAAATGTCCCTTGTGTTCTTCCTCTGTTCTCAAGTAAACAAGGATATCGTCTACGAACACAAGAACAAACTTATTCAACTGATCTTTGTATACTCGATTCATAAGATCCACGAAGTATGCTGGTGCATTGGTCAACCCAAATGGCATGACCAACCACTCACAGAATCCAGACGGCGTCCTAAATGCCGTTTTCGGAACACTCTCAGCCGCTACTCGGAGCTGATGAAATTTTGTCGCGAGGTCTAACTGGGAGAAAACTCTTGCTCCTTCCAGTTGATCAAACAAATCATCTATCCGCGGTAGAGGATACTTATTCTTCCTCGTCACCTTATTCAACTCGCGATAGTCCACACACAAATGAAGGGAACCATCTGCCTTAGTGGCAAACACAACTGGTGCTCCCCACTCGGAGACACTTCTTCTAATAAACCCCTTCTTCAAAAGATCGCTTACTTGCACCCTGAGCTCTCGCTGCTCCCTTGGTGCCATACGACGAAGTGACATCACTATAGGTCTGGCATCTTTCACTAAATCAATACTGAACTCAATCTCTCGGTGTGGTGGAAGTCCTGTCACTTCCTCGAAGACGTCCGGATACTGGCCAACCACGGGCACATCTGACAACTCACCATGCGGGATGTCGAGGGAATTTATAAAACTAGCCATTACCCCATCACTAGGTAGACTACCAAACAATACCCTCCGCCCATCATCTGCTCTAACTGTCACCAAAAAGCCCTCACAGCCTACTACCACCCCGTATCTCTGGAGCCAATCGACTCCCAATATAATGCCATACCCAGTAAAGCCTAAAACAACGCAATCACAAACATACATCCATGACTCGATAAGACCAAATTTTGGCAAATCATACTAAGGTTAGTCTAACCACCAATCGGGTTCGTCACAACCAACGGTCTATCGACTATATCGGGTTCCAGTCCCAACCTATCTACCAGGTCACTAGATATGAAGGAACGGAAAGCCCCAGTATCAAACAAAACTCGAACAGATACATCAAGAATAGAAAGCATACCTTGAATGAAGACATTCTTTCCTTTCGCCGCCGCAGTTGGGGCATTCAACGAAGAAGGAATAGCACCGATAGCATATGCTTTCACAATCTGCTTCTCCTTAAGAGGTTGTGGACATTTATCCTTATGATGTCCCACTTGGCCACAGTTGTAGCACTTCCTATCTGCTGGCTTGGCCCGATACTCTTTAGCATAATGGCCCTTCTTACCACAGCTGAAGCACTCAACATCTTTCTTGCTTTTTTTCTGGCCATCCTTAGTTTGGTTTTGTTTCCTCTTGTTCTGAGTGTTATTCTTGCCTCCACCGCCTGCTTGCGGCTTCAGCCCTTCTGCAGATGCAACCTCAGTCTTTGACTTAGGGTAAAGACTCTCTGATCTCAAAGCTTTCCCCACAATTGATTCAAAAGTCTCATCGATGTGGTTGATAAGCCTTTCCCCGAAGTGTCCATCCAAACCAGTAATGAACTTCTCATTCTTCTTCTCAGGAGTACCGATAAGGGATAATCCATACTTCGACAAAGTGTCGAACTCAGCAATATAGTCTGAGGCTGCCCTACCATTCTGTTTAAGCTCCAAGAACTTCCTAAACAATTGCTACTTCTGAGCAGCTGGGATAAACTTGTCGCTAAAGCGAGACTTAAACTGATCCCAAGTAACCTGATCCTCTGGAGTGACTATGTTAATAGCATTCCACCAATTCATTGCTCGCCCTTACAGCTAACGAGACGCTAGCCTTCTCTTCATCGCATCCTCGATACTCAAGTCATCGAAGATACGATCATAGCTATCCAACCAATCCTAAACATCCGTGGCCGACTCCGTTCCGTGGAACGGCTTCCCACCAAGGTTAGTGTAATTCTTATACAGTTTGGCGAAATCGATCCTAGGTGCCTGCACTATTGGACCACCACCATTACCGGCATTGGGAGCTGCCCCCTGCACATCCCTAAGCGTTTTTCTCATGAGGTCAGTAAACATCGTCCTCGTGTTAGCAGCATTCCCATTATTGGCTCCTCTACCAGCACCACTTGCGTATCGGCTCATCGTTCAATCTGTAAAGAGAAAATGATTAACCATCTCCATAGTGGTGCTAGTGCAGTGCGACTTCATCCTTAGATATACTAATAGTGTGTATATATATAGCTTTTGAAAACCAAAGTAATCACAAATACGCACTCTCATACACGTACTATCTCTCCCTAGTGTCTTTCCCTAGGTTAACTACGCAACCTAGAGCTCTGTTACCAAATGTGACGGCCCGCCCCGCACCAACCGACATTTACTCCAATAGTGCGCTGTACACATGTCCAGTTAGCACGAAACGGTCGTCAGAAGGAAAGAAAGAAGACGAAGTATCAACAAGGAACCTGTAGAATGTCACACAGCGCATAGAACAAAATATAATAACAACATACTTGACATAAAACAGGTGAGACAGTGCATAAGCTGAAAACAAACTATCACAGCAGCGGAAAATCTAAATACAGCTTATGTTGCACATCATCATTATTACAACTTTTCAAACTGTCTCTAAAGTTAAAAGCAAGATAAGGGAGGTACACTACTAATGACCAAGTAGTGACCACCAACGAAACAGGGAGAATATATATATATATATATATATATATATATATATATCATACGTGGAAGCCTCCTGCTCGCCTCCGGATCAGCTACTCGTGCATCACCAGCTAACCTGTCTCTAGTCTGCTCCTTTAGGAGCACCCAGAGTAATAAGAAGAGACATAAAACTCTGGGTCAGACAAAAGTCTGGTGTGTGCGATAAGCAGCTAAACAGAACAATAACAGGTATACTAAACCATACCTGAACCTGGACATGCAACCAAAGAGTTAGCACTACATATACTGTACAACACTCTGAGGTGCCACTAACATATGGTGTGCAAGCATACGGGGGTGGGGGTGTGCATGCCATAGTGATGGCAAACAAATCAAACATAGCAACCATCCTCACATCTCTCGCTCAGTGCGTAAAGCATACGATATCCACCACTTTGATCACTCAATACTTTGCTATGATCACTCCGCCCCATGAAGTCACAGTGGCTTCACTGCACTGATCCATAGCCACTAATCCTTCGTTATGCCCACTTTGCCCTATGGAGTTGTACAATCCCCACAACACTGGCTCGTAGCCTTACTAATCCTTTACTATGTCCACTCTGCCCCATGGAGTCACAATGGCTCCACTGCACTGGCTCATAGTATCACTACGATCACTTTGCCCCTTGAGTCATGATGATTCTACTGCACTAATACGTAGTCCTGCTACGATCACTTTGCCTCTCGAGTCGTGATGACTCTACTGCACTGATACGTAGCCCATCATTCCTTTTGTGTGGTGAATCGAAGTTACGAATGTCGACAACTCCTTAGCACACGTCCCGCAGCAAAGCCCAACCATGAAGTGAACTCATTGGTTCCCAACTAGATCCTGAGCTCTAACTTCCTTTTGGACTACCTTTGCATCTCGGGTTATTGGTCTTCATCAGATCGGTTCGGATCGTCGCCTTCATGTCATAGCTCTTCGGATCGACCTTCAGTATCCCCCACTGGATCGATTCATTCCAAGCTTCTCCGGATCGAATCGTGGTCTTCATCTGGTGGCAGTTCGGATCGGCCTCCTCAAAAGCACACCGGGTCGCATCGCAGTCTCCAAGTCCAATCGTAGTACATCGGTTCGGGTCGGGGTACTTTGGCAGATCGGGTCGGTCGTGACCTCCTCCAAGTCTCAAGTCAGCTCGTGGCATGCAGGCTTGGTTTGGGTGAGAGGGGGCGGATCGTGGATGGGCCACACGAACGGTTCGGTTCGGACCTCCCCATCTGATCCGATCCTATCCCTGTCCATTCCCTGCATTTTGTCCAGCGAGTTGTTTACGCCATTCGATGGCGTTTTCGACCACTCTAGCTATTCTAGTCAATCACAAAGCATACCACAAAGTCATAGCAACAAATAGAAGTGACCTCAAACACCAAAACATCAATATTATAGGTTAAAATGGATCAAACATAGCCAAAACCCCATATTTTCCCTTAAGCATGTTCAAGCATAATTAATGATAGGATTAGCAAAACTTAACCGAATTAACCCAAGTTTCTAACAGAGGTCTAAAACATCATTTAAGAATTTATAAATATTTTTCCAGATTTTTTACATGCATAAATTCGCTAATTAACACTAATTACCCTTAATTAACCATAATTAGTGAGGGATTATGCAAATCACTCACCTTAGCCACAAATAAACCTTAGATCTGAAATAAATCTCTAATATGGCGCGAATACCAATGCTAAACAGCAGCTCTAATCTTGATTTGGTGAAGATCTCCCTTGATTTGATGTTGCTAAGCTTAATCCTTGATTAGAAAGTGGTTTGGAGGTGATTTAGAGGTTGGAGGCCATTTTTAGGGTTTCCAAGAGGTAAGTGGAGGCTAGAAAACTGAAATGGAATGAAACCCTAACTCTTTTCTGCCTTCCCATAACCCTTATCCCGAAATGGGTTATGGGGCCATTCACTAATCACCCTATTTGGTCCGGTTAAGCAGTTTTTCACCTTCCAAACCTTATTTCAGCCATATCTCCCAAACGGTAAGTCCGTTTAGCTATTATAACCACTCTACGGAAAGGTAAACCATCAAACGAATCTAATGGAAGTGGTTTCAGGTCAAAATTCCTTTCCAATCAAAAGTTATGGCTGAAACAAGATCATCTAGGGGCAAAATGGTCATTTAAAAATCAGTAAAAATCATGAACATGGGAAATGGTCCCAACGGTCGTTTCCCAAAGTCACATGACCATACGACTTCATATAAGAAAGAAATAAATATTCTACGATCCTCTGATACGTAGAATGCAGGTTATACTAAAGGTAGATGATCCTCCCATGTACCTCTGAAGTCAATAATGCATAATCTCAAGAGGTCTTCTAATACTCTATTGACTCTTTCCGTCTGACCATCGGTTTGAGGGTGATAGGCCGTGCATAAGCATAACTGTGTGCCTACAGCCTCTTGTAAACTCTTCCAAACTCGCTCATGAAGATAGGGTCTCGATCACTCACTATGCTGGAGGGTATCCCATGGAGTCGAACTATCTCTTTGAGATATATGGATACTAGAGATGAGGCAGTCCTTCTACTTTTGACGTGTATAAAGTGGGTGCTTTTTGTGAGCCTGTCCACTATTACCCAAATGCTGGTATTGCCCCTTCTTGACCTAGGCAACCCATCTATAAAGCCCATCGAGATGCTATCCCATTTCCACTGTGGGACTTCTAAAGGATGGAGCAGATCACCAGGCTTCTTCTGCTCCGCCTTGACTTGTTGGCATATTAAACACTTAGAAACAAATTCAGCTACGTCTTTCTTCATGTCATTCCAAAAGAAAACTCGTTTGATATCTTTATACATTTTGTCTCCGCCTGGGTGTATGGTCAGCTTGGAATGGTGTGCCTCTTCTAGAACCGCCTTTACCAAATCCCTTACTTATGGGACGCATAGTCTTCCATCTCGTCTCAACCAGCCCTTGGCGTCAATGGAATATCTATTGAGGTGACTGGAAGTCTCACCCTTGATTAACTTGTCCATCACATCGGCTAGCTGAGGGTCTTCTCTTTGCGTGGCTCCGATTGAGTCTAATAGAGTTTGTCGCACTTCTAACGTTGCTAGCAAACCAGGTACAAAGTCAGAGGAGGGTTTGAAGTTAAAGCTTGCTATGAACTCCAAGCTTTGCCTTTTCACAAAGAGAGGGCTTACGGCCAGCTTCTTTCTACTTAAGGCGTCTACTACTGCATTGCCCTTGCCAGGAGTGTAGTAAATCTCAATATCGAACGAGGCAAGAAACTTCATCCATCTTTGCTGCCTCAAATTGAGATCTTTCTACAAGAAAGGTATTTCAACGATTTTTGGTCAGTATACAGTTCAAATTTCTCACTTAGGAGATAATGGCGCCAAGACTTAAGCGCAAAAATGATGGCCGCCAACTCCAGGTCGTGGGTTGGGTAGTTTTTCTCGTGTACTTTCAACTGCCTTCCACCATAAACTACTACCTTCCCTTCTTGCATCAGAAGAGTGCCTAGTCCTGTTCCGCAAGCATCTTTGTAAACTGTAAACATTTTGCTTCCATCAGGCAATGTCAGAACTGGGGCTGTTGTTAGAGCCCTTTTTTCAATCGTTGGAAAGCAATATCACAATCCAAATCCCAATTGAAAGCTAGGTTCTTCTTTGTCAACCTTGTCAGTGGAGCTAAGATTTTTGCAAAATCTTTGATAAATTTTCGATAAAAGCCTACTAGCCCGAGAAAGCTTTGGACTGCGGTTGTGTTTCGAGGAACCTTCCAATCTTCGCACAGCAACCACTTTCGCGAGGTCCATAGCTATCCCCTTTTTTGACACCACATGTCCAAGGAACCTAACTTCTTCTCTCCAGAAATGGCATTTGGAGAATTTCGCCTTCAACTGATGTGTACGGAGAGTATCCATGACTTCTTTTAGATGCTGAGCATGCTCTTCCTCATTCTTTGAGAAGATCAAAATATCATCTACGAAGACCACCACAAACTTATTGAGGAACTCTCGAAACACCCTAATCACTAAATCAATGAAGTAAGTGGGTGCATTTGTCAAGCTGAAAGGCATGACAAGCCACTTAAAGAAACCATCTGGAGTTCTGAACACGGTCTTATCAATGCTGTCTTCAGCCACCCTTAGTTGATGAAACCCGGTAGCCAAATCTAATTGGGAGAAAACCGATGCACCTACAAGCTGATCGAACAAATCTTCTATTCTCGGGAATGGGTGCCTATTCCTTTTGGTCAGCTTGTTTAGCTCCCTATAATCAATGCATAGGCGAAGCGAACCGTCCGCTTTAGTTGCGAACACTACTGGAGCACCCCATTTAGAAATACTCCGCCTTATAAACCCCTTCTCAAGCAATTCTTTAACTTGCTTACTGAGTTCTTTCCTCTCCCTCGGAGTCATGTGTCTAACTGGTAAAGCAACGGGTTTTGCGTTGTCCACGAGGTATATGCGGAAATCTATCTCCTGCTTCGGAGGTAAGCACTTTACCTCTTCAAACACATCCGAGTATTCACGGACTACCCTTACAGACTGCAAGTTCTCAACAGACGCATCAAGAGATTCTAGATAACTAAGCATGACGGAGTTCATGGGATTACAAGAAATTTTGAGAGTGTTACCGAGGCAAGTCATGAGTCTAACCACTCTATTTTTACAATCGAGGACGGCACCATTACTGGATAGCCAGTCCATGCCTAGAATCAAACCATTGCCCGTGAAGCCCAAAACAAAGGCATTACATTTAAACCCAATGCTTAGTATGAATAATTTCAAATCCAAACAAACCATTGACGAATAAGATGAGCCCCCATTTGGATTTGAAACAACCAAGGGATCCTCTACTATACTGGTGTCTAGGTGCAGAGATTCCACTAAAGCAGTAGATATAAAAGAGTGCGATGCGCCAGAATCAAATAGTGTACGAACAGGATGATCAAAAAGACAGACTAAACTTTCGACAGAAATATTTCTACCTCATTCTTGCGGAGGTGTCGTGGGAGCGTGAACTTGTCCTCCAGAAGAAGGTCCAGCTCCCTGCCCTTGCTTCCTTGGGCAAGCCCTAGCCATGTGTCCTGTCTCACCACAGTGGAAACAGCAATCCATCTTCCTTTTCTTCTTCTTGCAGTCTTTGATCAGATGTCCGGGAATGCCACAGAAATTACACTTTCTATTTTCACGGGGTTTGTTGTTTTTCCCGCCTTTCTATGAATCCGCCTTCTTGTTCTGCGACCTCTCCCCATTCTTATCGTGAGGCATTTCCGCTTTTGCCTCATTCTTGCCCTTGTCTTCCTCATGTAAGAGTGCCATATCCACTAACCTCTCGTAAGTAGCCCCCATAGTTATATGGTCATAGCCAAGCTATGAAGTAGCTCATTCAATCCCTTGACAAAACGGAGAGCCTTCTTATGAGGAGTATTCACTAATTCCAGTCCAAATCGGGCTAGCTGATTGAATTGATTGACATACTCCTTGACCGTTATACTTCCATGCTTAAGAGATAAGAACTTTTCCAGCTGTAAACTTTGTTCAGCTTATGAGAGGAATTTCATCTCAAACCTTATTCTGAAATCCATCAATGTGTCGACTGGTCTTTCAGCGTTAGTGACTTCCCACAATAGGAAGCTTCGTCTTTGAGCAACCATACAGCCAGCTGCATCTTCTGTCTATCGTTCTCCTCGAAGATAACGAACAGATCCTCAGTTTTTTTGAGGCAGTTCCTAGCTTCTACGAATGATTCAGTTCCCTTGAAATCCTTTCAACCCATGGCCCTAAAGTCCCTACATATCTTTGATAAAGCATTTGCACGAGGAGGAGGAGGAGGAGGAACCGCTGCAGCTGGAGGAGGAGGAATATCTACTGGGCCTGCGTCGTTGGCCCTAACCTCTAAGTACCTCCTGAACCAGCCAGGTATCGGTACACCCTCTGGAAGGTTAAGATTCCCAGACATGCTGAAACGAAAAAGAAAAGATTCAAAATGAAGGATAGAAAGATAGTGCATATGGCTTTGGGGATTATGCCTTTTTAAATTTAGAACAACACACTTTCTTGTAAAATGCTTCTTTATATTTCTTTTTTTGAAAATAATTTTCAAAAATTCTTATTTGATCTGGTAAACCTTTGCTCTGATACCAAGTAAAACACCCCATCTCCGTTAAGGTCACTCACAAAGGGAATGCCTTAACTTTGGTGGAGTGTTATAGGTACAAGACACAGAAAATTTTACAAGACAGATAAGTATAAGCAGCATAATTCAAATTATTTATTGAATACGTGGTTCGATACAAAAGCATTACATCAAACTGTCTAAAAACAACTTCCAAAACAGTACAACATAATTTATGTCTTTATTATTCAATAAAGAAGTGTAAATATTAAATAAAACTACATAAATCCACAAGGATAATGTCCAAGAGCCATAACCAAGATTGAGAGAGAGTCCAAATCATACATTTACTTTCTTGAAGCTTGCAAATGGTCTGACTAAGCTGCAGTATTCCCTCCCTGTAAACCTTGGGGGGAGGGGGGGGGGAACGAAAGAAAAGAGAACGAAAGAAAATGGGTCAGACAATAAGTCTGGTAAGTTCGGTGATTACTAGTATTTAAACAAGGAAAGCGATCATGACAGTAATAACAGAACATAGGACAATACCCTAATATAAGATAAGAGGAACATGTGATCGCACCCATTACTATAGTCCCTGCACCTACTTAACCATTGGTTCAACCAGCCCTACGTGTTTATAACAAATGATCCCCTAAATGATCGGCTCCTACTCGCAAGCATTCATATCCTGTGTCATTCGACCCCGCTTGACTGTAGATACCTGTGTTGGTCCCACCATGGGGTGTATCAGTCCCTCTGGTGGCAATCTGACACGATTCAGGATGCACAGTGTATACTACTTGTAACACCCCGAATTTTAGTTAATACTAAAATTCAATAATTATAGGATAAATAATTTCAGACGTGGGAATTAGGGGTAACGGGCTGCGTTATTGCGTTCGTCTCGGAAAAATACGTGAAATAGAGTCCGAGTTTTCGAAAATCGGAGTCCGTATGGCCCGGTTATGGCCCAGAGAAGTTTGCAGAAAAATTAGAGCTTAAAACAGAATTAGGAGTTTAAATTTAAATTTAAATTTAGAACCAGCGGGGCCAGGCGGGAGGATTCCCGCCTAAGCATGTCGACAGGGCTGTCGACAGGCCTGTCGACAGGGGTGTCGACATGCCTGTCGACTTGCCTGTCGACATGGTGTGTCGAGCCAGGGTGCTTGGGTGCACCAGATCTGGTTTTCTGGTTAGGGCTGGGTCTGGTTCTAGAGGTTTCCTAAACCTAATGGACCTAAATTAATCTAGGGTTAATCCAAGGGCCTAAAACACTTTCTTAATCTATAAATACACCCTAAACCTACCTTAATCCTCACCAAAAATAGAAATAATGGCCTCATGCCGCCAAATCAAATCCTAAAAAGGAGTCTCCATTAATCTAAGAAGGAAGTTTCAAGCTAATCCCTCTCATATCATTCTCTAATCATCTCCATCATCATAATTAGCAACTAATCTCTCTTCACAAGTTGGTTAATCTTGAGTTTGGTGAGTTTCTATCACTTTAACATCAATTGTTAAAGTAAGTAGATTGGGTGTAATGAGACTTATGGTCTTAAATGCGGATTAGTGAGTATGAATCATGTATAATGATATGTTACTCTATGTTGTTCTATGTTTATGCATATTTGATAAGTTGGTTTATGCATGCTTAATAAATTGATTTATGCATGTTTAACAAGTTGATATATGCATGTTTAATAAGTGGATTTATGCATATTTAATAAGTGGAATTATGCATGTTTATCAAAGTGAGATATGCAAGTTAAGTATATGATTAAATGCAAGTTGAAAGTGATATGCAAGTCATGTATATGTTTAAATGCAAGATTTATGTGATATGCAAGTTATGCATGCTTATGCGAGTATATGAATACTTATGCAAGATAGGTATATGCTTAAATGACATGATATGCAAGTTATGCAAGTATGTGAATGCCTATGCAAGTATGTGAATGCCTATGCAAGTATGTGAATGCTTATGCAAGTTATGTGTATGCTTAAATGCATGTTTAACATGTTATGCAAGATTGAGAATGCCTATATGCAAGTTTAACATGTTATGCAAGATATGTGTATGATAATATGCAAGCTCATATGCAACATGTTATGCAAATCATGTGTATGATAATATGCAAGTTTGGGTTGTATGTGGTTGGGTTAATATATGCTCATATATGCAAGTTGACATCCTCTTAACCCATGACAAAGTTGTATGCTAAACCCATGATATTTGCGATGATCTTCCCCTTATTATGTCATGTAACGAGAACGATTTACGTGGGGAACGATGGGGTTGGTAAATATGTTAATAAATGAATGTTTGGGTATGATTAAGCATGCCATAAAAATAAATTACCATAAGTGGGAATTTACCTATTGAGTTAGGTCTACCCCATGGGAATTTACCTATTGAGTTAGGTCTACCCATGTTATGGAAAACTTGATATTAATTAGGGATAATTAATATGGGGGTGATTAATTAGGTGTAATTAATCGACTAAGACACGAGGTTGGACTCATTTGTAGTGTAAAACTGCCCGGACCCGACCGGCTTAACCAGTTGCTACAAATGTCAGCCCAATGTGAGAGGTCTTGGCCATAAATTAAATATGTGATTATGGTAAAGACACGAGGTTAGACTCTGTTATGACGTAAGACTGCCCGGGTTCTACCGGCTTAACCAGGCGGTCATAACAGCCAGTCTAATGTGGGAGGTCTTTACGGGAGATCACGGTCTTAATTAATTAAGAAACACTTAACCATAATAGCATGTAGTGGGACATGAGGGGTTAAGTGGGTGCCTTGGGTGGCATGAGGAAATTTGGTGGTTGCCTTGGGTGGCATGTGGAATCTAGTGGGTTGCCTTGGGTGGCAATAGAAAATACGATTAGAATACTTAACCAAGTGGAAACATGTAATTAAACATGATTAAAGGGTTAAGTGGGATACACTAGATATTTGACAAGCTTAAGTGGGTAGCTTGTGGGGGCCCATTTCAACCAATATCCCAAACGTATCTTTGTGGGCTCGACCCAAGTCGAGTGATGGGACACGCATATTGGGCTTGATTATAAGAGGCCAAAACGGGTTAGCGGTGGCAACGCAAGTCCAACGGGTTTCATATGCGTGTGTGGGCCCGGGCTGGTAGATAAGCCGTTGTTGCATCGTGTAGATATAAAGCCGTGCACCGTTAGTATTGGGTAGCCACTTTAGGGGAGTGATACACCCCACTGTGGGACCAGCACGGGTATCTACGGTAGGGAGCCGATCGCTTGGGGAGTAGTGGGTACACCTAATGAAGATAGGGGCAGACGGCACCTATGTAGGGGTACAAGAAACTACTGGGTAAGTATTACCGGGTACACCTAGTGGAGATAGGGGCAGACGGCACCTATGTAGTGGGCTAGGGGTACATGAAACTACTGGGAAAATTTTCTAAGTCTTTGGAAGGGATCAACCTTTAAGTAGGAAGGACTGGTGTGGTGCAGTTAGTAATTATCCTTGGGTGGGTAGATGCGTCCTGACGGTTATCTTAGTTTATCCTAAGTCTACCAAGCTGCTTAGTGTAGCCATTCATCCCCAGATATTACCGTAGGTCAAGTTTATGTCTTCTCTGGTTACTTTAATGATTGTATTGTTAAAGTTATAGGACTCACTCAGACTTATGTCTGACCCCGTTGTTTTTATCTTTTTCCCAACCCTCAGGTCCTACGGTGGATCCTAGCGGTAGTAGAGCTTGATCAGATTTCTGTTTCCAGTCTTGAGGAGCTTGGGTTGATGTAAAGCTCCAGTTATCCAGTTATCTTTTCTTTTCTTATGGCTATTGTATGAGAGAGTGGGATTATGTACTTCTTTATTTTGACAGATATTGTACTTGACTTTTATCATGGTTTTATGATGTAACCAGACATGTTTATTTCCGCTGTTATGAGATGATGTTTTCAATTTTAAATACTCTTTATATCTGTCTTGTTGTAATTTTTCTGTTCTATATTCACTAAAATACTCCACCGATGCTATGGCATTCCCTTTGTGAGTGACCCTAGCGGGCGTGGGGTGTTACACTACTGATGCGCAGTGCTTGATTTTTCCACTCCGGAGTACGTGCACGCCCATACTTCGTCGGAACCTACACCGGCCCACCAACCTCCAACGTTTTGACCGCTTATACTCAGCCCAGTAATCGTGCCCCACCCTGCTTTGTTTCAGGGTACCATGATACATCTATGTGGGTTACTACTGAAATGGGTCCCCGTTACTAGGGTTTTCTAATCAACATGTTTATTTTGGCTAAGTGTCCAAGTTTACTTAACCCCACCCATTCGTTTAGTTAACATGTTGAATCGGTTAAGTGTTTCCCTAATTGACTTAACCCTACCAATCCTGACTTAGCTTTAATTTATTAAAGCACCAACCACTCACATTAGACAGATATTGTTGTGGTCACTGGATGTGTCGGTCGGTTCCAGGCAGATTTACACCACAACTCAGTCTAACCTCGGGTTCTTTTTGGGCTTGATGCACTAACCACCCACATTAGACAAGTCTTGTTGTGGTCACTGGATATGCCGGTCGGTTCTGGGAAGATTTACACCACAACTCGGTCCAACCTCGGGTTAGGCATATTCGTCTTTTTCTAAATTCACATTTTTCTATATATGTCTAATTTCTTAATGTAAATTAAATTAAATTTAATCATGCCATAATTATCCTTTGATTATACCATTTTATGAACAAATCCATACCATGAATTTTCATATTTTCCCATCGCTACCCCCGTGGAACGTACGCATGAATCACGTACAATGTAGGGCTAGTAAATTAGTCCAACCCATAAACAAGAAAAGGGGTAATAAACAAGAGACATGAAATAAACATAAAATAGCATAATTTCACCTTGTCATGTGTAACTTGGCATAAAGGTATCATTTTAACTTTATCTAAATGGGCAAAGGTGAACTTGTGACTAAGTTGGGTCTAATTGTCATGTAAACTTAACAAAGATCTAGCATGAAAGTTTAACATATAATCATAGTTTCAACCCACAACTTAGCATATTATCTTATGTATGTCAAAACATAAGAAAACTATTATCAACATATTCGGATCATAACTTAACATGATGAATTATGTGTTAAAACATAAGAGGACTACAATTTCAATTTTTCAACATAAATAGACTCAACCTAACATGAATATACATGAGTGTTGATCTAACATATAAGCATGTGTCTTAGATCATCAACTTGCAAATAACCACTAATTTATAACATGACATGTTCTACCATTTAATTGGTAAAATAAATCCATTACCCAATCATAATAGATTCCAATAACGTACAATATGTTCACCACCATAAGCATATAGACATGATTAATATACAACATGTTCGTCACCACAAGCATATAGACATGATTAATTACAACGATACTTTAAGATAAACAAGAATCAAATCTTATACATAAGCATCATTCTATATTCACATTACAACATGTCACGATTCATTTGAAGGAACGTTTAAATCTACGTATTAACCAACTTACAAACTAAAAAGGAATTCTTGTGTTCTGAAATCTGAATTCTGAAATTGGTAAGCTCGCCTTTGATGTAGATCATTGAATTTGATAATCTTTTAATTTGATTTTTGATTCAAGTTCTTATCTTGTCTTTGAATTGGTGACGGCTACTCCAAGTTTTCCATTGACAGGATGATAGTTCTAGGATTATTTTTGTGTGATTTTTAGGTTTGGGCATTGGGTTGTTTATATAGAATTTCAACTCAATTTAAGCCGTCGGATGATCCTAGGGTTAACCACAACCATCCAGTGAAGATAGGGTGACACCTCAGCCCTAGTGACTCAACACAGAGTCACAAAATCATCACCATTCAGATCTGCCCGAGGGGTGGGGGCAGGTCGACCCCCAAGTCGACCTGTAGGGGGGAGGTCAACACTAGGGTCGACCCCCTGGTCGACCTGCGTCCTAGGCGGGAATTTTCTTGCCCAGCCCGCTTTTGATTTCTGATTTGAATTTGAACTTGTTTTCGAGCTGTTTGAATTTATTTGAATTTTCTGGAAACTTCTGACAGCCATAACTTTTTCATTCGAAGTCCAATTTACGCGAACTCGGACTCTATCTCAACCAGAATTCCAAGACGAACACAATGGCGTAACCTATTTCCCTTCATTCTCACATTTTAAATTAAGTATTGTTTAATTCGTTACTATAATGTAATAGAAAATACGGGGTGTTACAGTAAAGATGAGAATGAAGGAGTTTGGCTAAGGAGCACAACCCAAGGATGAGAAACTCGTGGATCGGGACTTGGTTCATAAAAGAGGTAAAAAGAAAGAGGTGTAAGTGGAAGAACCACATGACAAGAAGGGAGGAAAGAATAGTAAAACCTAAGACAAATGGAAGTGTCTTTATTATGGTACAATAGGTCATATAATTAAGGACAAGGGCAAGAACAAAGGACAGGATTTTCAAGAGGGCAAGTTCGTGCTCTCACTGCTAGCGTACCGGAGAGAGAGGTAGTAAAGTTTCTGTTGAGAAAGTTTAGTTTTTCTTATTGATCATCCTGTCAGTGCTCTTTTTGATTTTAGCGCTTCACATTCGATTATATCTGCATCCATTGTGAGTCTTTGCACCTTAGTACTTGCATAATAGAAGATCCCATTATTGTCTCAAATCCAATTGGTGGTTCGGCTCATTTATCTTTGGTTTGTAAGGATTTGAATAGCTTATTAAGTATTGAGTTTAAGTGTAATGCTTATGTTTTTGGTTCATGGGCTATGGGTTTATTCTAGGCATGGATTGGTTAGCTAGTAATTGGGAAAGGAGGGTAGTTAGGCTTTTGAATTGCCTCGGGAACACCCTTGAGATTTCGTGCAATCCTAAGGGATCAGTTTGGCTTAGCTACCTAGAATCACTTGATGCATCTATCGATAATTTGCGATCCGTTAGAGTAGTCCATGAGTACGCAGATGTTTAGGGATTTGTCCCCTAAAACGCGAGATAGACTTCCGCATATATCTAGTTGACAATGCAAAGCCAGTTGCATTACCTGTATGACACACGACTCCAAGGGTAAGGAAGGGCTCAGTAAATAAGTAAAAGAGTTACTTGAGAAAGGGGTCATAAGGAAATGTATTTCTGAATAGGGTGCTCCTGTTGTTTTCGCTACAACGGCGGATGGTTCACTTCGCTTGTGCATAAATGATATTTTGGTTTTCTCTAAGAGTAGGGAAAAACATGCTTTGTATCTAAGGGAAGTCTTGGATACCCCCCAAGCGTATTAGATTAAGGCTAGGTTCTCCAAATATCATTTTTGGAGAGAAGTCAGGTTTCTAAGACATGTGATATCCAAGGAAGGGATAACTGTAGATCCCGCAAAAGTAGTTGCGGTGCAAGATTAGAAGGTCCCAAGAAATGCAATGGAAGTAAGAAGTTTTCTTGGACTAGCGGGGTGGTATAGGAAGTTAATTAAGGACTTTGTGAAGGTATCAGCCCCACTTACTAGATTGACAAAGAAGAATCTGACTTTTGCCTGGGATTTGATTCGTAATGTTGCTTTCCAACGATTGAAGAGAACCCTGACAGCAATCCCAGTCTTGACATTACCCGAAGGGAACAAGACGTTTACATTTTATACGGATGCATGCGGGACAGGGCTAGACGCTGTTTTAATGCTAGAAGAGAGGGTAGTTAGTTATGGAAGAAGACAGCTGAAAGTACAAGAGAAAAACTATCCTACCCACGATTTGGAATTAGCTATTATAGTGTTCGCTCTTAAGTCATGGCATCATTATCTTTTAAGAGAGAAAGTTTGAACTATATACGGATCCTAAGTCCTTAAAATATTTTTTCTTGCAAAAAGATTTGAAATTTGAGGTAACAACGATAGATTAAATTTCTTGCCTTATACGACCTTGAGATTACTTATACCCCTAACAAGGGTAATGTTGTGGCAAGCACCCTAAGTAGAAAGATAATGACCTTAAGAGAGGTAAAGTTTGAAGTACATAGCAACCTTTAGATTTAGATCCTCAGTCAAGTTTGTACCTGGCTTGTTAGCATCACTAGAAGAGCGGCCTATGCTTTTGGATCGGATAGGAGGGGCGTAACATGAAGACCCTCAGATTTGTGACATGATGGATAAGCTAAGTAGAGGAGATACCTCTAATCATCTTAGTATAAACACATAGTATCATGGTTAACATTTGTTTATCTTGGAAAGATAATCCGACTACATGGGATACCCTCTAGCATAGTAAGTGATCGAGATCCTATATTTACTAGTGAGTTTTGGAAATGGAGGTCAAAAAGCCTTGAAATCGTGAAGTCAAGCTAGTTAAAGTACAATGGAGTAATGCTGAAGAAGACGCGACTTGGGAGACTGAAGGCAAGATACGCGCATCCTACCATTTCTTTTTGAGGGTACATCCTTGATCTCTTTTTCCATAAATTTATGCATGCTTGTATTTATCTTTTAAGTATATCCTCTCGGTCCTATCCTTGATCCTTAGGTAGATACCAATGGACGTAATCATGTATTTGAAACATGTTACGATTGATGGTTGCAAGTGGTTGCAAATGGTTGCTGGTGGTTGCTCGTGCATGCATATACACACACATTAGGTACTAGATCAGCTCAGTCACATATGCATATATGTATTTAGATATGGATTGAAACTTGATGTGTTATCATAGGGATGTTGCATTTGTATGAATGATTGTGCACTCATGTATAGGTTATAAAGTATGATTAGGAATAATTGCATACATAATGGACTCATGGCACTGACATAATTCGCATTAAGGAAGTCAACTGAATCAGTAGACCGCCTGATTTTGCATTAGATAAGGACATATACACACACTATGAATATGATCATGAAAGCATTAGAAATCCTTTTAAGGACAATGGATGCCTGTGATTGAATGGTTGAGTAGATGAATGTTGAATGGTAGGATATGCATTCTTCTTGACTTGGAGATTTCGGGGACGAAGTCCTTTAAGGAGGTGATAATGTAATACCCCGTATTTTCTATGAATATTAAATTAACAAATTTAAGAACACTTAATTTTTAGAAGAAGAATTGGGTGAAATGGGTTACACCATTGCTTTTGTCTTGGAATTCTTCTTGAGATAGAGTCTGAGTTTGCGCAAATCGAGCTCTGTATGTAGAAGTTATGGAGTTCAGAAGATTTCAAGTTTAAACAGAAATTAAATTAAAATAGTAATTAAAGTCAAAACAATTCGAAATTCGAAATTTAGTAAGAGCGGGCCGAGTGGGAAATTTCCCGCTCAAAGGTGTCGACCCCCCTCCCCCTGGGGAGTTGACATAGGTGTCGACCCCCCTATAAGGGACTCGACATAGGTGTCGACCCCCCTATAGGGAGTCGACCCCCTTTTGATCCAGATCCAGTGACGAATTTTCATACGCCTGAGCTGTTGTGGCCTTCTCTGATTGGCCAATGACTAATTTCTGAGGTATTATGGCTTATGTGTCATGCTATGGTTGGCTGGATGACACATCTCTTTGGTTTGATGGCTCTGATTTCTCCTAAACTAATCTAAAGGCTAGAATTAATCCTAGACTTCTATATAAACACCCCAAACCTTAACCATAAACCTCACATTCTCATTCTATGAAGTCGTCGTGTTGTCCATCCTAAGCTTGCCTAGCCTCCATCTTCTCCAAATTAGAAATCAAGTTAGAAAGCTCCAAACCAAATCCAAACAAGAGAATCAAACGTCTACATCAAAGGATAGCTTAACAAATTCAGAAATCAGATCCTAGAATACAAGATCCATTCTTTTTCTGCAAGTTCATGTTATTTTCAGATTTAAACACCTAATAGTAATCTTAGCATGTACTAAAATGGATCTAAGTCTATGCTTGATGATGAGACAATCTTTTCAGATTTATCACTATCTTTTTATTGAATCTATGATTTTACATGCCTAAGAAGTTATTATATCGATTCAATCATGCCTATCTTTGTTGAACATCGAATATATCATCCTTTTTAGTTCATGATGCTATTTTTATGCCTGTGATAATGATTGTATCAGCTTATTCAAGAATCTATCTATGTTGGATCTAAATTTCTTGTATTAGGTGTGTTGTTACATGCCTATATTTATGCCTATTCTTATTTTATGCTCCTTCTCTCTCTTCCCCTATTTCCTTTTCCTTTTATGAACCTGGGTTACCTTCGAACCTAGGCTGAAATCGCGAAATACGAACGATTGGAATACGAGGAATATTTGAGTATAAACTATTTTGGTGAAATTGTTGGGCATAACTTGTAATTGATATTGGGGAATAATCTATTGGTAATAGTGGAACATAATTTGTAACTTGTGATTTGGGGGCATAATTGTTATTGTTGCAAACTTAGGGTAAATTGAAATATTAAATCTAGATTGGACGAAAACTGTAAATTGAAATATTAAGTCTAGATTGAGCATAATTATTGGTTGGGACGCCAAGTATAATGTATATTGCGATTTTGGGGCATGACTATTATTGAAAATTTTGGAGGATTGGGTGTAACCTATATTTGAGTAATAACTTGTAATTGAATTTGTTGGGCATAACTTGGGAATTGGAACACGACTAGTTTGGTGAATTTCGGATAATTAGCATATAAGATTCTAGACTTGGACATGAATGGTAAATATGTAAATTGGCTAAAGATGAATGTGCCTAACCCGAGGTTAGATTGAGTTGCAGTGTAAGACTGCCCGGAACCACCCGGCACATCTAACGACCGCAAGAATATAGAGCTAATGTGATAGGTTAGCGCATTAAGCCCAAAACCCGAGGTTAGAATGAGCTTGCAGTAGAAGTCTTCCCGGAACCGCCCGGCACATCCAGCAGCCGCAAACAACAGTTCTAATGTGAGAGGTTGAGGCATTAATGAATGAATTAATGCTAATGAACGGACATGCTAAGAATGGTTGGGTTAAGTTAACACTAGAGGAAAACACTTAACCAATAGAACATGATGTGTGATAGGGCAACGCTTAACCAAGGTAACATGACAAGTGGAAGGGTTAAGTTAATAGGAAACACTTAACCAAATTCAACATGATGAATGAGTAGGGTTAAGTTAACCAACATAACATGATGAACAGGGTTAAGTTAATAGGAAACACTTAACCAATACAACATGATGAATGAGAAAGGTTAAGTTAATAAGAAACACTTAACCAATATGACATGTTGGGTGGGTGGGTTAAGTTAACATGGACAAGAAAACAACTTAACCAATATTATATGAACAAAGTGAATAGGGTTGATGCAAGCTAAACCAATAATACATATGGACTTGATAAGGGGAAGGATTAAGTTAATCTTGGGTAAGTGGGTAATATTAGTATATATAGGCCCACAAACTTACCCGTCAAATAAACATGCATGAATCAATGAGAGGGTTAAGTAACATATGAATGGGCAACACTTAACTAGTGCAACATGTTAATTAAGAAAATGGGTGGGGTTAAGTTAAATTGAAAACACTTAACCATTAAAACATGTTGATTAAGAAACCCTAGTAACGGGGACCCATTTCAGTAGTAACCCACATAGATGTATCATGGTACCCTAAGCTAGGAAGGGTGGGGCACGATTACTAGGCTGATTATAAGCGGTCCAAATAGCCGCGGGTGGAGCAGCATTGTAGTTCCGATGGAGTATGGGCGTGCACGTGCTCCAGAGTGGAAAACGAGGCACTGGGCATCAGTAATATACACTGTTCATCTTGAATCGTGTCGGGTCGCATCATGGGAATTGATACACCCCATGATGGGGCCAGCACAGGTATCTACATAAAAGCGGGGCCGAATGACACAAGTAATGAATACATACAATTTAGGTCAAATGACATAAGTAATACATACATGCGAGTTAGGGAGTCGATCAATAGGGTAGTAAGGGTACATCTAACATATCCATGGCAATTAGGCAGATTGAGGTGGGATCCTCATAATAGATGAACACCTGAAGGCTACCACAATTGCGGGGATTGGGATCACATTATCATTTTATATAGATTTCTACTTGGGACACTAGTTAGGTGGTGTAGAGATATAGAAACCAGAATAACAGGGTAGTAGCAAAGCAGAGAAAAAGTAGAAGCGCATTTAGTTTATCTTGCATTATCATATCTTATGCTAATCTTACCTTGTTATCCCTCTTATCACAGTATTGTCTTATATTCAGTTTATTCATGTCATGTTGCTTTTACCAGTTTACATACTGAAAGTCACTGGACTTACCAGACTTTATGTCTGACCCGTTTTCTTTCGTCTTCTTTTCTTCTGTTTCTTCCCCTAGGTAGTCAGAAAGGGAATGGCTCATCTCAGTTTGGACTGATTCTTTTTCCAATCTTGAAGATTCTTTGATGTATTGCTTGAATCCTCTTATCTTTGGCTATGGCTGTGTTTGCACTTTAATTTGGGGACTTATGCTACTTTGCTATGTTTTATGCTTCTTATATACTTGGAATTTTTTGATTCAAGACAGAAGTTTACATAGTACTTTTAAGTATGATTGAGTCAATTATTGTAAAAGCTTGACTGAACTACGTTGCTTATAAAATGACTTTGTTTTCCGCTGCTTTATTTGTCTGTCTTGTAATTTATCTGCATTTTTTTCCTATAACATTTCACTGAAGTTAATGCATTCCCTTTGAGAGTGACATTAATGGAGGTAGGGTGTTACACCTATGCTACGATACCAAATGTAACAACCACCCGGAATGGGCCTAAATTTCGACCTAGAAAACATCGAAACATAGAACCATTCTAAATGGATCGTTGTTCCTGTAAGGAATTACATTTTCATAGAAAATATACATATACACTTCGAATGGAAATTTCACATAGAGGAAAAAGAAAATATAACACTAAAATAAGATGTACCACTTTATTTAAAATCACAGAATGTCAACACAACAGTCAAAGTTACACCCATTCCATGGGTACATCAAATAATTCATTCTCACATGTTTGCAAAAGAAGTAAAGCAATAACTACTAATAATAGCACAACGACTTCATTTTCATCTTTATCTCCCATTATGACTTCATCCATGAACTTTACCCTATGTATTGACCTGTTGAATATGTTAAGGACAGGGGTCAGAACATAAAGTTCTGTATTACTAAAATATGGTGTTTACTTAAAGTCCATACCCTATATTTTAGCAGGTACATATGTCAAGGTATGTCTACGCAACACACAACATTCACACAAACACCAAGTCTCTAACTAAAGAGTTAGATATCTAAGTCAATCACTCATTAGTGTTTTTAGGGTAAAGACCCAATGAGGTGGGCACTCTCGATCACTTATTGCCCTATTAAAGGTGGATTCTTCTGATCTCTTATAACCTTGAGGCGGACCCTTATCCCCTTAAGACCCCGTCCTAGTACGTTAAATTCTTAAGTCTATACTCTCAATTGTAATACGAGAAGTCGTATTGCGAACGTTACTATTTAACTAATATTATGGTAGAACACCTATGTCACTTTAGACTTCCCTTAGACAGTTGGTGAGCATGCAATGGCCACACTTCTTTTATATACCAATTATGTCCCTAGTTGAGCCCTTACAAGCTTCTAGAGGATGTGGGCTCCCCCGTGAACTGCCCTATTCTGTCACTGCGTATGCCTAACCAATTTTAGAGAAGGAAGACCCAAAAACTTACCTCGAATCTAAAGAGGGTGGGTCCCATGACTTTGGTTCCTCTTCAAGGAATAAAACTTAGGAGGGATCCTAGTCCAAACCACTTAAGATCAAAATTAGACAAGAAGATAGTCAACCACTTAAGACCTTCTCAAGGTGCATTAAACTTGAATTTTTCCACAAATGATAGACTTATATATAGTTATATATATACACACTAGACCTCCTACATTAAACCATATACCTGTAGATGTTGGATATATCGGACGGTTCCGGGCAGGCTTCTACTACAAGTAAGTTTAAACACATGTCCTAATGTATTAAGTTTTGAATGGCCCATGGTGTAACAACCTAAATTTCGACAGACCATTTTTTTTCAAAATTCCAATCTATCGACGAGTTGGCTTGTCTGGTATCCTGCAGAAAAGACAGAGATAAAGAATATATAAGAGCTCAAAAAGAATCTCACAGCAGAACGGATAAAATACAATATAATCAAATATAGCCCTACCAAGGTAATAATATTGTCTAACCAGTATCCAAGGCCATCATATCTCTACCACATACCTAGCCTGCGAGTATGTTATAAGGAGGCGGTCAGAACACAAGTTATGGTGATTGGACTTAAACTACACATTCTGGATAACCCTAGATATACCGTTCTGTTACATTTTCTTATTTATTAGGTTACTTGGGTTAATAGCACTCAACTCTTACACACACGTCGTACCCATCTACTTCCCTGTAAATTAACCTAGTATAGTATATATGTAGCTATGCCTAATATCAAGGTACCTCCTATGGTATCGCTCTCGCACGGTCTCCTTCGTCACGATATAGAAACACACGCAATCACTCATCCTATGCTGAAGCGACGCACAGATCCTCATATAGCAATGCCATGTTTTGCATAGAACCGCTATCGCCATGCTACGTAAGCGTACAGACTGTTATATTCGAATCATTTTATCGAATCAGATCTCAACACAAACTAATGCCCTTGTGTCTACGATACACCACCTGGAGCACATGCATGTACCTAGACCATCGTACGTATTGTCAACCGTACTCGATGCCTTAACCTCTATGATACACCACCCGAAGTAACATGCATGTATCTCGCATGTACTGTCTATTGTGCACCGAGTCCATTAATAGAGCTATATCTAATGTACTGAACTCGGTCGGGAGTCTTTCTCTATATCTTTATAGGTCGATTATGTAGCCTAGACTACAAATACTATGGTCTGCATTTCTACGGTGTCTATGGTCCCACCGACCCCTCACTCAACTAGTGAAAGACTACAGATGAAAGCTAAGTGATCGTCTGGACAACCAATCTAAACCTACATGTGGTCCCTTATCTAATGTCCCGATAGTGAAGATCATTGGCCTCTTGGTTTTAGCTTTAGTCTTTCTGCATCACCCTGACTGTCGATGACAAGTACCAGACAATTACTATCCTTCATATGGTCATGACCCATCCTATCCCTAGACAAAATCGTTGAATCACCTAACGTTATATTGCCATAGCCTTCTGACTACCAACTACGTTATAGTCAAGGTATACTCACTAGGTGGTAATGCATAGGCCTAACCTCTGCGAGTACAACCTAAACATGCACCATAATAGATGGCCACCATGGAGTACCCTACCACATCCCTTGGAAGCCGCGTGCTTCCTTCCAGTCCCTCGAAGCCAGCAAGCAGGATATTTGCAGAATAACAGGAAGAATAACCAGATGGACGTGCACACCCCTCATGTCTCAAGATACCACTATGATATATCCCATTGGGTTCTTCTCCTTCAGACATGTGGACTTATCCAAGCGCATCACGTTAACTTATTATTAGACTCTATGTCTAAACGTTTAATTACGTGCTTGCCCTACCTTATCAGATATCTAGTTAACTTGATTATTTATTATTATAACTTCTTATTCAAGTTACCAAGTCCTCTCCAAGCCCCATGAATCTCTAAGGAATGGACCCCTCTCACGTATTAATTCCAGTTATATAACTTAACACATTTAACTTCATTAATAAGCCTTTAACAACTCATTCTCTAGATTGTAATTCAAGATCTGAAATCTACAATCTTCTTATACTATTATCCTATCAGTCATCGCCTAACTTCAAGTTTACAGGTTCACAGGTTTTCAGGTTACAATAACATGTTTTTCTTTTCACAGTTAGCAGGTTTCATTTTCTTTTTATCGCAGTCAGCAGGTTTCAAGTTATTTCAATCAGCAGGTTTAGATTACTTAATTTATAATTAAGTTGAACTTATTTCATTTCAAAGTTCTCCTTATTTTCTCCAATTATTACAACGTCTTATTATTACTTACTTATTTACTTAGTTCTCTTTAACTTAGGTTTATCAATAAGGTTTCTATTGTTAACTATAACTTACGTTATAATTTCCAATCGTCCCTAGGACAAGACTACCTATTATCTTTCATTCTCATATTCAGCTTTATTCATAATAGGTTTTTATCATTCCCCGTTCATTGCAATTTTTATACTGTTGTAAGATTCATTCATTTCCATTTATTACAATTAATGCCATTTATTTATTTCCTGTTATATACATATGTTCATAAATGCTAACGCACCGGACCACTCACATTAAGTTAACCACTTGTGAATTCTAGATTTGCCGGGTGGTTTTGGGCAGGTTTTCGCCACAAGTTGAACTTAACCTCATGTCTCAGTACGGTTATTTACAATTTCTCAATTACTGTAAATTTTTCATATAAATTAGGCATGTCTGTTCTTTCTCATTATTCCCATATTTTACTGTAATTCTATTTACAACCTTTTTGGCATAAAATTCTGTTAAGAAAATATTCATGTTCATTGAAAATTACATAATTACAATGTTTACAGTAATTCCCAATTCAAACAGGTGATTTATGGATATAGGCTTTATACAATAGAAATGTTCTCAGTTCACGATTCAGGATTATAGTACTACGGAAGATTCATAATTTAGACGAAGGATACAATTCAGATTTAATACAACAGTAATGATTTAAGCATATTTCAGTAGTTCGTACATTTCAACAGGTTTTACATTTCAGAAGGTTAAAAAATTCAGTGGGTTAAACTTTTTAGTAGGTTACACATTTCAGCAAGTTTATCATTTTAGCAGGCTAAACAATTTAGCATGTTTACAGTCAGTTGTCACAATTACCAATTGTTCAATTGGTTAATTATGCAGATTAACGGGGAATGTAAATGATAGATATACCGTTATTAAAATGTATAACTTTAATCCACTCAACTGACAGCTTTCTAATCCTTGAATCTGAATCAGATTTAATGTTCTGTGGTTTCCCTTACTGAATCTAATATCAAAACAACTAAAATCTAATTCAAAAAGAAGAGGGAAAGAAAGGAAGAAACCTACACAGATCAGATTCAAGAACTTACCTCACGCAGATCAGAATTATAGACCCCTATGTTTTAACTTTATATTTTTATCTTTAAACCTTGAATCAGAACCCCTAAGAACTAATATTTTATTTTCTAAAAAGGTGTGGAGAAGGAAGAGAATGGAAGATCCTAGGCAGCACTCAGAAAATATAAGAAAAAAGCTAGGCCCTGCTAGTTTATATATAGGCACACTAAAAGAGTCTGAACCATCAGATTTAAATTAAATAAAATCTGAACCGCACATATCAGCAGAAAAACGTCACATGTGAGCTTTGAACCATGCTTGGGTCGACCTACCTACCATCTGGGTCGACTCAGGCAAGTGTGGATCGAGCCATTCGGGTCCAGCGAGCAGAAATGTGGCGCTATTTTAAAGTTTGTAAAGTTTTTAATTTAAAACGTTGATTACTTTCTTATTTTACTTCCCTTGATTTATTTTGCGCTTGTTATACATCTGAATTAGGTTTGAATTGCATGATTATGCATGAATTATCTGGATTATTAATCTATAATAATCTTCCATTTTGCAATCTCCAATCAATGTACTTAATACACCATTTATTATTGCATTGTTTTATTCTTCTTATTGCATACATATCTGATTTGAATGTTAATTAGTTTCTCATTTTATTGCATGTTTATGCATGCGTTGCCTTGATTATTAATCTATTAATAGTCTTCCTCTCTTTATTCTGCATGCACTGGTATGTTACTCTTTAACGCATTACGTTTAGATTATTGCATGCAACGTAATTACTTCGCATGCAATCATTTTCTTTCTTCTTTTTACTACATGCATTGCATTATTTGTTTGTATGCATTCATACATTACTTTTATTTTATTGCATCAATTTCTTTCATTAACTTGCATCTATTATTTATTGATAATCATGCATACATATATACATATACGTGCCATTTCTTATTTAATTTTTACAAAACACGGGGTGTTACATTCTCCTACCCTTAGGAAATTTTGTCCTTGAAATTTGGTAAGGGTGAAATCAAAATATTCCCTCACGTAATATATTTTCATCATGCGTGCATCCAACTTTTACAAACATTTGTGCACTTGTGCAAAGTGTAATACTACATAATAATATGTGAATGTATTGAGTGTCTAGGCAGTACCTCCTATATGAATGCAATTTTTTCTCAAAAATCTTTTGAAAACATGATGCACACACCCTAATATACTCGCAATTGCTACATGAATGCAATATTTTGAAAATCAAAATACTTTTTCATCCAAATTTTCCCACACTCTTACATAGCAAGAGCGTAGTTCATCTAATTGTTGCATCTAAGATCCTACCAACCATCTTTAAATTTTTGAATTTCAGAAAAATCTAATTTTCTAAATTCGATTGCTTATGTTACAAAAAATGGAAAACTTTTCCACTTCTGTTTTTTCTTTTATGTTCCTTTCTATCTGCACTTGGAGTTTAATAAAACTATTATATAAAGATTCCCTATCTTCTTATCCAAGTGTAGTTCACATAAGAAAACTTTCTTTTTTACAAATTTTCTTTTTCAACTTATCTTGGAAAAATTTAGTTTTATTCACCTTTCTATAAAAAAAATTCATTTTCTTAACTGTCGTGTTTGTTGCTTTATTGAATTTGTTGTTTCCTTTTTAGTTATGCAATTACTCTTTTCTTAGCTTATTTAACTTAATCCTCTTATCTAAGTTTAGTTTTGAAATAAGTCTTCTAATCATTCAACTAAAACAAGAAAACAAACAGTCTACACAGCTACTACAAGGGCCAAGAATCTTAGGGCTATGTCCCCTCCAACAAAAAAAGGTCCAAACCACAGGATATAAACACTTACTTGTTAGGGAATGCGGAATGTGGATCTTAAGGAAAAACTAACATTAGAGGGGGTGAATAGTGTTTTCAAGGAATTTAAGAAAATCTAGAAATTATATGATCTATTATATGAACCACACACCACAAGATTATCACAGACATAATCAAACACAAACACAGAAATAAACAAAAACAAAATGCAGAAAAGGAAAGAACACACCAGATTTTATACTGATTCGGATTACTCCTACATCCAGTCCCACGCAAAGTTGGATTGCGCAAAATTTTACTACTAGACCAATGTCTAAGTACAATCCCCTTGATTTCACAGCTACAAGGTTAACACCGATTCCACCACCCTTGATTTCACGGTTACGAGGTTAACACCATATTCTTTCCTTGATTTCAGGGCTACAAGGAACACATCTTTTCCCAAACCATCCCGAATGAGTACAACAGCCCTATAACTCTACAATAGCACTTCAATTCAGAGAGTAATAAGTAGAGACTGAGAAGAGAAGAAGTCTTGTGAATTTATAATAGAAATCAACAGAGTTGAAGTGTAGAAATCAATAAAATATGAAATAATATTGGAGGAATGAAAATGGGTGAAGGTGGAGAAGAAGAATGGTCAAAAAATTCGAAATCAACCCCTATTTATAAGATTTGAAGGTTACAATGCTTTTGGAACATTACAAGTAGTGAAAAGACACTTCCTTTGAAAATTGAAAAAGTGATAGTGAAATGTCGACATCCCCTCCTTTGTATGTTGACATATATATTAAAAAAAAATTAAAACTATTTTTCTTAGGTTTAAACATATATATTATTCTAGAAATTCTTGGATTAAAACATAATGATATAAATTACTGTTATAAAGTAGAAAGTCATGTGAAATCATAAATATAAATTATATAGACATATTTATAAAATTATAAAATTTAAAACTATATAAATATAAATGTATATAACTATATAAATATATAAACTTATAAACTTTGAAACTTAAGTTTAAAATCAAAGGTAATATAGAAAAATAATTAAAATTAGAATTTGAATTAGAAAAAATAGAATTTGAAATTTGACAACCAGAATTTGAAAAATAAAGTTTGAATTTGAACTTGGAGTGCTATTCAGAGTCTTACGTATAAATTAGACTCTATTACTATATTATCTTGAACTATTGAACTCTTGATTTCTTGATTACTCATGAGTCTTGAATCTTCTCTGAATTTTGAACCTCTTGAATCTCTAAAACTATACAGTCTTCGGTAATAATTCCTGTATTCAACTCCTGCATATATGTGTGTGTGTGTGTGTGTATATTCTAGATAGAGAAGTTAGTATATATTTTATAATCAATTAATATTGAAATAAGGTTGTTGTCATTAAAACTCTGTTCTCCAACAATTTCCCATTTTTGATGATGACAACCTTAGTTTATTAAATATTCATACCTGCTGATGCTGATCCTTCTAATACTCCCCCTGTCAATATGAATCCTATATATTCTACTTAAACTAAGTCTTTATTTTATAATTTCCCCCCCTTTGGCATTACCAAAAAGAAATTCTAAAAATACCCCCCTTAAATCCTATATCTACATATCCTATGATTATAGTAAATAACTTCCTATATTCATCTATATATTATAATTTATGATCAAAATACTTAATGTATATGACTACCCCTTAATTCGTGCCTATATAACAAAGTATTGAAATGCTTATGAAAGACAAAGCAAGCATTAAATTAAACATTGTTTTTTTAATAAAAATGAACACACCAAAGCAAATTACATGAATGACTATACACATAGTACACCAATTAAACGGAAAAACGAAAAGAAACCTAAATTCTATTTGTTCTTTACGATAAGAGACTTATGGATTGGACAATTGGGGGTAATGGAGACAAAAGTCCTCATTTCATTCAATTATATTTCTATGTTGATTGACCGAGACTTCACCAACGCATACAACTTGATCATCTTCATCTATGACTTCTTGTTGAGACTCTCCTGGGTCCTCTTCTTCCATCATTTCTCCCTCCTCCTCTTCTTCCTCTACTTCTTATTCCATTGCTTGATTATCATCTTCAATGATGATTGGATTCGATTGATTATCCATTATAAACTTATGAAGATTTTGTATCATCTTTCCTTGTTTAATTTTCTCTTAATTCATGCGTATTTGAAGTACTTGAATCTCAGCAAGAATTTGAAGAGCATACCCCATTTTCTCTTTCAATTTGATTACATGAAACAGGGTAACATTGAAATGGACCTTTAGTTGGTCCAGTGGATGATTCATGGTTAATTTGGTTATTATAATTAGTGGAGGCAATGAACTATTTTGGTTTTGAGTTTTTACAGAAGTGAAATAGGAGAGTGAAGAAGAAAATTCAAAGTGGAGAGTTTAAATGGTTATAGTAACTATCTTTTGGTGGGAATTAATTTTTTAAAATCTGGGCATTTATATGTCGACATTGGCTTATATGTATGTCGATATACATGTAATTTTAATTTTACTTTTCTAATTTTTAATATAGTTAATTATTCTAATTCACTTAATGAACAAATACCTAATTCTCTTCTAAATTTAGTAAATATTGCTTCGTTTAGTGGTTTTGATAATATATCTACTATTTGTTTATCTGTTTCTGTAAATTCAAGTGAAATTTTCTCTTTACTTACGTTATCTCTTAGAAAATGATGTCGTATATCAATATGTTTAGTTCTTGAGTGATGAGTTGGATTTTTAGACTATTTATAACACTCATATTATCGTAGTATATAGGTGATTTATTTATTCTTAATCCAATATCATTTAGTGTTTGTTGCATATATATCATTTAGAGTTTGTTGCATATATATTACTTGTGAATAAGCCAAAGCAGTAGAGATAAATTCTGCTTCAGTTGTTGACTAAGATATGGTATTTTTCTTTTTACTAAACTATGAGATTAGTGAATGTCCTAAGAAATGACATGTTCTACTGGTACTTTTACGATCGAATTTACATCCCGCATAATCAGTGCCACAATAAGAAATTAAATCGAATGAATCATCCTTAGGATAAAATAATCCAAAGTCTAATGTATGTTATATATATCTTAGAATTCGTTTTACGGCTTTTAAATATGTTTCCTTAGGTTGAGATTGATATCTTGCACAAAGACATACACTATGCATTATAACTGGTCTACTAGCAGTACAATAGCGATCCTCATTCCTCTATATAATTTTGATCAACGTCTTTTGATGTATCATCTTTACTTAAGGCTATATTAGTTGTCATTGGTGTTAGTCTCCCATTAGTTGCTGTTAAATTATATTAACCAATTAAATCTACAACGTATTTTCCTTGATTAATAAATATTCCAATCTTTAATTGACGAATTTGTTAGCCTAAGGAGAATGTTAATTCTCCTATATGTCTCATCTCAAATTTTTGGGTCATAATATATAAATGTTCTTTATTCATCTTATTATTTGTTTATCTAAAAATTATATCGTCAATATACATTTGCACTAATTGTATATCCTTATTATTCCTTTTAATAAACAAGGTGTTATCTAGTTTTCCTATTTCTAAGTTGGATTGTAATAAGTAATTTCTTAATTTATCATACCAAGCCCTAGGAGCCTGTTTTAATCCATATAACGCTTTCTTTAACTTATGTACATGATTTGGTAATTTTTTATCTTAAAAAAGAGGTGATTGCTCTATATATACGTCTTCTTTAACAAATCCATTTGGAAAAGCACTTTTAACATCCATTTAATGTAATTTGAAATTATTATGTTTTGCAAAGGCCAGTAATATCCTAATTTCCTCTAATCTAAGTCTTCTTGAGTATAACCTTGCGCTACTAATCGTGCCTTATTTCTCATGAGCTCACCGTGTTCATTCATTTTATTTTTAGAAACCCATTTAGCTCCTATAATATTTTTATCCTCTGGTCTAGGAACAAGTTCCCATACACCATTCCTAGTAAATTGATTCAATTTCCTTGCATGGCAAGGATTCATGAATCATCGTACGATGCTTCCTTTGGATTCTTAGGTTCAATAGTTGAAATAAATGCAGAATTACTCGTATTATTTAATTGATTACGAGTCCTAATAATGGATTCAATATATCCTAAGATATTTTTTACACGGTGGTCTCTTAGTAGTCTTATTCTTTTATTTGGTTCACTATCTTCATTATTTGTTTCATTAAATTCATTTTCACATTCATCTTCATTGTGTTGGGCTATACTTCTATATTTTTGTCAAAGGATACGTTTAAGGTTTCTTCTATAGCATTGGTTCTTGAATTAAAAACCCTGTAAGCCTTACTTCTTTCTGAATATCCAATAAAAATTCCTTTATCAGATTTCTCGTCAAATTTATCTAAATTTTCTTTAGTATTAAGTATAAAACATTTACTTCCAAATATTTTAAAATAGGACACTTTTGGTTTCTTATTATACAAAAGTTCGTATGGTGTTTTATGAGTTAAGGGTCTGATTGAAATCCTATTTAAAATATAACAAGCTGTTGCAACTGCCACAACCCAAAAATTTCTTGGTAAATAACTATCAGATAACAAAGTTCTCGTAGACTCTTGTAGTTTCTTATTTTTTCGTTCAACAACTCCGTTTTATTGAGTGTTGTACGGACAGAAAAATTATGGGTTATTTCCTTTTCATTACAAAATTTTCATTCTCAAATTCTCCATCACGTTCACTACGTATTGTTTTGATTTCTAGTGATAATAACTTTTGAATTATCTTAGAAAAAGTTTTAAATTGATCAAAAGCATCACTTTTATTTTTAACAAACAAAGTCCAAGCAAATATAGAAAAATCGTCAACTATTAAGTAAACTTATTTATTGTGGTTTATCGATTTGGTTTGAGACGAACCAAATAAATCCATATGAATTAACTCTAATGGTTTCAAAGTTGTAATTTCCTCTTTTGATTTAATTAACTTCTTTTCAATTTTCCGAACTAACAAGCGCCGCATAAACTTTTTACTTTTAACTTCATTTTGGGTAATAACCTAATTGATTCTAATTTAGAAACCCTACCGAAGTGTTTGAAATTTATACGACCAAATCTCTTATGCCAGATCCAAGGGTCACTTGTACTGGCCATAAGGCATAACTTATTGTTGGACATTTTCATACTCAATATATAGATATTTTTCTTTCTATCTCCTTCGAATATTACTTTTGAATTCCTATCTTCTATAAAACTTTTATCTATCTCAATGTTCATTTTATAGCCCTTATCGTAAACCTGACTTATACTTAGTTAATTATGTTTTAAATTCCTAACTAACAAAACATCAGAAATAGCAAGAGTTTCAGAATTACCAACATTGTCAATCCCAATAATATATCATTTAGAGTTATCTGTGAAGTTCACCATTCTACCATTTTCATAGACTGAATTATTTAGTATTTTTAGATTTCCCGTCATATTTCTCGAATAGCCACTTTCCAGTATCCATTTCTCCTTTTTGATTCCCACCATTTATGTTTATCGGAATTTGAATTCTCAACAACAATGTAACACATCATATCGGAATTTGAATTTTCAACAGCCACCTCACCCATCTATTCAACTTTTAATTTTCAATAGCCATATAACACATCTTTTCTTGTATTGGACAACATTTCAGTAGATAACTTGAATTTTCAACATAATTGAATGCAGACTCTTTCAATATTGATGCAATGCATGAATTGATACTAGTGTTAACAATCATTTCAAAATTTTCCATTTAATTTTTTCAAAACTCAGATTATGAACTTTTTGAAAAAACTTGCTCTGATACCAATTGTTAGGGAACGCGGAATGCGAATCTGAATGTTGATTCAAAATTTTTTGATTCAATACAACAATGAAATGGAGATCAAATCAAAGAGTTAGTTTATATATGTGTGTGTTTAGTTATGTTACTTAATGTTAAAATCTATCCTTATTATATAAAACATATGCATGTATTATATATATATAACTAAATGACTAGAAGAACAGTCATAACTAGGCAATAATCTCAGAAGCAGTCCACTGGTGACTGTCAAACCAGTAGACTGGTTGAGCATATTTGATGGCTAGTTTCTTCTTATTTTTAAATAATATTTTTAACCAATTAACTGGTGAGTTACAAACCAGTTGACTGATTCGAAACAATAGCCATTTTTATCAAGCGACATCATTCTTCATGAAGGAGTTTCTCTTCATTTTTGAAATGAAATGGCTATATTTCTTTGATAAAACTCTTCATGAAGGATCTCTTCCTTTCAGCTATTATATATACATTACAAATCTAGTTTTCAAATCACTAATTCTTTCCCAATCTAATCTGTTTTCTGATATACATTTCCATACTCTTGCATTCTAAAAAGCTTTCATATATTCAAGTTACTTGTTGATTCATTGGAATTATTTCATATCTCTTGATTCAATAATTAATATAATTTCTTTAGTCTACGCATACACGATATATAACTAAGGATAAGATTATAGGAAGGGTGTACTTAATCGTTGGCTATTCAGTCTTTCAAGAACACAATTAAAAGTCAAATTCCTGTAATTTATTAAATTTCTATGTTAGTGATCACGCGGGAAAATCCTTGTTGGGGATCAGATTGTTGTGAACATGTTCATCTGGGTGAAGAGAGGGCGTTGATAGTAGAATTCCAGAAGGAGTCTTGGACTGGACGTTGGACGGGAAGTTCGAACCATATAAAATTTATGGTGCCACTTTACTTATTGTTTTTACCTATTTGTGATATTCTATATCGTTTAGTTCTACATGCATAACTATTATATTAGATAAGTTAGTATATCATTGTCAATTCCGTTGTATTCCATATATAAAGATCTTACACTAAGTCACACGACTTTTCATTTGGTATCAGTGCCCGTAGATACATATATCTCTTAATGGTTGTGGAATAGTGTTGCAAAGTATAGGTGAAGGAAAACGGAGAAAATAAAGTTTATTGAAGGAGTATATGTTAAATTTCCTGATTTCGAGAACTACGGCCTACAACGTTAAGGAAAAAAATGGAGGCTTGAGTCTTTGATGGGTTATGATCGAAATAGTTGGAAAATCAACACTGTAATGGTGAAACTTTTCTTAGCCAATTTGAATTTCACTACGCCATGGATGGCCTACGACAACCCTGTAGAAGTGACGCAGTAGGTGACAAAAAGTGTTGCTATAGGCAAAAAATGATCTATGGCAACACTTTCTTGGGGTTGCCTTTTGCCGCGTTGCCTTAGAGTCAAAGGCAACGCCTTTGTGACCCTATTACAATATTGGTATAGGTATTGCCACAGGTACGAATACAACAAAAAATACCCTTTCGCAACTGCCAAAAACAGCTGTAATATGACTTCCAACTAGCATGTGCCACTAGTTATATTTGCAATGTAATAAAAGTCAACCTTTTTTACGGTTGTTTCTAGCAGTTGTTAAAATTTGTTTTGCAACTGTTTAAAGTAATTATACCTCAACTATTACTAATCAAAATTTTCATAATATTATAATTATAACCGCTATTTCACTAACAACAAACATAATTACTCACATTAAGAGAAAAACAATTCAAGTTTACACCATTTATGAATTAGTAACTTCATTACAGAAAATAACTGATTTCATTACATATGTCAATAAAAGTACATACACTTATTTAATGAGAATTTTTCTACATGGTCTCATGACTACTTTGCTTTCAGTTATTACATAACAACAAGACGCAAGCATTGTAATATGCACTACTAGATTTCACAATCTGAAGGTACAAAGGCAAATTACCATTCGAGTTCATCACATAAGAGCGTGGAAAGAGCACAGATGGGTGGAGAACGTTGGCCGACCGGTGGCAATGGCTCCTGAAGCAATCTTGGCTCCAGAAAATAACTAGTTGTGTGTTACTAATTGATGCTCCTTAAAAGGGGTTTCAAATACACCTACTATTAAAAACATTATTCCTATTAAGTATAGCTTTAAAATAATGCATTAACTAAACAATATAGTAGAACATGATATGAGTTGACTAAGTACAAACTATGGAAATTGGAAAACGATCCTACAAAAACAATGGAAATACATGTTATATGCAACACAGCATAGCTTATTGTCTCATTGGTACTTTGCATCCACGTCTTTATAGCTTATACAAGAATAGATTGCAAAACAAGCCATGTTAATTACTCCATCTACATATCTCATATGTAAAGAAACTAACTGACTTTGCACAGGTTTTGAGAATCTCATTTCCAAAGAATACCCACCCGTTTTCTTTTTTTCACCTTACTTGACAGAGATACCAAACATATTCAAAAACATAATATATTTTGAGGAGAGAAAAAAGGTTTAGGACATCATGTAATTAGGAAGTGTACCATGTTAGTTTCTACAATTTTACAAGTAATACTAAAGATACAAAAGAGGAAGCTACAAAAAATGACATTTCGGTGCAGGTTTAAGGAAAAAAACATCGACAGTATTGGATAATGACGACTAAAAGAATGTCGTCATAATATCGAAGCAACATGCTGCATTGTTTATGAGAATAAGAGAAACAAGAAACAAGCATGCAATGATCTGCGCTAGCTGAGTATCATTAACATTTTACCTATGATCTGTGTCATGCTTTTCAGCTTTTGCTGAAGAACTGGCTAGAGACTTGGCTATAAATTTAAGCTTATCAACCTGCCATTAAATGAAGAAGAAGTAGTAGTAGTAGTAGAAGAAGAAGAAGAAGAAGTACAAGAAGAAGAAAAAGAAATAAACTGCTTTTCGAAATGGAAATAAAAGACACTCCGAACAACACAAACTAAATAGGCCCAAAAATGTAAAAATAACATTCAAGATATATTAAAAAGGATTAAATTTTGCTATCTAAAAGGCAAAAATAAGGTCAGTAATGGAGTGAATTAACCATAAATATACATACATGAGAGATGCACAAACTTTAGGGAAGATGACAACTGTGAGATTGTACTGACTTGCAATAAAGGCCAAGTAGTGGGAACCTGTTCACTTAAGAAGCTCCCATGAACTTCCTTCTTATGTAAATGAGAACCAGGACTACCCAAAGTTTCAACGGTGGACTTAATCAATGAACTCTTTGATAAGGTTTGGATGGACTTTCAAAGAAATATTAAGAATACGAGGCAAATAAATATCTTGTCGCACGTTCAGTAGGCATAGTTGAGGCAATAATATGTTTATCTGTTTCCTCTCAAGTTTCTGGTCATGTCTCATTTTAACTTGCATGAATGGGAATATAAAAAAAAGCAATGGAAATGAATCATATCCCTGCACAAGCAATGACTAGTTTATTACTTGAAGATTGATGAATTCATCATGTATGTTCATGAAAGCATGATCGAAAAGCCTCTGTATCCTTTTGTAATAGGCTGAGATTTTAAAGGAAAGCTACAAACATGAAGCTTGATGAATTCTTCTTGCACGTTATAAAAGCACATTGTATATGAATGTTCAAGATCTAAAATTTCATAAAATTAAGCGATATCATGTTAGTAATGATAGGATTCACTAAAAATGCATAATATGGTATAGTTAAACACAATTAATATAAAATAGGATCCACTAAAATATTTCAAAACAGAATATTTGCTGAAATACCTTGATTTTTAATATATCCGAGAAAATTATCTCCACGATACACAAGTAGTATTCCAAACATAAAATAATACATGAATTTCAAGAGATATCGTAATAAAGAAATGAAATATCAAAAAAGAAAACATGAATACTAAAGAAGATTACCATAAACATTGCTATTTGAGTAGATGACTTAATTGCAACCAGAAATAAACAAAAATAGATTGAATCTATTGGAAATTGCGCAAAATAGGATTAAAAAACAAATGATGCATAATAGACTAAATCTACAAGGATGCAAAAGCACCCCTGTGGTGCAAATGCGCTATGCAGTGGTGTTGCAGCAACACTGCACGGGTGCATTTGCACCATGCAGCAGCACCACTTTGGTGCAAGTGCACCATGAATAGGTGCTGCTACATCACTATGTTGCAAATGAACTACTGCAAGGTGGTGCAGCAGCATCATCAGTGATGCAGCAACACCACTACAAGTGCAGGTGCACCACGTAGTAGCGCAAATTTACTACAGCGACACCACTTTGGAATTATCCCCCTAAATTTATTGTCCAAATGTTGAAACTCTACTTTTGTACAATTTCCAACTTCACGAAATAATGTGTTATAAATGTCCTTTAACACTTTCTCCACAACTTATCATGACTTGTGAGGTAGAACTTGCACAATTCAACTGATAGAAAACCAAACCCACCTCCTAATTTTTCACATATTGATTATCAATCCATCAAAGGGACATGAGTTGACTACAGACGAAGAAATTGTGTTTGGAATATGTTGGTTAAATCGGCTTTTGATCTTGATAAATCTCTATGTAAAAAAACCATAAAAACAGTAGTATTGAATGTGGTAAGCCCAGGATAAACTTCGAACCTTGTGTCTGTGCCGCAAGTGAGCAAAGGATACATCCAAATCCAATATTATGGAAACCAATTTCGAGTTCTTACCCAGAATAATCAACCGTGGGGACGATTTTTGGGGATTACCCTTCTGTAGTCATGTGGAAGAAGCATCTTTGTAGATCCTTAATTCTATTTGATTGAAGTCTTATTCTTGGAACCACCACTATATTCTCCAATGCCTTTGGCACCATACGGATTGTAATCGTAGGAGTAATATGGATCGTGAGGGAATTGGGCCTCAGGGAGAGGAGGATATGGTGGAGTAGTGTAATTAGAGTAAGGGTTCGGGGGGTAATTTGGATATTTAGATTGACGGTGTTGGTCTGGAGAGTTGTAATGCGATGCGGAGGTGAAATGGGGATGGATCGCATTAGGAGTTGGGTTTTGGGTAGGATTGAAATCGATTGATTAGGGTAGGGTTAGGGTTTGGGGTAAGATTGAAATCGATTTGATTAGAGTTTGCTGTCATGAATCTGAGGATTTATTTCTAGAAAATATTTTCGATTTGGAAAATTGGCAGGGAAGGTGGCATGAATTACGTTTTAGCGGGTTTTGTTGCAAAGGAGGTGAAGCGGTGAAGGAAAATCACATTGACATGGATTGATAACATAGGCTTAGAGTCAAACAAATTACTAACTTTATTAATTTTTTAATCTGAAAATATCTATGGCTACTGTGACACCCTACGTCCGTTAATGTCACTCATTAAGAGAATGCATTAAGTTTCGTGAAGCGTTATAGGTAAACAGAAACAGAAACATTACAAGACAGATATAAAATTGCAGCGGAATTAAAAAGTTTATTAATCATAAAGCATCATAGTTCAAAACATGGTTACATCGTGTATCTGAAATGCATAAAACCCAGTACTTCATTAAAACTTCTGTATTGTACTTAAAATATCAAAGTACGATAATAAAAGAAGCATAATCCCCAAAATGTAGCCATAGTAGAGAGACAAGAAATCGAGCAACACATCTAAGCAACTCCAAGAAAGATGAAAACCGAGAATCTAAATCAAGCCCGTGTATTCTCACCCTGAGAACCTGGGGGAAACGGAAGAGCGAGAAGAGGAAACAAAATGGGTCAGACATGAAGTCTGGCGAGTCCAGTTAATTTTAGCATATAAGTAATTAAAAACAACATGACAGGCGTATAAACTAGAGAGTGAGGTAACAGTGTCATAAGGAAGGTATAACAGGATAAACAGGATAACAGAACTGGATATGTTGCACTTCTTAAGTACTTTTCTCTGCACTATTACTAGTATAACAGATATGTAACAAGATTACATACTTCCTAATTGCTTAACATAAACAGGATGATCCCAACAGAAATATAATGACAGTTTTGGGTGTACTCTCATAATGGGTTTTGACCCAAACAGAATTAACTGGTACCTATATAGAAATAACGGGTGTTAACCCAAATAGAAATATAGGTGCCTTAAAGAAATAGACATGACTAGATGTACCTTAATTACTACCCTTCCAAATCGATCGGCTCCCTATCCCATAAATACCATGTGTCGGCCCTACAGTTGGGTATATTACTTCTTAAAATGGCAACCTATAGAAGGATACAAACCTATTTAATGGTGCTATAGCGGCTTATTTTCCCAGATGTAGGCCATACTCATGCATGCACATGAGTCCGTTGGAACGCGCAAGTACACACCTTCTCTCATATGAACCTCTTACAATCAGTACAGTAAGCGTGCCCTGACCCCTACTGTAATGACCCGGATCCTTATGGGTTAATTTTGAATATTTAATATTTAATTTAAATATTGGTTTGGTAATATAAGTGAATTTTTATATTTGAGTTATCGATTTAAAAATCAATTTCAATTTAATATTGAAAATATTAAATTATCAGAATACGAAAATGGATTTAGTTGAATTCAAATTTTTAATTTGAATTGAAAACAGTTCAAATAATTAATATGAAATTTTAACGGTAATAATATTTATTTATTATCAAGGAGAATAAATAGTTTGAAATTTAAATTATATCAATTTAAATTTATATCAACTACCGATGATCGAATTGGACTTCGTGCCCTATCCCAGTGTGTCCGGAATAGGGGTATTACCCTAGGATTGACAGTTGTTGGGTTCAGAGAGCAGTTCAGGATTAGGGATTTATTTAAGTTTTAAGGATACAATTTTAAATTTTTAATTAAATAAAAATAAAAATATTTTTGAGTGGACCAAAATAAAGGGAATGGTGCCTTCTTTTCTCACCATTGAATAACACAGAACGTTGCTTCTTTTACCTCCACAAATCCTTGGCCACGCAGTTCATTTGCAAAACCACACCCTGTTCTTATATAATCACGACACTCCTTCCCCCCTTTTTTAATGTTTTCTCCATTTCATTCCTCAGCAAACAAATAAAACCAAACTGTGTAAAATCGAAAGCATCAACTGTCATTACAGTAGAAATTGGAATCTGCGATTTCGTCCGTTGTCACTATCAGAAGCCGCGAGCTTCCGAAGCTCGAAACCAAGACAGAGCCAGGCTATTTAGGAGGAAGTAGGATCGTCATCATGGGTTGTTTTAGGATCGACCGTGAGTTTCTGACAATGTTAGGGTTCCTGACTCTCAATAGGAGCAGATCGATTTAAGGTTGCGGCTATTTGGGCCTTGGGTTCGATTGAGTGGCGACGCCGTTGCTTAAACTGGAAGGGTGGAAAGGTTGCGGTGGATTCACTTGTAGGCGGTCAAGAGTTGCTGAATGGAAGTTGCGAGTTTTGAATCGGGAATCTGGAAAGAAGGTTATGGACAGAAAATGGGCTAAACAAGGGATTAAAGCATTTAAAACAAAGATCGGAATCAAACGATGTTAGGACATTGGAATCATGTTTACATGTAGACGCTGGATTTAAATAGATCGAACAATAGAAGTTGGATGCCTGAAACAGGAAATGGTGATAAAAGGTGATTTTCTTAATCTAAATGTAAGAAGTTGTTTTATTTATTTATTTATTTGGATTAGTCGATGACTTATAAAACAAACTCTAATTCGTTTGAAAATAGACTTGAGTGCCGTCAATTTCATTGAGCTCGTAAGGACGTGCCTACTAGTTGTAATCCATTTGTGATTTTTGGAGTTGATCGGGAATCAGATTGGGATTTGGTTTTTTGGAAGAATGAAAAATAAAATCACGGTGAGTAAACCTCACTCACCATTTAATTAGAATTATTTTTATATCGTTAAAAATAATTGTTATGCTTGTTTGAATGTTGTTTGGTTGATATATATAGTTATTTAGGCTTAACTATTATATATATTGGGTTGATGATTGGTTGGATTCCCGCAGTCTCATTAGCGGATGCCCGCGGTACCATAGCGGATGATTACCCTATACGTCCCACGCTATGATAGTGGATGACCTTTATACCGCGATATTCTTCCACGAAGCAGAATGGGTATTATTTATGTGCTAACATATGTGGATGCAGGAAAACAGGTTGGAGGAATCCAACTGGATTCCTCAAAAATATATTATCTGTTTGTTTTTTGTTTGATTTCATATATATTCCTATATGATGTGTTAAAAATCAAATGATTGAAAATTGGTTGATTTGATTGTTGAAAATATCCCTGGGGCTTGAATATTGATTCATAAAAACATCAAAAAGGGTATTTGATATTTAAAAAGGGAATTCTATTTTTATGAATAGAATTTGAATTTTAAATGAACTATAGAAAATATTAACTTGTTTTGAAGATATATAAAACGTGTATTGAATTTATAAACTCTGTTTATAAAGGAAAATATGGGATTTGAATCGAATTTATAAACTCTGTTTATAAAGGAAAATATGGGATTTGAATTAAATTTATAAACTTTGTTTATAAATATTTAATGGGGGATTTTAAGTAAAGTTATAAACGTTGTTTATAAATAAATGCAGAGAATTCAAATAGAATTTGAATAGATTTGAATATAGAAATTCAAATGGACTTTAAACTATAGATTTGAATATAGGATTCAAATGAAATTTAAACAATAGAATTTGAATAGATTTGAATATAGAAATTCAAATGGACTTTAAACTATAGATTTGAATATAGAAATTCAAATGGACTTTAAACTATAGATTTGAATATAGAAATTCAAATGGACTTTAAACGATTTGAATATAGGATTCAAATGAAATTTAAACAATAGAATTTGAATAGATTTGAATAATAGAATTCAAATGGAGTTTAACTATAGAGTTTGAATATAGAATTCAAATGAAGTTTAAATATAGGGATGCAAATAGAATTCAAATGAAGTTTAAATAAAGAGAATTCAAATAGAATTTAATTGGAATTTTGAATAGAGAAGTCGATAAGGAAACGAGAGTATGAGTATAATTAGAATTTGTTAATATGCAGTTAAACTATATTTTCAAATATGAAGGTGAAATAGACTGAAAAGTTAAGTAACAGATTTAATTAACAATTTGAGTTAAAACGATTGGTATAGTTAAAATAGATTGGACAGGCGTAAATATACAGGAGACAGGTATGGAATAAAGTATAGAAGTGAAATAAATAGAATGCCCGACAAAAAGGTACGTATTTAATTTCCATATGAGATTTTATGCACCGTATCAGCTAGCCGCTTGGCTTTTTCTTTTTCTTTTTGAGATGAGAAGGACCGGGAAAGCTATTTGAAATTTCCCGATGCTCCCGGTACAAAGGAGGTTATGGCGAATTTTTCTGGGAATTTAAGGAGATAGAATATTTTTAAGATAATTTGATAGTTAGAAATTAACATATCAAAATATATAGAAGTCGATAAGGAAACGAACTTAGAAATAGAATAGTATAATCAAAAAGGAAGTCTAGGGATAAAATCTAGTAAGAATAGAAAGAGGAAGAGTATACATGTTTAAAAGTAAATCAGTTGTTGTATGTTATTGATTGTTCGATTAAGTAGTCATATCTGTTTTGACGTTATAAATGTTATTCAGTCAAGGTCTGAGAGGTAGTTATACCCCAACTTGATTGATTTCATTATTAACAGATAAACAGTAAGATTTCAGGCTCGAAGATCAATGTTGAATGAGAATTAGTTGAATATAGTATTTGGGTTGTCGTACCGATGTTTTACACAACATCCGGTTTAACCCAAATAAGTGTAAGCTGAGTAATAGAATAATAAATATTTCCTAAGTATAGGAATAAACGAGATTGGGAAAGAGCTAAGTAATTGGAATATTTTCCAATTATAAATAACATATATTTTCTAAAGTTTAGAAAATAAAGGAAGGCGATATTCGGAAATGTTTTCCAAATAACGAAAAAGGCCAATATGGTTATTGAAAATATTTGGTTAACAAATATTGATAAAGAAATAGAGAAGAGATTTAATTAATGGAATTTTAATTAAAGGTTCAGTGATTGTTGGATGTTTGGATGAACACTTGTTTTATTCGATAGTTAAATCATCGACTATCGAAACACTTGTTTTTATTCGATAGTTAAATCACAGACTATCGAAGTTTTGACCATCGTTGTCAATATGGAGAGACCGGTTGGATTATTATCCGAAGAACCACTCTGTATTGGCAGTAGCGTGCGAATCAGATTATATAAAGATAATCGAAGACGGAGTAGAGTGCAAGGACTTTTTCTATTAATAGAAATTGTGGCTTCGATTCATCCTGTTCCTGGGTGACGTGTATGGATGAATGTCCGACAGAGTATTTCTAGAAAGGTCACGTACATTGATTTCTTCAACCGCACCAAGAGTGGAAGCGGAGAACGAAACTTCTTTAGCTGACACGTAATGTACTGTTGTAGACGTCAATCGGTGATTTGATGGATTTGACGATGTGGCATTCGAAGTGAATCTGGTGTGATGATAAAGCGTAGCTTCTAGCCTCATCAACCGGTAAATGACACAAATCGGGCAAGCAGCATGGCTATGTAGGTCGCACCTATTAGGGTGTATAATCACCTGATCTAGAGTTTCATTTACTTCTAAAAATCTATTGTCGATGCTGTCCCATTCGGGAAACGGTTGCTGATCCCAACCGTTGGTGATATACATTCGATACACTCAAGCGAAATGAGTGGTCGGTCATGTGTGGCTGAGTTGCAAGATGTTCTTGTTGAACTCGGTGTATTCTCCTCTAGAGATATACCAGCGGAAGGTGGTTCCATACCTTGTCATAGTTGGAAATCCATTACCCAATACGTGCTTGCGGTTTTGATTGTATATATATGTGGAACGTGAGATGCAAACGTTCCACTAGATTGTTATCTACTTGATTTAGACATTATTATAATATCAAAGGAGTTTTGATATAAAGCTATCGTTCCTTTCAAAAGGGATTTTTGAAAGTTAAATCAAGCGTTTCGATTTTCATAAGGGAAAAACCCGTTCCGTGTTATACGGCGTGGTCTTATGAGATATCATTTAGTTTTCTGAAAATGTATTAAACTGTTTACTCATACCAGTCCCATGACTGACCCGGAGTTTATTTTGTTTTGTTTTACCTAAACTCTTGGGTGCCTAAATTTGTATGGGCAGTCAAGTAGTTCAGGATTTTTCAGATATATCTAAAGGAGCTTGGAGCAAGAGGCTTCAGCGTTATCTAATTATAGTGGTTCCTTTGTGTTGTAAGTGTTGTACTCTGATAAGTGTATGTTATACAGTTAAGATTTTGTATTTCAAAGATATGATATATTATATTTTGTTCCGCTGCGATGTGAGATTCTGTGTTGTTATTTCTGTTCTTCTTCTACCTCTTTCTTCTAAAAAAAATGTTTCGTATTTTCGTGATATTTGGGTTCGACGTATGATGTATATAGTCAACTCTGATGTTGCGGATTTGCGGGTCATTACAGTTGGTATCAGAGCTTAGGTTGAGCGAATACCTAGGCTTGTTGGAATGTGCTCATTAGAGATAGGATCAGTAGTATCCTAGAATGAGTTGAGTGTATATATATACGAGAGAGCGTATTTGTTATTTGATATAAAAACTATTTTATATTGTGTTGACTAGTCTGTTGAGTGGATTATAAATTTTGGTCGAATCGTGGGACGCCACGATGTCGATAGGAGTTTATAAACACTTGAGCAGGAGATTGGACACGATATTGTTTTTAAATAGTTAAGTTGATTGTTAGGATTATAATCGAATTAGATTATAAAACAGAAATAGATATATAACCAATAGAATTTGTATATGAAATCAAATATACAAATTAGATAAATTGAAATTGAATTCAAACCAGGATTAAGAGTTTAAAATCCTGGGAGTTTGGTTAAATATTTTTTTTCAAAATGAATGTCATGTGATATAGCACTGAACTCACTTCAGTGGCTGGGAAATAATTCTGATGATGGTCGCAACATCATCAGTGTTCATTTTCGAGTTTCTAAGTGATGAATTGCTGCCTTAGAAAAGTTTTGATGGAAATTTGTTTGAAAACAAACAAGTTGGTTGAAAATTCAAATGTTTTGAGTTTGAGATAGATAAATATATGTATATATTTATATTACTTCAAAGGAATTTTGAAATGGGAATTGGAATATAGATTTCAAATAGAAGTAAAATAAAGGAATTTGAATATATATATAATTCAAATAGAAGTGAAATAGAATTTGAATTCAAAGGAATTCAAATGAGTTTGAATAAAGAAAATTCAAATAGAAATTGTATAAGAAAAATTGAAATAGAATTTGAATTCAATGGAATTCAAATGGATTTGAATAAAGAAAAAGTCAAATAGAGATTTGAATATTAGAATTCAAATGGAAAATGGTTAAATAGAATTTCAAAGAGAATATAAAATGGAGGTTAAATATTAGAATTCAAAGAAAATATAAAGTTTGAAATAGAATTTTAAATAAAAGGAGTTTAAATAGAATTTAAATTCAAAGGATTTCAAATAGAAATTGAAGATAAGAAATTCAAATAGAATTTGAAGATAAGGATTTGAAATAGAATTTGAATAGAAGAAAATTCAAATAGAAATTGAATAGAAGGAAATAATATAGAGTTTGAATAAAGAAATTCAAATGGAATTTGAATATTTTAAATTAAGATATAGGATTTGAATATTAGAAGTGTAATAGATCGGGAATATTATGTTGAAATGGAAAAATGGATTTGATGATATATAAAATATATCAGAATGGAGTTGAATTTATTATAAACGAAGTTAGAATGTTTATATTTATAAATATAATTAAAACGAGCTCGCCGTAGCGCGACAGTTCTTAAATTGGCGATTCAAACTTCAATTTAGTATACAGAACTCGATTGAAGTCGGAATTCTTTGAAACAAGAATCGTCGGGACGGGTTGAATAATAGTTTTCTAATGAAAGAGAAAAATCTGGATTTCGTCGTATAGATTGTGAGTTATGTCAAAATCAAATTTTTAGAAAAGCAGCGCCAGAACCATTATAAAAACCATAACGGTTTAATTAAATAAATAGAAGGATTTTTAGGAAATAAAATCCGAATTGGCATTAGAAAAATCCAGACTGGAGATATAAAATAAATATGAACTCCAGTGAAGTAAGTGAAATGATTTTTAAGACAAAAATCATATTTTAAATAGTTAAATAGAATTAACTAAATTGGAAAATAATTAGTTAAAGGAAATTTGAATCGAAATTGGGTTTTTGGATAAGTGAAAGAGATTGAGAATTTATATTCGAAATCGAATATATAACTCGAGTTGAAAATATAATTAGATTAGTTTATAATTAAGTTGACATATATTTGAACAAGTTGTATTCAAATAAAAAGGGTGAAATAGGCAAAACGGTTAATTAGCAACTAGTTAATGGGAATTTGAATGATTGAAATTAAATTTAACTTAGGTAAGTTAAATGGATCGAAATGAATAAATGGAGTAAAATCAATGTGAATGAAATATGAATTTGGTGTGAATAAAGGAGAAACCAAAAGAATTAAAGAGGAAATATATTTGTAACACAAATACAAGGGAAGTTATGTGCAAACAAATAGAAGGAGAGATATTTGTAAAAACATTTGCAAATAGAATTTGAACAGGGAATATTTGTAAAACATTTACAAATAGATTCAATGGAAATATTTATTTGTTAAATAAATAGAATGTTATAAATGAGATATTTATTTGTTAAATAAATAAAATTTAATCAAGGAATATTTAGAAGATGAATAGAAAATGGAAATCTATTTTTAACAGATAAATAGAAAAGATTAGTTTATAAATAACAGTTTATAAATTAAATTAAATATTTATCATTCGATAGATGGAATATATAAGTCTGAACTTATATAGAGAAGAGATATTGGTTTTTAACACTGATAATTTTAAATAGAAGGGGTATGCAACACTTGTATAAGTGAAGTAACGTTATTAAAGAGAACATTTATAAAGTGAAGAACCGTTACTAAAAGTAAATCTTTATAAATAAATAAACGTTATCCAATAAGAGTTATTCGAATAGGAGAAGTCGATTAGAGTTAGAAATAATGGATTAGAGTTAAAATAAATCGATTAGAGTAAGAATTAACCAGTTAGAGTAGATCAGTTAGGATTAATTCGCAGAGTTAATTGAACATTAGTTATTCAATTAGAATTTATCGAATATTTGTTATTCAAATTTAGAGTTAACCAGATAGAGTTAATTGAACATAGTTAATCGAATTAGGATTTAATTGAATGTTAGTTATTCAATTAAAGTTGATCGAATAGAGTATTGAGATAGAATTAGTCAAACATAGTTACTGAGGATAAGTTGCCATTTCTTACGACTGCTAGCGTAATTCGCAGGGCTGTAGATAGCCTAGGGCGGTCGGATGTTTCCTGGGGGAATCAGGCGTAACCATTGTGATCGCTGCGATCTAGAGTCAAGCGAATGGAGTTAAATCGAATATAGTTTATTCGAAAGGAATTATCGATTTTTGGTTATTCGAAAGGAATTATCGATTTTTGGTTATTCGGAAGGAGTTATCGATTATTTGTTAATCGAAATGAGTTATCGATTATAGTTAAATCGGAAAGAGTTATCGATTAGTTTAATCGAAGTGAGTTATAGAATATTGGTTATTCGAAGGAGTTATCGAATTTAGTTATTTGATGGAGTTAATCGAAAAGAGTTAAATCCAATAGAGTTAATTGATAAGAGTAAATTGAATAGAGTAAATCGAATATAGTTTATTCGAAGAAAGGTTTTCGAATCTAGTTATTTGATAGAGAGATTATCAAATATAGTTATTCGAAGGGAGGAGTTATTGAATAAGGATTTATTCGAAAGAGAGTTACGTAAGGAAGTTTGAAATGTTGAGTATCAACATAAGTAAGATTTTGAAAAGTTAATGGGTTTGTAGCACTTTTTCTACCTTAGCAATTTCGAGGACGAAATTTTTTTTAAGTGGGGAAGATTGTAATGACCCGGATCCTTATGGGTTAATTTAGAATATTTAATATTTAATTTAAATATTGGTTTGGTAATATAAGTGAATTTTTATATTTGAGTTATCGATTTAAAAATCAATTTCAATTTAATATTGAAAATATTAAATTATCAGAATACGAAAATGGATTTAGTTGAATTCAAATTTTTAATTTGAATTGAAAACAGTTCAAATAATTAATATGAAATTTTAACGGTAATAATATTTATTTATTATCGAGGATAATAAATAGTTTGAAATTTAAATTATATCAATTTAAATTTATATCAACTACCGATGATCGAATTGGACTTCGTGACCTATCCCAGTGTGTCCGGAATAGGGGTATTACGCTAGGATTGACAGTTGTTGGGTTCAGAGAGCAGTTCAGGATCAGGGATTTATTTAAGTTTTAAGGATACAATTTTAAATTTTTAATTAAATAAAAATAAAAATATTTTTGAGTGGACCAAAATAAAGGGAATGGTGCCTTCTTTTCTCACCATTGAATAACACAGAACGTTGCTTCTTTTACCTCCACAAATCCTTGGCCACGCAGTTCATTTGCAAAACCACACCCTGTTCTTATATAATCACGACACTCCTTCCCCCCTTTTTTAATGTTTTCTCCATTTCATTCCTCAGCAAACAAATAAAACCAAACTGTGTAAAATCGAAAGCATCAACTGTCATTACAGTAGAAATTGGAATCTGCGATTTCGTCCGTTGTCACTATCAGAAGCCGCGAGCTTCCGAAGCTCGAAACCAAGACGGAGCCAGGCTATTTAGGAGGAAGTAGGATCGTCGTCATGGGTTGTTTTGGGATCGACCGTGGGTTTCTGACTATGTTAGGGTTCCTGACTCTCAATAGGAGCAGATCGATTTAGGGTTGCGGCTATTTGGGCCTTGTGTTCGATTGAGTGGCGACGCCGTTGCTTAAACTGGAAGGGTGGAAAGGTTGCGGTGGATTCACTTGTAGGCGGTCAAGAGTTGCTGAATGGAAGTTGCGAGTTTTGAATCGGGAATCTGGAAAGAAGGTTAAGGACAGAAAATGGGCTAAACAAGGGATTAAAGCATTTAAAACAAAGATCGGAATCAAACGATGTCAAGACATTGGAATCATGTTTACATGTAGACGCTAGATTTAAATAGATCGAACAATAGAAGTAGGATGCCTGAAACAGGAAATGGTGATAAAAGGTGATTTTCTTAATCTAAATGTAAGAAGTTGTTTTATTTATTTATTTATTTGGATTAGTCGATGACTTATAAAACAAACTCTAATTCGTTTGAAAATAGACTTGAGTGCCGTCAACTTCATTGAGCTCGTAAGGACGTGCCTACTAGTTGTAATCCATTTGTGATTTTTGGAGTTGATCGGGAATCAGATTGGGATTTGATTTTTTGGAAGAATGAAAAATAAAATCACGGTGAGTAAACCTCACTCACCATTTAATTAGAATTATTTTTATATCGTTAAAAATAATTGTTATGCTTGTTTGAATGTTGTTTGGTTGATTTAAATATATATAGTTATTTAGGCTTAACTATTATATATATATTGGGTTAATGATTGGTTGGATTCCCGCAGTCTCATTAGCGGATGCCCGCGGTACCATAGCGGATGATTACCCTATACGTCCCATGCTATGATAGTGGATGACCTTTATACCGCGATATTCTGCCACGAAGCAGAATGGGTATTATTTATGTGCTAACATCTGTGGATGCAGGAAAACAGGTTGGAGGAATCCAACTAGATTCCTCAAAAATATATTATTTGTTTGTTGTTTGTTTGATTTCATATATATTCCTATATGATGTGTTAAAAATCAAATGATTGAAAATTGGTTGATTTGATTGTTGAAAATATCCCTGGGGCTTGAATATTGATTCATAAAAACATCAAAAAGGGTATTTGATATTTAAAAAGGGAATTCTATTTTTATGAATAGAATTTGAATTTTAAATGAACTATAGAAAATATTAACTTGTTTTGAAGATATATAAAACGTGTATTGAATTTATAAACTCTGTTTATAAAGGAAAATATGGGATTTGAATCGAATTTATAAACTCTGTTTATAAAGGAAAATATGGGATTTGAATTAAATTTATTAACTTTGTTTATAAATATTTAATGGGGGATTTTAAGTAAAGTTATAAACGTTGTTTATAAATAAATGCAGAGAATTCAAATAGAATTTGAATAGATTTGAATATAGAAATTCAAATGGACTTTAAACTATAGATTTGAATATAGGATTCAAATGAAATTTAAACAATAGAATTTGAATAGATTTGAATATAAAAATTCAAATGGACTTTAAACTATAGATTTGAATATAGAAATTCAAATGGACTTTAAACTATAGATTTGAATATAGAAATTCAAATGGACTTTAAACGATTTGAATATAGGATTCAAATGAAATTTAAACAATAGAATTTGAATAGATTTGAATTATAGAATTCAAATTTAGTTTAACTATAGAATTTGAATATAGAATTCAAATGAAGTTTAAATATAGGGATGCAAATAGAATTCAAATGAAGTTTAAATAAAGAGAATTCAAATAGAATTGAATTGGAATTTTGAATAGAGAAGTCGATAAGGAAACGAGAGTATGAGTATAATTAGAATTTGTTAATATGCAGTTAAAATATATTTGAACATGTCATGTTCAAATATGAAGGTGAAATAGACTGAAAAGTTGAGTAACAGATTTAATTAACAATTTGAGTTAAAACGATTGGTATAGTTAAAATAGATTGGACAGGCATAAATATACAGGAGACAGGTATGGAATAAAGTATAGAAGTGAAATAAATAAAATGCCCGACAAAAAGGTACGTATTTAATTTCCATATGAGATTTTATGCGCCGTATCGGCTAGCCGCTTGGCTTTTTCTTTTTCTTTTTTAGATGAGAAGGACCGGGAAAGCTATTTGAAATTTCCCGATGCTCCTGGTACAAAGGAGGTTATGGCGAATTTTTCCGGGAATTTAAGGAGATAGAATATTTTTAAGATAATTTGATAGTTAGAAATTAACATATCAAAATATATAGAAGTCGATAAGGAAACGAACTTAGAAATAGAATAGTATAATCAAAAAGGAAGACTAGGGATAAAATCTAGTAAGAATAGAAAGAGGAAGAGTATACGTGTTTAAAAGTAAATCAGTAGTTGTATGTTATTGATTGTTCGAGTAAGTAGTCATATCTGTTTTGACGTTATAAATGTTATTCAGTCAAGGTCTGAGAGGTAGTTATACCCCAACTTGATTGATTTCATTATTAACAGATAAACAGTAAGATTTCAGGCTCGAAGATCAATGTTGAATGAGAGTTAGTTGAATATAGTATTTGGGTTGTCGTACCGATGTTTTACACAACATCCGGTTTAACCCAAATAAGTGTAAGCTGGGTAATAGAATAATAAATATTTCCTAAGTATAGGAATAAACGAGATTGGGAAAGAGCTAAGTAATTGGAACATTTTCCAATTATAAATAACATATATTTTCTAAAGTCTAGAAAATAAAGGAAGGCGATATTCGGAAATGTTTTCCAAATAACGAAAAAGGCCAATATGGTTATTGAAAATATTTGGTTAACAAATATTGATAACGAAATAGAGAAGAGATTTAATTAATGGAATTTTAATTAAAGGTTCAGTGATTGTTGGATGTTTGGATGAACACTTGTTTTATTCGATAGTTAAATCATCGACTATCGAAACACTTGTTTTTATTCGATAGTTAAATCACAGACTATCGAAGTTTTGACCATCGTTGTCAATATGGAGAGACCGGTTGGATTATTATCCGAAGAACCACTCCGTATTGGCAGTAGCGTGCGAATCAGATTATATAAAGATAATCGAAAACGGAGTAGAGTGCAAGGACTTTTTCTATTAATAGAAATTGTGCCTTCGATTCATCCTGTTCCTGGGTGACGTGTATGGATGAATGTCTGACAGAGTATTTCCAGAAAGGTCACGTACATTGATTTCTTCAACCGTACCAAGAGTGGAAGCGGAGAAGAAAACTTTTTTAGCTGACACGTAATGTACTGTTGTAGACGTCAATCGGTGATTTGATGGATTTGACGATGTGGCATTCGAAGTGAATCTGGTGTGATGATAAAGCGTAGCTTCTAGCCTCATCAACCGGTAAATGACAGAAATTGGGCAAGCAGCATGGCTATGTAGGTCGCACCTATTAGGGTGTATAATCACCTGATCTAGAGTTTCATTTACTTCTAAAAATCTATTGTTGATGTTGTCTTATTCGGGAAACGGTTGTTGATCCCAACCGTTGGTGATATACATTCGATACACTCAAGCGAAATGAGTGGTCGGTCATGTGTGGCTGAGTTGCAAGATGTTCTTGTTGAACTCGGTGTATTCTCCTCTAGAGATATACCAGCGGAAGGTGGTTCCATACCTTGTCATAGTTGGAAATCCATTACCCAATACGTGCTTGCGGTTTTGATTGTATATATATGTGGAACGTGAGATGCAAAAGTTCCACTAGATTGTTATCTACTTGATTTAGACATTATTATAATATCAAAGGAGTTTTGATATAAAGCTATCGTTCCTTTCAAAAGGGATTTTTGAAAGTTAAATCAAGCGTTTGGAATTTCATAAGGGAAAAACCCGTTCCGTGTTATACGGCGTGGTCTTATGAGATATCATTTAGTTTTCTGAAACTGTTTTAAACTGTTTACTCATACCAGTCCCATGACTGACCCGGAGTTTATTTTGTTTTGTTCTACCTAAACTCTTGGGTGCCTAAATTTGTACGGGCAGTCAAGTAGTTCAGGATTTTTCAGATATATCTAAAGGAGCTTGGAGCAGGAGGCTTCAGCGTTATCTAATTATAGTGGTTCCTTTGTGTTGTACTCTGATAAGTGTATGTTATACAGTTAAGATTTTGTATTTCAAAGATATGATATATTATATTTTGTTCCGCTGCGATGTGAGATTCTGTGTTGTTATTTCTGTTCTTCTTCTACCTCTTTCTTCTAAAAAAAAATGTTTCGTATTTTCGTGATATTTGGGTTCGACGTATGATGTATATAGTCAACTCTGATGTTGCGGATTTGCGGGTCATTACACCTACCTAGTGCGGGGTCCCCATTTAATACCCGAATGGGTTACTGACTAATATGGGTCCAACACAACAGATGACACAAGCCAACCCTTATAGATCTTGTGTCCCCAATTAACTAGGATTTTGACAAGTTATGCCTAATAGATTTGACAGTTTCATATAATCCCCTATAGATTTATGGGTTAAACTTTACAAGTTAACGGGTCCATATAACCCTAACAGATTAAACAGGTTAAGGTTTCTAAATTTACAGGTTCGTATAACCCCCCCACCCCTCCCTATAGATTTAACAACTTTACTTAACCGCAAAGATTTAACAAGTTTACTAAACTGCATAGATTTAACAGGCTTACCTATCCCACATATTTAGCAGGCTTACTTATCCCCACAGATTTAATAGGTTTACTTAACCCCACCGATTTAACAGGCTTACTTAACCCCACATACTTAACAGGTTTACTTAACTCCACCGATTTAACAGGATTACTTAACCACACATACTTAGCAGGTTTACTTGACCCCATTTACTTAACGGGTCTACTTAACCCCACATATTTAATAGGCTCATACAATCCTTATCGATTCAAACATGTTAAATATTACAAGTTCATTGCCCTACATGCATTTCTGGTTATTACATGCTAGACCTCCCACATTTAGTCTACCACTTGTGGATGCCGGATATGTCGATCGGGACTGGGCAAACTTCTTCCACAAGTCGGATTTAACCTCATGTCTTAGAACCATCAGGTCTTCATGCACTCAGACCCCTCATATTAGCTTCACCACTTGTGGTCGCGGGATATGCCGGGCGGGTCCTGGCAGACTTCTACCACAAATGTAGTCTAACCTCGTGTCTAAGCGCGGTTACAGTTACTTATTACTATAAATCTAGGCATTTCCATTATTAATTAATTATACCTATTTCATTATAGGTTTTCATGCCCCTTTCCCAAGTCGTGTTCATCATTTACTGCATGCCATAAATTAGGATATAAATCACTATTTGATTTATGCCTAGATCCATATTCATATTTTCAATTCAAGTTATGCCCTTAATTTAACAGATTAAACAGGCTTTACAGATTCTTTACAGTTCCATTAACATGTTTTTCTTAATTTTAAATTAAGCCTACACATTTACATGTCTCAACCACAAGTCATAATTCACCATATAAATCATGCACCAATTTTTAGTCCAATTTCACAATATAGTTTTATACCCCCAGATCCCAATCATGATTCAAAGTACAAGTTATGCCCCCAAATTACCATTTTCAATCATTCCCAGTTTAACCCAATTTCGTTCATATGCATATTTCAGCGATAGGCTCGAAAGTAGCTGACTATAAAAATAAAAAGGGAATGAGTGAGAGAAGGACAAAATAGGCATAAAACCAACAGTAATTATAATGACCTGCAAATCTGTACCCTTTATGTTGACTAATAACACCACACATCCAACTCAAATTGCACAAAAATAAGAATCATCATTAGAAATAAGTTAGAGGATGAGAAATAGATAAGATAGAATATTAGAATAGAAGAAGAAGAACACTATCAGAGTAAACACGAATCTCACAGTGGAATGAATAAGATATATTAGACAACATAAATTTTGAAACACAAATCAGTATTTATATACACATACCATCAACAGAGCACAACAGCTATTTCTGGAACAGTTTTAAACTCCTGTTTCCAGATACAACATAAAACACAATGGAAAATATGATAGTCAACAGCGAGCTGGTGAAGACTTCTGCTGTAAGAACCCGTTACTTCCCCGTGAAGGAAAGAGCGGATACTTTGAGAACAACACACAAATGAACGCAGACGGAAGAACATTTCATTGCCATTAAAACAATTCCATCAGATACAAGAATATACAGAGTATAAATGAATAAATTACATTCGATAAATATCAGAGATTACAATAAATTACATAGCAGCGGAAAATAATACAAAGCTCAACTGAAGGTGATATACGGATATAGAGCTTTCCGGATATCATTCCAGCTAGCTGGAATGATATCCGGAAAGCTCTATATCCGTATATCACCTTCAGTTGAGCTTTGTATTATTTTCCGCTGCTATGTAATTTATTGTAATCTCTGATATTTATCGAATGTAATTTATTCATTTATACTCTGTATATTCTTGTATCTGATGGAATTGTTTTAATGGCAATGAAATGTTCTTCCGTCTGCGTTCATTTGTGTGTTGTTCTCAAAGTATCCGCTCTTTCCTTCACGGGGAAGTAACGGGTTCTTACAGTGGTATCAGAGCTTTGGTTTACAGAGCTCGAGAACAAGACACATTAGAACCATACGAAAGAATTCATCAGATATTGGATTAGTAAAATCCAATTAGAATGACTTGTTAGAGATGGGATCAGTAGTATCCTAGAACGAGTGTGAAGAGTATATTTTTCAAATGAAATCAATTTTGTTTTAAAATTTAAATCATTTTATACGTATTTGAATATTTATTTATTTTGAATATGGACAATCTAATATATAAAGATTTTGCATATACGCGTCATGAACATATATTCGAAGTTTTAATATACTGGATAGATATAGAATCATACTCTAGTGGCCCGAAGATGATTCTGATGATTGACTAGTCGTCATTAGTATTCATGTTCGAGTAACGAAGGTGTGATATCGATATATTTCCATTAGACTGGTGTGAGAACCAAAACTTGTATAGCTAGAACACACTGTTGTGAATTGGCATCAAAAACATGATTTTTTGTATATGTATCAAAATTATGAATTTGAAACTCTAATTCACTAATTGATTGATGTTTGTATTGTTTGTTTATTTTGTTTGATAATTTTGAACCATTATGCCTAATTGCATCAAATATTGAACTGTATTGAAAATTGGTTGCATTTGCTTGCATATACATGTACTTACATTGAACAGGTCATAGCAAGGAGGCTAGAGCAGAGAATAAAATTTGTTTGCCCGACAAATAGGTACATGTTTGCTACAATTTACTGTTTTGTTTGGGTGATGATGATTTTATGAGCCTATTGGCTAGCCGCGTGGCTTTTTCTTTTTCTTTTTGAGATCAGAAGGCCTATATCGCAATTTCGGGATTTTCCCGTGGCTCCCGGTGCAGGGGAGGTTATGGCGAAATTTTTCGAAAATTTAGGGTGTTAGCCAAATTTTTGAAAATTTGAAAATTCTCAGAAATTGAAAAGTTGGAGAATGCAAGCCAGATCCAACGTAGAGCTGAATAATCAAACCATTTTCGACTTTGTTCCTTTTCGGGGACGAAAAGTTTTAAGTGGGGGAGATTGTAATAACCCGAAAATCTGAGCCACTTTAAATTTTTTATTTTTGGCAATTTTAATGAATTTTGAATATTTAAAATGAATTAATTTAAATAAAAATCAACGAGAAATTATTTTTGAATATAATTCGAACGTATATATTATACGCGTCGTCGTTAGAATATAAATATTTATATATAATTATAAATAGAATTGAAAATGGCGCGGTAGTTCGATAATTCGATTTCAAACTTCAATTGAATGTACCGGGTGCAAAACAAACCGGATTTTAGTGAAACCAAAAACATTAGGATCTAATTGATAATATCTTTCCAACGAATCTGAAAGATTGAGATTTCATAGCGGGAATCAAAAGATATATCCGGTTGAAAATTCTGAATAGTCGCTATGGAATTCAGGCCCTTAAAAATAGACGTTTTGCAAACGACCTCGGATTTCGACGAAACCACTTTTGTTGGATCCGCAGTGTTAAATTATTGATAGGTTTCAAATTTCATAATTTTTCGAATCAATATGTGAGCGTGGGAAAGGAAAACGCGTTTGACCAGTTTCAGTGGATTTTAATCGACAGGAAAATGGCCATTTTTCCAACGGTCTCAGAAATCGACGAAACTAGTTTTGTTAGGACCGTATCGTCAATACGAAGCTAGAAAATATTTTTCGAGAATTTTTAGAGTTAGTATGTGACCCCGGTAATTTGAAATGTACATTTAAAATTCAATATAGTGATTTAAATGTAAATTTAACGGAAACTGATTGTAACAGCCGAATCAACCTACGATACATATCCCATTGTGTTCGGAATGGGGGTAAAATGCTATAGACGACAGGCGGTGGGCCTCGTTTAGAGGTCGTATGTAAAAGTCAACCTTTTAGTAAATAAAATAATTAAATAATTGAAAATTTAAAACTTCTCTCTCTCTCTTCCCCTATACTCTCAGCCCCCCCCTCATGTTTACTTTTCAAAATCGAAATAAAATTAAAAAAAAAAGAGAAAAAGAAGAGAGCCTCGATCCCTCCCCGATTCCCAGACCCACCGCCGCCCTCTCCTATCAGCGCCGCAGCCGCTCCGGCACCCCCCTCTCGCGGCCTACTCCCTCTCCTCTTCCACCTTCCACCGTTCATCACCCAAACGCCCCCCCCCCCGTAAACCCTAATCCGCCGCCGCCGATTGTCGCAGCCCCCCTGAAGACTGACGTGAACACCCATTTCCCCTTAAAAGTGAAAGGTAAAGTTTATTTATTTTATTTATTTCAGTTCTTATAATTAATTATTTTACAGGATGCTGAAAAATAAAACGATAATTTTTATAAGCTGTAAGAACCCGTTACTTCCCCGTGAAGGAAAGAGCGGATACTTTGAGAACAACACACAAATGAACGCAGACGGAAGAACATTTCATTGCCATTAAAACAATTCCATCAGATACAAGAATATACAGAGTATAAATGAATAAATTACATTCGATAAATATCAGAGATAACAATAAATTACATAGCAGCGGAAAATAATACAAAGCACAACTGAAGGTGATATACGGATACAGAGCTTTCCGGATATCATTCCAGCTGTAAACCAGGATCCTGTGAATATAAATCTGCAAAACCAAAACTACTAGCTGCCCGTGCGGAAAATAGGGGCACCCAGAGTTTAGGTTAAAACAATAAACTCCAGGTCAGTCATGTGACTGGTGTGAGAACTAAAACAGTTATTTAATTCAATTTTAAAAGAGAGTAATTCAAGGGACCACGCCGTATAACACGGAACGGGTTTCCTCCCAAGAATACCAGTGCATAGAATAAACAACGCAATGCTTTTTCGAAAAATGAAGCTATTATAAGACCCAGGTCCCATCACACAATGCAACGCAAGCCGGAGGATAGGGTTTTTCCTTATAATAGCCAAACATGCTTGATACGTTTAAAACAAATCATTTGATACTATAATAAGTGTATAGTGTCAAAACAATTTCAATCATAAATATAAATCATAGACGGCATAGTATCCCATGCTACTATGTCGCCATACTAGGCTCTACAAATAAAGCCGCAATACATGTATTGGGAATTGGATTTCCATCATGAGTCGAGGCAAGGGGCAAGCTCCTCTCCGCGTTCGAGACACTCTAGCAAATGCCTCAGGGTTACGCACTCTGGGCAACCCTGGAATCGGCTGGGCCGGTCCTCACTTACGTTAGAGGATTGGCAATTCCTGAACACACGTTTCCCAGTCCTTACAGACCTATAATCGAGGTGCCTCATTCCAACAACCACAAAGGTGAAAAGTATATAAATGTCAGGGCTGGTAAGTCACTGACACCACCAAATCTAGAAAGAAACGTCGTGCTCTCCCAGCGGTTCGTATCCCGTTTTTAACTCATACCGAGGTGTGAGGCTCGCGAATTCACGTTATACACAAAGCTGCCACATAGGCCATGCTTTGATCATCAACCACACGACTCTGCTTTTCAACAAAAGCCTTGATCATTGCATCTTAGCGTGCCACACAGGCAATTCATGCCATGCGACTGATGTCCATCGATATACAACCTCTGAGCTCGTACGTCTCAGAGAAGGGCGTTAAGCAAAAGAATAAATTCTCTGCCGCCAAACAGATGTATATTTAATAGAAATCAATCAACATAGAATAAAATCCAGTGTCATACACACAATCCATTTACAAGTCCGTTCTGGGTCTGAACGAAACCGGAGGCACTTTCCTCACATATCCATCCATCTCCAAGTACGTCTGGACGACCACCAACTATTTCCATCCTCTTGGGTGTACAGCCCAATCAGGATCGTCAGTAATAATCCAAACGATGTGAAGATTTCCGGTCTTCAACCACCGTCTTCATCTTCGACATATCGTCGAATCGGTTATTCAGAATGGGTATAAACCCGGACTTTCCGAACAACCCGCGTATATTAAAAACAAATGTTACTCAAACACAACATACGCCTCATTCCATTTCAGAATATTCTTTTATTCACCAAAATCACATTCTTAGGGAAAGGTTCCCATTAATTTTATCCAAGATAAATTCTTTAAAATTTATCCTTTAATCTTCCTTTGGATGTCAATTCAAACCAGATTATGGTTTTCTAAACTAGTCGAGATTAGCGAACCACACCGAAGTAATTATTTATTTTATTTCCCAATCCCAACCTATTCATCCCATGAAGCAAAACTGGTGATACCCCATATCTAACACCATGGTGTTATCGGTAAAATTAATTACCATTTCACGTTCAAATCTAATTAAAGATTTAACTATCGCTTTGGAGCAAAACTGGCGATACTCCATTCTCGCTCATTTCTAAATTTGATAATTTAGATTATAGATTCACATTTCAATCTAATTACAGATTCATTAAAACTCCTTTTACTGGGTTTAGGTGTTATTTAAAACACAGTTCACGACAAACCCAAATCACATTCTATTTGTTATCGGGTTAAAGAACTAGTGTTGTTTAAAACACAGTTCACGATAAACCCACAAATCAATTCTAGTTCAACTCTAATCAAATATATTCGGAATTCTGATTATTTAAAACCCCTTTTTAAATCTAATTTATTTATTTAAAAACAAAAAATCGGGTTTTAAATTGAGTTCAAACTAGTTCATTTCGATAAAAATCCATTTTTATCTTTTCAAATATGGAGTTTTTCACCCCAATTTTTCTCAAATCATTTCTTATGATTTTACACAAATTATTGATATTTTTAATAATTTTATCAAGGCCCGTACAGTCGATTTCCAACAACGGCCATCGAACTGCACTTACAGCGACCTTTTTCAAATTTGATTTGGACATAACTCCAAATCCAACCGTTAGATTTCAAATTTTTAATATTCGTTAGAAAGCTCTTTTCTATACGAACCCAACGGTTCCGGTTTTAGGAGAATCCGACGGTCGGATCTCCCGTAATATCCATTTGAAATAAATGGTCGAAATTCACGAACTGCCGCGGCGCGGCGCGTTCTATTCAGGCCATTATATTATACATATAATATATATTTCATCGATTTCTATTTAAAACGAATTTTATAAATAGTTTTTAAATTCGTTTCAAAAACAATTTCAACTTCCATTTCATTTCAAATCAAAATTGAATTCTTCCTTATAAATTCGTTTTAAAATTCATTTCTATTCAATTCAATTTGAATTCATTTCAATTCGCTTTCAATTCAATTCGAATTCGTTTTCAATTCGATTCAAATTAAATTCGTTTTCTATTCGATTCAATTCAAATTCGTTTTCTATTCGATTCAATTCAAATTCGTTTTCTATTCGATTCAATTCAAATTGGTTTTCTATTCGATTCAATTCAAATTGGTTTTCTATTCGATTCAATTCAAATTGGTTTTCTATTCGATTCAATTCAAATTGGTTTTCTATTCGATTCAATTCAAATTCGTTTCTAAATCGTTTTATATTCAATTCATTTCGAAATCGTTATATATTCAATTCATTTCGAAATCGTTATATATTCAATTCATTTCGAAATCGTTATATATTCAATTCATTTCGAAATCGTTATATATTCAATTCATTTCGAAATCGTTATATATTCAATTCATTTCGAAATCATTATATATTCAATTCATTTCGAAATCGTTATATATTCAATTCATTTCGAAATCGTTATATATTCAATTCATTTCGAAATCGTTATATATTCAATTCATTTCGAAATCGTTATATATTCAATTCATTTCGAAATCGTTATATATTATTCACTTTAAAATGAATCAAATCGATATAAATATCGTTCACGTCTAAATGGCGTCAATCTAATCAACACGGCTTGTTGATTAGATTTTTAACATGAATGTGAATAAATAAATATCCATTTACAAACCGGACGGTTTGTTGATGTACACCTATTTGAAGGACATTGATTGGGTCGATAAATTTTACACATCGCCCAACTGCACAAATAAAATCTGTGTTTGATTGTTTGAAACCCCACACGGGTGTTGGGATGAAATTTGAAGTTCACTCATCCTGATTGATTAAATATGTCGATCGATTGATTGACAGGCTGTTATAAGCGTTAGATATCTATATTTGATGCTTATACAGTGTAGTGCACTTTGGTTGATGGTTGATTATTTTTCAGTGCTATTGTATACGTGTGATGTATGAAAATCCATATAATTAACATTATATGGTGATTGATTGGGCCTCATTCCAATTTAGAAAATAAAGAATACTATAAAATAAAGGTTCATGTGTTGACTGTACTCATCCATTGAGATTAGTCATGTGTTGAACGAAATATTTTTACAATAAAATTTATATCTTTATCTCTATAAAATAAAGGTTCATGTGTTGACTGTACTCATCCGTTGAGATTAGTCATGTGTTGAACGAAATAATTTAACAAAAATAGTCACACGTGGACAGTACTCAATCGCTGAGATTAGTCGTGTGTTGACAAAAATAAATATTCATTTGTTGAATAGAATGAAGGAATATATGAAGCCGTGTTGATTAGATTGACGCCATTTAGACGTGAACGATATTTATATCGATTTGATTCATTTTAAAATGAATAATATATAACGATTTCGAAATGAATTGAATATATAACGATTTCGAAATGAATTGAATATATAACGATTTCGAAATGAATTGAATATATAACGATTTCGAAATGAATTGAATATATAACGATTTCGAAATGAATTGAATATATAACGATTTCGAAATGAATTGAATATATAACGATTTCGAGATGAATTGAATATATAATGATTTCGAAATGAATTGATATATAACGATTTTGAAATGAATTGAATATATAACGATTTCGAAATGAATTGAATATATAACGATTTCGAAATGAATTGAATATATAATGATTTCGAAATGAATTGAATATATAACGATTTCGAAATGAATTGAATATATAATGATTTCGAAATGAATTGAATATATAACGATTTCGAAATGAATTGAATATATAACGATTTCGAATGAATTAAATATAAAACGATTTAGAAACGAATTTGAACTGAATCGAATAGAAAACCAATTTGAATTGAATCGAATAGAAAACCAATTTGAATTGAATCGAATAGAAAACCAATTTGAATTGAATCCAATAGAAAACCAATTTGAATTGAATCGAATAGAAAACGAATTTGAATTGAATCGAATAGAAAACGAATTTGAATTGAATCGAATAGAAAACGAATTTAATTTGAATCGAATTGAAAACGAATTCGAATTGAATTGAAAGCGAATTGAAATGAATTCAAATTGAATTGAATAGAAATGAATTTTAAAACGAATTTATAAGGAAGAATTCAATTTTGATTTGAAATGAAATGGAAGTTGAAATTGTTTTTGAAACGAATTTAAAAACTATTTATAAAATTCGTTTTAAATAGAAATCGACGAAATATATATTATATATATATAATATAATGGCCTGAATAGAACGCGCCGCGCCGCGGCAGTTCGTGAATTTCGACCATATATTTCAAACGGATATTACGGGAGATCCGACCGTCAGATTCTCCTAAAACCGGAACCGTTGGGTTCGTATCGAAAAGAGCTTTCTAACGAATATTAGAAATTTAAAATCTAACGGTTGGATTTGGAGTTACGTCCAAATCAAATTTGAAAAAGGTCGGTGTAAGTGCAGTTCGATGGCCGTTGTTGGAAATCGACTGTACGGGCCTTGATAAAATTATTAAAAATATCAATAATTTGTGTAAAATCATAAGAAATGATTTGAGAAAAATTGGGGTGAAAAACTCCATATTTGAAAAGATAAAAATGGATTTTTATCGAAATGAACTGGTTTGAACTCAATTTAAAACCCGATTTTTTGTTTTTAAATAAATAAATTGGATTTAAAAAGGGGTTTTAAATAATCAGAATTCCGAATATATTTGATTAGAGTTGAACTAGAATTGATTTGTGGGTTTATCGTGAACTGTGTTTTAAACAACACTAGTTCTTTAACCCGATAACAAATAGAATGTGATTTGGGTTTGTCGTGAACTGTGTTTTAAATAGCACCTAGTTCTTTAACCCAGTAAAAGGAGTTTTAATGAATCTGTAATTAGATTGAAATTTGAATCTATAATCTAAATTATCAAATTTAGAAATGAGCGAGAATGGAGTATCGCCAGTTTTGCTCCAAAGCGATAGTTAAATCTTTAATTAGATTTGAACGTGAAATGGTAATTAATTTTACCGATAACACCATGGTGTTAGATATGGGGTATCACCAGTTTTGCTTCATGGGATGAATAGGTTGGGATTGGGAAATAAAATAAATAATTACTTCGGTGTGGTTCGCTAATCTCGACTAGTTTAGAAAACCATAATCTGGTTTGAATTGACATCCAAAGGAAGATTAAAGGATAAATTTTAAAGAATTTATCTTGGATAAAATTAATGGGAACCTTTCCCTAAGAATGTGATTTTGGTTAATAAAAGAATATTCTGAATTGGAATGAGGCGTATGTTGTGTTTGAGTAACATTTGTTTTTAATATACGCGGGTTGTTCGGAAAGTCCGGGTTTATACCCATTCTGAATAACCGATTCGACGATATGTCGAAGATGAAGATGGTGGTTGAAGACCGGAAATCTTCACATCGTTTGGATTATTACTGACGATCCTGATTGGGATGTACACCCAAGAGGATGGAAATAGTTGGTGGTCGTCCAGACGTACTTGGAGATGGATGGATATGCGAGGAAAGTGCCTCCGGTTTCGTTCAGACCCAGAACGGACTTGTAAATGGATTGTGTGTCTGACACTGGATTTTATTCTGTGTTGATTGATTTCTATTAAATATACATCTGTTTGGCGGCGGAGAATTTATTCTTTTGCTTAACGCCCTTCTCTGAGATGTACGAGCTCAGAGGTTGTATATCGATGGACATCAGTCGCATGGCATGAATTGCCTGTGTGGCACGCTAAGATGCAATGATCAAGGCTTTTGTTGAAAAGCAGAGTCTTGTGGTTGATGATCAAAGCACGGCCTACGTGGCAGCTTTGTGTATAACGTGAATTCGCGAGCCTCACACCTCGGTATGAGTTAAAAACGGGATACGGACCGCTGGGAGAGCACGACGTTTCTTTCTAGCTTTGGTGGTGTCAGTGACTTACCAGCCCTGACATTTATATACTTTTCACCTTTGTGGTTGTTGGAATGAGGCGCCTCGATTATAGGTCTGTAAGGACCGGGAAACGTGTGTTCAGGAATTGCCAATCCTCTAACGTAAGTGAGGACCGGCCCAGCCGATTCCAGGGTTGCCCAGAGTGCGTAACCGTGAGGCATTTGCTAGAGTGTCTCGAACGCGGAGAGGAGCTTGCCCCTTGCCTCGACTCATGACGGAAATCCAATTCCCAATATGTGTATTGCGGCTTTATTTGTAGAGCCTAGTATGGCGACATAGTAGCATGGGATACTATGCCGTCTATGATTTATATTTATGATTGAAATTGTTTTGACACTATACACTTATTATAGTATCAAATGATTTGTTTTAAATGTATCAAGCATGTTTGGCTATTATAAGGAAAAACCCTATCCTCCGGCTTGCGTTGCATTGTGTGATGGGACCTGGGTCATATAATAGCTTCATTTTTCGAAAAAGCATTGCGTTGTTTATTCTATGCACTGGTATTCTTGGGAGGAAACCCGTTCCGTGTTATACGGCGTGGTCCCTTGAATTACTCTCTTTTAACATTGAATTAAATAACTGTTTTAGTTCTCACACCAGTCACATGACTGACCTGGAGTTTATTGTTTTAAACTAAACTCTGGGTGCCCCTATTTTCCGCACGGGCAGCTAGTAGTTTTGGTTTTGCAGATTTATATTCACAGGATCCTGGTTTACAGCTGGAATGATATCCGGAAAGCTCTGTATCCGTATATCACCTTCAGTTGTGCTTTGTATTATTTTCCGCTGCTATGTAATTTATTGTTATCTCTGATATTTATCGAATGTAATTTATTCATTTATACTCTGTATATTCTTGTATCTGATGGAATTGTTTTAATGGCAATGAAATGTTCTTCCGTCTGCGTTCATTTGTGTGTTGTTCTCAAAGTATCTGCTCTTTCCTTCACGGGGAAGTAACGGGTTCTTACATCTGCTTCAAGCTCCTTCAAGCGAATCTGTAAAATCCCGACTACTTGACTGCCCGTACAAATTTGGACACCCAAGAGTTTAGGGAAAACAAAACAATATAAACTGTGGGTCAGTCATGGGACTGGTGTGAGTAAACTCCAACCATTTGTTTAACTGTAAAAAAATCCTTTCGAAAGAAAAGATAATCGTAAGACCTATCCATACATAAACACATATGATTTTTACCTTGCGATAACCCAAAAATATATTTTTGATATCAAATTCAGTGATATTATAATAGTGTCTACGTCAAATAAATAGAATCTAGTGGAACGCTTGCATCTCACGCTCCATATATAATATAAAATCAAAAACCGCAGGGCGCTTATTGGAGATTGGATTTCCAACATGACAAGGTATGGGACCACCTGCCGATAGTGTATCTCTAGAGGCGAATACATTAGGTTCAACAAGAATGTCTTGCAACCCAGCCCTCACACGACCGACCACTCATTTCTCTTGAGTGTATCGAATGTATATCACCAACGGTTGGGACCAGCAACCGTTTCCCGAAAGGGACAGCATCGATAGATTAAAGAAGTAAATGGAATTTCTCTAGATAGATGATTATAAATCCTAATGGCAGCGACCCACATAACCATGCTACCTGCCCGATTTTTGTCAATTCCGAGTTATGAGGCTTGAGGTTTGATTTATCTTTCAGAACATTTGGCCACCATTCACTTTGAGTGCCACATCGTCAGATCCATCGGAAATCACTAGTTGATTCCCACAAAAATACTCAGATTGTTAGGCTAAAGAAGTTTCCCTTCTATGCCACCAACTTCGTATGTTTGAAGGAATCAATGTACATGATCCCTTTGGAAATACTCTGTCAGACACTCGTCCATACAAGTTGTCTGGGTCTGGACAAATCGAAGGCACCGTTCTATTAATCCATCTTGAGCAATTTCTACCTAGGTTAACAGAACTGCCCTTGCATTTTACTCCGTCTTCAATTATCTTCAGCTTACGTTGATACGTAACGCTTATACCAATAAAGAGTGGTTTTCGGATATTAAATCTGAACCCGGTCTCTCCATATTGACAACAGAGGTATAAAATAAATAAAAACTTTGATAGTCGGTGATTTAACTATCAAAGAAACATCCATACAATCAACGGTCTTATTTCCAATTGGAAATCGTACCGATCAACCATCAACAACACTGGCCTCTTTTTATTTAATTCCTTATAAAATTATTATTTCCAATTCCTGTCTCTTAAATCTTCGTTGACAATTCATTTCATTATATATGTGTAGAAAATATCTCTCATTTTATTTGGGAAAACGTTTCAAATTAACGCGATGTTATAAAACGTCGTGGTTTTAATTCAACCCACTAATCATTTATTAGCTAACCATATTGCTTAACCAAGTTTTACCATCGAACCTTAACCATTCCTCCATCGATCATGAAGTCAATCAAGTTGGGGTATAATTACCACTCAGACCTTAATTGAACCAAATTCTCAACTTTGAAATAGTCAAAGCTCACAATTTTTAAACAAAACCTCGCTTACGCGACTCTTGTATTCGATCTAAGAACATACTTCTTTTGCAGAAAATATTGATTATAACGGTAGCGTTATAATCGTTGTTTCCAAATATTTGATTTATAAAACATTACTTTTAATAACAGCGTTACAATCGCTGTCTTGAATTATAGAACATTTATTATACGGCAGCATTAAGATCGCTGTTTAGACTTTCAAAACATTTATTATAATAGCAGCGTTAAAATTGCTGTTTAGGATTTACAAAGCATTTATTATAACTACAACGCTAAAATCACTGTTTTATAATATTTGATTTATAAAACATAACTATACGCTTATATCCTTATATAAACATATTTTTCAATCAAAACTCTTCCTTATCTCTTTTCCATTAAAGACCTTACTTTAATCACAATGTTTCATTCAATTCTTAAGTAATTGTTTTAGAACCACCACCACCTTAGTTTAAAATACCTTCCAAACTTTGTTTGGATTTCCTTTCAAATCCCTTTTTTTGTCAATCCATTTCACTTTCATTAAGTTGAAAATCTCGTTTTTGATTATATCACTTTTATTTAATTTAATTTTATTAAGTAAGTGCTTTACTTAACATCGCCTCGACTTGGGATTTGCTTCTATAACTTGTTTGTCATATCCGGATTCATTATCCAATCCCTTTAAAAATCCTTTTCTAAATTCAACCAAAACTTTCTTACAACTCTATTACTTTTTAATCAAAATCCATTTAAAAGGATAATTCCTTCTATTTCTATTGATTTACTAATAGTTAACTTCATGTTTTATTCATTTAAATGTATTTCTACTTTTAATTTTATTTGAAAGTAAATTTCCATTTTTGAAAATAAATTTTCTTTCTAAATCCCAAACTCCTTTTCCCATATTCGAAAATATTTTATAGATTTAAATACTAAAATTTATAGGGCCAGTGACAACAAAATAAATCATAGAATACATATCACATCATATAACACAATTATATGAAAACAACAATATAAATGTTGAGGAACCTAGTTGGGCCCCTCCAACCTGTTTTCCTGCATCCACAGATGTTAATCAACATTTTTATCACATAAATGTGAAATATCATAGTAACAGAATTAATGATCGATCAACGATATAACTATAACAACCATTTCAACCAATCAATCAACCATTCATCCAAACAACTAGCACACAGTATAAAATAAATTTAAAACTCGTTTATATAAAAATATAAACGTGTCAGAGTTTAGTGAGTTTACTCACCTTGTTTTTTAGTGACGATTCTGCTGTTTATTTAAAATAAAACGAGCGTTTGATTTTACTATGAAATTCCAATAGCTCTGTTCTCTACCACAATAGTTCCATAATATAGAATTTGTCGCTACGGTCCCAACGTGATCGGTTTCATCTGATTCTGTTAACGAATGAACAAGATACGATCGTTATAATATTTGATTTGAATTAAATTGCCTACAACCAATATTTATTTCATTAGTTACCTTATCATGTTTAACTAATCTTGTTTAACCATTATCCTTCCTTCCTGTTAGAACCTGTTCCTTCGAGCATACATACCCATTACCGCACATTTGAGCTCTCCATTCTTCCCATACCAAACATTTCCTACCAGACTTTTCTTCTCACGTCTAATGCAACTGCTCATTTATGAACGAAGTTCATGTCGAGGCTACCCGCTTTGAAACAATCAGAAATTTGAGTCATGTTGTTTGTGTAGTATCGGGTAATCAAAGAACAAGATTTATGCAGAAGGAAATAAAAGAACAAAATTGAATCTGGAATGGTAGGCTAATCTGATGCCATGATAGATTTTAGTGCATCTACGATATATGGATAATTGAAAGAGAACCACACTTCGCCATGGACTCACAATAGTACATTCAAAACAGAATTCCATTGTCTACTGCTCCTTCTCTACCTTATATTTTGAACCTGCTACACCAGAGTAACTTCTACCCATCACGATTTTTGACCTCTAAAATCACCAACCAGTTCAGCAGTAAATCCTCTACCCAAACTCCTTACTTACTTCACAAACTCACACCAACCACCCTCACAGTTTCTCTCCTTAGTTCTAAGATCACCATGAAGCTCCAATACTGCCGAAAAGTCTCAACACAATTATCACCACATTTTTTTTCAAGACAAAGCGGTAACCTGATTTTCATTTCCTCTGAAATGAAACACAGTACTACCGATACCTCATTCCACAAATGCCTAACCGCCTCCTACTTCTAGTTAAACCCAAAAGCAGCGAACCAAACTAGAGAATACCGGAACTTCAGAAATGAGAACAACCAAACCCAAAATCACACACCTCCACTTGGCACAGCAAGCCAAGATCCGCACCTTAATCTTCACTAAAGCCACGGAGGCTTCTCGAGTTCGCTGCTGCCTGATGGAATGACCGGAGTGTTTGCGCCTCTGACTGGGAGTAGCTGATGCCAAGCCGAGCACTTTGCCCTTTAACACCACTATTGAACTAAGAACGGAGGAGGAGATCGAAGGAGGAGCGGTTGGTTAATCTCGTATCGTTCATTTCCGATGAAGTAGAATTGTGTTCAATTTGTTTCCAGAAAGAACAGTGTTTCCATTTATTTATTTATTTTTCATTTGATTTATGAATTTCAGTCCTTTGCTCATATTTTGTTTTGGATCTGAGAAATCCAGAAATGAGGAGGAGAGAACGGTGCTTTTAAAGGAAATGATGGCTTGGCTTGCACAGTAACGAGATGGTTTGGCACACACGGCAAAGGTTGGTTTGGGGAGAACGACATCTATTGGCTTGCATATCACGGAGTTGAAACCGCACGTTACTTATCACTTTGTTTAATTATTTCTCCGCTCTAATAAAATATAGAAAGTGGTTCATTAAACACAAAGATTGTATGAGAGTGTAATTCATATAGTATTAATCCATAGAACCAAAGTTTGGATAGAATTAAATAACGTTTTACTAGCTTTTAAAATGTTTAATCTTATCCAAGTTACAATGCAAAAACCTACTTCAGATTCAAATGTTCATTAAACAAAATTATTTGGTTATGTTGAGTACATAAGGTTTTCGTTCATATCCGAACTGCTACAGACAGAAATAAGAGTACGGTCGTGTCCAGCGAAGTACCGCTATCCCAAAAATATAATAATATCGGTAGTTTAACTTATATTATGAATCCCCAAAATATTGATATAGGGTGCAAAATACTCCAAATAAAAAGTTGCATATTTAACTAATTAAAAATTATAGTAAAATTCTAAAAATTAAATTATAACGACGTCTAAAAGGGCTTGTCCAAATTCAAGACCGATATTTAAATATATTTAAATAACCATTACGGCCTATAATCGATTCCACAGTGACTTTTTGAAAATTTGACTTGGACATAAAACAAAATCTACAATATGAAATCTCAGTTTTTCTTTTTCATTAGAAAAATATAATCAAATAGATCTGAATGTTTCTTGTTTTTAAAGAAATCCGACTTATAACGAATCCTCTATACTCAGTTGAAGTTTAAATCGTAAATTATGAACTACCGCAACCGTTTCGAGCTCGTTTTAATTATATTATAAATTATACATTTAAATATCATTTAATTAAATAAATTCCCATATATAATTCAAATAAAATATTTAAAACAAGTTTAAATATTCAGAATTCAATGGCTGAAAATCAGGGTCGTTACATTCCTCCCCCCTTAAAATAATTTCGTCCTCGAAATTGCTAAGGTAGGAAAAGATGCTACATACCCTATTAACTAGGTCCAAAAATCCCTTTTTTGTTTCTTATTGACTTCATTTTAACTGGACCGATTTATTTCAATTTAAATATTTATTTATTCTTACTAACGAAATTTTTCAAAAATTCTGAAAATTTTCTAACACTTTAAATTCTGAAAAATTTCGGCAGCATCTCCACTGCACGGCTCAATCGGTACAACCACAACTCGCCTTTCTAGGCCTTCTCCAATCCAAAAGAAAATCAAAAAGCCAAGTGGCTTGCCCCATAGGCTCATGAAATCATCAAACCCAAGTAATACTGTAAACATGTACCTTTTTGTTGGGCAGAAATTTTATCTCTTGCCTTTGCTTCCATTCAATATCTGCTCAGCATTCATATATCTATTTCCATCGATTCCAAATCAATTCAACTCTTAGTTTCCCATTCGCTAATTAATTTCCTGATTAGTTCACTCTTATTCTATAACTCAAACTTGATTTCTATTTCAAAACCAATTTACTTATCCTGCTTGGGTTCAAATTCATCACCCTTGATTCCAATTTACCACATTCAATATATATATATATATATTCAACTTGCTTATTCATATGTCGAATTCATCTTAATAATTCATATCCTTCTTTTTTCTATATTTCATCCATGATTATATCCAATCGAATCGAGTTTCTTTTAACTTAACTCAAGGTGAATTTTACTTTATTTTGTTCACTTCCACCTTTTAAATCTATTTATCTTCATAGGTTAGATCTAAATTCAGAATTTGTATTCCCTGGTTTTATTTCAAAATCAGTTTGAAATCAATTATATAAATATCAAATCTCATTTGGAAATTTAAAACAAATCATGGTTTCTATTCTCAAAACAATTCATAACCAACTTTACGGTAGCAATCCGTCACTCAGGAACTTGAAAATGAATACCGATAACGTCGCGACCCATTATCAGAATTATTTTCTCGTCACTGAAGTGATTTCAGTGCTTAATCCCTTTAAAAATCTATTTAAACCATCCTTATTCAAAAATACTTTATAGTAATGTTCTATTACTCTATAACATTTCAGAAAATATTTCCTACACCCGGAATTTAAATTCCAATTCTGTTTTGAACTTAGCCTTGGTTTATCTCATTTATATACGTTATCCGTATACAAATTATATTACCATTTCAATATTTCATAATTCCATTTGATTGTAATAACAATCAACTCATTCATATACTATAATAATTCAGAAATTATTCTTTTTATATCAAAATAATTTCTGGGTAAAATTATTTCATTTACCCTTTTTAAATCAATACTGTGTCAAATTGTTTTGTTCGAGAGTTTAGAAACACATATTGATACAGTTGTACATCCTGTATCGACCAGAATTCATAAACCACTCAACAAACCAGCCAACACAATAAAAAACAAATTTTTATATCAAATCTACAAATACGCGTTCATATATATATATATACTCAACTCAATCTAGGGCATTACTAACCCCATCTCTATTGAGTTATGCCTCAGAGCCAAGGTTATCACTCAACCTTCAGCTCTGATACCAACTGTAATGACCCGCGAATCCGTACCCTTTGTGTTGACTAATAACACCACACGTCCAACTCAAATTGCACAGAAATACGAATCATTATTAGAAAGAAGTTAGAGGATAAGAAATAGATAAGATAGAAAATTAGAATAGAAGTAGAAGAACACAATCAGAGTAAACACGAATCTCACAGCGGAAAGAATAAGATATGTTAGACAACATAAACTTTGAAACACAAATCAATATTTATAAACACATACCATCATCAGAGCACAATAGCTATTTCTGGAACAGTTATAAACTCCTGTTTGCAGATAAAACATAGAACACAGCGGAAAATATGATTGTCTATAGCTAGCTGGTGAAGCCTTCTGCTTCAAGCTGCTTTAAGCGAATCTGTAAAATCCTGAGTACTTGACTGCCCATAGAAATTTGGGCTCCTAAGAGTTTAGGGAAAACAAAACAAAATAAACTCTGGGTCAGTCATGGGACTAGTGTGAGTAAACTCCAACCATTTGTTTAACTTAAAAAAAATCCTTTCGAAAGAAAAGATATCATAAGACCTATCCACACATAAACACGGATAGTTTTTACCTTACGATAACCCAAAAATATATTTTTGATATCAAATCCAGTGATATTATAATAGTGCCTACGTCAAATAATAGAATCTAGCGGAATGCTTGCATCTCACACTCCATCTATAATATAAAATCAAAAACCATAGGGCGCTTATTGGAGATTGGATTTCCAACATGACAAGTTATGGGACCACCTGCCGATAGTGTATCTCTAGAGGCGAATACACTGGGTTCAACAAGAACGTCTTGCAACCCGACCCTCACACGACCGACCACTCATTTCGCTTGAGTGTATCGAATTTATATCACCAACGGTTCGGATGAGCAATCGTTTCACGAAAGGGATAGCATCGATAGATTAAAGAAGTAAATTAAATTTCTTTAGATAGGTGATTATACATCCTAGTGGGAGCGACCCACATAGCCATGCTGCCTACCCGATTTTTGACAGTTCCGGGTTGTGAGGCTTGAGGTTTGAATTATCTTTCAGAACATCTGGCCACCGTTCACTTTGAATGCCACATCGTCAGATCCATCGGAAATCACTAATTGATTTCCACAAAAATACTCAGATTGTTAGGCTAAAGAAGTTTCCCTTCTATGCCACCAACTTCATATGTTTGAAGGAATCAACATACACGATCCCTTTAGAAATACTCTGTCAGACACTCATCCATACAAGTTGTCATGGGTCTGGACAAACCGAAGGCACCGTTCTATTAATCCATCTTGGGCAATTTCTACCTAGGTTAACAGAACTGCCCTTGCATTTTACTCCGTCTTCAATTATCTTCAGCATACATTGATACGTAACGATTATACCAATACAGAGTGGTTTTCAGATATTAAATCTGATCCCGGTCTCTCCATACTGACAACGGAGGTATAAAATAAACAAAAACTTTGATAGTCAGTGATTTAACTATCAATGAAACATCCACACAATCAACGGTCTTATTTCCAATTGGAAATCGTACCGATCAACCATCAACAACACATGCCTCTTTTTATTTAATTCCTTATTAAATTATTATTTCCAATTCCTGTCTCTTAATTCTTCGTTGACAATTCATTTCATTTTTTATGTGTAGAAAATATCTCTCATTTTATTTGGGAAAACATTTCAAATTAACGCGATGTTATAAAACATCGTGGTTTTAATTCAACCCACTAATCATTTATTAGCTAACCATATTGCTTAACCAAGTTTCACCATCGAACCTTAACCATTCCTCCATCGATCATGAAGTCAATCAAGTTAGGGTATAATTACCACTCAGACCTTAATTGAACCACATTCTCAACTTTGAAATAGTCAAAGCTCACAATTTTAAACAAAACGTCACTTACGCGACTCTTGGATTCGATTTAAGTACATACTTCTTTTGCAGAAAATATTGGTTATAACGGTAGCGTTATAATCATTGTTTCCAAATATTTGATTTATAAAACATTACTTTTAATAACAGCGTTACAATCGCTGTCTGGAATTATAGAACATTTATTATACGGCAGCGTTAAGATCGCTATTTAGATTTTCAAAACATCTATTATAACAACAGTGTTAAAATCGCTGTTTAGGATTTACAAAGCATTTATTATAACTACAGCGCTAAAATCGCTATTTTCAAATATTTGATTTATAAAACATAACTATGCGCTTATATCCTTATATAAACATATTTCTCAATCAAAACTCTTCCTTATCTCTTTTCCATTAAAGACCTTACTTTAATCACAATGTTTCATTCAATTCTTAAGTAATTGTTTTAGAACCACCACCACCTTAGTTTAAAATACCTTCCAAACTTTGTTTGGTTTTCCTTTCAAATCCCTTTTTTTGTCAATCCATTTCACTTTCATTAAGTTGAAAATCTCCTTTTTGATAATATCACTTTTACTTAATTTAATTTTATTAAGTAAGTGCTTAACTTAACATCGCCTCGACTTGGGATTTTCTTCTATAACTTGTTTGTCATTTCTGGATTCGTTATCCAATCCCTATATAAATCCTTTTCTAAGTTCAACCAAAACTTTCTTACAACTCTATTACATTTTAATCAAAATCCATTTAAAAGGATAATTCCTTCTATTTCTATTGATTTACTAATAGTTAACTTCCTGTTTTATTCATTTAAACGTATTTCTACTTTTAATTTTATTTGATAGTAAATTTCCATTTTTGAAAATAATTTTTTTTTAAATCCCAAACTCCTTTTCCCATATTCGAAAATATTTTATAGATTTAAATACTAAAATTTATAGGGCCTGTGACAACAAAATAAATCGTAGAATACATATCACATCATATAACGCAAATATATGAAAACAATAATATGAATGTTGAGGAACCCAGTTGGGCCCCTCCAACCTGTTTTCCTGCATCCACAGATGTTAATCAACATGTTTATCACATAAATGTGAAATATCATAGTAACAAAACTAATGATCGATCAAATATATAATTATAACAACCATTTCAACCAATCAATCAACCATTCATCCAAACAACTAGCACACGGTATAAAATTAATTTAAAACTCGTTTATATAAAAATATAAACGAGTCTGAGTTTAGTGAGCTTGGTCACCTAGTTTTGCAGTGATGATTCCGTTGTTTATTTAAAATCAAACGAGCGTTTGATTTTACTGTGAAATTCCAATAGCTCTGCTCTCTACCACAATAGTTCCATAATATAGAATTTGTCGCTACGGTCCTAAAGTGACCAGTTTCATCTGATTATTTTAACGAATAAACAAGATACGATCGTTATAATATTTGATTTGAATTAAATTGCCTACAACCAATATTTATTTCATTAATTACCTTATCATGTTTAACTAATCTTGTTTAACCATTATCCTTCCTTCCTGTTAAAACCCGTCCCTTCTAGCATACATACCCATTACTGCACATTTGAGCTCCCCATTCTTCCCATACCATACCAAACATTTCCTACCATAATTTTCTTCTCACATCTAATGCAACTGCTCATTTATGAACGAAGTTCATGTCGAGGCTATCCACTTTGAAACAATCAGAAATTTGAGTCATATTGTTTGCATAGTATCAGGTAATCAAAGAACAAGATTTATGCAGAAGGAAATAAAAGAACAAAAAAATCTGGAATGGTAGGCTAATCTGATGCCATGATAGCTTTTAGTGCATCTCCGATATATGGACACTTGAAAGAGAACCACACTTCACCATGGACTCACAATAGTACATTCAAAACAGAATTACATCGTCTACTACTCCTTCTCTCCCTTATATTTTGAACCTGCTACACCATAGGAACTTCAACCCATCACGATTTTTGACCTCTAAAATCACCAACCAGTTCAGCAGTAAATCCTCTACCCAAACTCCTTACTTACTTCACAAACTCAAACCAAACACCCTCAACGTTTCTTTCCATGGTTCTAAAATCACCATGAAGCTCCAATACTTCCGAAAAGTCTCAGCACAATTATCACCACATTTTTTTTTCAAGACAAAGCGGTAACCTGATTTTCATTTCCTCTGAAATGCAACACAGTACTCCCACCGATACCCCATTCCACAAATGCCTAACCGCCTCCTACTTCTAGTTAAAACCAAAAGTAGCAAACCAAACCAGAGAATACCCAAACTTCAGAAATGAGAACAACCAAATCCGAAAACACGCACCTCCACTTGGCACAGCAAGCCAAGATCCGCACCTGAATCTTCACCAAAGCCACGGAGGCTTCTCGAGTTCGCTGCTGCCTGATGGAATGACCGGAGTGTCTGCGCCTCCAGCTGGGAGTAGCTGATGCCAAGCCAAGCACTTTGCCCTTTAACACCATTGTTGAACTGAGAATGGAGGAGGAGATCGAAAGAGGAGCGGTTGGTTAATCTCGTATCGTTCATTTCCGATGAAGTAGAATTGTGTTCAATTTGTTTCCAAAAAGAATAGTGTTTCCATTTATTTTTATTTATTTTCATTTGATTTATGAATTTCAGTCCTTTGCTCACATTTTGGTTTGGATCTGAGAATTCCAGAAATGAGGAGGAGAGAACGGTGCTTTTAAAGGAAATGATGGCTTGGCTTGCACGGTAACGAGATGGTTTGGCACACACGGCAAAGGTTGGTTTTGGGAACACGGCATCTATTGGCTTGCAAATCACGGAGTTGAAACTGCACGTTAATCATCACTTTGTTTAATTATTTCTCCGCTCTAATAAAATATAGAAAGTGGTCCATTAAACACAAAGATTGTATGAGAGTGTAATTCATATAGTATTCATTCATAGAACCAAATTTTGGATAGAATTAAATAACGTTTTACTAGCTTTTAAAATGTTTAATCTTATCCAACTTACAAGGCAAAAACCTACTTCAGATTCAAATGTTCATTAAACAAAATTCTTTGTTTATGTTAGTACATAAGGTTTTCGTTCATATTCGAACTGCTACGGACAGAAATAAGAGTACGGTCGTGTCCAGGGAGGTACCGCGAACCCAAAAATATAATGATATAGGTAGTTTAACTTATATTATGAATCCCCAAAATATTGATATAGGGTGCAAAATACTCCAAATAAAAAGTTGCATGTTTAATTAATCAAAAAATACACTAAAATTCTAAAAATTAAATTATAACGACGTCTAAAAGGGATTGTCCAAATTCAAGACCGATATTTAAATATATTTGAATAACCGTTATGGCCTATATACGATTCAACAGCGACTTTCTGAAAATTTGACTTGGACCTAAAACAAAATCTACAACACGAAATCTCAGTTTTTCTTCTTCATTAGAAAAATATAATCAAATAGATCTGAACGTTTCTTATTTTAAAGAAATCCGACTAATAACGAATCATGTATACTCAGTTGAAGTTTAAATCGTAAACTACGAAATACCGCGACTGTTTCGAGCTCGTTTTAAATTATATTATAAATTATACATTTAAATATCGTTTAATTAAATAAATTCCTGTATATAATTCAAATAAAATATTTAAAACAAGTTTAAATATTCAAAATTCAACGGCTGAAAATCCGGGTCGTTACAGTAACAGAAATGGGCATATGATAGCATAAATAGGCATATAAGAACAGATCTAATGAATAGAAATAGGCATATAAGAACATATCTGATGAACATGTAATAACATGGCTGATTGTGCATAGTGTCGTGATCATAAACAGGCATGATGAGATCTAATCAGCGAATTAGATATACAAATATAGCAGATATGATATGATTCCAATAGTCACAGTCTTAGATCTAATTCATAGGCATGTCAAGATTGCATTTTAATTATTTCTATCAAAAATAACGTAGACTCACAGAGAATAGATCTAAGAGACAGAAGAATAGTTTCATATGCTGAAGTAGAGATCTCTGAATTTGTCTGACTCTTGTTGTTGTTTAAATATAGGTTATTTTTATCTAGGCAGAGGCAGCATCTAGTTCTCCATTGTTTTAGAATGAATAAAACATTGAGAATGGGGTCTTATTTATAGCCTAGGGTTCATGAATCTCGCTCAGAACTATGTCCAGTTGCAGAAACTGAATTCTGCCCAGATCTGTATAGGGGTCGACCCCCCACTTTGGGTGTCGACCCCGGGGTCGACCCATATGTCGACCCTAAACACCCTGGGTCGCCCCCTGGGTCAACCCAACGGGCCTCGGGTCGACCCCAAAAATTGGGCGGTTCGGCTGTTCCCCCTCCCTATTCGCTGTTTTGATTTATATATATATATATTCGTTTGTATATATATAATTATCTTGTGTGTATACAAACTTCTAGACTTAATAACTTCTTCATACATTGTCAGTTTTACGCAAACTTGGTGTATATCTTAAGCAGAATTCCGAGATGAACGCAATGGCGCAGTCTATTTTACTTAGTTCCCAACAATTAATTAAATATTCCTTAGTATACCATCTTAATGTGTTATAAAATTACGGGGTGTTACATTCTCCCCTACTCAAAGGATTTCGTCCCCGAAATCTCTAATGTAAGAAGAATGTATATCCTAACATCCCTCACCCATCTACTCATCCACCAATCGTGGGCATCCATTATCCTTAAATATTTTCTAATTCTTATATGAACATATGCAAAGGTGTGTGTATATGTCCCAATACTAATGCGAAGATCAGGCGGTCTACTGATTCTGTCGACCTCCATAATGCAATGTATGTTAGTGCCACAAATCTAACATGTATTCAAATAATCTTATTATAAAATGTAAGTTCTATATGCGTGCATAGTCATTCATCCAAATGCAACATCCATATGATGATACACCCACTTTCATCTATTTGAAGAATAAATATGCACACACATCCATATGCAGTATGAGAATGATAGTGCCGATCTAGTGCCTAATGTGTGTGCATATGCATCCATGAGCAACCACCAGCAAATACTTGTATCCATCAAACATAACATGTCTCAAACACATGTTTGCAACCATGGGATTTTCATCTAAAGGTCGAAGATTCGATCGATAGGATACACACGAATGACAGAAGAAAGTATGAATAAAAGCTTCGAAAAAGAAGTTAAGATCCCAAAAAGTAAAGGGTATGAAGCGCGATCCTTATCTTCAGTATCCTCATTGTCTTCTCCCCATTGCACTTTTATTAACCTAACCTCTCTGTTGCACAATTTCTTAACCTCCGATCCAAGCATACGGGTAGGAACTCGCCTATTTGTTGCCTCCCGTTCTACCTCTACTTCCTCAAGCATGTTCGGCACAACTACCTCTGTTGTATCGTGCAGACACTTCCATAAATCAGAAATGAGGAAAACCGTCATGAATATCCACACATATGTGAAGCGAGCTGTACGCCTTAATTGCGAATACCACCGGCGCACCCCATTCAGATATGCTTCACCTAATAAACCCTTTCTCAAGCAGCTCGCCACTTGCTTGCCAAGCTCCCTCCTTTCCTTTGGAGCCATATGGAGAATAGGCAATGCAACTGGCTTTGCATTGTCCACCAAGTATATACGGGAATCAATCTCGCGCCTCGGGATTAAGCCCTGAACCACATCAAAAACATCCGGATACTCACAGACTACTAGTACCGATAGCAGATCATCAATAGATGCATCAAGTGACTCTAGGAAACTAAGCATAACTGACCCCTTAGGGTCACAAGAAATCTCGAGGATCCTCCCACGACAAGTCAAAAAGTCTAACGACCCTCCTCTCATAATCCAGAATGGTACCATATATGGCTATCCAATCCATCCCTAGAATCAAACAGTATCCCATAAAACCGAGCACATATGTGTCGCATACCAACTCGACGCCTAACACATATATTCTCAAACCCTAGCAAATCATAGACAGATGAGTCGTACTCCTAATAGGATCTAAGACAACAAGGGGATCCAAAACCATACTAGTACTAAGGTGCATAGACTCAACTACAGAATCAGATATAAAGAGTGAGAAGTGCCAGAGTCAAAAAGAGTTCTAATAGGATGTTGGAATGAGAAATCAAACCTTCAATAGAAATTTTCCTACCTCTATCTGGTACATCAGCCATGAGAGCATGTAATTGCCCTCCAGAAGATCCTTCCTGTTGGCCCTACCCTTGATTCTTCGGGCACTCCCTAGTATATTGTCTGACTTCACCACAGTTGAAGCAAGCATCCTTCCTTTTTCTGCAATCTTTGACCAAATGGCCCACGTTTCCACAACCATGACATTTCTTTTTGCCTTGAGTTTTGTCGTGCTTTCTGCCCTCTTGTTGTTGTTCTTTCTTGGGCCACACTCTCTTGTTTTGTGTTTCCTCGACCTTAGCCTCTTTCTTTTTCATGCATCAAGGCCATATAAATGAGCCTTTCAAAAGTTGCTCCCACGGAATATGGGACATAGCTAACCGATGGACGGGTTCATTTAGTCCTCTAGCAAACCACAAAGTTTTCTTATGCGGGGTATCTTCTTGCTCTAACCCAAACCTTGCTAGTTGATTAAATTTGGTAACATACTCCTTGACAGTCATGGCTCCTTGCTTGAGCGCCAAGAACCTTTCCATTTGCATATTTTTCTCAGCTTGAGGAAGAAACTTCATTTCAAGCCTCTGTCTAAAATCATCCCAGGTCTCCACTGGACGTTCCACTTGCGTCACTTCCCACCAGAATGAACCTTTATCTTTTAGTAGCCAGGCGGCTAACTGAATCTTCCTATCGTCCACTTCGAAAATTCCAAACAAGTCCTCCATCACTTTAAGCCAATTCCTTGCCTTTACGAAAGTCTCCGTTCCACGGAATGGCTTTCCTCCCATAGCATAGAAATCTTTGCAGATCTTAGAGAAATTATCTACACGCGGAGGAGGAGGAACGACGGCTGCAGCTGGAGGAGGAACGTCTGCTTGACCACCAGCAGGGGACGTGGCCTCTAGGTACCTACGGAACCAGCATGGTATCGTAACGCCCTCAGAAATATTAGGTTCCCAAAACATGCTGAAAAGAAAAGGAAAGGGATTCAAACAAGGAATCTAAAGATAGTACATATGGCTTTAGGGAATATGTTTTTTCAAAACAAACTTTTCTTTTGAAAATGTTTCCTTTAAAAACCTTTTTGAAAACAATTTTCAAAATCTTTTATCCGATCCTGAAACCTTCAACTCTGATACCAAGTGTGACACCCCACGTCCGTTAATGTCACTCATTAAGAGAATGCATTAATTTTCGTGAAGCGTTATATGTAAAAAGAAAGAGAAACATTACAAAACAGATATAAAATAGCAGCGGAATTAAAATGTTTATTAATCATAAAGCATCGCAATTCAAAACATGGTTACATCATGTCTCTGAAATGCATAAAACCCAGTACATCATTAAAACTTCTGTCTTGTACTTAAAATATCAGAGTACAACAATAAAAGAAGCACAAATCCCCAAAATTCAGCCACAGTAGAGAGATAAGAAATCGAGCAACACATCTAAGCAGCTCTAAGCAAGATGAAAGCAGAGAATCAAAATCAAACCCGTGTATTCCCACCCTGAGAACCGAGGGGGAAACGGAAGAGAGAGAAGAGGAAACAAAATGGGTCAGACATAAAGTCTGGCGAGTCCAGTTACTTTTAGCATATAATAAGTAAAAGCATCATGGCATGCATATAAACTGGAGAGTGAGATAACAGTGTCATAAGGAAGGTATAACAGGATAAACAGGCTAACAGAACTGGATATGTTGCGCTTCTTAAGTACTTTTCTCTGCACTAATACTAGTATAACTGATATGTTACAAGATTACATACTCCCTAATTGCTTAACAGAAACATGATGATCCCAACAGAAATATAATGGTGGTTTTAGGTTTACTCTCGTAACGGGTTTTAACCCAAAAAAAATTAACCGGTACCTAAACGGAAATATTGGGTGTTAACCTAAATAGAAATACAGGTACCCCATAGAAACAAACAGGGAAAGATGTACCCAAATTACTACCCTTCCTCAATCGATCGGCTCCCTATCCTGTAAATACCCTGTGTCGGCCCCATAATATGGTGTATTACTTCCCAAAGTGGAGACCTACAGAAGGACACAGACCTATTTACTAATGCTACAGCAACTTATTTACCCAGATGCAGGCCGTACTCATGCACGCAGACGAGTCCGTTGGAACGCTCCAGTAAACACCTCCTCTTAGATGAACTTCTTACAATCAGTTCAGTAAGCGTGCCCTGACCCTTACCTAGTGCGGGGTCCCCCTTTAATACCAGAATGGGTTACTGACTAATATGGGTCTCACACAACAGATGACACAAGCCAACCCTTATAGATCTTGTATCCACAATTAACTAGGATTTTGTCAGGTTATGCCTAACAGATTTAACAAATTCACATAACCCCCTACAGATTTACGGGTTAAACTTTACAAGTTAACGGGTCCATATAACCCCAACAGATTTAACAGGTTATGTTTTCCAAATTAACAAGTTCGTATACCCCCACGTATTTAACAAGTTTACTTAACCCCATATATTTAACAGGTTTACTTAACCCCATATATTTAACAGGTTTACTTAACCCCCATAGATTTAACAGGCTTATTTAACCCCACATATTTAACAAGCTTACTTAATCCCACAGATTTAATAGGTTTACTTAACCCCACCGATTTAACAGCCTTACTTAACCTCACATACTTAACAGGTTTACTTAACCCTACCGTTTTAATAGGCTTACTTAACCCCACATACTTAACAGGTTTACTTAACCCCACATACTTAACAGGTTTACTTAACCCCGTAGATTTAACAGACTTATACAATCCTTATTGATTCAAATATGTTAAGTATTACAAGTTCATTTCCATACATGCATTTGTGGTAATAATGCGCTAGATCTCCCACATTAAGTCCAACACTTATGGATGTTGGATATGCCGGTCGGGTCCAGGCAGACTTCTTCCACATGTCGGACTTAACCTCGTGTCTTCGCACCATCATGTCTTTATGCACTTAGACCCCTCACATTAGATTCACCACTTGTGGTCGCTGGATATGCTGGGCGGATCCAGGCATACTTCTACCACAAATATAATCTAACCTCGTGTCTAAGCACGATTACACTTACTTATTACTATAAATCTAGGCATTTCCAAAATTAACCAATTATACCTATTTCATTATAGGTTTTCATGCCCCTTTCCCAAGTCATGTTCATCATGTACCGCATGCCCCAAATTAGGATGTAAATCACTATTTGATTTGTGCCCAGATCCATATTCATATTTTCAATTCAAGTTATCCCCCAAATTTAACGGATTAAACAGGCTTTACAAGTTTTGTATAGTTCCATTAACATGTTTCGCTAATCTTAAATTAAGCCTAGATATTTACATGTCCCAACCACAAGTAATAATTCATCATATAAATCATGCCCCAATTTTTAGTCCAATTTCACAATATAGTTTTATGCCCCCAGATCCCAATCGTGATTCGAAGTACAAGTTATGCCCCATGTTACCAATTCCAATGATTCCCAATTTTATCCAATTTCACTCGTACGCATATTTCAGCGATATCGGCTTACGCTCGAAAGTAGTTGTGACGACCCAACTTTAGGCTGACCCAACTCTATGCCTACCCTAAACCTGCATATTGAAATTCAACTCCGATTTCAACCAAAACTTCACCAAACGATAAATCCGACGAAACTAACTCGCCCTACTTATCAATTATAGCCAAATCATGGTATGAAACCATCATCATCATGAATGCAACAATTTTCATCAAAATTATGCAAATCACCCCAAATCATGGAAAATTGATCATGTGAACAAAACTATAGATCTGACTTGCATAAGGATATGAAATATTATGGAAATTACCTATCTAAACTTACTAAATCATATTATAGGTGATTCATACGAAAAACGAACTTAATATGGCATAGATATATTGGAAATTTATTGAATATGATGAAAAACATATTCAAACACTTATACACTTCATTGAATCCATGTGAGAGATGTAAATCACTCACCGATTCTCTTGAACAAGCATAAATCAATGGAATACGAATCCGGACAGCAAGCACCTCACACCATATACCTTGATCCGATGAATCCTTGCCTCAATTGATGTAGATCTAGCCTCCAATGGTATAGATCTCCAATTTCCCTCCTTGAATTATGATTTCTAATTGTGGAAAAGGGTTAAAGGAAGGGGGAGCTCAAGACCACCCAATGAGAGAATGGAAATTTCAAACCCTTTCTCATATTCCTTACCCCCTATTTATAGTTTCCACCAACCCTCTAATGGGCCTTCCCAATTCAGCCCATCTTGGCTTACCAAACCTGCACAGCCAACTGAAAAACCTTAAAACAGTGATTTCTCCCAAACCGCTGAGCTAAATCTTTAATGTAACCATTTATGGAAAGGCAAACATCAATTCCTTCCATTGACACAGGTCTCACCCTCTGATTCGACCTGAGTCAAAAGTTATGCCCTGTACAAGACTGACAGGGGCAAAATGGTCACAAATAAAATCGATAAAAATTATGGACATGTCTCACATCCCCATAAGCAATATATTAAAAGATGAGAATGATCCAACCCTCAGGGAATGAAATAAAAATATTTACGATCTTCCGATACGTAAAATGCGGGTTGTTACAGTAGCCTGTCTATAAAAAAAAGGGAATGAAAGAAAGAAGGACATATAGGCATAAAACCAACAGTAACATAGATGGGCATATGATAGCAGAAATAGGCATATAAGAACAGATCTGATGAATAGAAATAGGCATATAAGAACATATCTGATGAATAGAAATAAGCATATAAGTACAGATCTGATGAATAGAAATAGGCATATAAGAACAGAACTGATGAACATGTAATAACAGGACTGATTGTGCATAGTGTTATGATCATAAACAGGCACGATGAGATCTAATCAGTGACTTAGATATACAAATATAACAGATTTGATATGATTCCAATAGTCACAGGCTTAGATCTAATTCATAGGCTTGTCAAGATTGCATTTTAATTATTTCTATCTAAAATAACGTAGACTCACAGAGAATAGATCTAAGAGACAGAAGGATGGTTGCAGACGTTGAAGCACAGATCTCTGAATTTTTCTAACTCTTGTTGTTATAGAAATATAGGTTATTTTAATATATGTAGAGGCATCATTTAGTTCTCCATTGTTTTAGAATGAATAAAACACTGAGAATGGGGTCTTATTTATAGCCTAGGGTTCACGAATCTCGCTCAGATCTATGTCCAGGTGCAGAAACCGAATTCTTCCTAGATCTGTACGTGGGTCGACCCCCCCTTTGGGTAATTAATGAATAAACATGCTAATCACTCACCTTAGCCACAAATAAATTTCAGATCTAAAAACTCCACTTATTTGGGTCGAATTCCCATGTGTTCCAGTAGCTCTATCTCTGGTTTGATGCTAATCTTACTTGATTTGGTGTAGTTTTGCTTAATTAGCGATTAAGAAGTAATTAGATTGAGATTTGGGAGATGGAGGCCACTGTTGGGGTTCCAGAGATGTAAGTGGCGGCTAGAAAACTGAAATGTTTTCTCAAACCCTTTCAGCCCTCCCATAACCCTAATCTCAAAATGGGTTATAGGCTTAGCTACTAGTCACCCCGTTAAGCCCAATTATGTTGTTTTTCATCTTCCAAACCTTATTTCAGCCATATCTCCCAAACGGTAAGTCCGTTTGGTTAATGTGACCACTCTACAAAAAAGTAAACCATCATCTGAGTCCAATGGAAGTGGTTCAGGTCAAAACTCCTTACCAATCAAAAGTTATAGGCGAAACAAGATTCGCTAGGGGCAAAATGGTCATTTAAAATTCAACAAAAATTGTGAATGTGGGAAATGACCCCAATAGTCGTCTGACAAAGTTACATGACCATACAAATTTGTATGAAGATAAAATAAATATTCTGCGATCCTCCGATACCTAGAATGCGGGTTGTTATAGTTAAGTTAATCTTGCTAAATCTGTGGGGGTGGGTAATATATATATATATATATATATATATATATATATAGAGAGAGAGAGAGAGAGAGAGAGATGAGACAAACTTAACCTATTTTACATGTGAGGGTTATGCAACCTTGTTAAACTGTTAGGCATAACCTGTTAAAATCCTATTACTGGGGATGCAAGACTAGGAGGGAAGCTTGTATCATCTGTTGTGTGGGATCTGTTTCAGTCAGTAACCCATCTTGGTATCAAATGAGTACTCCGAACTAGGTCGAGGTCGGGGAACCTTACTGAGCTGATTATAAGAGGTCACTGGAGTGAGGGTGTTGACGACGCATTCCATTAGAGTCATGTACATGCATGGGTCTTCTTTCTAGGGAAGATAAGATGGTGTGACATCAGTAGATATAGTTGTGCATCTTGAAAATAACAGGGTTGCCATTTTATGAAGTGATACATCCTACTGTGGGGCTAGCACGGGTATTTACGGGGTAGGGAGTCGATCGATAGAGGGTAGTAATTAGGGTACATCTAGTCTTACTTGTTGGGAGCCTGTTATTATTGTTGGGGCTAACACCTACCATTCCTGTTGGGCTACCTGTTATTCATATTGAGGTAAAACCTGTCACTAGAAGTACACCTAAGTCTACCATCTTGTTCTAGTTAGGATCACCATGTTCTTGTTATGCTAGTATCGGTGCAAAGAAAAGTACTTGAGAAGCGCAATATATATTCCATCAAACGTATATATTATTCTAGAAATTCTTGAATTAAAACATAATGATATAAATGAGTATTATAAAGTAGAAAATCATATGAAATCATAAATATAAATTATATGAAAATATTTATAAAACTATAAAGTTTAAAACTATATAAGTATAAAAGTATATAACTATATAAATATGTAAACTTTGAAACTTAAGTTTGAAATCAAATGTAAGATACAAAAACTAATTAAAATTAGAATTTGAAATTTGAAAAATAGAATTTGAAATTTGAATATCAGAATTTGAATTTGAACCTGGAGTGTTATTCAGAGTCTTACATATAAACTAGACTCTATTACAATATTTATCTTGAACTCTTGATTTCTTGATTACTCATGAGTCTTGAATCTTCTTTGAATTCTGAATCTCTTAAATTTCTAAAACTATACAGTCTTGAGTATTAGTTCCTGTATACAACTCCTACATATATGTGTATATATATTGTAGATAGAGGTGCTAGTATATATTTTATAATCAATTAATATTGAATTAAGGTTATTGTCATCAAAACTCCATTCTCCAACAATACTTGCCCTCCACTATCTAGTAGTCACCACTAGTCCTTGTTGTGTACTAACACTCTGTTCTAAGCAACAACCTAGGCTTCACAATGCTTATGCATTATACGGGAACTTATCATTATTCCAAGATAATTCTCGCTATCTACTTTATAGCCTCAAAACTTTTCCCGCCTTCCCTAGGTAGTAATCCTTACCTACTACATGATTTTAAAACTTAGTTTGGCTTACTCATTTCATTTTTCTTGTAAAAGTTAAAAGTGTCAAAACTTTAATTTCTTCATGAAAACTTAATTTTGCTAAACCATAAAAATATTCCATTTCATAAAAATGCAAAACATTTTGTTCTCAAATCGTAAAAATTGGAGTAGAAAAGAGCAACTATTTCTCAATTGGGTTTACAACTGTTCTTGCTTACAATGTCAGTTTACTTACTTACAACTAGGTGCAAACATCTGCCCTATTCTTAATTCTTACAACTTATTTTGTCCACCGAACAAATAGCAAAAAAAATTAGTTCTCAACAAAAATGGTATTTTTATTTGCTTTTTAATCCTTTCATACAATATAACTTGAAAACTAATGAGTTATACATGCTCTATAATGTGCACCGTGTTCTGAGTGAATTCTTTTTAGACAAAAATTTCATAAGAAAATACTGTTCCCAAAATATACCCCGTTTTATTACAAAACCCAATATGTAATTTATAAATATGTTCTTTACATTCTTTTTTCAAACATCAAAAATACCTTTTTTCACAATTTAGCTAGTACATATTTCAAAATTGTAACTTTTAAGATCAAAACTCGGAAAACACCGCAAACTATTTTCCGAAAGCTTTTACAATTCCAAGTTCTTAAAAGCTAACAATTGGGTTAGACTCAAAGTGGGTTTCCAACTTACCTAAACTCTCCTTGATATTGCCACAAAGTCAATTTTCTCAATTATATTTATGTTCCTAATCTGTTTTCCTCTTTTACACTTTTCCAATTTATGGCTCTACTTCCAAAACCACTAATTTGAAATACTAGCATATCAAACACTAACATATGGTATACATCTTTCTACAATACAAAGCACATTGTACACTTTCCACCCAAACCACCTAAGGGTTTCAAGTTTCCAAAATCTTTAATTTAGTGTGCAAAACAGATATTCCAACTCTTTCCATATTCTTCTTTTCTTATTAGTGGGTTCCTCTATGGTTTTTGGTGTGTATAGATAATTTATTTTTATTTTTAAAAGTACAAATACGTTCACTCATTATATATATATATATATATATATATATTGGAATCCTAATAATAGGCTCTGATACCAGATGTAACAACCTGAATTCGGATAGACCGATTTTTTTTCAAAATTCCAATCTATCGGAACTCGAGTCGGCTTATCTGGTATTCTGCAGAAAGGATAGAGATAAATACTATATCAGAGCTCAGAAAACATCTCACAGTGGAATGGGTAAAATATAATATAATCAAATATGGTCTACTAAGGTAATAATACTATCTAACCAGTATCTAAGGCCATCATATCTCTGCCGCAAACCTAACCTGCGAGTATGTTATGAGGAGGGGGTCAGAACACAAGTTTTGGCGAATGGACTTAAATTACATATTCTGGATAACCCTACATATACCATTCAATTACATTTTCTTATTTATTAGGTTACTTGGGTTAATACCACTCATGGCTTACACACTCGTCATACCCTTCTACTTCCCAGTAAATTAACCTAATATAGTATATATGTTGCTACCCCCAATATATAGGTACCTCCTATGGTACCTCTCTCGACCGGCCTCCTCCGTCACGCCATAGAAACATACGCAATCACTCATCCAATGCCGGAGTGACGTATGGATCCTCATATAACTATGCCATGTTTCATATAAAATCGCTGTCGCCATACTATGTAAGCATACGGACTTCCATATTTGAATCATTCTATTGAGTCAGATTTCAACACGGATTAATGCCCTTGCATCTACGATACACCACTCGGAGCAATCTGCATGTACCTAGACCCTCGTGCGTATTGTCAACTGTACTTGATGCCTTAACCTCTATGATACACCACCCGGAGCGGCATGCATGTATGTCATACGTACTGTCTACTGTGCACCGAGTCCCGTAATAGGGTTGTACCTAATGTACGCATCTCGGTCGGGAGCCTTTCTTTATATCTTTATAGGTCAACTAAGCAGCCTAGAGTACATATACTATGGTCTGCATTTTTACGGTGGTTATGGTCCCACCTGACCCCTCCCTCAACTAGTGAAAGACTACAGATGAGAGCTAAGTGACCATCCTGACAACCAATCTAAACATACATGTGGTCTCTCTTCCAATGACCAAATAGTGAAGATCATTAGCTTCTTTGTTTTAGCTTTATTCTTTCTACATCATGCTAACTATCGGCGACATGTTCCCAATGATTACTATCCTTCAGTTGGTTATGATCCGGCCTATCCCTGGGCAAAATCGTCTAATCACCTAATGTCGTACCACCGCAGCCTTCTGACTGCCAACTATGTTGCAATCAAACGTCTATGAGTATAGCCTGAGCATGCACCGCAATAGAGGACCACCACAAAGTACCCTACCATGTCCCTTGGAAGCTGCATGATTCCTTCTAGTCCCTCAGAACCAGCAAGCAGGATATCCGCAGAATAATCGGCAGAATAATCAGATGGGTGTGTGCTCCTCTCATGTCTCAAGATACCACAATGATCTACCACGTTTGGTTCTTTACCTATTTACCTTCAGACGTGTGGACCAGTACAAGCGCATCATGTTAACATGTTATTAGACCCTATGTATAAACATTTAATTATGTGCTCGCCCTACCTCATAAGATTTCTCGCTAACTTGGTTATTTCATATTATATTGAATTCTTATTCAAGTTACCAAGTCCACTCCGAGCCCCTTATATCCCTAAGTAATGGACCCCTCTTGCTTATTACTTTTAGTTATATAACTTACCCAATTTAAGTTCATTAATAAGCCTTTAACATGTTATTTTTTATATTGTAATTCAAGATCTGAAATCTACAATCATCTTATACTATTATCCTATCATTCATTGTCTAACTTCAGGTTTATGGGTTCACAGGTTTTCAGGTTACAATAACATGTTCTTCTTATCACAATCAACAGGTTTCATGTTCTTTTTATCATAATCAGAAAGTTTCAGGTTATTTCAATCAGTCGGTTTCAGATTACTTAATTTATAATTAAGTACAACTTATTTCATTTCATAAATTTTCCCGATTTTCTACGCTTCCTACAACCTCTTGTTGTTAATTACTTATTTACTTAGTTCTCTTTAACTAAGGTTTATCAATAAGTTTTCTATCGTTTATTATAATTTACGTTAGTCCACTCATCCCTAGGACAAGCCTACATATTATCTTTCATTCTCATATTCAGGATTATTCATAATAGGTTATTATTGTTCCCCATTCTTTCAAATTCTTATACTGTTGTAAGAATCATTCATTTCCATTAATTACAGTTAAATCCATTTATGTTTTTCCTGTGATATACATATATTCATATATGTCAATGCACAAGACCCTCACATTAAGTTGACCACTTGTGGATGCTGGATTTCCTGGGCGGTTTCGGGCAGGCTTCTACCATAAGTTGAACTTAACCTTTTGTCTCGATGCACTTATTTTCAATTTCTTAATTATTGTAACTTTTTCATACAAATTAGGCATGTCTGTTCTTTCCCATTATTTCCATATTTTATTGTAGTTCTATTTACAACCTTTTTGGCATAATAATTCTATTAAGAAAATATCCATATTTTACTGTAGTTCTAGTTACAACCTTTTTGGCATAATAATTCTATTAAGAAAATATTTGTGTTCATTGTAAATTTCATAACTAGAGTGTTTATAGTAATTCCCAATTCAGACAGGCGATTTATAGATAGGGGTTTTATACAATAGAAGTCATGTCCGTTCTTTCTCATTATTTCCATATTTTACTGTAGTTCTATTTACAAACTTTTTGGCATAATAATTCTATTAAGAAAATATTTGTGTTCATTGTAAATTTCATAACTAGATTGTATACATTAATTCCCAATTCAGACAGGTGATTTATAGATATGGGTTTTATACAATAGAAGTGTTCCCAGTTCACATTTCAGGATTACAGTATTGTAGAAGTTTCATAATTTAGACGTAAATTCAGATTTAATACAACAGTAATGATTTGAACATATTTCAGTAGGTTATACATTTCAGAAGGTTTCACATTTCAGCAGGTTAAACAATTCAGCTGGTTAAACTTTTCAATAGGTTACACATTTCAGCAGGTTTATCATTTCAGCAGATTAAACATTTCAGTAGGTTAAACATTTCGGCAAGTTTACAGTCCATTGTCATAATTACCAATTGTTCAACGGGTTAGTTATACATATTAACGGGGAATGCAAATGATAGATATACCATTATCAAAAGGTATAACTCAAATCCACTCGCTTGACAGCTATCCAATCCTTGAATTTGATCCGGATTTGAAGTTCTGTGGTTTGAATCTAATATCAAAACAACCATTGATTCAGAAATCTGGTTTTAAAAGCAGAGGGAAAGAAAGGAAGAAACCTAAACAGAAAAGATTCGAGAACTCACCTTACATAACTTGGAATTCTAGATGCCTTTGTTGTAGATTTATATCTCTTATCTTCAAGCGTTGAATCAGAACCCCTAAGAACTAAAATTTTATTTTCTGAAAAGGTTTGGAGAAGGAAGAGAATGGCAAAGCCTAGGCAGCACCTCAGAAAATATGAGAATAAATCTAGGCCCTGCTAGTCTATATATAGGCGCACTAGAGGAATCTAAACCATCAGATTTAAGTTAAATAAAATCCGAACCGCACACATCAGCAAAAAACATCACATATGTGCGTTGAACCATGCTTGGGTCAACCCACCTACCACCTGGGTCGACTCAGGCATGTGGGGGTCGACCTATTCGGGTCCATCGAGCAGAAGTGTGGCGCTATGTTTAATGTTTGTAACGTTTTTAATTTAAAACGTTGATTACTTTCTTATTTTGCCTCCCTTGATTTATTTTGTGCGCGTTATACATCTTAATCAGGTTTGAATTGCATGATTATGCATGCATTATCTGGATTATTAATTTATTAATAATCTTCTGTTTTGCAAGCTACAACCAGTGTAATTAATGCACTATTTATTATTGCATTGTTTTATTCTTCTTAATGCATGCATATCTAATTTGAATGTTTAGTTGCTCATTTTATTGCATATTTATGCATGCGTTACCCTTGATTATTAATATATTAATAATCTTCCTCTATTTATTCTGCATGCACTGATATATTACTCTCTTTAACGCATTATGTTTAAATTATTGCATGTGTTAGCCCACTTTGTGAACTGGGCAACACAAAGTCGAGATGTGAAACATTGAAGAACTTGGAAAGCGTTATAGCAGATCGGATCGGAGAAGATATAGCGGGTCGGATCAGAGAGGTTTTGTTGTTCGGATCGGTGAGCTGTTATTGTTGGAATCAGAGAGGCACTGCTGTGCGGATCGGAGAGCAACCTACTGCCAGTTGGAGCGGAGGGCTACCTGCTACAGAGACAGATCGGAAAGGAGCAAAAGTGGATGAATACTTAGCCTTGGGACAATCCGGATCGGATCGGATACCCCGATCCGAACCCCTCTTGCACGCTCCTCCGATTCGAACCCATATTCCACATCACACTCCCCCACGGTCGCCTGAATATGCGGAGCGGGTATGACCAGTTCCTGCCCACAACGTCCACTGCTCTGATGCGTTGTCAACACTGAAATCCATCCGAACCTGAGACTGATGGGATGGAAGACACGTGGCTCCGATCCGGATCGGGTTCTGAGCAAATTTTCACCTATAAATACCCTGTTTGGAGACAATAAAGAGGATCTTCTTTTTGGCACTTTGAGAGTTCAACCACTTTCATAAACCGAATTCCAACACTCCCGGATAATCCAAATCTTTTTTCAACATTTGTTTTGAAACAATTGAGTGAATGTATGTGAGTTGTGAGTGAAATTGAGTGAATATCTCATTGTAATTGCAACTCTATCGTCAAGAATAGTGATTGACAAGTGGACGTAGGCTCTTTAACGCCGAACCACTATAAATTCTGTGTCTCCATTTTACTTTTGAAATTATTTCATTCTGCTTTCAGTCAGTTTGGGTGTTAAAACCACTTTTTGGTCTAACATTTTGGTGCTTTCACTGAGAACCATCTGAATTCTTTGTTTTTCGGGATTATCGTTCTACTTTTTGGGCCGTTGAGTTCAAAGAAGTTAATCCTCAAGTTTCGACGCTCTTGAATACTTGTTGAATTGATTGGAGAAGAACTATGGCCAAAGGAAAAGGTAAGGAAGTTCAAACTAGTCGAGGAAACGGAGTTGGTGAAGATCAGCAAAATGCAGTTGTGACAAGGTCTCGTGGGCAGAGCTCAGTAGCAGGACGGACAGATACAGGAAATCCGAACCGCACTCAGGGGGAGAGCTCCGATCCGATCCGGGTAGGAGAATCTGAAGCAGTGCATTCCCCCAACCTGAACCGACCCGAGCAGCTCGCCCTACACCGACCCGACCTGGCTTTCCAGCTCCGACCCGAACAGGCTTCCCAGCTCCGACCCGACCCGATTTCCCATCTCCGAACTGACCCTTCACTTGGTGATGTTGGAACCTCTACTCGAGCCCCTACAAATGCTCTGATTCCAGCCACCAGGGTCAATGATCAGGCCAATCCATCCGCACCTATTACTCAAGGAGATTTCTCGCGCCTACTTGACATGCTTGAGAGTACTAGGGAGGCTATGAAAATCCACGAGCGTACCAATCTCATGATGCAAGAAAACATGATAATCATGAGAAGGGAAATTAGCGAACTCCGTTGACAAAGAACCCCATCCCCGGTTCGCCACACACCAACGGATCATTCTTCTTCTTCCGAGGAAGAACGGCCCCGTGAAAGAAGGCCGCTCGAACGACCTCAGAATTTGGAGCAACTGATGTTCGGATCTTTGGGGTCCCGCGAGGATATTGCACGAGCACTAGGAACCAATGATCCAAGCTTGAGAGACCCTAACCACACTAATCCCACTCAGGGGAAAATGCTCTAGCCTCCTCCTCGCGAGATCGACCGGGAGCGTAGGGAACGAAGCAGAGCAGAAGCAGCTCAAAGAAGAAGGGCATCTCCTGAACAAGAGCCCAGAAGGAACCCGGATGCTAGGGCCAAGGAACCTGAACGGCCCCTGACTAATGCCGACGTACAGGCTATGGTACGCCAGATTATGTCCGAAAGCCGGAACTTTACCAATGAAGATTATGGCATTGAGCGAAGCCATACTCCTTTCACTGACGACATCCTCAATTTTTAGTTTCCCCAACGATTTAACCTGCCGCAGATGGACAAGTACAATGGAAGAACCGATCCGGGACAGCATTTGATGCGATACTCTTGGCTCATGAATGCTGCTGCTGCTCCTGACGCAGTGAAGTGTAAAGCATTCCTGATCTATTTAGAAGATGTGGCGCTGCTATGGTTTACCCGACTTCCCCCTCGTTCGATATGGAATTACAGGGAATTGAGCGAACATTTCATGAATCAGTTCCGACTCCATACCCGAAAGTCTAAAAGTGTTATTGAATTATCAAGAATTAAGCAGGCGCCAGGAGAGTCTTTGAGGTCATATCTCGACCGTTTCAACTTAGCAGTGACTGAAGTTAGTGACCCGCATGAGCCCACCATCTTGATGGCTTTGATGGAAGGAGTCGATCCTGACTCCGAGTTTGGAGATTACCTTTCTGGAAAGACACCCTCCACAAGAGAGTTATTTTATTAAAAGGCCGATATTCACTTAAAACGAGAGGAGGCCAGGGCAAACCGAAAGAGAAAGTCTGAAGCGGCTTCAAAAGAAAATGTTCAGAGTAACGTCGCCGTGAAGCAGTCTGGGGAAAGTTCCGGAAAAGTTGAAGTGAATGTGGGAAACAAGAGTGGAAACGACAATTCTGGAAACGGGGGCAACAACAATAACTGTAACGCGAATGGTAACAGAAGAAATAGAAATAGGGGAAGTGATCCTAACAAAAGACCCCGATTCTAGACTTATGAGTATTATACACCGTTGAACGACACTCTGGAGAACATTTACTTGGATACATACAATGTTTTGCAATATAAAAGACCGCCACCTCGCGACTCAACAGAGAAAGAAATGGCAACTGGGAAGTTTTGTTTGTTTCATGGAACTCATGGGCATTCAACCAATGAATGTCGACATTTGAGAGACGTGATTGAGAAGCTGCTGCGCGAAGGGAAACTGGATGAATATAAGGTTGCCCCGAGGGACAGGGGGCAAGGAGAGCAGGCTCCAAAACAGATACAATCTGCTCCCAAGCCTACGGCGCAGCAGAAAGGCAAGGGAATTGTTATCAACTCCATAGTGGGTGGATCCCACCCAGCAATCCGCAGTTTTAGAGCGATGGATCAATATGTAAATGCTGCCAAGCACGTAGAAGTGGATGAATGTGATGATTTGGGAGATATCGCTCCCATAAACCAACAGAAGACAATGTTTGACGACGTGGTATTCCGTAGCAGAGATAACACTGGGATCCAGTCACCTACCGATGATCCGTTGGTCATTACTACCACCATTGGGCCGGCCTTGGTTCATAAGGTGTTAGTAGACAACGGAAGCTCTGTTAATATTTTATTTAAAAAGTCATTCGATCAGATGAAGCTTGAATCTGAAGATTTGAAGCCATGCAAAGGTTGGATCCGAGGCTTCAACGGGGCGTCGACAGCCCCAATGGGGTACATAGAATTGCCCGTAACCTTGGGACAAGGAGAACGCCGAAGAGTACGGATGCTTCAGTTCGTAGTGTTGGACGTAGATTCGCCTTATAATGCATTTTTGGGAAGGCCTGCCCTTGCTAAGTTCAGGGCTTGCATCGCCCCTTGGTGTTTATTGCTTAAGTTCCCAACTGAAGCCGGAACTGGAGTAATGAGAGGGGATCAAGTCTCCGAACGGGCCTGCTATGTTGCCGAATTAAAGATGTTGATGAAAGGACTTAACATCGAGAGTAAAGATGCCTCGCCTCCTCCGAAGGAGGGCTCGACGTAGCAATTAGAGGGATCGGCCCCGAAGGAGTTGCCCAAAGGAACGCCTGAAGACCTGGATCCCAGAAAAGACGAGGAACCAGAGACTAGAAACGCAACTCCTAATGAAGCGACAGTGGACATTCCTATTGATGAAGCTGATCCAACAAGAGTTTTGAAGATTGGATCTCAGTTGGATCCACGTCGGGCCGAAGAACTAACGGACTTCTTGAAGGCAAACTTGGGCGTGTTTGCCTGGACCCACGCTGACATGTGTGGGATATCGCCATCCATCATAAGTCACTCACTAAATGTAAACCCGAAACACCCGCCTGTGAAGCAAAAGAGACGTATGCTGGGCCCAAAGAGGTCGGTTGCTCTCAAAGAAGAAGTGGAGAAGCTGAAACAGAACGGATTTATTCGAGATTCGACATATCCCGACTGGATATCGAATCCCGTCTTAGTAAAGAAGCCGAATGGAAAGTGGCGGACTTGCATTGATTTTTCAGATTTGAACAAAGCTTGCCCGAAAGATAATTTCCCACTTCCCAGGATTGACCAGCTTGTAGATTCGACAGCGGGACATGAACTTCTCTCTTTCATGGATGCATATTCCGGGTACAACCAAATTCCTATGCACGTGCCAGATCAAGAACATACGAGCTTCATTACAAATTTGGTGTTATATTGTTATGTTGTAATGCCATTCGGATTAAAAAACGCCGGAGCCACTTATCAGCGCTAAGTGAACAGAATGTTTTATAATCAAATAGGGAAGACTATGGAAGTTTATGTAGATGATATGCTTGTCAAATCGAAACGGTCCTCCCGCCATACGCAAGACCTGGCAGAAATGTTCGGTATCCTGCGAATGTATCGGATGAAGTTGAATCCTTTGAAGTGTTCATTTGGAGTGGCATCGGGAAAGTTTCTAGGCTTCATTGTGAGCTCCCGAGGAATTGAAATCAATCCCAGCCAAATAGCAGCGATTAGAAACATTGAAGAGCCGAGAAGAATTAAAGATGTCCAAAGTCTTGCAGGGAAAGTAGTCGCGTTGAGTAGATTTATCTCCAAAGCCACAGACAAATGCGTCCCCTTTTTTGATTTGATTAAAAGGGGAAAGAAGAACTTCAAGTGGACTCCGGACTGTGTCGAGGCCTTTCGAAATTTATTAGTACTACTAGAAAAACCGCCGATTCTGTCAAAGCTAGTGGATCACGAAGAATTGTTTGTTTACTTGGCAGTCTCGGCTCACGCTGTTAGTACAGCCTTGGTTCGAGAAGAAGACAAAGTGCAAAGGCCAGTATATTATGTAAGCAAAAAATTGGCAGCAGCAGAACGCAACTACCCAAGGATTGAGAAGCTCGCTTACAGCCTCCTAATCGCATCTCGAAAACTTCGTCACTATTTCCAAGCTCATCCAATAACCATATACACTGACCAGCCTCTAAGGCAGGTGTTGCAGAGACCCGAAGCATCGGGAAGGTTGATCAAATGGAATATAGAATTAAGTTAGTTTGATTTCAGCCACGAAGGTCGATCAGGGGGCAAGCTCTGGCATACTTTATTGCAGAGTTCACTATCCCAGAGGAGGAAGTGATCGATGAGAGGGTGGTCAAGTCCGAAGATGAGTTAAAGATAGATTCATGGAAGCTATACACAGATGGAGCCAAAAATGACCGAAGGTCTGGAGCTGGAATCGTCTTAGTTACTCCTGAAGGGCGGTCGTTATATTACGCTCTACGATTAGAATTTTCGGCGACTAACAATGACTCTGAATACGAAGCCCTGATTGTCGGGCTGAAGCTTGCTAAAGACCTCGGAATAAAAATGTTGGACATATTCTGCGACTCCAAAATCGTTGTTTGCCACGTGCGAAAGGAATTTGTGGCTCGGGGACCTCGACTCATCGCCTACCTCGAGAAAGTGGAAAAGCTGTTGAGCAACCTGGAGCGGTACAGTATAACGCATATCCCAAGAACCGAAAACCAGAAGGCAGACAGGTTGGCAAAGCTAGCTAGTTCCGACAACCCAGAGGAAACTGAAATAATTCCAATTGAAACGTTGGAATCACCAAGCTTTGAATCGATGGAAATTGAGTTCGCTTTCGAAGCGGAACAGGAGAAGGAGTCGTGGATGACCCCAATTAAGAACTTCCTTAAGAATGAGATACTCCCATCAAAGAAGAGTGAGAGAAGGGCTATAGTTCGCTAGGCTACCAGATATGTCCTACAAGATGATACTCTTTATAGGCAAAGATTTTCTATGCCCCTGTTACGATGTATAGCACACGACGACATCAGACGTGTACTAAGAGAAGTACACGAAGGTGAGTGTGGAGATCATACAAGAGGTCAGACTTTAGCGAAAAAGATATTGCGGTATGGATACTTCTGGCCCACAATTAATAAAGATGCAGCTGATTATTCACGACGCTGCGATAAGTGCCAGAGATTCGCCAAAATCCCCAAAGCACTGTCGACCCAACTCAAATCGATGGTGAGTCCTTGGCCTTTTGCCACGTGGGGAATTAATATCATCGGAGTTCTACCGATTGCTAAAGGAGGAGCGAAATATGCAATAGTCGCTGTGGACTATTTTACGAAGTGGGTGGAAGCTGAGCCGTTAACCAAGATCACGGCGAGAAAGGTGATAAGTTTCGTGGTTAGAAATATTATATGCCGATTCGGGATCCCAAGGACCATTTTAACTGACAACGGAACCCAGTTCGATGGTACTGAATCAGAAATTTCTGCCAGAAATATAAGATCGACAAACGGTATACTGCGGTTGCTTATCCGCAGTCGAACGGGCAAGTTGAAGCAATAAACAAAGTTATAAAATCCATCCTCAAGAAACGGTTAGAGCGCGCAAAGGCAAAATGGGTTGACGAATTGCCCTTAGCTTTATGGGCATATCGAACAACATTTAAGACCGCTACTGGTCATACCCCTTTCTCTCTCTCTTTCGGTTCAGAAGCAGTAATTCCAGTAGAGCTTGAAGTTCTTCCCACCGGGTGACGTATTATGACCCGATGACGAATCGGGCACTCTTACTCGAGTCTCTTGATGAAATCGAAGAAAAAAGGGATGAAGCGGATTTGCGTGCAGCAAGACATCGACGTCAGATGGCACGCTATTACAACAAAAAAGTTCGCCTTAGAACTTTTTAACCAGGAGATTTGGTGCTAAAGAGAGTCTTTCCATCCCTTCCTCACCTCGGTCCAAAGTGGGAAGGACCCTTTGTCATCCAACGGAAACTTGAAAAAGGAACCTTCAAGTTAACGACCGTAGATGGCGAAGAAGTACCTAGGGCATGGAGTGCCCAACACTTGATGCGATATTTGGATTCGAAATGTTGTACTCTTTGTTATTTTTCTTATGAACTCTGTAAAAAGGCACGACTTGCCTTAGGAAAATCTGATGATTTGAATAAAGGACTATAAAGTGGATGTAGGCTACGACTTAGCCGAACCACTATAAAAATATCGTGTGTCATTTACTTTCATGCATTATATATATATATACCTTCATCTACTATTCTGTTGCGATTATGGAATATAAGATGATTTAAAACCTGAAAGGTTGAAAACAGTTTATACGCAAGAAAAAGCACAACAACTATTTGTGCGACAAGACATAAAAGAATGAGAAAACGACATTCTTAACTCTAACTCTTGAGAATTGAGAGAGAGTATAAAAGGACGGGAAGACGACGTCCTCTGAGGCGTGAAGGTGCACCCAGACAAGAGACCGCCTCAGTAAGAACTCTAACCTGAGTATAAGACAGGAGAGTATAAAAAAAAGCCAGAAAAAACGACAGGCATTGACGAAACATAAAATGCAATCCCATCAGAAAATCGGGGACATTCAGACTACTTGATTAAGTCTTGAATAGTTTTTTGAGATCGACTGGGACCATATATGTATACACATATTTCCCCCTACCATAACTTCATTACACAACTATAGTAAAACATGCATTCTTACATAAGTGCAGAACTAATGGCTAACAGACATTGCAGAAAATGAATTATTTTTTATTTACGAACGAATGAATTTGTACAGGAAAATAGCCAAAAAGAAGGTGCAAGAGCCACCCTTATAGCAGCAATTGTTGGTCTACCAAATGCTAAAACAACGCAAGACAACCCACTATTTAGATTTCGAGTGAGGCTTGGACTTCTTGGCGGCTTTCTCTGCATCCTTTGCCTCTTTCTCGGCCTCCGTCAAGATGCGCTTTGACTTTTTCTTTCCTGAAGATGCGGCGCTGGAATCGGTTGACTTCTTCCCAGAGGGCGGAGCGCTGGAATCAAGAGAAGATTTTTTAGCGAGTTCCTCTGTAATAGATCTAGTTAAAAGCTTAACAACTAACCTTGATCCCGCATCCATAACTGCGAGAGGCTTGAGGATTTCAGGGTCTAAGTCTTCAGCTTTTAACTGCAAGCGTTTATCTTGGTCAGCTTTCATTGCAGCCAAAGTAACATCATCTGCACTTTTCGACTCCCCGACTATTGCCACCTCTGGATCTTCCTCATGTCCTCCGTCGCCGCTATCATCCTTTAAGGCTGCTATCATTTCTTCATCACGGGGAATGTCAGCCTTAGACGGTTCGCTTCCTTCTCCCAAATCTATAGGAGCAGCCTTGTCCTTCCCTCCTTTTGCCTTTTCCATAGGCTCTGCCCCAGAGACGGCTCCCTGAGTCACATCTGTCTTTCCGGATGGCTCAATACCTACAGAGTGAGAAGCAACAGTTATCAACTCAGGAGAAAATAATGGGTTTTTCATCGATTGCTCAATCATGTGGCGAAAGGTAGAAATAGCCTTGACGAATTGAGGAGAAAATGTAGGGATACCTTCCAAAGACTTCTCGGCAGGGGTAAATGCTGTCTCTGATGCCATTTCGGGGATAGGGGATAGCAGAGTTGTTCGAGGGATTCCCGGGTTTTCAGGATCATACCCCTCTACTTCAGAAGTTGCGGGGGCAGTAGAAGAGGAACCGGCCTCGGGAACATTCTTCTGTTTAGTCCTCCGCCTCTCTTCTTCCATAGCATCAGCAATGAGGTGGCGCCCTTCAGCTAGGCGTTCTGGCTCATCATCTCTTAAGTATTTCTCCATCAGCTTGTCTTCATCGATCGAATCAACCTTGAGGTCCTCTTTTTCCCACTCAACGATCTGACTCCATACTTGGACTAGAGTAGATGGATAATCCTCTATCCAAGAAATGTTCCAGCGACGGATGATATGTGCAAAGAATTCAATCATTAATTCGCCGAAACCCTGAATCTCTGCCTCCGCCTCTGACAATTATTTGCGGGCCTCCTCAGCGGATTCGATAGCACATTCGACGTCACCCTCCGCCAGGGCAGCTCTGTTCTCTGCCTCCATTAGCTTAGAAGCCAAGTCAGCATTTTTCTTTTCTAGCTCAGCATTCCCCCTTGCTAACTCGGCATTTTTCTGTTCAAGGTCAGCGTAAGCAAGGCGCATTTTAGCAGCAACTGACTTAGCATCTTCAGCTTGCTTTTTTAACTCAGAACGCTCTTGAGTGTGAGATTCAAGTAAATCATGATAACGTTTTTGCATATCTTCAAATTGTTGTTTGAAGCTGGTAGCGTCCCTTTGAGCAACAGCAAGCTGGGCCTGTGTGTCCTCCAAATCTTTTCCTAGATTCTTTAAGGCCTTTGCATCTTCTTCCGCGGTTTTTTGCATCGAATCAGCATTCGTGATTAGAGTTCGAATGATTCTGGAAAGGTTGCGTGAATATTTGAACATTTCAGAATACTGTTTTCGACCGCATCTATCTTTGCTTTGGCCTCATCTTCCCACCTGGAAGAAATAGGCTCGAGGGCAGGTAAAAAAGTCAAATTCTCGAAGTAATGTTCGGGAAATTGCTCCTCTAAATACGCCCGCTTGATTGCGGTTTCAGCATCTAGTGGTGGAGGGTTGGGGATCGTCAACTCAGTATCGCTGTGCGTGGAGGATTCAATAGTCTCTTTATCTGTTCTAGGCCGTTTAGCAGGGACCTTGCGTTTACTTCGCAACTTAGTATCTTTTGGCGGGCTTCTCTCCATGCTGCGCTTTTCTTGAGAAGAGGTGGAGTCTTTTGGTTGCGGCCTGTCCTCTTCCCTACGACCTTGATAACCTTTATATCTCTCTGGGTCCGACCAAATGGGAGAGCGAGAACGTGAGGTTCGAGAGCGATAGGGTTCATAAGGCCTTCTCTCCTCCCTACTGCGATCGTCGCGGCGATCATACTCAGTGTCATAAGGCGGATTGGACATGCTGCGGCGGAGCTTCCTGATATCATAGTAAGATCGGGACATCGTGCCTGCACAATAAGACAAATGAAATTCAGAATCAATAGTTTCACAGAGAGAGAGGTGCAATGAGTGGTAATGTTATTGTGTAAAGTGTGTCCTAAGTGGTGTGTTTCCCCCCAACCAACCCGAGTCCGAAGCTAGACTAGTACGGGCAGGCTCTTTGGCCTTAGCAGGAGTGGTCTCTTCAGAAGAGGTGAAAACTAAAGGATCCTTCCTAAAATCCTCTGAAGTGTATATAGTTTCAGGTAAGGGGAGATCCCCCAAACCCTGAAATAATGGGTCATCAGTACTAGGGACATCTCCCTCGGAAGCATCAATTGGCGACTCTTTGGAAGACGTTGACTTTTCTAGAGAAATGGCATCCTCAGGAGCAGTATACCCTTCACGATGCTTTTCGGCCAAGTTAGCCAATTCATCATCTTGAGTAGAAGATGGAGAAGGTGAAGTTTGAAGAGGCACTGTAGGAGCTCCCGAACCTTTTCCTGTCTCTCGGACTACATCCACTGGAGGAATATATACGTATGGAGCCGTCCCATGACCGATACTACGAGTAACAGATAGCAGCCCATGAAAATGAAGATATTCGTCCTTAAGGACTTCATCAATAGTCAGGAATTTATGATCGCCATTAAGGAGCTGGTGCATTCGGTCAAAGAACACCTGGTCTGATATTTGTTTTGGATTGTCAACTGCAAACAAAAAAGAAAAACGAGTTAAGGCGATGACTTGAGTATATAGAGCCCAGATTTAGAAAATCAGTGCTTTACTTGATTTCTTCCACCTCCTGGCACACCCAGGCTATCGCTTCACATAAAACCATTCCAGTCTGGAATCTCCAGCTTTACTACTGAATGGCACTGAAATTATCTTCCTCTTAGGGACAGACTCAAAACAGCAGAAAGAAGGAGTTTCTCGAGTCCGATGCTTGATGTTGTAGAAGAAATGAACATCATCGAAAGTGAGCTCTATGCCTAAGATCTCACGGTATGCTATATATAAGGTGTGTAAGTAAGCATAAGAATTGGGATGCAGCTGCATGGGAGCAATCCGCATTTGTCTTAGAAAATCAACGATGAAGGGAGAAAATGGAGGGATAGCACCGACCATGCACATCAACCGAGTGATTGCCATATATCCTTCTGGAGGGTTGTGGGGACGGTCAGATCTCGAAGGCACTAGAGTGTCCCTTTTTAGTATCCCGTATTTTAAACAAATTCGGATAAGTCTGTCGTTGTCGATTGTTGATTCAATAGAATCTTGGGGTGATTCCAATAAGACAGCCGATTCAAACTCATCAGGAGCCCGGTTATCACCAATCCCTCCTTCCTCTTCAAAACCTAGAGAAACTTCATCCTCCAAAGACACATGGTCACTTTCGCGATTTCCAACCTCGTAATCTGAACCCTCATCATTCCATTCCGGATCCGAAGGGGGAAGATATGTCCTCGAGAGTAACTTTGTTGGATGTCTCTGGGGCCTCTATCTTCGCAGCTAGTCTAGAAGAGCGTCTGGGTCTCATGGTCGTAAAACTATTGAAGAAGCAATAGCACAAATTAGAGTAAATTAGCCCGTATCCCCCCGTGCATGTGTGCAAACTAAAGTGTAAACAGTGTATGCGGAGAGTGTAAAGTAAATGTTTAAAAGTGCGACGCAAAAGTTTGGTAAAGTATAAAGAATTGAAGTAGTTCTTGATGTCCAGTTACGTTCGTAAGGCACTATCCTAACTGTCCATTAAGTTGAAGACTATGCCAAAAGTCGATTGGGCCAGTTAAACAACTTTTTATGCATTAAGATGGACTGCCATTCGGCTCGGTTCGGGCGCATTCATTGGGATCGGATCGGGGGCGTGGCCTTGTCTTGGGTTCGGATAAACTTTGAAACTCAGAAATCAAAGTCGGATCGGCTCGGAGGTAGATTCCACTAACGGTTCGGATCGGACCACGTAGTCATGCTTCTCCTCCTTTATTTCACAGTTCGACCCGATCCGGTTAGGTGAACACCCTTCTCCTCCTTTTCACTCTCTGGCCCGATCCGATTTTGAGAATCCTCTCCGACCTGATCCGGTCAAATGAGCTTTGTTTCCATCTTTGACCTTTGTCCCGACCCGATCCGGACTTGTGAACCTCTCTTCTTTTCCTTCTTATCCATCTTCTATACTCCAACCCGAACCGATCCCCTCAATCCTCTTCTTCTTCTTCCCCTTCCTCAACCACAGTCAAATCCACATCCATCTCCAAAGCTCTAGTTAAAGACGAGCGCATGCCTCATTTAACCTCTCAGCGCCTCGAGATGGTGGTAGAACCACCCACGACGACGGCAGGGGAGGAGGGAGACACGACATCGGAGCAGGAGAGGATCAGTGCTCAAATCATTCGAAATCAACCGCAAATCTTAATTGAAACCCGTTGTTACAAAATTAATTGAAGTTTTAAAACCTATCGAGGTGTTTAAATCGAAGATTGGCTAGATAATTTCAGATTTTTTAAAATCCTGAAAGTTAGAGTTTCAGAGTGGAATCAGTCGGGCGAAGAGCAATAAAGAAAGAAAGGAAAGAGGAGGCAGACGATGAATTTATATACAGTCGAGGTGACTATTTGTATTCCCATCCTGTTTTTCCGTTCGGACCGGTTCGAAGGCCCAGTGGTGTAGCCTGGCCCGCTAGTCCAAAGTGCAATAGAATTGGAAGGGGATCCGTTCGGGTCGGAATCCGAACCGAACAGGATGTCATATCTTAGCTTAGCCCGCTAGTCTAATGAGAAATAGAAGGAAGAGGGGGACCTGTTCGGATCGGGATCCGAACCGGACGGAAGGTTGTAACCCAGCCTGGCATATGAATCAAATTAAAATTTAAAGAAGAGGATGAAAGCATGAGGAAAGTCGAAGGAAAGATTACCTAGCAGGCGATATGCAATGATAATCAAAGCATGCTCCGTCTCCAACAGAAGCATCCTCTGAGGGGGCAAAATGTTAGCCCACTTTGTGAACTGGGCAACACAAAGTCGAGATGTGAAACATTGAAGAACTTGGAAAGCGTTATAGCGGATCGGATCGGAGAAGATATAGCGGGTCGGATCGGAGAGGTTTTGCTGTTCGGATCGGTGAGCTATTATTGTTGGAATCAGAGAGGCACTGCTGTGCGGATCGGAGAGCAACCTACTGCCAGTTGGAGCGGAGGGCTACCTGCTACAGAGACAGATCGGAACGGAGCAAAAGTGAATGAAGACTTAGCCTTAGGACAATCCGGATCGGATCGGATACCCCGATCCGAACCCCTCTTGCACGCTCCTCCGATCCGAACCCATATTCCACATCACACTCCCCTACGATCGCCTGAATATGCGGAGCGGGTATGACCAGTTCCTGCCCACAACGTCCACTGCTCTGATGCGTTGTCAACACTGAAATCCATCCGAACCCGAGACTGATGGGATGGAAGACACGTGGCTCCGATCCGGATCGGGTTCTGAGCAAATTTTCACCTATAAATACCCTGTTTGGAGAAAATAAAGAGGATCTTCTTTTTGGCACTTTGAGAGTTCAACCACTTTCATAAACCGAATTCCAGCACTCCCGGATAATCCAAATATTTTTTCAACATTTGTTTTGAAACAATTGAGTGAATGTATGTGAGTTGTGAGTGAAATTGAGTGAATATCTCATTGTAATTGCAACTCTATCGTCAAGAATAGTGATTGACAAGTGGACGTAGGCTCTTTAACGCCGAACCACTATAAATTCTGTATCTCCATTTTACTTTTGATCTTATTACATTCTTCTTTCAGTCAGTTTGGGTGTTAGAACCATTTTTTGGACTAACAGCATGCAACCTAATTACTTTGCATGAAATCAATTTCTTTCTTCTTTTTAACGCATGCATTGCATTATTTGTTTGTATGCATTCATACATTATTTTAACTTTATTGCATCAATTTCTTTCTTTAATTTGCTTATTTTTTTTATTAATGTTCATGCATATATATATATATACATACATGCATCATTTCTTATTTAAAATTTATAAAAATGCGGGTGGTTACACGTGGCATGTAGACATCTCACATTAGTTGGGCACAATTGTGGTTGCTCGATTTGTCGGTTGGTTCCGGGCAGAGTTATACCACAAATGGAAACTAACCTCGTGTCCGTGTGTAATTATTAATATATGTAAAGTTGTTCCATACACACACAAGCAATCAATATATATATATATATTTATATATATATATATATGGGGACATTACAATTTAGAATTCTAAACTAGTTGCATTTATTACGTTAATTTTACGTTACTTACGTTGATTACGGTATATTAATAGAATAATTATAACACACAATTACCATTAATATTCGTATGAACGGAGAATGATCCAACGAAATAGCAATTGTCAATTTATCCTAAATTAAGGTATACAAATTAATTTTCCATATTTTTGACCACTACAACTCAGGCATGATGGCATAAGAGCATAATAACATATAGCGGTGAATGAAAAAAATACAACATACATGTAAACTTGAACCTGCATTCTAGGCTTAATGGGATGATTTCGATAAGGGATCGAAAATAGGGTATAATATACACATATAATATATGCATGTATGTTTATAAGTTCCACTTTATCCAATTCACCCCTTTTTGGTGGTTTGCACATAAAAACGTTTATATTTAATATATTTCAAGTATGAATATGTTTCGATTCAAAATAGAATGCAAACCTAATCAAAACATGGAACGACCAAATTTAAACCCTTCTAGGTTACAGTCAAATGTTTACATAAAGGTGGATTACACAAAGTAGAAACAATAACACCCCTTCATTCTAAATCCAATATTAAAATCCAAATCCATAAACCGAAATAATAATAAATTGACAATTCATACATAAACATAAGATAGAGGATTTGGGGATTTTTTTTGTTGATGTTATCAATTTTCAAATCCTCTTAGGCATAGCTATCAACATGTTAATCTATTAAAAAAATAGAATATGCCTAAGAACGCTATATTCAACTCACGGATCTAAGGAAAAACAAAGAGGATTCTTATTGTAGATTCAGATCTGTGCCTAATATTCATGACATACGTGCTCCAATTCTCCTAATATATATGTAAGATAATCTTTTAGAATCTTATATATATATATATATTCTAAATTCCAGAATTCATACTAAAACCTATATGAATTTAGATTAGAGAGAAGATAAAAATAAAGGTTAGAGGAATAGAAGAAATTCTTAACCTTTTTCTGGAATTGAGCAATGGCAGAAGGACAAGATGGAGGTAGATAGAATAGAGCGACTAAGGTTTTGTTGTGTGATATGAGGGACTATATATTGTTACTCGTGCAAGCGTAGGCCATTATATTATTCAGATCTAATCTTAGCCATTTTTATATATATACATGCATATATATACATATATATACATACATACATATATATACACACACATATCCCTTTAGAGAACCCTAACCAAACATATATTTATTAGGCTTCTCAACCGCCAGGTGGTCGACCGGTGGTCTACACCCCTCCTAGGGGGCGGTCAGCCTCCTAGCCGCTGAAACTCCCAATGAATTTACATGGTGTTGACGTGTCTAATTAATTAATACATTCTTTATTTTCTTTATCTCTTTCCTTACTTATAATACGCTCTGTCCCCATAATCTTATCCATTGTTTAAATATCAAAGTCTCCCTCTTTTATTTAAATATATTTCGAACATACATATATATATATATATAACTTATTTAATTTAATATATATATGTATATTTCTATGTTTTACTGTACAAATTTATTTTCTTATAACTTCTTCATACATTGACCATTTTCAGCATATTATGCATGAAAACGATTCAGAATTTCGCCATGAATCCAAACAAAAGATTTTCGTAGCCAAAATTTTAGATCTGCAAAATCTCAATTTCCAGCCATATTATTAAATTGTTTTATTACTATTTATTATTATTAATACTTATGAAACACCCCACCTCCGTTAGGGTCACTCTCAAAGGGAATTCCCTAATTTTGGTGGAGGTTTATAAGTATAAGTCACAGATATACAAGACAGATATAAGAACACATATTTTTGAACAGCGGAAAAACAACAACTTTTATTTCATGAAAAATACGTGTTACAACAACCATACCATAATTGTCTTACAATACTTCCAAAAACATAACATCTTCATAACTGTCTTGATTACATTATTTAAAGAAGCATAAAGAAAACATAAATAAACTGCAAAAGTCCCATAGTTGCTGTCCAAAGCCATAGTCCAAAACGAAAAGATCCAAGCAATACATTCTTTCTCTTCAAGCTGGATAAGAAGGCTGGTCAAGCTGCGGTATTCCCTCCCTGTGGACCTGGGGGGGGGGAACGGAAGAAAAGAAGACGAAAGAAAAGTAGAGTCAGACATAAAGCCTGAGTAAGTCTAGGACTATTCAGTCTATGAATAAAGAACTAGGTATGATAAGTATAAACTAGAAATGGGAAAGCACCACATACTTAGTTAAGTTGTCTAGGGTCGAATATACTATCGTACCCCATGTTAATCTTTGTACCCATATAAACTAGTTCCCAACAGGCACCCCATAATCAGGGTGAAGTGATCCATTTTATGATGATCGGCTCCTACTCGCATAGTTACATGTGTCTTACGGCCCCCGATGTTGTAGTTACCTATGATGGTCCCACCATGGGGTGTATCAGGTCCCATGGTGGCGGCCCGACACAATCCTAGAATGCACAGGTATACTACTGGTGCCCAGTGCCTTATTTTTCTGCGCCGGAGTGCTTGCACGCCCGCACCCCGTTAGAACCTACACTGCTGCACCACCGCCGTCGATTTGACCTCTTACAATCAGCCCAGTAATCGTGCCCCACCCTGCCTAGTTTCAGGGTATCATGATACCTTGTAGGGTTACTGCGAAAAGGGTCCTCCGCTACTAGGTTTTCTATCTCTAGCCAACATGCTAAGTTGGTTAAGTGTTTTTATAAACCTAACCCCCCAATCAGTCTGTTTAGCATGTTTCATTTTGATTAAGTATTAATATAATTTACTTAATCCTATCAATCCTGACTCAGCCTTAATTGTCTTAATTAAAGCCTTGACCTCTCACATTAGACAGGTATTGTTGTGGCTGCCTGTTGCCGGTTGGGTCCGGGCAGTCTTACGCCACAACTCAGTCTAACCTCGGGTCCTTATTGGGCTCCATGTTTAACCACCCACATTGGATAGGTATTGTTGTAACTACTGGACAGCCGGGCGGTTCCGGGCAGGTTTACATCACAACTCAATCCAACCTCGGGTTAAACACATCGTATTTTCTACATTTACATATTTTGTCTTTCTTCTTTTTATATGTAAATATTTGCGGCCCATTATTAAAAACCAGTTTAAGCTAATGGTGTAAAGGTTTACACCAATCATGGGCCCAACCCATACTTGAATTTGGGCCCCTTTGCTTTATGTTTTTCATTCATTAATTACTTTGGCCCAACGCTATTTTCCCCCGTTTAATACGCTCGTTTATTATATATATATATATATATGTTGGGCTTAGCCTTTTTAAGCCCAACTTAGCCACGTGAAAAAGGGGAGGCTTAAAGCGTGATTACATACACAAAAAGGGGAATGTGAACGCATGAACTTGCAACATAACGTTGGAACTACAAAATAGAAACTGGTGTACTTGCATAGTAGCAACGTATACTTTGGTCATAAAGCATAAGTGACATGAATCAAAGCATGTAAACTTGTAGTTAAGTTAGAATCTAAATTGGATATCATTATTGACACATAGTCTTAACTACAACATAAACCTATATTTTTCTTTAGGCATAATGTCAAACATAAGCAAATCATGTTCATAAGGTTACTACATGTTTACAAGGGTGCTTACTTTTGTTACTAATACAAAAGTATAGTTCAACTAGAATTATTCCAACTTAATCATGATTTTAAATTTATTCACATAACCATGGCACACATATACTTATGGCATAAATATTTCTAAACATGAAATCATGATTTTTACTTTAGTCATGCAAACTTGCAAATGGGATTTTAAATCCAACCTAGCTATGTACCACATGTGTCATCATATAATTCTTGTTAACAATATAGACCTAACATGTTTTTCAATTATGCAAAATATCAATCATAGCCTAGTCATATTCATAAGTTCGCAAAGAGGTTTTCTAGTACAAAAGTATGGCTTAATATATATATCATGATGCCAAATTTTCAACATAATTTCATATGAATTATAATAACCCAAATTTGTTCCAATTACACACAAAATGATTTTTGTACAGAAATACACATTATGATGGCATAGTAGCAAAACCACAAACTTGCATGAATTTCAATTAAAGAACTACATACATGTAGCTTCAACATGAATTACAAACTTTGCGAATATCCAAACGTATATTTGCATAAAACTACCGCAAACATGTAGTTTTTATAATGAATAACATACTTTGCGAATATCCAAACGTATACTTGCATAAAACTACCGAAAACATGTAGTTTTTATAATGAATAACATACTTTGCGAATATCCAATCGTTATACAATATTCCAAATCGATAAGAATCATAGTAACGCACAAATATGAATTACTTATCACCACAAATCAAGTGTACAAACCAACACAGTTATTTATTCATACCAAAATAATACTCTACTTACAATCGTGTGTCGAATTCTTCAATTCAGGAGATGCTATTCCTTTTGATGTAGGCGTTGCTTTGATTTGATTTGCTCTAAGCTTTGAATTATCTCTTAGTTGCTTCTCAATTTCTGACGGCTATGCTTAGTCTCTCCTCAGCAACATGACGGTCTCATCTCCATTTTAGTTTATGTGAATTATGGTTAGTCTTAGGTCCTTTTTATAGAGTTTGTGAGTTGATTTAGACCGTCGATGAAGCTTGGTTTAATCGTAGCCATTCACTTGAAAGAGAGACCAACCAGGAGCTGACACCTAGCCCTAATGACAAGGCAAGGCTCAGAAAATCGACCAAACACAGACCTGGCCAGCCAGGACTTGACCAGACCTGACCAGCAGGTCATTTTTGACCTGGGCGCACTTGGCAGGTGCGCCAGGTCAAAAATGTACTGGCGCACTTCCCAAGTGCGCAAGTGCATTTTTGTTCTGGCGCACTTCCCAAGTGCGCCAGTGCATTCTGACCCGCTTTTCGGTTTTTCGCCCAACTTCGTTCGTCCATATCTTCTTCATACGATATCCGTTTTACGCAAACTCGGACTCTATCTCAAGCAGAATTCCGAGACGAACGCAATGGCGTATCCCGTTTCCCTTAATTCTTTGATTTGAAATTAATTATACTTTAATTTGTGAATCTCACTGTTATAGAATACACGGGGTGTTACAACTTATGTATTTAACGGGGTGTTACATAACCTATAACTACCAATTAGAGATAATTTGGTAAAGATTTGAGTATAGTATTTTGAATTTTATAATGGATTAGAGTAGGTTTAGGTTCGTACCTAATAGAAGAATGAAAGGGAAACTTGAGATGACTCCACTCAGCTCTTATTTATAGCTGAAGGTAATTAGACTAATCGGCTAGTTAATTTTAGTCCACTAGCACCACTATAATTCTAACTAGCAGCTTTTAAACTGACATTTCTCTAAAATACTTATCATATTTCTTCATATAACCACCAAAATGGGAAACTGCATTCCCGAAGAAATGAGACAAGTTAGAGTGTCTAATTCATCTACTATTAAAAGTTATGGCCAAAAAAGACTTTCCAAGGGCAAAATGATCACAAAAGATTTAGTAAAAATCATGGATGTGTAAAACATCCCAAAGGACCATATTCCAAAATATTTGATGATATTGCCATATTAATTAAATAAGATTAATTTGAAAAAATACAGATTGTTGCATTCTTGCTCCATTTAATTATTTTTTTCCCTTGAAATCCTTAAGTAAAAATAAGCAATCATAGTATCTTGCATGCCTACCATTCATGAGCAACCACTCTAACGTCCAATATAGCATCCAAATGTGTAATAGCAAGACAAATTCTTAATGTTGCATGCATAATTATAATAGTATAAGACATAATGGTGCAAGTAGATATGATGAATATGCTTACCATTGAAGAGTTCTAGAATGTCATTGTCATACTCTCCTTGGTCTCCCATATACAGTCACCTTTGTCCTTGCTCCATGTACCTTAGAAAAATTTATTATCTTCTTCCTAAGTTGTTACCTATCATTCTCAATGATTCATTGATTTGGGTGGTGCTAATCCATAGGCTATGGATTGGAATTGACCCAAAATCAGACTTTTGGGTGTCTCCATCTTTAGTGTTGAACTTCTTATCTCCTTACAATGCTACTTGTGAAGTTCCATATCTTTTGGATTTCATTTGTTAGTAGTTCGTACTTTTATTAATTCAAAATGTATTCTAGATCAGATGAGTCATCTAAGACTTGAGCCAGACACATCAGATTGCTACCAAAATTGGGTTATAAGCGACTAAGACTACATGGAGCATGATATAAGTACCATGATGGTTTACACATTGCTGATTCGATTCGGTGCTAAACCACAGAACATGGATCGGTGCTAACATGATGTTTAGTGTATTCTTAGTGTAATTTTCTTATGATCCATTCATACCCTCCTTTAAGTCTGATGACCAAGTTTCGAGTTATTCTGACTTATTCTGGATATTTTACCTCTTTTGGACTTCTGTTTAATTAAAATCAGGTTACGACAATGAGGGATTGATAAATTTAGTAGTATGCACTAGAGAAAATTTTGTAATTAATTGGAAATTAATTAATTCTCTAGTCAATTACCACTCATAATAAAATATATTTTATTAATTTGGTTATGACATGTTTTAAATAAAAATAAAAAATTAAGTAAAATATATTTAATGGAAAAATCTATAAGTGATGTGCTAGTGATAACAATTACAAATATTTGTAATTAAGAGTACTGCATCACAATATTACATAACACGTCATTTTATATGTTCCTACTCAAGAAGCATTCAGAATGTATATCAATGTCTCCCTTCAAATAAGTGTATGTAAGTCTCCCTAAATGTTAAGCAGTTTAACATCCATGACTGTTAGGACACTAATAAGTTATGCATTGATAATTATTAAATAAATCTTTAAAGTCTTACTTCATTTTTTGTTACCTAACGTAACTAAGGTCAAATAAAAATATTCATGTGACTAATTACATTGTTCTCTTGACATGATACTATTGTCATTCCTCGAAATTAATGTCTGCTTTAATTACTATCAAATCAAGGCACGACATCTATCAAGTAACTATAATATGTTCGATTGTACGTATTTGAAGTGAAGCACTAACCATGAGAGTATTCATGTCCTCGATTATATGAGGTTATCATCACACTCTACTTAAGTTAACTCAAAGTCAAAATCTCTAGCTCTAGTAACTCTAATAATAAACTGTTATAATTGAACTGAAGACCTTTTGTTCCGACTACAAAGTTGAATATGGATAATGTTGAACTTTTAAACATTGTAAATTCCACAAATCCAGTGAAATAGTTTTGACAAAGAATTGTTATAAATAATAGTTACAATCCGGTAATGCTTAACAAAACAAATTTCAATTTTATCGCCAATGAGTAATTGACAAATTTACCAAAATATCATAGCACTAGATTTCTAATATTCAATTGTTTGATATTGAACAAATTTACAAAAAAGACCACATAACTAAAATGATAAATTCTTCTTTACCCAAATGATTCAATTCATTTATAAAAATATAGATTTGTTAAATCAATTAATATTTTAAAATATTTATCTACTTCATTTTGATTTGATGAACAAATATTAAATGTATTTACAAAATTTATAAATATATTAATTGACATATGATATGGATAAGAATTTAAATAAGGTTTAAAAGAAAAATATCTGTTTAGGATGTAGAGAGGTTCAACGTCCATAAATCGGTAGGCTTGTCTAGCTACAATAGGGATATGGTCTAGAAATGCTTTACATTGGATGATTGAGAAAGAATAAGAATGAGTAAAAGATGAGATCCTATTTTTCTCCTTTTTTACATTATTTAAGCATCTCTAAAATCATTTTATTGATTTTTTTTTAGAGTTTTCATCCTTATACCTTACTGTTCGAACTCTCATTCCTATCTTGTGACACTCCACGTATGTTAATGTCACTCTAATTAGAATCATTAAGTTTCGTGAAGCGCAATAGGTAAATAATAACTGAAATTTACAAAACAGATATAAATATGCCGCAAAAAACTAAACTTTTATTGATAAAAGAAAACATCATTCCAAACTAGTTACAACATCATATTTTCTATCAAATACCAAAAGTCTCAAATAAAACCATTTGTCTTAACAATATCTGAGTACCAAAAGAATAACAATATCCCTCAAGTGTCATTACAAATAACATAGATAAATAAATGGAAGAAAGTACATGAAAAAGGAGAGCTATCCAAGTCCAAGTAGAATCACGATCTCAACTACTGACCATTCCCACTCTGAGAAACTAAGGGGGGAAAGGAAGAGAGATAAGAGAAACAAAAAGGGTCAGACATAAAGTCTGCTGAGTTCCAATAATTTTTAACCAAAGCATATAAAAAAGGTGTCAAGACAGATAAATAATACCAGATGAAAAAGTACAGTAAAACATGTATATAAGTGCAAGGTAAACAAGATATCAAAAATAAGATAAAGGTAGATTAAACTTCTCATCCATATCCCAAGAATCAAGTTACCGCACCAATTACTAGTACTAAAAGGTTTAGGTGTTACCCTAATTAATACCCATACGATCGTCTCTCTATTACCCAAATATCCTATATTAGCCCGACAGTAGGGTGTATCGGTCCCTAACCCAACAACTTATAGAACACAAACCTATTTGTAGGTGTTACAACGTCTTAGTTTCCCGTAATCGGACCTATGCTCGCTCATGACTCCGTTAGAACACGCCCGTACCACCCCAAACTTTGATCCTCTTATAATCCAGTTTAATAAAGCATGCCCTCGCTCCTTCCTAGTGTGAGGCCCTTACCAAGATACCAACAGGAATACTGACTTATATGGGTTACACACAACTTGACACAAGCCACCCACTAAGCTTGTGCCCCCATGTACCTAGGATTTAAGAGTCTTAAAAACTTGATACAAACTACTAGACTTGGAACCTCTTAGCTTATTAATTAACAAGTGTAACATAGCAGGTTTATGTTCATTAATAGGGTTGGTTGTAAAATGACATTTATCCTAAATGTTATTGGTGTACAACCCCATCCCTAAATCAGCACCTACCCAGATGTATAATTAGACTTGTAATAGTTCATTTTACATAGTTTTTACATCTAGCACTCATGTTATAATTAAGTCCAGCCAAATTATCATGTCGTATATTCTTCCTTTAATTTAATTAACCCTAATTTACAGTCAAAGTTTCTCAATTTACAATATGACCAATTTTACCAGTTTTAATGTCATTATCCAATTATTCCAATTTATGTCCTTTATACGCAATCAACGGTAATAGCCTAGGCTTTGAGTAGCCTAGGTTCAGTTTAAATAAAAAGGAAAAAGGGAGAAAACAGACCTCAGACTGAATAAAAAGACATATATATAACATAAGACTATAAATAAATAGAAGACAGAATAGGAATAAAGAAGATATAAGTACACAAGAACATAAATGGACTATAGATTTGAATAAAAGAACGTGTATTAATGTAAAGCTGAATTAAAAGATCATGTATAAGTATTAAATTGTAGGTACTACTTATTTCAGAGCCAAAACTATTCGCTATCTAAAAACCTTTTAGAATAACAAATCTAAAAATGACATGAAACTCACAGCGAGAGGCTTTGAGGAAGAAGATATCTCTTTTTGTATGTATATGATGTTGTAGAAAAAGTCCACTTTTATCATTTATCGTTGTAGAGTAGTTTGAATTTTCCTTGCTAATTTATATTCGGGTAGCACCTCAGTAGTTCTACGTATATATTATTCTCGGAAAAAGTGCTGAGGAGGGGGAGGAAGAATGGTTTTGTGTGTGGAGAACAAATGAGGCTGCCTACCTTTATTTATACTACCTAGGACAATCCACCACCGTTAGATATTAGGTTTTCAAATCTAGCCACGCATGTAATGCTAAGTCAACGGACAAACCCAGCAACAAAAACAGTCTTAGTACAGAACTCAAAATCGAGCCTGCATGTCACTAGGTAGACTCCTACCTACCGGGTCGACACCTCTTGACATGGGTCGACCCAGGTCGGTATGGGTTATCCCATGACCTGCGATATATATATATATATATATGTGTGTGTGAGTGTATGTTTACATATATATTTATATTTATATATTTCTATTTGAATTCCAAACTTTGTTTAAACTCTAAAGGCTCATATCTTCTTAATCAAATGTTATCCGATTTATGCAAACTTGGGGTCTATCTGAGCCAGAATTCCGAGATTCGGTTTTACTTAAATCTAAACATTTAATTAAGTGATAACCATTTTATTATCTTTATTATACAGTTATAGTGTATTAAATTATGGGGTGGTACATTCTCCCCTCCTTAAAGGATTTCATCCCCGAAATCTCTCAAGTTAAGAAGAATGTTTCTATCTAAACCTGCATCCATCTACTCAACCATCATCCACAGGCATCCATTGTCCTTATGATTTCTAATGCTTGATATGAACATATGCAAAAAAAAATTTGTATATGTCCTTAAGCTAATACGAAAATCAGGCGGTCGACTGATTCAGTTGACCTCCTTAATGCAATGTATGTCTGTGTCATGTATCCAACATGTATGAAAATAATCCTAATAATACATATAAGTTATATATGTGTGCTCATACATTCACCAAAAAGAAACATCCATATGATAATTCAACCATTTTTCATCCATTGAAAAATAAGATGTGCACACATCCATATGCAATATGTAAGTGCTTAAGATAATCTAGCGCCTAATGTGTGTGTACGTATCCACGAGCATCCACTAACAACCACCTACATCCACTTGTAATCATCGGAAATAACATGTTTCAAACACATGTTTCTAAACATATGTTTCTATCCTAAAGACGGATGATTTAATTGATAAAGATAAATGATTTCAAATTCAAAAGCTAGAAAAGGAATTTAAAACGTACTCACAAAGAGAAAAGTGTAAGAAGCACGAATCTTGTCCTCCCGTTTTCATGTCACATTGTCTCGCTCTTCTCCCTGTTGCACCTTTACTAACTTTATCTCTTTGCGGCACAACCTCTTAACTTCTGTCTTAAGAATACACATAGAAACTCTTCGAACTGAAGCATATATCTTGACTTCAACATCTTCAAGGGTACTAGGCTCCACTACCTCTGTTGAATCATGTAGACATTTCCTCAATTGGGAAACATGAAATATTTCATGAACTCATACCAATCTCTCCGGTAGTGTCACTCTGTAGGCCATTTGGCCTATCTTCTATACCATGGGAAATGGTCCTACGAACTTTGGTTCCAATTTACCTACCGAGTTAAATCGAACACATTCCTTAAAGGTCGTACTTTGATGAAGACCATATCTCCTACTTCGAATTCCAGTCAATCCTTCTCTTATCGACATACGACTTTTGTCTATCTTGTGCAGCTATCATCCTTCTTCGAATGAGGTCTATCTTTTCAGAAGTCTCTCTCACCATATCCGGCCCTAGTAGAAGTATGTCACTAGAATCCCACCAACATGCCAGTGATTGAAAAGGTCGTCCATATAATGCTTCGAAGGGTGTTATTCCTATGCTAGAATGATGATATTATTATATGCGAACTCAACCAAGGGGAGATGCTCCTCCCAAGTCCCTCCGAAATCTAGTATACGCAGTCTTAGTAAGTCCTCAAGAACTATATTAATCCTCCCAGTTTATCCACCAGTCTTAGGGCGACAAGCTATGTTAAGTCTCAATTGTATACCTAAGGCTTCTTGCAAGCTCTTCCAAGATCCACTAGCAAATATGAGGTTATGGTCACTTAATATGCCTGAAGGTACACTGTGTAATCGGATGGTCTCCTTAAGGTAAACTGAAGCTAGCCAAGCTACCGTCATCTTGCCCTTGACTGGGATAAAATGACTGCTCATAGTAAGCCTGTCCACGATCACCCAAATGCTTGTGTTGCCCTTCCTTGATCGGGGTAGTCCATCAATGAAATCCATAGAGACGCTCCCCCTTTTCCATGTGGGATATCCAGGGGCTGAAGTAATCCACCAGGTTTCGTTTGTTCAGCCATGACTTGCTGACAATCCAAACATTGGGCCACGAGTTCTTTTACATCTTTCTTCATGCTAGTCCAACGAGAAACACGCTTCATGTCTCGGTACATCTTTTAGACGTCCGGATGGATAGTTATCCGAGAGTGATGAGCTTCCTCAAGCAATGCCCTTAGAATTTCTCAAACTCTAGGGACACACACCTCTCCATCTCATCTTAGCCACCATTTATTGCCCACGGTATATCTAGCTAGGTGACTGGAAGCTTCTCGTTTACCAAGTCTATCCAATATATCCTTCAACTTCTAATCTTCTTGCTGAATAGATCCAATTCGCTCCAAAAGAGTAGGTCGCACCTCCAGTGATGCCAATAAACCATTTGTGAAATCCATAGATGGCTTGAAATCAAAGGTCGAGATGAACTCCAAGCTCTGCCTTTTTATGAATAGAAGACTTAAGGTCATCCTCTGCCTACTCAATCCATCAGCCACTACATTACCCTTGCATGTAGTATAAGCTATCTCAAAGTCATAGGATGCTAGGAACTCCATCCATCTTTATTGCCTCAAGTTGAGATCACTCTGTGAGAACAAATATTTTAGCGATTATGATCTGTATATAGCTCAAATCTATATCCAAGTAGATAGTGCTGCAAAGATTTAAGTGCGAACATTATAGCAGCTAACTCCAAGTCATGGGTCGGTTCTTCTCATGAATCCATAGTTGCCTACTTCCATAGCAGACCACCCTACCTTCTTGCATCAATACGGTGGCTAATCCTATCCCACAAGAATCTGTGTAGACTGTAAACACCTTACTCCTATCGGGAAGAGTTAGGACAGAGGCTGTTGTCAGAGCTCTCTTCAATCTTTAAAAAACATCTTCACAATCCATGCTCCAAGCAAAAACCAAGTTCTTCTTTGTCAAACGGGTAAGCAGAGCTGAGATCTATGCAAAGTCTTTAATGAACTTTCTATAATAGCCTGCCAATCCAAGGAAACTTCTCACCACCATCACATTCTTAGGGGCCTTCCATTTCTAACTGCAACTACTTTAGCGGGGTCCACTGCTATATCCCATCCTTGGGGACTACATGCCCTAAGAATCTTACTTCCTTCCCCCAGAAATGACACTTAGAAATTTTTGCTTTAAGTTGGTGTGCTCTAAGTGTACTTAGAACCTCTTGTAAGTGTTCCGGATGCTCTACTTCACTCCTTGAGAAGATCCATATTTTATCCACGACCACTACCATGAACATGTTCAGATACTCCCTAAACACCCAACTCTTTAAGTCCATGAAGTATGTGGTACATTAGTCAGTCCAAAAGACATCACCAACCATTCAAATAAACCATCCGAAGTTATGGAAATCCGTCTTGTCAATACTATCATCCGCCACTCTAAGCTGATGAAATCTCGTGGCTAGATCGAACTGTGAGAAAGCTAAAGCGCCTAATAGTTGGTCAAACAAGTCATCAATCCTCGGATGTGGGTGCATGTTCTTCTTGGTGAATTTGTTTAATTCTCTGTAGTACACACATAAATGGAGAGATTCGTCTAACTTGGTTGCAAAGACGACTGGAGAGCCCTACTCAGAAATTCTCCGCCTAATGAACCTTTTTTCCAATAACTAACCCACTTGTTTGTTGAGCTCCCTTCTCTCCTTAAGAGCCATGTGGCACACAGGCAATGCGACTAGTTTTGCATTTCCCACCAAGTATATCCAGAAGTCTATTTCATGCCTTGGAGGTAACCCCCTAACCTCATAAGAAGTCTAACTACCCTTTTTTCACAATCAAGATTGTCACCACGCAAGGCTAGTCAATCCATCTCTAGAATTGACCATAGCCCATAAAGCCTAGAATGTATGCATCACATTCAAACTTGATGCCTAAAATAGAAACCCTCAAACCCCTACACATTATGGATAAATGAGTCGTTCCTCCTATGGGGTTTGAGACTATAATGGGATCAGAAACAATACTAGTATCCAGGTGCATATTTTCTACTATAGAGTTGGATATAAATGAATGAGAAGCACCGGAATCTAGAAGAGTTCTGATAGGATAGTCTAAAATAAAAACCAAACCTTCTACTGCGACTTTCCTCCCCCGATCCGGTTCACTACCCTCAAAAGCGTTAACTTTCCCTCCAGACGATCCAACCTTCCGTCCTTGTCTTTTAGGGCACTGACCCTTGTAATGTCCAATTTGGCCACAAACAAAGCAAGCATTAATTTTATTCCTACAATCTATCACAAAGTGTGCTAAAGAACCACACCCATAGCATTTCACTTCTATCTTGATCTGGGCTTTATCGGGCTTTCCCCTTTTCTTAACTGTGTTTTTCTTGGGCCACTGTTTCTTTTCTCAACATTGGGTTTCTCTTAACCAATTGTGCGCTTCTATAAAACTTTTAGTTCCATGAAAAGGTTTACATCCCATTGCACATAAATCCTTACAAAGCTTAGAAAGGTTGACTATGGGAGGAGGAGGGAGGCGCTACTACGGCTGTAGCTAGGGAAGGGGCATTCTCTTATACTCCAACATGTGTCATAGCATCTACATATCTACGAAACCACGTGGGAATGAGAATGCCCTCTAGAAAGTTTTGAGCCCTAAACATGCTGAAAAAGGAAGAAACAACGATTCAGAAAGAGAACCGAAGGAATATTGTATATGACTTGAGGGGATATGTTTTAAAAAAATTGGTTTTTATTTGAAAATCCTTTATTTTGATAACGCTTTTTCAAAAACTTTTTCTCTTATCTTGTAACCTTAAGCTCTAATACCAAATGTGACACTCCACTTCCGTTAATGTCACTCTAATGAGAATCCATTAAGTTTTGTGAAGCGCAATTGGTAAACGGTAATAAAATTTGCAAGACAGAATAAATATGTAGCGGAAAACTTAACTTTTATTGATAAAAGAAAACATCATTCCAAACCAGTTACAACATCATATTCTTTTTCAAATACCAAAAGTATAAAATAAAACCACATGTCTTAATAATATCAGAGTACAGAAACCATAACAATATACCTCAAGTGTCATTACATATAACATAGATGAATAAACGAAAGAAATTAATGAAAAACGAGAGCTATCCAAGTCCAAGTAGAATCACGGTATCAATTATTGACCACTCCCACTATGAGAACTTGAGAGGGGGAGGGAGAGAGAGAAGGGAAACAAAAAGGGTTAGACATAAAGTCTGGCGAGTTCCAGTAATTTTTAGCAAAAACATATGAAAAAAGGTATCAAGACAGATAAATAATACTAGATCAGAAAATACAGTAAAACGTGTATATAAGTGCAAGGTAAACAAGATATCGAAAACAAGATAAAGGTTGATTAAACTTCTCATTCATATCCCAAGAATCAAGTTATTGCACCAATTACTAGTACTAAAAGGATTAGGTGTTACCCTAATTACTACCCATGCGATTGCCTCCCTATTACCTGAGTATCATGTGTTATCCCCAGCAGTAGGGAGTGTCAGTCCCTAACCCAACAACTTATAGAACACAGATATATTCGCAGGTGTTACAACGTCTTATTTTCCCGTAATCGGACCCATGCACGCTTATGACTCTGCCGGAACGTGCCGGTACCCTCCCCCAAACCTTGAACCTCCTACAATCCAGTCCAGTAAAGCATTCCCTATCCCTAACCTCGTGCGAGGCCCTTACCGGGATACCAACAGGTATACTGACTGTATGGTTTCCACACAACTTGGCACAGGCCACCCCTAGGCTTGTACCCCTATGTACCTAGGATTTAAGAGTTCTGGAAACCTGATACAAACTACAAGACTTAGTATCTCTTGGCTTAAAAATTATCAGGTGTGACTTAGCAAGTTTAATTTCATTAATAAGCCTGGTTGTAAAATGACATTTATCCTAAAAGTTATTGGTATACAACCCCTTCCTCAAACAAGCATCTGTCCAGATGTATAAATCGACTTGCAGCAATTTATTTTACTTAGTTTTGACATATGGTACCCATGTTATAATTAATTCCAACCATATAAACATGTCATATACTCTTCCTTTAATGCAATTAATGCAAATTTATAGCCAAAGGTTCTCAATTAACAATATGCCCAATTTTCTCCGTTTTAATATCGTTATCCAATTATTCTAATTTATGTCCTTTATACTCAATCAACGGTAATAACCTAGGCTTTGAGTAGCCTACGTTCGATGTAAATAAAAAGGAAAAAGGGAGAAAACAAACCTTAGACTGAATAAAGGACTTTGCTATACCGACCGAAACAGAAGCGGTCAAATCCAACAGATCAAGAAATGAACGAGCGCAAATCATCGTAAATCACAGGAGCTAATTAATCCAACGACTAGCTGTTGCTCTGAACTAAACGACTTACTGAAACCCGGTGGTTTCAGCATTCTCGCTGAATAAAAAGGCATATATATAGGACTATAAATAAATAGAATACAGAATAGGGATAAGGAAGATAAAAGTATGCATGAACATAATTTATTATAGATATGAATAAAAGAACATGTATTAACAGTAAAGCTGAATTAATAGCAAAACAACATGTATAAGGATTAACTTATAGGTACTGTTTATTTCAGATCCAAAACTATTCACAATCTGAAAACCTTTTAGAATAAAAAACCTAAAAATGACATGAAACACACAGCGATAGGCTTTGGGAAAGAAGATATATCTTATTGTGTGCATATATTGTTGCAGAAAAAGTCCACTTTTATCTTTTATCATTATAGAGTAGTCTGAATTGTCCTTGTTAATTTACATTTGGGTAGCATCTCAGTAGTACTACGTATATATTATTCTCAGAAAAAGTGTAGACTTACTCTTAGAGTCACTTGACTTACTCCAAGAAAAAAGGAACGAAGCCGAATTTAGAGCTGCCTTTTAATGCTAATGAGTCGCCCGATAGTTCAATTCTAGAGTTCGCATCAAGGATTTCAATATTGGCGACCTCGTCCTGAAATGGATTTTCCCACACTGACTAGCTTTAGTCCTATGAGGGTCAATACATCATACAACGGAGGCTCAAAGATAGAACCTTCAAGCTAGCGACCATCAATGGCGTTGAACTCCTGAGGGCATGGAACAACGAACATATTCACAACTCCTTCACATAACTTAGTGTACATATTTTCCTTTTTCAAACAATGTTTTATTTTCCTTAAATTCAAGGCGTTGTAAAGGCTGTTATTGCCACAGATATTAGTAAAGACAGTTTTAGTTCTCTATGCTCTTAATGTGTTTACTTTCTGCATGATATGTTAGTTTGACAATCTAACTAGCTTGCACACACAAACACACAACACCGGATCGACATCCAGGGCACAGGAGCTGGTACCGCCACTTGAGTCTCGAATCGACGATGGGACCGAGTATAAATAACGCCACTCAAGTCTCAAATCAACGACGAGACCGAGTATAAATAACACCACTCGAGTCTTGAAAAACGACAAGACCAAATATAAATAGCACCACTCGAGTCTCGAATCAATGACTAGATCAAGTATAAATAACGCCACTTGAGTCTCGAGTCAACGACAAGACCGAGTATAAATAACACCACTCGAGTCTCGAATCAACGACAAAGTCGTGTATAAATCATTCGGTTTCCAAGTCTCTGGACTTGGGGGCAGCCCATCAGCCCAGTAAGTGTGATATCGACCACTCCCATGGCTCCGTCTGACCCACCGGGTCCAGATTCGGTACCATTTGGCGAATCAACGATGCCCACGAACTTTAACTTGAAAGAAACGATGGAAGAGTCTAAAGGACGAATCCACGATGTCTATGCCATCTCATGACTTAGGACTAGCGACCTCCGGGAGGTACAAGAGAGAGGACACCAGACCTGGACTTTGCGACTTGGAACTCCTGACCAAAGGAAAACCCGAGGGTAGAGCCAATGCACGACCTCCACACGACTGGGGGCAACCCCAGGGAGGGGTCCCCCGTCATGTTTTCTTAGGTGTATTGACAAGTACGCTTGCGCAAGTACAGGAAACTGGAAAGCATAAGACATACATTTGTACACTTAACATGAAATGTGATGTAAGAAAAATTAACTAATACTTTCATTCTCATACCAAAAGTAAACTACATATAAATATCTTTCTTTCTAATGACATGGTGTACTTGAAAATCATACTACGCCTCTAAAAGCCAAAAGCTAGGGCCGTACTAGCGTATACTATCGGCCTACATAACCAAAATGTCTATAATATCTATGACAATCGCTAAGATTACTAATCCTTCTTCTTTTTCCTTTTCCCACTCTGAACAGATTCGACACTAGTAGGGTCACCACCAGTCATGGATCGCTTCCTTCCAGAGCCTCTTCCGCCTTTCCATCCACTGCCCTTCACGAGGGTGACAAACTCTTGAGACACCGATGTGCGCCTTTCACCATCATCCTCATCGCTTGTAATTACCATGACCTCCCCGAGAGGAATACATTGTAGTGGTTTAAGGGCGAATTCAGAAGCAAGGGCCGACACAACTTCAGTTTCTCCCCGAGCCTTCTCGGCCTTCGACTCCTCTTTCTACTTAGAATCTTTGGTGACCTTCTAGTCGGCTAGCTTCTTGGCTTTGAGTTGCTCCTCCAAATCTTCCTTGAGCTTTTTGAATGCTTCCTCGCCCTTTTTTTGGCATCATCAATAGCTTTCTTTTTCTTGGCCTCCTCAGTGGCCTTTTTCCATCTCTGCCTCAACGTGAGCCTTCTTCTTCGCTACCGCCGTTGCAGCTTCTTTCACGGCTTCATCCCAGGCCTTGGTCTATGCCTCCTCTATGGCATCCTCAGTATGTTTCCTCTTATCCTTCTATTCCTCAAACTTCGCCAATATCTGAGCTTTATGTGACTTCACCAAGTCGTATATCATTTGCACATTTGCATCAGTTGCACTCATCACTTGAGAACTTTGGCCATCCAACACCTCTCCTTCCTCAATCAAATCCTTATAAACACTAGTTCCTAAATCCACATACAAGAACATATCCAGATGCCCTCCTACCTCTCAAAATTGTATTCCTTGTAACCCCAATCCAGAATCAAACATTTGAGAGGCATGGGAGCAAAGCCTGTTGTTATTTCTGCTCCAAGGGGCGATGCACAGCAAAAAAGGCAACTACTTAGTTACTAGGGATTTGGTGCTCTCATCTTCTTCGGGTATTCGCGGTAATGGAACTTTACCTCCAGAAAGTTATGGTGTGAGTATTATAGGGAAGGTTCTCGCCACTATGGTAAAAGTGGATCCCGTCGATCCTAACTCTGGATGTTCGGGGTCTTACTCAACTAAGACATGAGCTGCGATTATGGGACCGCTACTCATGGCAGATAGACGGAACTGTGACCAGTATGAACACCCTCCTTGAGTGACGATCACACTCTCAGTGGGCATAGACTTTCCCATTTCAGTGGCACATTTAGCCAAACTCTCCCTCTTTGCATCCTCTTGTAACAATCTCCTTCCTCTAGAACTTTTCGCTAAGGATCGGTTAGGAGCTCCACCGTCGGTTAGTTCTCATCTACCGTCTCCACTTATCGCAACCGAGCCTTAAACGGCACCAACCTCTCCTATGTCTGAGCCATCACTCGAGGGTAGTCCCTAAACCATGAGATTCCACAAAACCTCAAAGCCTTGACATACATACCTCGGATGGCATCCTCCAGTGAATTCTTGACCCTAGCCTCGGTGTTCATTACCTGAGACTATCCATCTCCCTTTAGTGCTCAGCCTTTAGCTCTTCTAGCGAGCTCAGTATGTATCTATTGTTGGCCTCAGCCTCCTCTTTCTCCTTCTTAACTGCTTCTAACTACCTCCTCATCTCATCATTCTCTCTCTGCAACCACTGCACCCATCATTCTCAGTTTTCATCCTCTCGTTCTCTAGTACCAAGGCCTCATTTTCCATTTAGAGTTGGTGTAATTTCTCGTTTTCTGCGGACGAGTGGATATTCTCCTCTGCCAGCTCAAAGTTTTCTTTCTTCAAATGAGCATTTTCGGCCGACACCAAGGCCATAGTATCTTTAAAGGTCAAAGCAACATGCTATGAATCCCTCAATAACTTATCATTCTTCTCCTTCATCTCTCCAATTTCATCAATGGAGAGTTAGCGTATAAACACGGTGCTCGAATACACAGAAATAGATGTAGCTTAGAAAGTATATTTATCTTACGCTCCCCGTTCTGGACAGTCGGCTATTCGTCCTTGACCACATATTTCAAATTGGCGACCTCTACATTCTTGTTGTTAATAAGCTCTGAAGGTGTTTAGAATACTTGTAGTACTCATTGCATTGATAATAAGCAGCGTACACCTACTGCCACATCAAGTCTTTGTCCTGCCAAGGGATCGGGTCGATGTACGAAAGCTACTTGAGTTTGTCGAAATAATGCTTGGGAAATTTCTCTTTCATCAAGGCCTTCTTCTGTCCTTGCTTCACCTGCCATGGGCAGGACAGGGGCAATCGACGGGCCCTCATCCCTAGCAGCTACCACCTCATCGCCGGTCTCGCCCCCACCGGATTCCTCTTGAATCTTTGCAGCCTTGCGCAGCTTAGATCCAACAGGGGTCGCCTTCCTTTTTCGGCTCAAAGAGTCTGCTTCTTTCCCAGTCTCCATCTTCTTTCCATCTTCAGCGATAACAGGTCTGATTATTGCATGATTAAAAGGAAGAAATCCCGCACGACGAAGTCTGTCCTATTCCAAAACGCTATCAGTAGAGTAGGCCTTGGCCAGGATGGCTAGCAAAAACTTGAGATGTTGTTGGTATATGGTTTCTGTGGGCGCACCAGGATTCCCTATCACACAAGAAATAAGTAAGTGTTAGGTTACCGACCCACAAGTTTTAAGCTCAAAACAAGAGGGAATGCTTACTACCTTCCAACAATCTCCTCACAAATCTGGGAGGACAACGCATGAAGAACTGGTCATGCTTATACACGGTCAACTTGGGACACTTTCCATCAAAGAACTTGGTACTGAGCAGAGCTCCCAAAAAATACTAAGATGGTGCGAAATTGACACTCCTCTTCAACCGAAACAGGTACTGGATGTCCTCTCCGGTGGGATCTAGGTGCATGTACTCTCTATAGAGAACGCAAGTACCTAAGAGGGAAGCATACACATTTGGATGGAGCTGCAATGGCGAAGGCAGAAATGATGCAATATATCCCAAATAAAGTCGTTAGCCGGGGGCATGCACCCAGAAATCCATGCCTACCTGTTTTAGGCAGTGTACCCTTCCAGTGGTGCATAAGCCCTATCGTCCTTCCCGAGCACACGAATATCTTTTGGGGGGACATTGAATCGAGTCGCCATGCGCCTCACTGCCATCTCATCCATATGTGATAGCACCAAATCCAGCAGGTTCTCAAGAATAACCACACCCACCTTCATGTCCGATGCCACCGACGTGCTTCCCTCGATAATATTTATGTGCTCTTCCCCTTCATGCTCACCCCCGGTCATTCCAAGCCTTCCCAGCATTAGTATTTCTGTCGAATGCTCGATTAGCGGTTGTTGCCTTTCCCGCTGCACGCCGTGATCAGACGCCTTCGACGAGCCTATCGTCTGAGAAGGAGTGGATTCTCCGAAGGTCTCAAGCCTACTGCCGTTTGAGCAAGCATCGCTCGTTAAACAGACAGGGACGGAGAATGCTGCGAAGCTTCAGCTTCCGAAATCTGTTATGTTTTTGATCTCGTATCCATTTCTAGCTATACTTTCAAGATAATTGCATTAGACATCGCATTTGTGACGATCCCAAAATCCGAGGGGCGGTATTAAGGATAATCATTGGAATATAACACATCAATCTTCATAGCAGAGTACAGATAATAGAAAAAACAATAAATAGAATACTTTTACATGGATATGACAGCAGAATCACAACATGTAACAACATCAGAATAGCACAGCTTAGGACATAACTTAGTAAATAAAAGGGAAGTGATCAGTCATCATCACCAGAGGCGGAATACATACATGTAGTGAGACATAATAAGGGTATCAGTCTACTTCGCCGAAGGCGGTCCAGATACATACGATAATAAATACTGAAAGTAAAGCAGTCTGCATCGCTGGTGGCGGAATCATAATATAAGTACAATAATGGCGGAAAATGTCAAAGTCATCTCCGTGAAGTCAGCCTCGCCATGAGCCAAAATGCACTCTATGCAACAGTGCAGAGCCAAAAACAACCTGTCACCTGTAAACTAGGCTGCCCATGTGAAAATAAGGGCACCCGCGTTTGCAAAGTGAAAGAAACAACGAGTCAGTCATGGGGACTGGTATGAGGAATCTATTTACCAGTTTAAACAACAGTAATAAGCAAATCATAGGACCATGCCACTTTCGCGGAACGGGTTTACTCCAGTGATTGCTAGTGCATTTAACACAAAGTAAATTCTTTAAAACAACGCAATGCTTTTTTAAAAAGAATGAAGCCATTATAAGACTCAAGTCCCATCATACAATGCAACACAAGCCGGAGGATAGAGTTTTACCTTATAATGATCAAATATGCTTAATATGTGTAAAGCAAAATCATTTGATATTATTACTAGTGCATATATGTTTCAAAAATGAATCACATCATAAATATCAATCATAGGCGACATGAGCGTCCCATGCCACTATGTCGCCATATATAAGTTACAATCGAATCCGTTATCTCGTATTGGAAATTGGATTTCCGTCATGAGTCGAGGCAAGGGGCAAGCTCCTCTCCGCTTCGAGACATTCTAGCAAATGCCTCAGGACTACACACTCTGGGTAACCCTGGATTCGGCTGGGCCGGTCCTCTCTTACGTTTGAGGATTCATTATGCCTGAACACACGTTTCCCGGTCCTTACAGACCTATAATCGAGGTGCCTCGCATTCCAACAACCACAAAGGTGAAAAGTAGATATAAATGTCAGGGCTGGTAAGTCACTGACACCACCATAGCTAGAAAGAAACGTCGTGCTCTCCCAGCGGTCTGTATCCCATTTTTAACTCATACCGAGGTGTGAGGCTCACGAATCCACGCTATACACAAAGCCAGGCTATGTAGGCCGTGCTTTGATCATCAACCACAAGACTTTGCTTTGCAACAGAAGCCTTGATCATAGCATCTTGGCATGCCACATAGGCAATCCACTTCATACGACTAATTTCTATCAATATATAACCTCTGAGCTCGTACGTCTTAGAGAAGGGCATTAAGCAAAAGAATAAATTCTCCGCCGCTAAACAGATATATATTTAACAGAGATCAATCAGTATAGAACAAAATCCAATGTCAGACACACAGTCCATTTACAATTCCGTTCTGGGTCTGAACGAAACCGGAGGCATCAAATTCCTCGTATATCCGTACAATCAACACATACGTTCGGACGGCTACTACTTCCGTTCCTTCACGGTAGCTACTCCGGTCAGGAACCTCAGCAGCGCCCATCAAACCGATACGAAGATCGTCGGTCTTGAATCGTCTTTGTATTTTCCAATCCGAATCGCTCGATAAATTATTTGAAATGAGGGTTAGCTCGGCCTTTTCAAATAATTCACGTAATTAGAATTTAAATCAATTCTTTCCATGGTTATATTATTCGACATCCATTTTTCCAGTTCATTAGTGTTATTTTCGTGTCAAACACATACAACCATCAAATATCAAACAATTCAAGCCCAATTGGTTTATTTGCAATCTATGTTGCTTATGACATTTTATAACGATTTTTCGCCATTTTTATTTATTTAAAAATGGCCATATTTGATTAAACGACGTTTCAGGTCGTGCCGTGGCGCTGTTTTTCCCCTAATTTGTTTTACACATATCGGAAAATCTAACCGTTGGATTTCTACAAAGTCTATATCAGTGGGAAGATATTCCCAAAGCGAACCCAATGGTTCCAGTTTCGTGAAAATCCGACGGTCGGATCTTCCACACTAATCGTTTGAATTTACGGTTTCAAAATTCGAACTACAGCGTCGTTATTCGATTTAATTTAATTATATTTATATTTATATACAAATATAAATGATTCTGGCGCTGTTTTTCTTCAGATTTGAATTAAACATTCTGGACAATCCAACCATTGGATTTCTACAAGGTTGGTGCCGTTGGAAAGATATTTCCAAGGCGAACCCAGCGGTTGCGGTATCGGGAAAATCCGATGGTCGGATTTCTCGTACTAATCGTTTCAAATTACAATTCCAAAACACGAATTGCACGGCTTCGATTCCTTTTAATTATATTTATATTTATATATATAAATATAGTTCATTCTATAATTTCTAATATATTCATTCTTTAATTTCAACTTCGTTTTCACTTCAAATATTTCACTAACGCCTTAATATTTCGAAAAATTTCGCCATAACCTCCTTTGTACAGGGAGGGGTTTGGAAATTTATTGGGCCGTGTTAGGTACCCAATAAATCCTAAAAAGCATCCACATATTTATAGTGATATATTCTGGTGTTTACGGGGGAGCGTGTATAGATAATAACTCCAGAGAATAAATTCTCGTCACCCCGTTCCATGTGGAAATAAATAGTCCATGTGTCGTATCTAATAACAAGAGAGACGTGATTATTGTCAACTCCAGACCCGTGTGGGGGTTTTATTAATCTGGCAATTTATCGTTATATTTTATATAGTCCATATCAGTCATCAGTTCAACCTGTAGTATATAATCATCGCCATACAAGCCTCTCGCTCGTATGGTAAATCTTCCACCTTGTCACACAAGCTCCAATTGCTTATATGGAATATGATGAAGTATGCCTATCGTCAAGAAGTATGCCATGTAGTGTAGTTCAAAATTAATTGTTACTATCCTATGGCGATGTTTATTATTTCACACAGAATAACCAGCACTCCGCATCCAATGGCATTCACAGGAGTTGATATAAAAATAAAATTGCGCAGCCAACTCATCGAGGCTTACCTATTTGTCGGGCACGCAAATAATTTCTTTACTCTACAGCTAATCCATTTCCCCTGTTCAACACATGTATATATATGCAGAACAAAGCTAATAATAATATTTCTAGCAAACTATTATTTATTTCGACACGTGTGTATTTTTATCAAAGCGTATATATGATAAAAGAAATATTTTTATCATCCAAAAATATTTATTCAACACGTGAATGTTTTTAACACTTCATATTCACAATAAAAATGTAGTTTTTATTGTCTATTCATTTTATTTTAAAATACGATAACATTCAACACATGAATTTCAACTCGACGAACGAATTTCAATTCAACACATGAATATTCTCTATAGTTTGTATATATATAAAAATGTGATTTTTATCGCTAAAGCAAATTGTTTAGATTCAAATAATATTCAACACATGAATTTCAACTCAACGAATGAATTGCAACTCAACACGTGAATATTGATTATAGTTTGTATATATATAAAAATGTGATTTTTATCGCTAAAGCTATTTGTTTAAATTCAAATAATATTCAACACATGAATTTCAACTCAACGAATGAATTTCAACTCAACACATGAATATTTTCTATGGTTTGAATATATATATAAAAGTGTGATTTTTATCACTAAAGTTATTTGTTTAAATTCAAATAATATTCAACACATGAATTTCAACTCAACGAATGAATTTCAATTCAACACATGAATATTTTCTATGGTTTGAATATATATATATATAAATGTGATTTTTATCGCTAAAGCTATTTGTTTAAATTCAAATAATATTCAACACATGAATTTCAACTCAACGAATGAATTTCAATTCAACACATGAATATTTAAGAAAATTTCGGCAGCATAACGGCAGGGTAGTTAAAACCGGGACCGTCCCTAGTACGGCTCCTCGCTCTACCTTAAAACCTCGCGGTTTTTGACAATGGGGATCATGCATCTAGTTCGCACGCAGGCATCATGTTTTATTTTCAATTCCACAATCCTATTCTAATTTGTTTCAACCACAAGAGGGTATTTTTCAACCACAAAGGTATTTTTCAACCACAATATCAACCACAAACAATTATTTCCAACCATTCGTCATACCATATCATATCACGTCAATCACAAGCAATAAATATCGTCCATGGTCTGTGGACGAGGGGAGTGTATATATATATATATATATATATATTATTTCTATAATTCACTTGCATTTCATCACAATTCAAAGCATATATGTTTCATACAATGCTTGTATAATTTATACATCGCTAATATAACTTATACAACACATGTACATGAGGTATACAATGCGTATATAATTTACACTTCGCTTATATAATTTATACAACGCGATTCCATTCACACAATTTAGTTTAGATTCCTCACATTGGTTTTTGCAGTGCTAAAAATCGTAGGAAGATCAGAAAAATCCATGGCTTCTTCTATGTGGTAGAGAGCCTCCTTGCGGTCGTGACGTCTCCTGTTTCATCGAATTACGTTAACGAACGAAAAAGATATTATTTTTCAAAGTTTTGCAACACTTAAAAGTGTTATTTTCATTTCATAATTTCGAAGCAGAAGGGTTTTCAAACCTTCAAAACTAGGTTTTGATTTTAAAACCAAACCGTACCTCGTTGCTCCGATCAGACCCTGCCACGTTGAAGGGCTACGAACCAGCTTCTGATCGATGGTGGTGGCGGCGAACTCGGTGGCTCCAGCAAGGCACGGCGGCGCTCCAAAGGGGCGGACTTCCTCCTGGAAATTCGACGCGAATAGGCAATGGTCTTCGACGAGGCTTGTTTTGATTTGAAGAGGGGAGGGAGGCGATCAGAATTGTCAACTGGAGGTGGCGGCGATATAGGCTGTGGCAGCGGCGAAATCGATGGGAAGGTCGGAGCAACGTGAATCGTCCAGAGCAAAAAGGCGGCTAGGGTTATCCGAGATTTTTTTTTTTGAAAGAAAAAATCCTATTGGCCGAGGGTTTATAGGAAATTTTAAATAGTGTTTTTACAAACGAACTCGAAATCAAACCCAAGGCCTGTCGCCCCTAGCTAAATACCCCCATTCCGGACACAATGGGATATGTTTCGTTGGCCAATTCGACTGTTACAGTCAGTTATTTTTCAAATTAAAATATAAAACATTCAATATTTAATTTGAACGTACATTTCAATTTGCCAGGGCCACAAACTGAATCGAAAAATTCCAGAAAAATAAATCTAGCTTTGTTTTGACGATACGGTCCCAACAAAAACAGTTTCGTCGAATTCTGAGCTCGTTTGAAAAATGGCCATTTTTAGGTCGACCCATTTTAACAGAAATTGACCAATCACATTTTCTTTTGCCCCGCTCACATACTAGCTTCAAAAATTCTGAAATTTGAAACCTAGCAATAGTTTGACATCCCGGACCCAACTAAAGTGGTTTCGTCGAATTCCGAGGTCGTATGCAAAATATCTATTTTCAAGGGCTATATATGCTATATAGCGACCTTTCTGAAAATTCATTTGGCCATAACTTTTGACTCCCGCTATGAAACTTCGATTTTTCAGATTTGTTAGAAAGGTATTCATAAACAGATTTAAATATTTTCAGTTTCGCTAAAATCCGTTACATTTTCCACCCGGTACAGTCAGACAAAGTTTGTATTCAAAATTTCAAACTGCAATACTAGCCCCAATTCTTTATTTTATTGAAATATGCTATTTCAGTTATTCAAATTCTTTAGAAATAACCAATTTTAAAAATTTTAAATTGGTTCACATTTTCCGGGTTATTACAGCATTGTACGACCTGTACCCCTCATGTCGGTGCAAACTAACATGTACTTGCAGTGTTTTGTAGTGCCATGCTAATACTGTTATAACATAAAAACTTTGGATACAATGACAATTACAAGTTCCCGAGACTGTAATCATCGTCGTATCAAATGATGTTATTGGATTCGCATCGATCAACAACCACATTATGACTAAAATCGAGAGAACATGTCAACAGTTCGATAGTTCAGTTATAGTCCAAATATATGCTCTAATCCTATGTGCAAGGCTGAATTGCCAACTATGTCATAATTAACGGTTCAATCGCATAATAACGTAAAAATGATGGAAATCCTGGAGTAGAGAGTTGAGAAGCCAAAGTCTCAGAAAAAGAAACGCAAGGTTTTGCAAAGAAAGAAATCGAACCGCTCAGCCCAATGCTGGAACCAGTATCCTTTTAGGGGTACGAGATTTCGTAACCCATTAGGGATAGAAAATTTCGTATCTCGCTGAGGTGTGAAATCTTGTAACCCTCCGGGAATGCGAAATGTCGTGCCCTAAGGGGTACGACATCTCGCATCTCCATAAAGGGATATGTTTTTCACCGCATGGGCGTCGATTATGATTTTTCTATCAAGTCCTCGCCTCCCTCTTTCTTCCTCTCTGGCATTTCGACAGTACCTTTCTTCTCCCCCCAAAATTCATTTCTCTGCCCCTTCTCCTCCGTACCCACACATCATCCTCGAACTAACACATCAGAAAATGGTTCTAAGTTTGACCTGAAGCCCGGTCCCAAGCGTCTCAAATTCCGTTCTCGAGTTCGGACGCCCTATCGGCTTCGGGGTCATCTCGAGATCCACCACCCACCGGTGTCATCTCGAGGATCGGTGTCAAATCAACTCCAAAGACCATCACCATCCCACGAGAAGCCCAAATCAAGGGTCGGATTTAGGCCTCACTTGTTATAGCGTCTGGGGTATTTGAAACTCTTGGGTTCGGGTGTATGTGATTCGTGTGCCAAATAAAAGAAAAGTGGAGATGGTCGAATTTATGGGGGGGTTCGAGCTTAGGTCCAATGAACAATTCCTATCCCACACAGAGATATGAATTTTCGTATCTTGGTGGGATACAAAAGTTTCGTATCCTACCAGGACACGAGAATTTGTATCTCGATGTGAGATACAAAAATCTCATGCCATGAGCGTAGGGTACGAGGTTTCCCAATAAAATAAATGATGAGTAATAAAAAATATGTGTAATAACATGCATATAAACATACACTGCATGATACGGCGTTATATGTATGTGTGTTGACATATAAATGTGTATACACATACGTGATATGTACATGCATATGCGTAGTGCACGTGCAAAATACTCACACACGGTTTCCCGTGTCTCAAAGAATCGAATACCCGTAAACGTTTTACTCATACACATCCGCATTCACTCATGTACATGCATTATATTGCATTTTTACATTCCATCGCATTGCACAAAACCACGTAAAAACATGCGAGCGTGCACGCGACATCATATCGACACCATCTTGTTCACGTTACAACGTAAACGAGAGTTGATAACTAACATTTACATTCATGAGTTACAGGAAATAGATGATTCAACAAAAATAATTCTTTCAACTCAAAGCACATCATGTCAAGACGATACGTACCTAGAAGAAGTCGAGCATACCGCGTGACGATGAAGCCCAAAGTGTTGCCAAATAACCAAGGAAACAGACCTAGAAGAAGTCGTGCGAATAAGCCTCACAACTTCTCAAAACCATTCATTAACCACATTTTCGTATCCCTCTGCCTCATTCCCAAATATTTCGAACCCCACGGGTCTGACTCCCTTTATTTCGAACCCCGTAGGTTCAATTTCCACTCATTTGAACCTCTTAGATCCAAACCACTCACGTGCAACAAACCTCGACTCTCACTTCTTCCTCATTATACTGAACTTCGGATCCCTCTATGGTGCTCCCATCATACCCTTTCGCATCTAAAACTCCCGAACCCCTCGATGTCACAAAAGCAAAGTATCCTAGGGTACGATTTTCGTACCCCTTGGGGATACGAAATACACTAGGGGCAGTAAAAATTTGTATCCCTATATAGGTTTTTCTGGATATACTAGGGGGAGTAGAAATTTCGGTTGCCGCCTCCTAGGGATACGAAAACACATTGTGTGGTCCCCAAATCCTACCTACTCCAAACAAATCCTTCCACTATAAATATTCCCAAGCTCACACTTTAAAGGGTTTGGAAATTGGCTGATTTGACACCTCTTGAGAGCTCCAAGAACTCATTAATGGCAGCCATGCTTTGAGGAAGAAGAAGCATAAAGTGACTTTTTTTTCAATATTCATATATGACAATTATGACTCCAAAATACTTGGAAATGTTTGTAAGTGGATGTCATGACGTAGTTCTAAGCTTATAACTTATTATTATGAATGAAATATCTGCAAACTCCTTCAAAATGGACGTAGGACCCTCACGGGAACGAACCACAATAAATCTATTGTGTTATTTTCTGCTTTCTGCATTAAATTTCCCATGCAAAACATATTTCTCAAAGTAAAGGAGAATCCTTGGATGTTATGACAATTTTTGTCGTCAACATATATGTGTGTGTGAGAGAGAGAGAGAAAGAGAGCATGTTATACCTCAGAAGAATGGATATATTATGCATGCACGCACACACATACACACACATGTGTATGTGTAAATATGACTGTAACACCCCGTATTTTCTGTGAACATAAAGTCACAAAACAAAGTGTACTTAATTTTTAAAAGAAGAATTAAGGGAAACAAGTTGCTCCATTGCGTTCGACTCGGAATTCTGCTTGAGATGGAGTCCGAGTTTGCGTAAATCAGACTCCGTATGAAGAAGTTATGGCACTTAGAAGTTTCAGGGATTTAGAGTAAAAACCAGCCCGAAATCAAAATTCAAAGTTCGAAATTCAAAACACACACCCGGGCTGGGCGGGAAATTTCCCGCCCAGGATCCAGGTCGACCTCCACCCTATTGCCAAATCCGTGGACAGATTCATTTTTATGTATTTAGACGCCCGTTCTGACCAGATTCGTTGCTCCTGTGCTATTTAAACACCCCACAAACCTCACTCTCTCCACACAATTTCGTTACGCCTATACTCTGTCTTAATTCATATTAATATAAATCAATGGCGTCGTTACTCTGCTAAAACCTAAGCTAGAACAAGTGCTCCTTCTTCTTCCAATCTGAATAGGATTAAAAGCAAACAACTACAACCCTTTTTCTTTTAGAATCCAACCAAGGCGAGAACAATTATTTTTAGATATGAAATTTAATGATGATCTTGACATGGTTATAAATCTGAATTGGAGATTATGCATATTCCTGCTTATCAGATCTGTTTTTCTCTGTAGATCTATCCTATTCATATTTATCAGATCTGTTTTTCTGTGTAGATCTATCTTATTCCTGTTTATCAGATATGTTTTCTTTGTAGATCTATCTTATTAATTGTAACTATTATGTATCTCTTCCTTCCTCTTATTCTATAGCCATGCTACCATGAGCCTGAGCCAAATCTCATAAGAGATCGACGCACGAACGCTAAATTTGGGGAAAATTGTGAATAATTGGATATGACTGATTTGTGCCTAAATTCAGAAAAGAACATATGTTGTAATTCAAGATCTAGATCTGGGCATACTATATATATATATATATATATATATATATATATGAAAGTATGTGATTTGGAAGAAGGAGAATTTATTTTGAATATGATTTAGGCGTAAAAGATTTATATTAAAATGGGATAAATATTAAATGTGAACACGCCAAAATGGGGATTTTTGGATATTTGACATATGCTGAAATCAAAGGCTATAATTTGGCATAATTCATATTGTATATCATGATTTGGGGTTTTTAGAGAATATTCTGTGCTATATAAATTTAACTAAAAATTTGGGGCATACGTTATATTGTGAATTATGACCATAATTTAGGCATGTAAAATTAGGCTTAATTTTATGATTAAGCGAGGTATGTCAATGGAATTTTAAGGGATGATTAAATCGGTTAAATTGCCTAATATGCTAAATCTGTTGAAACTAAATACGGTAATTTGGGGTATGAAAATCTGTAGGCTCGATCTAAAATTGAGCAAAACATGTTAATAGAACTTTGGATAATCTGCTGTAATGTGTAAAGAAGTTTAATTGGCATAATTAGTCTGATATTGACATAATCTGTGAATGAATACTTTAGCTAAAATAAGAATGCTGAGACACGAGGTTATACTCTGTTTGCGTTAGAAGCCTGCCCGGACCCAACCGTCTTAACCAGCAACCGCAAACTGTCAGTCTAATGTGAGAGGTCGTAGGCATAAAGATGGTTAGACATGAGGTTAGGTCTGGCTTGTGGCAGAAGTCTGCCCGGAACCGCCCGGCACATCCAGCGGCCACAAGCTACCGACCTAATGCGAGAGGTCTGTGCACTAATATTTAATTAATAAAAATCAAAGATAAATATTATGCCTAAAACATGTTGGGTGGATAATGTTAAATCAACTGGACTGATGAATCTAATAAACTCGTTTGAAAATCTGTAGGCCCAATACAAGGTTAGGTGAAACAATCTGTAAGTCTGTTAATCTGTATATCTGATCCGTTAGTCTGAAAACTTGTTAACCTTTATGTCTGATCTAAGAACTAGTTAATCTGGACTTTGTACATCTGAAATCTATAAGCAAGTTAATCTGAAATTTGTTAGTCTGGGGACACAAGGTTAGGAGGGGTAATTACTTGTGTCATCTGTTGTTTGGGACCCATATCAGTCGGTAACCCTTTCTGGTATCAAAATTATGACCCAACACTAGTTAGGGGTCCAAGGCACGCTTACTGAACTAATTGTAAGAGGTTCACTCTGATAATGGCGAGGGGTGTTGATGGCGCATTCCAACCGGGCCATGTGCGTGCATGGATCCAGTTTGCTCTGAGGATGTAAGACACCGTGACATCTGTAAATAGGTCTGTTACTATAGGTAGCCACTTTAGGGAGTGATTCACCCTTCTGTGGGGCCGACACAGGGTATTTATGTATTAGGGAGCCGATCGCTTGGGGTAGAATTTAGGGTACACATAGTTCTGTCAGTTTCTGTTGGGGTACTGTCTGTTTCTGTTGGGGTACTGTCTGTTTCTGTTGGGGTAGTGGCACATGTCTGTCTCTGTGTGGTACCGTCTGTTGGGGTGGTATAGGCCATTACTAGTGTACACCAAATTCTAATATTCTGTTTCCGAAGGGTTTATTCTGTTTCAATCTTTGTTCAGGTGGTAAAGGCCAATTACTGGCATTCTGTTTCTATACCATCTGCCTCTATTTGGGTAGTAAAGGCCCATTACTAGCATTATGTTTCTGAAGGTCTGTCTCTGTTAGGGTGATAAAGGCCCATTTTTTGCATCCTGTTTCTGAAGAGATCATTCTGTTTTCTGTTTAGACATTATGACAGCACCTAATTTTGTTATACTAGTATTAGTTCAGAGAAGTGAAAACCAAGTAAGAAGCTTAATTTAGCCTATATCATTCTGTCTCTTCTGTTAACCTGCTACTCCTGTTATTGTTATCTCTCATCCAGTTTTATTTACATGTCATGATATTGTTATCTGTTTATATGCTGAAAGTCACTAGACTCACCAGACTCATGTCTGACCTAGTTTGTTTTGCCTCTTTTCTTTCGTCCCCCCCCCCCCAAGTTCTCAGGGTGGAAACATAGGAGCTTGATTCAGGTTCCATCTGCTTGAAGTGATAGAAGTGCTTGGAATATTGCTTGGCTTTGATTCTACCTATTTATAGCATTCTCTGTTGGGGATTATGGCTTTAAAATTATGCATTCTGAAGGATTTTGTATAAGACTGATATTTGTGTACTTGGGTTTTGGTATTGTGATGTGACCAAACTTATTTCTGTTTCTACTGTAATAAAGTTATAAATTTTTCAAGTACTACTTTACATATCTGTCTTGTAAATTTCTGTTCTGTTTACTTATAATGTTCCACCGAAGTTAAGGCATTCCCTTTGTGAGTGACCTTAACGGAAGTGGGTTGTTACACTTGGTATTAGAGCTGAAGGTTACCAGATTTGATAAAAAGTTTTTGAAAACTATTTTCAAAAAGGTTTTAAAAAGGAAGTATTTTCAAAAGTAAAGTTTATTTTGAAAAACATAATCCCCAAAAGCCATATATCTGTCTTTCGATTCTCCGTTTTGAATCTCTTCCTTTTTCTTTTCAGCATGTCTGGGGTATCCGAGATACCCGAGGGCATACCGATACCAACTTGGTTCAGAAGGTATCTGGAGGCTAGGGCCACCGCCGCAGGCCCAGCAGACGTTCCTCCTCCTCCCCCTCCCCACGTTGATACTTTTTCGAAGATATGCAAGGACTTTCGGGCAATGGGTGGGAAACCTTATCACGGGTCAGAGACGTTTGTTGAAGCTTGAAATTGGCTTAAGGAGGTGGAAGATTTGTTTGGTATCTTCGAGATAGAAGATGGAAGGAAGTTCCAATTAGCTGCTTGGTTAATGATGGACGAAGCCTCGTTTTGGTGGGAGGTCACGAATGGAGAGCGTCCGGTAGAGACATGGATGGATTTCAGGCATAGGTTCGAGATGAAATTCCTCTCACGAGCAGAAGAGAATTTATACATGGAGAGGTTCTTAGCACTGAAGCAAGGAAATTCATCAGTGAAGGAGTACGTCAACAAGTTCAATCAGTTGGAGAGATTCGGCTTAGACTTGGTGAACACACCTAAGAAGAAGGCCTTGAGATTCGTTAAAGGTTTGAATGAGCCGCTACATGGTTGGCTATGACCCACATTCCTATGGAGGCTACCTTTGAGAAATTGGTTCACATGGTGTTAATGCATGAAGAGGAAGCCAAAAGTGAGAATAAAGAAGAAAACCTCGAAGGACCACAGAACAAGAAAGAGTGGCCCAAAAAGGAAACACAAAGAAGAATGAAAAGTCTGAAGATAAGAAGGAGAAAAAGTGCTTTACTTGTGGAAGCTTGACTCATTTGAACAAGGATTGTAGAAAGAGGAAGGGCGCTTGCTTCAACTGTGAAGAAATGGGACACTTCACTAGGGATTGCCCGAAGAAACGTGGGCAAGGGCAGAGGGCAGAGCCTACTTCTGGAGGGCAGGCGAATGCTCTCGTGACTGGTGGATAGGATAGAGATAGAAAAATTTCTGTAGAAGGTTTAATTTCCTTATCTGATTTTTGAGATAAAACTCTTTTTGATTCTGGCATTTTGATTCTGTAACTGAGACTCTGCACTTTAATACTAAGTCTTGTTTCTGATCCCGCTATAATCTCAAACCCCATAAGGGTTACGACCCATCTATTTGTGATAAGTTGGGATTTGAAGGTATCTGTGTTGGGCGTTAAGTTGACTATGACGCATACATTCTGGGTTTTGTGGGATATGGTGGGGTTTTATCATGATTAGTTTCCTAGGAATCATTTGATAATCTGATCTGTACTTGTAGTCTGTAAGTATTTGAATATTTCTGATAAGGTTAGGGTTTTTTACTCAAAGCGTGAAGAAGATATCCAGTTTGACATTATTTAATGGGAGTAGTTCTCTGAATGTGATGTTGATTTCAGTCTTCGGGGTTGATACTTAGGGATTTATTCTCTTAACTGATGTCTAATGGGAACAGAATTTTTGTACTTGCTTCTATCACTCGGTTGTATCCTATCGATCGATTCTTCGACCTTTAGGTAGAAACTAATTGGTGTAAACATGTGTTTGAGACATTTTATGTTTGATAGTTACAAGTGGATGCAAGTGGTTGCTAGTGGTTGCTCGTGGATGCATATACACACACTAGGCACTAGATAGGCTCAAAAACACTCTCATATTGCATATGGATGTGTGTGAGTTTTTCAATTTTTGTGGATACAAAATGATTGACTCATCACATGGATGTTGCATTTGGATGAATGGTTATGCACTCATACAGAAATGATGTGTATCAAATAGGATTTATTGCATACATAAGTGGACTCATGGCACTAACATAATTCGCATTAAGGGGGTCAACTGAATCAGTAGACCGCCTGATCTTTGCATTAGATAAGAGGCATATACACACACTTTTGCATATGTTCATATAACATTAGAAGTTTTCTAAGGACAATGGTGTTGTATATAACGGTGTTGTATACACAATTATATGATTTTTGTTTGATGATAACAACCAAATATTTATTATTTGAAATGTGTTTGTTAGTGTACTGTTCTATATATACATCAAAGACAGGAATATAGTATTTATATTTAAATAAAATACGACTGTACAGAAATTTAAATATTCACAGTATTTTATTTAAATATAATATTTTATTTCAATATCAAACAGTACAATTCTTTTACTCCACTATTTGTACATCTCACTGATATTCTTTACTGTACAATCAATTTCATTCTATACAAAGCTCCTCACACATCACTACAACACCCACACTCAACTATACAGACACTTTGATTTTATATACATTCACATTGACTCATTTACAGACTCTCTCTAGTATATACATTCACTGTTTCTGTTTCTGTCTTCAATCTTCCAGCTTCTGTCTTCACAACATCTTCACTGTTAGTTCAGTCATCATCTGCTTACCTGTCACAATGAAACACACACACACAGAGTACACTGCAATAGAATTTAGACTGAATAAATGCGAATATAAATTTTATTTTTAAAATTTTATTTGCCTCAGTTTTCTGGTGTGTTTCTCATCATTCTTCATGACTTGATCTGATTTATATAAACCATCAATCTGTGTCTAGGCAGCTTGTGATATTCACAGTGATACACTGTAAATACCACAAGGCAGACAGTATGTATATACAATGCAGGGACAGGAAAATCTGTCTGATGGCAGCATATACACACATGTATAAATATACATATGTGCACTGCCTCGCCAATCAGAATATAGTGTATGCAACTGAGGAGGAGCCACGTGGACCATCTCGACTCAGTGCTACAACAAACATTCAAGTGAAAGTTCAACACATCTCAAACATGGTTCAAATCAAAACGGCAATGAAAAGGGGTCGAGCCATAGTCGAGAAAAGTCATGGCACATATACAGGAAAGCTAAAACTCAATGTCAACATGAAACAAAGACATGGCAGCAATGATCAAGTGGTGCATGAATCAAGTGTAACATCTTGTATGGTCAGGGAAGCTATGAACATGATGTCTCAGCAAAATGGAGCATGATGCATACATTAAGGAGAAACACAGCAAGAATGTATAGTGGTCAATGTAAAGGTACAAACAGTTGAATGCATGGAGTAGCACACATAAGGTGAAGTCAGCATGAACTGCTCAGGTAGAACAATACAAGTTACATGCATGATACAACAAGTTTAAAACATGAAGAATTGGCCGAGTCATGGACCAAACTTCAAAGTATATACTTATACAAACAACAAGTGTATGCTAAAGAAGAGTGGTCAGTGCATATATAAATGGTCAAAGCTTCAGAGTTCAGGGGTGTAAATGCAAAATTGAGAACGTCAAACTATCAATACATATGACAAGGAAGCAAATACATATTGAAGCATGTTCAAGTCAGTTTATACATGATGGCAAATTATTTCTACAAAGTTTTTTTTGGAAAATCTCTATATGTATTCATAGACAAAGAACACAGCAATATGTACAGTGTGGCAGTATGACAAAGCATGAACAAGCATAAATGAAAATATATGGTTGTGCAACTCGACATGTACATGTTTCAAGTGAATGGACTCATGTACACAAGTATGGTGAAGTAAGCATGGTGAATGGAGCTCAAGAATAATTCCAGAAGTGTAAACAAAATCAATCTTCACAGTGGCATAGTGGCAAATAATACAAGAGATATTCATATCGCCAAGAATTTAGTTATTCCCAGTAAATCATTCGAGGGCTAGAAACAACTGTCAAGATCTATTTCCAGAAATGGAATAAATAGAGAATTAAATCTTGGCATGAAGAAATCAAGTCTAATTGACTTCTAAAAATACTTGGCAAGGAAAGTTTTTTCAGTAAACAACGGTTAAGGCAAGTGTTTATTTGTTTCCAACAATTAAGCATGAAATCACAGCAATATTGTATGGTCTAAAAATATTCAATCAAGCAAATCAGAGTGCTTGTATATGGCAAAAAGAATCACACATTTCTTTTGGCAAAAATCCAATTCGGTTTAAAATTCATTTCCAGAAAAGCAGGGGATCAAAATTAGCAAGGAGTTTCCAGGAATATTTCAATCAGAAATTCAAGGCAACAATTTATTCAAGGGAACAAATCAGTATTCAATCAAGCTATTCACGCTGGCAAGAATTAAATCAAAGATTTCAAAAAGGGGAAACGTGCAATCAATCAGAGCAACCAAAAGAAGAAAGCACGCACCAAATCATTTCAAGTCAGACGACGAAATCAGAGTTTTAGGGTTTTGATTGTACCCTATTTAAACACCTCTTACATCATAGGCAAGGGTATCGAAAACCAACACAATCAATTTCAAGCATAAAACCAAAGAATAAATTTCAGAGGAACTCACAAAATTCATCCATTGTTTTTATGTCACCAAGATACCAAATCGAAGCATCAGAGAGCCACGCAAATTTGAGCATCGACGAGGAACACATCAGAGAACCAGATTACATCAACCTGAAGCTATCGCGATTGAATTTGGGAGCAAACACTAAAAACCCTAGCCGCCATTTATTTTTCCAGAGTAGAAGAGAATCGGGCAAATAAAAATGACAAGGGACTAAAGTATTTTGGGCCGGCCAAGTTTTGTTTAAAGGCTAAAGGGGATGACCTTTCTTTTTAACTCCTAAGGGTTTTTTCTTGTTTATTTTTTTATTTTAATTTGTTTTTGTAAAACCATCAAACGAACAGTTTCTAGAAGTCTGTAAAATTCTAGGGAAACAGTCAGGGTGTTGACTATCAGTTTCAGCGTCTGTAAAATTCTGGTTTACTGGTTACGGGGTCGTAAACAGGGAAATCTGATCGAGGGGATATCGGTCAGTCTAGGGTTTTGAGCATAGGGTTAGGACAGGAGCAGGCGCTGCGAGTGTACATGGTCTTTTATGCGGGATCTGTTTATAACACCTAGTAGAAACCTTAGGAATGTAGCAGTAGGCAGGGTTTTGCCGAAGCTGGGTATATCTGTGTGTAATTAATTTTCTGCACTTTAATTTCTGCTGCATTCTGTGATCTGTTTAGTATTTTAATATCCTGTCAGTTTTTCAATTCAGTTTAAAAACTGTGATAAACCCTATTCAGCCCCCCCCCTCTAGGGTTAACCTAGATCCAACAAGTGGTATCAGAACCAGGTTATTTCATTAACCCTAAAGTCATGGATCTTAGTTGTCAGTCTTCTGAGAATCAGTCCAGTCGTATTCCATTTATTTTCAATGGTACAGATTTTTTAAATTGGAAATTAGAAATGGAATTATATTTAAAATCTATTGATATTAAATGTTGGGATACAGTTATTAATGGTTATGATATGGTCAACAGAAACGATATTGGATTTAATTCTCGTGCTATTCACACTTTGTATTCTTATATTGATGATGTCCAATATAACCTCATTTCTCATTGCTTGACTGCGCAGGAAATATGGAATTTTCTCAATACGAAGTATGGAAAGGTTGACAACAGCAGCTCAAAATACAAAATGGACAACTCAGATTTAGATCTATGCTCAGGAGAAGAAACAAATGAAAATTCAAGTAGATCAGACGATGGAGACTCAACAGACAATGAAACAAAAAGCTTCTCATATGAAGAGTTGGTTTATATGTGTACTGATTTAACAAAACTCGTTGATAAACTCCATCGTAAAAACAAATCTTTAAAATCTAAAAATCACGAGTTGAATAGCAAAATCAACTGTTTGGAATCAGAATTTACAAATGTCATAAAATTAGATAATTCTGATTGTGAGAATTATTTGAAATTAAAAACTGATCTCGTTTATCTCAACAAAAACATTCAAAAGCTTGAAGAAGAAATTCTTATTTTAAAAGATAACGAGATTGAGTTAAAAAGTACAAACAATTGTTTACAAAAAGAATTTATCAATTTTAAGGCTATTAAAAATTCCAAACATGAAATTGCTGAAAATAATAGTTTGTTGAAGACGGATTTGATTTTGAGTGAGCTTGAAAAGGAGATTGAAAATCTCAAGAAACTTGAATTTGAAAAACAAATTAAATTTGAATCTGAAATCCTAGAGTCAAACACCAAAATCAAACTGCTTGAAAATGAAAAAATTTTTTTAAACAAAATGATACTGAGAGAAGGAAAACCAGCATTAATCGTTGCTCGAACCTAATGAAAGAAAATTCCGATCTTAAGTCCAAGATCAACAATCTTGAGTTAAGTCTAAAACGTTTCTCTAATGGTGAAATTTTTTTGAATATGTTGTTGAAAAACCAAATTTCTGTTGGAAATAAACATGGTCTTGGTTTTGGAAAAACAAATGATTTTGAAAAATTGAATTCTTGTGTTTTCAAAAATTCTTCAAATTGCTTCAAGAAGGGTCATTCTGAAAATTTGAATTTTGAAAATTCAGAGAGATTTTTAAGTCACGCCAGGAATGAGAACTTGTTTTATAATAAACCATCTATACATTCTTCGATCCCAAAAGGAAATAAAACGGGCTTCGTTAAGTTCAAACAGAGTTGGGTTCCTAAGGGTACAAAGGTAAGTTCAGATGGTTTGTTATACAGACAGGTTTGGGTACCAAAAGTGGTAAACACATCTCAGAGTGTTTTACAAATTTTGTTAAACCACTTAACTCTTTAAACTGTTAGGTACCAAAGGAGGCTGAGGAACTACTGTGCTGAAAGGAAATTTGAGATCAAGCTGGTATATAATTCTGTATCTTTTACAGTTCCTTTAGCCAAGATCTGTTGAGTTAGATATTTATTTACTCACGTCAATTTCAGGTATAACATCTAAACTCAGCCTTTGTAAATATATTTTTTCTCTTTATGTATTCCTCCTTCTACCTCTTGTGTTTATTTTCTTTATCTCTTCTGTTTATCTTTCTTTGTCTGTTTGATTTGTCACTCTCATATCTTTGTAACGGCTTGGACTGTCTTAAACTTCCTTTTATAGAACTCATATTTTCTGGGAATTCACTTTAGTTGAATAGAACTCTAATGTTTTAATTATTTCCAGATCTTGAATTTAATCATGTAAATTTTTGCAATTGTTTTTGAAGTTTATTTTTTTTCTGATTTCTGAATTCATAACAGTGTTAATGTATTCTTGTCATATCTTGAACATTGTTAATTAAAATTCTAAATTCTTGAAGATCTGAAAAATTGATGAAGTTTCACACACCACTGCTGTTTTGAATTTCTTCTAATTCATTTTAGAAAGGCTTGATATAATATACTCATTACAACACTTCAATTTTCATCAGTTGTGAAAATTTCATTATTTTTCAGATTGGCTTGGATATATTGATTTATCTTGAATCAGTGATACATCCTGAAATTCCTTTTTATTTATGATCATTGTGACTTATTTTTGTTTTGTTTGAGATCACTTGAAAATTTCTGATATTTTGAATCTCACACACCTCTCAGATCTAAAATTATTAATCTTGTGTGATTGGTTCATTGTATCTCAAGATTTACATTTGTTCAAGTGATTTTTAATAAACCACTATTTTCAGGATCATGAATTATTACCAAACTTGATGTAAATGATCTGAAATTACTGTTGTGCTTGTCGGAAATTCATGTGAATAATTATTTGAATTCAGTCTTAAATCTCTCGGATATTTCATGGTTATTTGATCTAAATATTCGTTTGTTTAAAATCATTTGAAATTACTGATTTATTGAATCTCACACATATCCTGAATATGATATTTAAAATGTGATGTGATTGATTCACTAAATCTTGAAGTTTTCATATTTATCAAATGATTTAAAATAAACAATATTTTTAAATCTGGGATCGTGAATCATCTTTTGTGACCATCTGAAACCTCTGTGAAATTTTTTCTGACAAGTCTGATTCATGACTGAGGTCTTGTGCTACTTTGATATTGTTTTGAAAATATGTTGAAAATTGCTTGTTTATGATTTGATTGCTGCTCTGATACTGTTCTTTAAATAACTGCTTGCTCTTATCTGCTGCTCTAATAAATGTGCTAAATTTGTCTGGCTGGGTTTGTGTTTAAATTTCTTTGGACTGAGATATCCATGATTGTCCATCAGAGTATAATTAAATTCCTCGATAAAGGAGACAACAAGTGGTATCAGATTAGGAAGTGCTGAAAAATCGTTTTGGTCTTAATCTCATCATGTATATTTTTTTTTTCTAAATTTCTCTTGTAATTGATTTTCAATTATAAAGTTATTTATTGATTATTCATTCAGAAATTGAAATCAATATCCAAATTGAACTGTATTTATAATTCATCAAAATTATTATCAGATTTTGAAATTGTGATGAATTGTGACTGCAGTATATTTCACAACAAGAGGAGATTTTATTTGGATTTTCATGATGGTTGAATATTTATTATAATATCTTTGAACTGGCAATTATTTCACGACCATCTCCTTTATCTATCACCCGTCTGCCATCCATCGTGATTTTATATTAATGTGGAGAGTTTATTTTTTTTTTTTAAAAAGAAAAATCATCTTGTTTTAAAACAGTGAAAATTATTTGTGATAGAAATGGGACTATGTTATTATTCAGAATTAGTGATAATTGAAAATTTTCAATAATCCCAGTACAGTCAAGCATATTTCATAATATAATTAATTTAGAAATTTATTTCACAAACCATTTTTGTGCCTACCGCATTTCTATCATCCATTTTTGGTTCTATATAGTGAGGAGTTATTTCTTTTAAAGTTGAAATGATAAATATATATATAATAAATATATAAGTGTGTCTCTAACCTCATTTAAAAATCCAAGCTCTGGTTATGCATGGCTATGAGACAACTTATAATTTAAGCTGCGACTAATCCCATTTAAAAATCCAAGCTCTGGTTATGCGTGGTCAGTGTGCTCTTAAATAAAAAAAGGAAATAAAGTGCTAAAAATAGAAATAAACTTGAAATTCTCCTTGGTGTATAAAAACCAGTCTATCAATCCATCTTTCTATTCTGTGAAATATGTTGAAATTTTATGACGTATTATGATTTGTTGATTGATAGCTACTGGGATTTGATATTATTCGATTTTGTCACTTAAATTGAATTTATAATTATAGTTCGAATCCATCACTGTTTTTGTGCTTTATTTTGATTAAAATCCTTTGAAAATATTTGGAAATAAATTGTTTTTAAAACTCTCCCCATTTTATATAAAATTCATCGTAAATCCGTCATTCTCTACAATGTGAGATATGCCACCAGTTCTTAGAATATTATGATTTTTGTTTGATTGATTAAAATTTATGATGATCGTTCTTCCTCTTAAGCTGATATTGTATTTGTTAGTCATTCTTCATCTATATTTTAGATTCTGTATCCTTTTGATGATAACAAACGGGGGAGAATGGATTAAGATTTTGATTTATGAGTGAATGTTTTATAAATATTTTTTTAATTTTGAAAAATCCATTCAATTTTCATTTTTTCACTCATGCACAGTTATAGGGGGAGTTTCTGATGTAGGGGGAGCTTTCAAATAGGGAGAGTTCAGTCCTTCACTCTCAAAACACATTTATTATGTTCAAAATCTTCATATTTGTTTGTCATCATCAAAAGGGGGAGATTGTTGTATATAATGGTGTTGTATACACAATTATATGATTTTTGTTGGATGATAACAACCAAATATTTATTATTTGAAATGTGTTTGTTAATGTACTGTTCTATATATACATCAAAGACGGGAATATAATATTTATATTTAAATAAAATACGACTGTACAGAAATTTAAATATTCACAGTATTTTATTTAAATATAATATTTTATTTCAATATCAAACAGTACAATTCTTTTACTCCACTATTTGTACATCTCACTGATATTCTTTACTGTACAATCAATTTCATTCTATACAAAGCTCCTCACACATCACTACAACACCCACACTCAACTATACAGACACTTTGATTTTATATACATTCACATTGACTCATTTACAGACTCTCTCTAGTACATACATTCACTGTTTCTGTTTCTGTCTTCTATCTTCCAGCTTCTGTCTTCACAGCATCTTCACTGTTAGTTCAGTCATCATCTGCTTACCTGTCACAATGAAACACACACACACAGAGTACACTGCAATAGAATTTAGACTGAATAAATGCGAATATAAATTTTATTTTTACAATTTTATTTGCCTCAGTTTTCTGGTGTGTTTCTCATCATTTTTCACGACTTGATCTGATTTATATAAACCATCAATCTATGTCTAGACAGCTTGTGATATTCACAGTGATACACTGTAAATACCACAAGGCAGACAGTATGTATATACAATGCAGGGACAGGAAAATCTGTCTGATGGCTGCATATACACACATGTATAAATATACATATGTGCACTGCCTCGCCAATCAGAATATAGTGTATGCAACTGAGGAGGAGCCACGTGGACCATCTCGACTCAGTGCTACAACAAACATTTAAGTGAAAGTTCAACACAGCTCAAACATGGTTCAAATCAAAATGGCAATGAAAAGGGGTCGAGCCATAGTCGAGAAAAGTCATGGCACATATGCAGGAAAGCTAAAACTCAATGTCAACATGAAACAAAGACATGGCAGCAATGATCAAGTCGTGCATGAATCAAGTGTAACATCTTGTATGGTCAGGGAAGCTGTGAACATGATGTCTCAGCAAAATGGAGCATGATGCATACATTAAGGAGAAACACAGCAAGAATGTATAGTGGTCAATGTAAATGTACAAACAGTTGAATGCATGGAGTAGCACACACAAGGTGAAGTCAGCATGAACTGCTCAGGTAGAACAATACAAGTTACATGCATGATACAACAAGTTTAAAACATGAAGAATTGGCCGAGTCATGGACCAAACTTCAAAGTATATACTTATACAAACAACAAGTGTATGCTAAAGAAGAGTGGTCAGTGCACATATAAATGGTCAAAGCTTCAGAGTTCAGGGGTGTAAATGCAAAATTGAGAATGTCAAACTAGCAATACATATGACAAGGAAGCAAATACATATTGAAGCATGTTCAAGTCAGTTTATACATGATGGCAAATTATTTCTACAACGTTTTTTTTTGGAAAATCTCTATATGTATTCATAGACAAAGAACACAGCAATATGTACAGTGTGGCAGTATGACAAAGCATGAACAAGCATAAATGAAAATATATGGTTGTGCAACTCGACATGTACATGTTTCAAGTGAATGGACTCATGTACAAAAGTATGGTGAAGTAAGCATGGTGAATGGAGCTCAAGAATAATTCCAGAAGTGTAAACAAAATCAATCTTCACAGTGGCATAGTGGCAAATAATACAAGAGATATTCATATCACCAAGAATTTAGTTATTCCCAGTAAATCATTCGAGGGCTAGAAACAACTATCAAGATCTGTTTCCAGAAATGGAATAAATAGAGAATTAAATCTAGGCATGAAGAAATCAAGTCTAATTGACTTCTAAAAATACTTGGCAAGGAAAGTTTTTTCAGTAAACAACGGTTAAGGCAAGTGTTTATTTGTTTCCAACAATAAAGCATGAAATCACAGCAATATTGTATGGACAAAAAATATTCAATCAAGCAAATCAGAGTGCTTGTATATGGCAAAAAGAATCACACATTTCTTTTGGCAAAAATCCAATTCGGTTTAAAATTAATTTCCAGTAAAACAGGGGATCAAAATTAGCAAGGAGTTTCCTGGAATATTTCAATCAGAAATTCAAGGCAACAATTTATTCAAGGGAACAAATCAGTATTCAATCAAGCTATTCACACTGGCAAGAATTAAATCAAAGATTTCAAAAAGGGGAAACGTGCAATCAATCAGAGCAACCAAAAGAAGAAAGCACGCACCAAATCATTTCAAGTCAGACGATGAAATCAGAGTTTTAGGGTTTTGATTCTACCCTATTTAAACACCTCTTACATCATAGGCAAGGGTATCAAAAACCAACACAATGAATTTCAAGCATAAAACCGAAGAATAAATTTCAGAGGAACTCACAAAATTCATCCATTGTTTTTCAGTCACCAAGATACCAAATCGAAGCATCAGAGAGCCACGCAAATTTGAGCATCGACGAGGAACACATCAGAGAACCAGATTACATCAACCTGAAGCTATCGCGATTGAATTTGGGAGCAAACACTAAAAACCCTAGCCGCCATTTATTTTTCCAGAGTAGAAGAGAATCGGGCAAATAAAAATAACAAGGGACTAAAGTATTTTGGCCCGGCCAAGTTTTGTTTAAAGGCTAAAGGGGATGACCTTTCTTTTTAACTCCTAAGGGTTTTTTCTTGTTTATTTTTTTATTTTAATTTGTTTTTGTAAAACCATCAAACGAACAGTTTCTAGAAGTCTGTAAAATTCTAGGGAAACAGTCAGCGTGTTGACTGTCAGTTTCAGAGTCTGTAAAATTCTGGTTTACTGGTTACGGGGTCGTAAACAGGGAAATCTGATCGAGGGGATATCGGTCAGTCTAGGGTTTTGAGCGTAGGGTTAGGACAGGAGCAGGCACTGCGAGTGTACATGGTCTTGTATGCGGGATCTGTTTAAAACACCTAGTAGAAACCTTAGGAATGCAGCAGTAGGCAGGGTTTTGCCGAAGCTGGGTATATCTGTGTGTAATTTATTTTCTGCACTTTTATTTCAGCTGCATTCTGTGATCTGTTTAGTATTTTAATATCCTGTCAGTTTTTCAATTCAGTTTAAAAACTGTGATAAACTGTAACACCCCACCTCCGCCAATGCCACTCTTGCAAGGACATTAGCTTTGGAGGGGCGTTAAACAAGGTAAACATGCATGCAGATATCACAAGACAGAACATATAAGTAAAACAGAGTAGTAAAGCAGCGGATAAAACTTAGCATTTCAAAACCATAGTCATGTTACAACAAAGTACTTGGTCAATATTTTCCAACAACAAAGTTTAAATAAAAGCATAAACTGAAAAACTGAAATACATAAAGTACTATCCCCAAAATGAAGTGATAAACCATAGCTAGCTCAATGTCCAAAACCGTACATGAGCAAATCCAGTAAGCAAGTTGTAAAGATCCAAGCTAAACTCCAATGTTCCCACCCTGAGAACCTGAGGGGGGGAAACGGAAGAAAAGAGGCGAAAGAAAACAGGTCAGTCAAAAAGACTGGTAAGCCCTACTACTATCTGTCTATGAACTAGTAAAGTTAACTGGCATGAGAAGCTGAGATGAACATAAGGATAACAACATACTGGCATGATGATTAACTAACAAGATAGATAAAGGTGTCATCGCATAATTAAGGTTAAGTTTTGCACCACGGGTGTACTAGCATTCTAACATGTCAAGTAAAAACAAGAATTGATCCCTTGGCCCAAGCTTGGCCCATCATCATGAGGTGACCTAAATTAAGGTTCAACTACACGGTCTAGTCGATCGGCTCCCTATAAGCCTAACTCGTCAAGTGTCGGTGTCATACGGCCCAAACATGCAATGTAGTTAAACTGCGCTAGGTACACCCTAGGGTGTATCAAGTCCTAGGGTGTCAACCTCAGACACGAATCAAGTATCCGCTGTCTAGATCTACTGGTACCCGTGCCTGATTCTCCAACTTCGGACTACGTGCACGACCATAGTCCGCCTGGACCTACACCGGCGTACCTACTCAGCCGTCGTTTTGGTCGCTTACATGTCAGCCCAGTAATCGTGCCCCACCCTAGCCTAGTCCTAGGGTCTTATGATACTATCAAGAGGGTTACTGCTGAAAAGGACCACGCAACTAGGGTTTCCTTAACGGGTTAAATGTGGTTAACCCGAGCCAAACGTGGATTAAATTGGTTAAGTATACCCAAGGTTCGTGACTTAACCCCGATTAACCCATCCAGCCCAAATTGATTAAGTATTAAGTGGACCATGACTTAACCCTAATCAGGAGGCATTAATTAACTTAATGTGCTTTAACCTCTCACATTAGACTTTGTTGTGGTTACTAGTTAAGCCGGGCGGGTCCGGGTAGCTTTACACCACAACTTGGTCTAACCTCGGGTTCGAGCACAACATGACCAACTTCTCACATTGGGTCCTATTTTTTGTAGCCACTAGTTAAGCCGGGCGGGTCCGGGTAGATTTATGCTACAAACTCAACCCAACCTCGAGTTGGCCACACTCATATTTTCTAAGTGTCATGTCCATTATGTTTCCAAAACATAATTACAAGTTAACATATCACGTTATGTTATAAAAATCATGTTCATGTCATAATTTTACCCAACCCCAACGTAATCCCATCGTTTACGTAATCGCAACAACGCATAAAGGGTAAAATAGGGAACTTGGCATAATCATGACAAAAAGGTGTTGAAGCCACAAGTTTAACATGGTGGCATATGAGATGTACATATGTTCATATACTTGCATATTGCATTGTTAGGCTTCAAAAGCATGCATAAAACCAAACTTAGCATATGAGTGATACATGGTGATAAATGACATGTAGAAGTTGCTAGAAGTTCGCATTTAGCCTCACATGTAAGTTATCATAAGGGATATGATAACTTTCATGTTGCCAAAATGCAAACTTTGATATAAAGCTTGGAGCTTTATACCCACAACATCAAGTTTAACTTGCATAACATAGCAATATGTGTCATACATAATGATTAAACCAACTTGCATAGCATAATGATTAACCAAACTTGCATATCATAATAATCAACCAAACTTGCATATCACAATGATCAACCAAACTTGCATATCATAATGATCAACCCCAAACTTGCATCATTCATTTAACTTTAGAGTTCAATAAAAAGAAAGTAGAAAAGGGCTTAGTACGCTATGAAGACACAAATGAATATTTATTATAAAGATTGAGACGAAGCCCTTATGCAAGCACCAAAATATGAAAGCCCCAATTGAAAAACCCTTGCGCCAAATCAATAAAAATCCTTGCTTTGAAATAGAAATGTTGCAACTTGACTTGAATGCAAACTAAGAACACTCATACAAGTTTGAAAGCACTTGTATGAACTCACAATCTCTCATAGAAATAGGCTTAGGAATTTTTAGCATGAGAGTGGAGGCCATGAGAGGAACAAATTTGACATAGTTTAGTTGTAGGATTGAATAATGGTGATTTAGGCTAGGTTTAGGGGTCTTTTTATAGAGGATTAGGATAGTATTAGCCAAAGGATTAACCCTAGATTCAATCCAAGCCAACAAAGCATGTCTTGGGGAAGAAGTCAAGTGTAGGAACCATCTAGGGCCTTTAGATTAAAGCTGAACCATGAGAACCATTCAAATGCAAAATCTGCATTTGAGCGAATCGGCACACGTGTTGACAGCCAAACACCCTGGATTAACCCCTAGTCGACCTAGCGAGCTCGGGTCGACCTCAAAAATCGGCCGGTTCGGTTATTCCCCTCTCCCAATTCGCTGTTTTGAACATTTTTGCATATTTATTTATTTAATTTTCAATTATATATATATATATATATCAATATATATATATATATATATTTCTCTGCGCAACCCATTTCACTAAATTAAGTATACTTTAATTTGTGAATTTTTATGTTCTAATTACGGGGTGTTACATTCTCCCCTCCTTAAAGGATTTTGTCCCCGAAATCTCCAAGTTAGGAAGAACGTATCCTACTATCCATCATCCATCTACTCAAAACATCATCCACGTGCAGTCATTGTCCTTAAAGGATTCTAAATGTTGTATGATCATATGCAAAGGTGTGTGTATATGTACTTATCTAATGCAAAAATCAGGCGGTTACTGATACAGTAAACCTCCTTAATGCAAAATATGTTAGTGAAATGAGTCCATATGTATGCAAATTCCTAACATAATTTATAATCTCTACATGAGTGCACATAATAATCATCCATATGCAACATCCACGTGATAGCTCAACAAGTTTCATCCATGAATAAGTATAAGCACTCATGCATATGCTACATGAAAGTGTGTGAGCCGATCTTAGTGCCTAATGTGTATCATGCATCCACGAGTATCCACGTGCAAACACTTGCAACCACTTGCAACCATCAAGCATAACATGTTTCAAATACATGTTTCAACCAAGGGTTTCTACCTAAGGTTCTCATGACAAGATCTACGAAACAAGATAAACTAGATAAACGCGGATAAAAAGAAAGATATGCTAATTAGGAAAAGAGATCGAGAATGTACCCTCAAAAAGAAATGGATAAAGCCCACGCATCTTCTCCTCGGTTTCCCAAGTTGCATCTTCGTCGGCTTCACCCCACTGAACTTTCACCAACTTGACATCTCGATTCCTTAGCTTCTTGATCTCTGTTCCCAAGATACGAATCGGAGCTCTTCTCAAGGTTGCTTCTTTCTCTACCTCAATGTCTTCAAGAATGCTTGGTTCAACCACCTCAGCGGACTCATGCAGGCACTTTCGGAGATGCGAGACATGAAAGACATTATGCACTCCGGCTAGCTTCTCGGGCAATCCCACCTTATAGGTCATATTTCCAATTCTCTCTATGATAGGGAAGGGTCCTACGAACCTTGGTGCCAGCTTCCCCGCTGCTCCAAAACGTACCACATTTCGCAAAGGAGAAACCTTCACGAAAACCATGTCTCCCACTTCGAATTCCAAATCTGCCCTTCGCTTGTCAGCATAGGATTTCTGTCTATCTTGGGCCGCTTTCATCCTTCTTCTTACTAATTCAACTTTCTCGGATGTGTCTCGTATCATATCGGGCCCAAGTATAAGTCTATCTGTTGTCTCCCACCAACAAGATGGTGACCTACACGGCCTCCCATATAAAGCTTCAAATGGTGCCATCCCTATACTGGCTTGATAGCTATTATTATAAGCAAAATCTACAAGAGGAAGGTGGTCTTCCCAAGTACCACCGAAGTCAAGAACACAAAGCCTCAAGAGATCTTCTAGCACTCTATTCACCCTTTCGGTTTGGCCATCCGTCTGGGGGTGATAGGCTGTACTCAAATTCAATCGCGTACCCATCGCTTCTTGCAAACTATTCCAGAACTGGCTAGTGAAAATCGGGTCACGATCGCTAACTATGCTAGAAGGAACTCCATGCAACCGCACTATTTCTCGAAGATAAATAGACGCCAGCCCTGATGCGGTCCTCTTGCTCTTTACTGGGATGAAGTGAGCACTCTTCGTAAGTCTGTCAACTATGACCCATATGCTTGTGTTCCCTCTCCTTGACCTAGGCAATCCATCCACAAAATCCATAGAAATACTCTCCCACTTCCATTGTGGGACCTCCAATGGATGTAATAGCCCACCTGGTTTCTTTGACTCGGCCTTCACTTGTTGGCACACCATGCACCTTGAAACATACTCTGCCACATCTTTCTTCATTCCATCCCAAAAGAAACTGCGCTTCATATCTCTATACATCTTATCTCCTCCCGGATGTATAGTCATCTTCGAGTGATGCGCTTCTTCAAGAACTCTATGGACCAAATCTCCCACCCGAGGAACACATAATCTCCCATCACGTCTTAGCCATCCTTTATCATCAATAGTATATCTGGCAAGGTGACTAGACGTCTCACCCCGAATCAACTTGTCCATAACTTCGACTATCTGTGGATCTTCCCTCTGCGAAGCCCCAACTTGATCAAGAAGTGTGGGTCTAAGCTCAAGGGATGCTAATGAACCCGTCATCAATTCAACAGCCGTCGTGAAATCAAAGGTTGCCAAGAATTCCAAGTTCTTCATCTCAATGAACAAGGGGCTTAAAGTCAATCTCCTTCTGCTTAGTGCATCCGCCACAACATTACCCTTGCCAGGGGTATAAGCTATCTCGAAGTCATAAGATGCCAAAAATTCCATCCACCTTTGCTGCCTTAGATTCAGATCTTTTTGCGAGAAGAGGTATTTGAGTGACTTGTGATCAGTATACAACTCAAACCTTTCGCCTAGAAGATAGTGGCACCAGGATTTGAGTGCAAAGACGATCGCCGCTAACTCCAAATCATGAGTGGGATAGTTCTTCTCATGAACTTTAAGTTGCCTACCCCCATAACATATCACTCTTCCCTCTTGCATCAGAACAGCTCCTAACCCCGTGCCACATGCATCTGTGTACACGGTAAACATCTTACCACTATCGGGTAATGCCAAAACTGGAGCTGAGGTAAGGGCTCTTTTGAGCTTTTGAAAAGCAAGCTCACACTCCAAGTCCCATGCAAAGACTAAGTTCTTCTTCGTCAACTTAGTGAGAGGGGACGAAATCTTAGCGAAGTCTCTGATGAACTTCCTATAGTAGCCCGCCAAACCGAGAAAGCTTCTTACTTCGGTCGCATTCCAAGGAGTCTTCCAATCTTGAACCACAACCACTTTCGCGGGATCCACCGCTATGCCTTGCTTAGAAACTATATGTCCAAGAAACCGAACTTCCCTTCTCCAGAAATGACATTTGGAGAACTTGGCTTTCAACTGATGCGCTCTAAGCGTATCCATCACTTTCTTGAGTTGTCTGGCATGTTCTTCCTCGTCCTTTGAGAAGATCAGAATATCATCCACGAAGACAACAACAAACTTGTTGAGGAACTCCCTGAACACCCTACTCATCAAGTCTACGAAGTAGGCGGGTGCATTAGTCAATCCGAATGGCATGACAAGCCATTCAAAGAATCCATCCGGAGTCCTAAACGCAGTTTTATCAATGCTATCCTCAGCTACTCTAAGCTGATGGAATCCGGTGGCTAGTTCGAGCTGAGAGAAAACAGAATCACCTACAAGCTGGTCAAAGAGATCATCAATCCTCGGTAACGGGTGCCTATTCTTCTTTCTCAGCTTGTTCAACTCTCGATAATCAACACATAGACGAAGCGAACCATTCGCCTTAGTAGTGAATACCACCGGAGCACCCCATTCGGAAATGCTTCGTCTAATAAAACCCTTCTCAAGCAGCTCCTTGATTTGCTTACTGAGCTCACTTCTCTCACGAGGGGCCATGTGCCTAACGGGCAATGATACTGGCTTGGCATTATCGACTAGATAAATGCGGAAATCTATCTCTCGTTTAGGGGGTAACCCCTTAACTTCTTCAAAGACATCAGGATAGTCTCGGACCACCCTTACAGATTGCAGATCATCGATGGACGAGTCGAGAGATTCAAGATAGCATAACATGACGGGACCTCTAGGGTTACAAGAAATTTCTAGGGTATTACCGAGGCGGGTCATGAGCCTCACCACACTATGTTCACAATCGAGAATGGCTCCATAACTGGACAACCAATCCATGCCCAAGATTAACCCATATCCCGTGAATCCGAGATCATGAGCATTACACGCGAATTCTACAGTCAAGATAGAAATCTTCAAATCCACACAAATCATAGATAGATGGGCGGAACCCCCAATTGGATTTGAAACAAAAACGGGATCCTCAACTAAGCTAGTACTTAGGTGCAAACTTTCAACAATGTCAGAAGAAATAAAACTATGCGATGCGCCAGAATCAAATAAGGTGCGAACAGGATAATCAGAAATATAAACAAGACTTTCTACGGAAATGCTACCTCGATCCTGAACTGGAGCGGCGTTGAGAGCATACACTTGCCCTCCAGAAGGTCCTGCACGCTGATTTTGCCCTTGCTTCTTGGGGCAATCCTTGCTAAAATGTCCGGTCTCTCCACAATGAAAGCACTCGCCCGACTTCCTCTTCCTTTTCTTACAGTCTTTAGCTATGTGCCCTACATTCCCACAGTAGTGGCATTTTCTTGGGTCCTTTGCCTTGGCCTTGTTGCCCTTGTTGTTCTTGTTGTTTTTGTTGTTCTGATTGCTCTGATTTCCTCCCCACTTGGAGTTTGTCTTCTTGGCTTGGATCTCATTAGCCTTCACTTCCTTCTTGCCATTCTTATCGTCTCCTTGAAGCAATGCCATGTCTACTAGACCTTCGAAAGTGGCCCCCATAGGTATATGAGATAGGGCTAAACCTTGTAGTGGCTCATTCAACCCTCGTGCAAAGCGCAAAGCCTTCTTCTGGGGAGTATTAATCATGTCCAAACCAAATCGGGCGAGCTTGTTAAACTCATTTACGTACTCCCTCACTGCCATGTCTCCTTGCTTCAAAGATATAAACTTCTCCAATTGCAAATTCGCCTCAGCTGATGATAGAAACTTAAGCCCAAATCTTGTCCTAAAGTCGGCCCAAGTCTCTATAGGCCTCGTAGCATTGGTGACCTCCCACCAATAAGCAGCTTCTTCTTTCAATAACCATGCTGCCAATAGAACCCTTCTATGATCTTGCACATCAAAGATGGCGAAGAGATCTTCAGTTTCTTTCAACCAATTTCTTGCCTCCACAAAAGTCTCCGTCCCAATAAAGTTCTTGTCACCCATCGCCTTAAAGTCTTTGCAAATCTTAGCGAAATCTGCTTGCGGGTTCTGAGGAGGAGGAACCTCGGTTATATTGGGGTATTTGCTGGGCCCACATCGTTGGCCCTAGCTTCCAAGTATCTCCGGAACCATCCGGGAATGGTCACTCCCTCGGGAAGGTTAAGATCGGCCATACTGAAAAAGGAAAAAGATAGATTCAGAACGAAGAAACGAAGGATAGTGCTATGGCTTTTGGGGAATAGCCTTTTTAAAATAACTAGACTTTTCTTGGAAATACTTAATTGGTTTTGAAAATAGTTTTTCAAAGGGTAAGTTTCAAAAACACTTTTGCTCAAATCTTGTAAACCTTATGCTCTGATACCAAATGTAACACCCCACCTCCGCCAATGCCACTCTTGCAAGGACATTAGCTTTGGAGGGGCGTTAAACAAGGTAAACATGCATGTAGATATCACAAGACAGAACATATAAGTAAAACAGAGTAGTAAAGCAGCGGATGAAACTTAGCATTTCAAAACCATAGTCATGTTACAACAAAGTACTTGGTCATTATTTTCCAACAACAAAGTCTAGATAAAAGCATAAACTGAAAAACTGAAATACATAAAGTACTATCCCCAAAATGAAGTGATAAACCATAGCTAGCTCAATGTCCAAAACCGTACACGAGCAAATCCAGTAAGCAAGCTGTAAAGATCCAAGCTAAACTCCAATGTTCCCACCCTGAGAACCTGAGGGGGGGGAACGGAAGAAAAGAGGCGAAAGAAAACAGGTCAGTCAAAAAGTCTTGTAAGCCCTAGTACTATATGTCTATGAACTAGTAAAGTTAACTGGCATGAGAAGCTGAGATGAACATAAGGATAACAACATACTGGCATGATGATTAACTAACAAGATAGATAAAGGTGTCATCGCATAATTGAGGTTAAGTTTTGCACCACGGGTGTACTAGCATTCTAACATGTCAAGTAAAAACAAGAATTGATCCCTTGGCCCAAGCTTGGCCCATCATCATGAGGTGACCTAAATTAAGGTCCAACTACACGGTCTAGTCGATCGGCTCCCTATAAGCCTAACTCGTCAAGTGTCGGTGTCATACGGCCCAAACATGCAATGTAGTTAAACTGCGCTAGGTACACCCTAGGGTGTATCAAGTCCTAGGGTGTCAACCTTAGACACGAATCAAGTATGCGCAGTCTAGATCTACTGGTACCCGTGCCTGATTCTCCAACTCCGGACTACGTGCACGACCATAGTCCGCCTGGACCTACACCGGCGTACCTACTCAGCCGTCGTTTTGGTCACTTACATGTCAGCCCAGTAATCGTGCCCCACCCTAGCCTAGTCCTAGGGTCTTATGATACTATCAAGAGGGTTACTGCTGAAAAGGACCACGCAACTAGGGTTTCCTTAACGGGTTAAATGTGGTTAACCCGATCCAAACGTGGATTAAATTGGTTAAGTATACCCAAGGTTCGTGACTTAACCCCGATTAACCCATCCAGCCCAAATTGATTAAGTATTAAGTGGACCATGACTTAACCCTAATCAGGAGGCATTAATTAACTTAATGTGCTTTAACCTCTCACATTAGACTTTGTTGTGGTTACTAGTTAAGCCGGGCGGGTCCGGGTAGCTTTACACCACAACTTGGTCTAACCTCGGGTTCGAGCACAACATGACCAACTTCTCACATTGGGTCCTATTGTTTGTAGCCACTAGTTAAGCCGGGCGGGTCCGGGTAGATTTATGCTACAAACTCAACCCAACCTCGAGTTGGCCACACTCATATTTTCTAAGTGTCATGTCCATTATGTTTCCAAAACATAATTACAAGTTAACATATCACGTTATGTTATAAAAATCATGTTCATGTCATAATTTTACCCAACCCCAACGTAATCCCATCGTTTACCTAATCGCAACAACGCATAAAGGGTAAAATAGGGAACTTGGCATAATCATGACAAAAAGGTGTTGAAGCCACAAGTTTATCATGGTGGCATATGAGATGTACATATGTTCATATACTTGCATATTGCATTGTTAGGCTTCAAAAGCATGCATAAAACCAAACTTAGCATATGAGTGATACATGGTGATAAATGACATGTAGAAGTTGCTAGAAGTTCGCATTTAGCCTCACATGCAAGTTATCATAAGGGATATGATAACTTTCATGTTGCCAAAATGCAACCTTTGATATAAAGCTTGGAGCTTTATACTCACAACATCAAGTTTAACTTGCATAACGTAGCAATATGTGTCATACATAATGATTAAACCAACTTGCATAGCATAATGATTAACCAAACTTGCATATCATAATAATCAACCAAACTTGCATATCATAATGATCAACCAAACTTGCATATCATAATGATCAACCCCAAACTTGCATCATTCATTTAACTTTAGAGTTCAATAAAAAGAAAGTAGAAAAGGGCTTACTACGCTATGAAGACACAAATGAATATTTATTATAAAGATTGAGACGAAGCCCTTATGCAAGCACCAAAATAAGAAAGCCCCAATTGAAAAACCCTTGCGCCAAATCAATAAAAATCCTTGCTTTGAAATAGAAATGTTGCAACTTGACTTGAATGCAAACTAAGAACACTCATACAAGTTTGAAAGCACTTGTATGAACTCACAATCTCTCATAGAAATAGGCTTAGGAATTTTTAGCATGAGAGTGGAGGCCATGAGAGGAACAAATTTGACATAGTTTAGTTGTAGGATTGAATAATGGTGATTTAGGCTAGGTTTAGGGGTCATTTTATAGAGGATTAGGATAGTATTAGCCATAGGATTAACCCTAGATTCAATCCAAGCCATCAAAGCATGTCTTGGGGAAGAAGTCAAGTGTAGGAACCATCTAGGGCCTTTAGATTAAAGCTGAACCATGAGAACCATTCAAATGCAAAATCTGCATTTGAGCGAATCGGCCCACGGGTTGACAGCCAAACACCCTGGATTAACCCCTAGTCGACCCAGCAAGCTCGGGTCGACCTCAAAAATCGGCCGGTTCGGTTATTCCCCTCTCCCAATTCGCTGTTTTGAACATTTTTGCATATTTATTTATTTAATTTTCAATTATATATATATATATATATCAATATATATATATATATATTTCTCCACGCAACCCATTTCACTAAATTAAGTATACTTTAATTTGTGAATTTTTATGTTCAAATTACGGGGTGTTACATAAACCCTATTCACCCCCCCCCCTCTAGGGTTAATCTAGATCCAACAAATGGATGCTTGTGGATGATGGTTGAGTAGATGGGTGATTAGATGGTAGGACACGTTCTTCTTAACTTGAAGATTTCGGGGACGAAATCCTTTAAGGAGGGGAGAATGTAACACCCCGCATTTTTTATGAACATAAAGTAACAAAACAAAGTATACTTAATTTTTAAAAGAAGAATTAAGGGAAACGGGTTGCGCCATTGCATTCGTCTCAGAATTCTGCTTGAGATAGAGTCCGAGTTTGCGTAAATCGGACTCCGTATGAAGAAGTTATGGCACATAGAAGTTTCAGGGATTTAGAATAAAAACCAGCCTGAATTCAAAATTCAAAGTTCGAAAATCAAAAAACTAATCCGGGCTGGGCGGGAAATTTCCCGCCCAGGACCCAGGTCGACCAGGGGGTCGACCTCCCCCTTATTGCCAGGTCCGTAGACAGATTCGTTTTTCTGTATTTAGACACCCGTTCTGACCAGATTCGTTGCTCCTAAGCTATTTAAACACCCCCAAACCTCACTTTCTCTCCACACACTTTCATTACGCCTATACTCTGTCCTAATTCATATTAATATAAATCAATGGCGTCGTTAGTCTGCGGAAACCTAAGCTAGAACAAGTGCTCCTTCTTCTTCCAATCTGAATAGGATTAAAAGAGAACAATTACAACCCTTTTTCTTTTAGAATCCAACCAAGGTGAGTAGAGTTATTTTCAAATATGAAATTTAATGATGACCTTGACATGGTTATAAATCTGAATTGGAGATTATGCATATTCCTATTTATTAGATTTTTCTTATATGTAGATTTATCCTACTCCTGCTTATCAGATCTGTTTTTCTGTGTAGATCTATCTTATTAATTGTAACTATTCTGTATCTCTTCCTTCCTTCTGTTCTATAGCCAGGCTACCACGAGCCTGAGATAAATCTCATAAGAGATCGACGCACGAACGCTAAATTCGGGGAAAATTGTGAATTATTGGATATGACTGATTTGTGACTAATTTCAGAAAAGAACATATGTTGTAATTCAAGATCAAGATCTGGGCATACTATATATATATATATATATATATATATATATATATATATATATATATATATATATATGATAGTCTATGATTTGGAAGAAGGAGAATTAATTTTGAATATGATTTAGGCGTAATAGATCTATATTAAAATAGGATAACTATTAAACGTTAACACACCTAAATGGGGATTTTTGGGTATTTGAAATACGCTGAAATCAAAGGCTATAATTTGGCATAATTCATATTGTATATCATGATTTGGGGTTTTTGGAGAATATTCCGTGCTATAAAAATTTAATTAAAAATTTGGGGCATATGTTATATTGTGAATTATGACCATAATTTAGGCATGTAAAATTAGGCTTAATTTTATGATTAAGCGAGGTATGTTAATGGAATTTTAAGAGATGATTAAATCTGTTAAATTGTCTAATCTGCTAAATCTGTTGAAACTGAATACGGTAATTTGGGGTATGAAAATCTGTAGGCTCGATCTAAAATTGAGCAAAACATGTTAATAGAACTTAGGATAATCTTTTGTAACATGTAAAGAAGTTTAATTGGCATAATTAGTCTGATATTGGCATAATATATGAATGAATACTTTAGCCAAAATAAGAATGATGAGACATGAGGTTAGACTCTGTTTGCGGTAGAAGCCTGCCCGGACCCAACCGGCTTAACCAGCAACTACAAACTGTCAGTCTAATGTGAGAGGTCGTAGGCATAAAGATGCTTAGACACGAGGTTAGGTCTGGCTTGTGGCAGAAGTCTGCCCGGAACCGCCTGGCACATCCAGCGGCCACAAGCTACTGACCTAATGTGAGAAGTCTGTGCATTAATATTTAATTAATGCAAATCTAAGATAAATATGATGCCTAAAACGTGTTGGGTGGATAAGGTTAAATCAACTGGACTGATGAATCTAATAAACCTGTTTGAAAATCTGTAGGCCCAATACAAGGTTAGGTGAAACAATCTGTAAGTCTGTTAATCTGTATATCTGATCCATTAGTCTGAAAACTTGTTAACCTGTATGTCTGATCTGAGAACTAGTTAATCTGGACTTTGTACATCTGAAATCTATAAGCAAGTTAATCTGAAATCCGTTAGTTTGGGGAGACAAGGTTAGGAGGGGTAATTACTTGTGTCATTTGTTGTTTGGGACCCATATTAGTCAGTAACCCTTTCTGGTATCAAAATTATGACTCAACACTAGGTAGGGGTCCAGGGCACGCTTACTGAACTAATTGTAAGAGGTTCACTCTGATAATGGCGAGGGGTGTTGATGACGCATTCCAACCGGGTCATGTGCATGCATGAATCCGGTCTTCTCTGAGGATGTAAGACACCGTGACATCTGTAAATAGGTCTGTGACAATAAGTTGCCACTTTAGGGAGTGATACACCCTTCTATGGGCCCGACACAAGGTATTTATGTATTAGGGAGCCGATCGCTTGGGGTAGAATTTAGGGTACACTTAGTTCTGTCGTTTCTGTTGGGGTACTGTCTGTTTCTGTTGGGGTGGTAACACCTGTCTGGCTCTGTGTGGTACCGTCTGTTGGGGTGGTAAAAGCCCATTACTAGTGTACACCTAATTCTAATATTCTGTTTCCATAGGGGTTATTCTGTTTCTGTTTCTGTTCGGGTGGTAAAGGCCCATTACTAGCATTCTGTTTCTGTACCGTCTGCCTCTGTTCGGATAGTAAAGACCCATTACTAGCATTCTGTTTTTGAACGTCTGTCGTTGTTAGAGTGATAAAGGCCCATTTCTAGCATCGTGTTTCTGAAGAGATCATTATGTTTTCTGTTTAGACATTAGGACAACATCTAATTCTGTTATACTAGTATTAGTGCAGAGAAGTGAAAACCAAGTAAGAAGCTTAGTTTAGCCTATATCATTCTGTCTCTTATGTTAACATGCTACTCCTGTTATGGTTATCACTCATCCAGTTTTATTTACATGCCATGATATTGTTAACTGTTTATATGCTGAAAGTCACTATACTCACCAAACTTATGTCTGACCTAATTTGTTTCGTCTCTTTTCTTCCGTTTCTCCACTCCCCCCCCCCCCCCGGTTCTCAGGGTAGAAACATAGGAGCTTGATTCATGTTCCATCTGCTTGAAGCGCTAGAAGTGCTTGGAATATTGCTTGGCTTTGATTCTACCTATTTATGGCATTCTCTGTTGAGGATTATGGCTTTAAAATTATGCATTCTGAAGGATTTTGTATAAGACTGATATTTGTGTACTTGGGTTTTGGTATTGTGATGTAACCAAACTTATTTCTGTTTCTGCTATAATAAAGTTATAAATTTTTCAAGTACTACTTTACATATATGTCTTGTAAATTTCTGTTCTGTTTACTTATAACGTTCCACCGAAGTTAAGGCATTCCCTTTGTGAGTGACCTTAACAGAAGTGGAGTGTTACAATGACATACACTTGTGTATGACATAACATAAGCTAAATAATACTATATCATTTTATTGAATGTAAGTAAAATAATAGATATTATTTAAATGGATGTTGGAAATATTCAATAAAACTTCACTTCATGTGTCTAATAAAGACTCAACATGATATAAAAAATAAAATTCACCATCGGTTTTCGCTGTAGACTGGCCATTTCCAGCAAGATAGACTAATACAAGAAGGTATGTCAATTTGTGTCATATGTGTTTTATACGAAATTGATAAGGAAAATGAGTTTACATATTCTTAAATTTTAATTTTTCTATTTCATATGAATGCAGTTTGTAGTAAATTAAAGATTGATTATTTATGTGATGGTACTTTAAACGACATAATGTTATTATAAAGTTAGAGCTCTGGAAGAAAAATGTATTATCAATCAGTATACTAGCTACTAAAATAAATAATAAAACCAGAGATGCAAAAATAATGAAATATACATTTGTGAATCATGTTACACATTATAAACATGCTCACCAGAGAATCATACTAGAAATTTGTATGACTAAGGAACACAATGATATCATAAGAGATCTAACTTATCTGCCTTGCCATAATCCCATGGCTGCTAGATCGATCGAATATTACCTAGAACCCTCCACTATTCCAACCTTCAGTGATTTGTTGATGTACAAATATTATTGTGCTTGAATGTTAAGGAAAAAAAGAAAAAACTTAGGTGTACAAGCATTTTTTAAAAAAGTGAAGAGATAAATTTCACAAACAAACATTCATTGAAATGAAACAGGTTACGAGATTGAGAATGGAAAGTACAATCAATAGGTATAAAGCCCTAATTTTGTATAGTTAAGATGTAAGTTAGGCTAGAGTCGAAATGCCAATTTAATCTTATTTCCCTTTGTAAATAACTGTGAATGTTGTAATGTTAAAACTATGCACCTAAATAAAAAAGGATAACCATTTTCTATTGAAAAAGTGGATTTGTTTTCTTGTCAAAAGTGTGATTTGAATCCAATCCCTAATTTAAATCTCGATTATTCATCTAATTAATTAGGGGTTGCCTTTTAAAAATCTTATTCGAACTGTAACATTATACACATATCAAGTGCAATTTAGATAATTTAGTCAGTAAAGTTATTGCGACATTTATTATAAAAATATTATAGTAATAGTCAATATTTGGTCGTTCTGAATTACATATTAATTGTTGGTTAAAACCACGTGTACGCTCATGTTAAATTAACGAATCACCGTAATTTCGTGGACAATAGTCATGCTAAATAATTTAATGTGATCCAATTTAACAATAATGTTTGTTGATGTTTCGTCCATTATCTTCGATTGGTTAATTTTAAAAAGGAACGTTATGAACAAAGGGTCATACATTGTGTTTTTGACATTACCTAAGCGAACTTAACAATCAATATTATTTATTATATGTCGTTTTAGATGAACATATGATCATGTTATATGATTTACCTAGGGTTGTTACATTACTCAACCGCTTGTACGGTTAACATTTCGTTCGTTACATCAATGATATCACTTAATGTTTGCAAAAATTAATGCAAATAAGATTGATGTGCATGATTTTTCAACGGTATTTCAAAAATGCGTGTGCGTTTCAGTAATTCAACCTAGAGAAGTAACTACGAAATTAATGTTTTTGATTATCTGTTAAAACTTAGGGAACCCGTCTAGCGACCGTAATGCAAATTTGTTAACTTTCAATAAATGTTGCGGTTACGACAATAGATAATAGAGTAATGTCAATGTGTGCCCTCAGGGCATATGTTAAAAAATCAAGGTTATAGGTTCGAAACAAAAAACAGAAATTATTTTAAATACCTAACTTATTTTTATACAATTTCAAAAAGGTGGAATTAAGAGAGTTTATATTGTTAATTTAAGAACACATAATAGCATTAATAATTTTAGAAGCAACTTAACATTCAATAATGATCATGGTCACCGCAGTAAATAATACTGAAAGCAACTTATAACATTGCTGGATCTATCAACTTACAAGAATAATAATATCAAAACTAGTAAATTAGACACATTTCACAAGGTTATATAATATGGAATATACATTAATTTTCAATATTCATTCATGCAACATACATTAACTGTGTCGCAATCAAATTTCAAAACTATCTTCCATCAATAATTCATCAAACGCATGTACATTCAAATTCAAAATTTTCAACTTAAATTTAACCATGTTAAATTCAATATTCTTTGATTATGAATTTAGAATTAATATATACTGAGATACACTCGCAGTTTTAAAATCACATGTTATATGACCGTTTGAAAGCATGTGAATAACAAAAGTAATAAATTTACAGCTGTTTACCCAACGACTATAATTCTTTCTCTATTTGAATTCTCGGACATATACCCGATATTCACTCAATTTTTCCAAGCCAATCTCCCCCCTTTCCTATCCTACTTTACTTCATCCCAGCTCGTTTATAAAATCACTCCTACCTCTTCTTATTCATCGAAGAGTGTTAGAGTGGTCAGTTGCTTGAAGGCTCCATCTTCTCCGAGGTTCATACTTTGATTTTGCTCCACAAAGCTTTACGATTTTGGTCATGGTTTGTTTATTTTGGATTCACAATGGGTTCTGATTGATTTTATAGACTGTTTAGGGATAATGGCAGGAGCTAATAATGAAAATAGACGAGCTGTTAAGCCTTCAAATTTTAGAGGTATCAAATTGTTCTTACTTGTCAAAGATTAGTTAATGAATTGATTTTTGTATTCGGGTTTTGAGAAGTATATACGATTTTCACAGAAACCTCAAGTAGAAGACCATTGAAGGACTTAAATAACTATGTTGGGGCACCAGCACAGTATCCTTATGAAGTGAATAAAAGACAACTGATTGAGTAATTTCAAAGATAAATTAAACCTTTATCACTTTGATGATTCTGTTTTAACTGTTACTCAGACATAAATTTTGAATCTGCAGAAAAGATGGTGCTTGTGTCAAGACACTTAATGTTTTACCCCAAAGACCTATGACAAGGTTAGTATATACATTAAGGACGTGCTTATAGTTCATTTTTACTGCTCTGGCCATATTTTTATTTTATATTTATTTATAGGAAATTTGCTGCAGCATTGGCAAACAAATCACAACCTAGCAATGAGGTGATTTTTCTTGAAATACAAATTTGATTAACAATTGCTTGTTCAATTTAAAAATACTATTTCATGTAATAGGAAACAAGCGATGAACATGCTTGTATTATTCAGAATAAGAAGCATATCAAGCCAGTCACTGTTGATCAAGATTTTTTGCCAATGGCTGTAGACTCGGATGAAATGGTGAGGACATTTAAGTATATATATTTTTAATCTCTTTCTTTTTTCCCTGATATATAACCTTTTTTGTGGGATATTTTGTGAAATTAATATAAATATTATAGGAGTGTGAGGCCACCGAAGAGATTGACATGGAAGATCTTGAGATGGAAAATGCACAAAATATTGATATGTCGGATGCAGGAAATCCACTATATGTGGTTGATTATGTGGATGATATATACAGTTTCTATAAGCGAATTGAGGTAAAGATTTGTCATTGGGATTTATTGATATATGATATAGAACGTTTCTGCAAAATTATAAATAATATTTAAAATAACTCGGCCAACACTGTTGATTATTTTGCAGAGGACTGGCTGTGTCAATCCTGATTACATGTGTAACCAGTTTGACATCAATGACAAAATGAGAGCTATTCTTATTGACTGGCTTATAGAGGTAATAGAAATGTTGTTTAGGAATCATATTTTCAGAACAAATTATAATTTAAAAAACAACTGTACTAAATGTGGAGTTCAAAAAATTCAGGTTCACTACAAATTCGAGCTCATGGAGGAAACATTGTATCTTTCCATCAACATAATAGATAGGTTCCTATCGATGCATTCAATTGTTAGGAAAAAGCTTCAATTAGTCGGTGTCACAGCCATGCTTCTTGCTTGCAAATACGAAGAAGTGTCGGTTCCAGTTATTGATGACTTAATATTGATTTCTGATCGCGCTTATACAAGAGATGACATTGTTGATATGGTAATGATCTTTAATGTTTTAAGTCAGCAGTGCATACAACTTATAAGTTAAAGAAACATATGGAATAGTATTTTCTTAAGTTGTCAAGATGGTTGTAGCATTTGTACTAGACCTGAAGTTATCGTTCGAACTGTATGATTATCATGATAACCGTATTAAACTTCTGTACTGTATGATTATCATGATAACCGTATTAAACTTCTGTGTATTCGTATAAACAGGAGAAATTGATTGTGAAGACATTGAAATTCAATATGTCTGTGCCAACACCTTATGTTTTTATGAGAAGATTCCTGAAAGCTGCTGAATCTGATAAGAAGGTTTCTACCACTATCATCATTTACTATTATTAAACATCATTTTAGACTGGATACATTATGAAATCGTAGTGTTGTTTTATTACGTATGTAGTTGGAGCTCCTTTCCTTCTTCATTATTGAGCTTAGTCTGGTTGAGTATGGAATGCTTAAGTTTCAACCTTCCTTGTTGGCTGCTGCTGCAGTGTATACAGCTCAATGTAGCCTTAGAGGTTTTAGGTGCTGGTCAAAGACTAGCGAGCTATACACAACCTACAATGAAAATCAGCTTTTGTAAGTTCTCTTCTGTCATATACATGAATTTTATATGAAATGTTGGTTAAAATAGAATACCCTCCAGTGCATTGATTTTTTCTACGGTTTACTGTTATTTTCTAATTAGTTATACTCGATGAAAATAATATGCAAAAGCTAAATATAACAATAATATATGTACTCATAATATTATGTGTTAAAATGATGGGACTGGAGCACCTTACCTACATATATGTTACTGAAATACAAACAACAGTAAGTAGTGTATGTACATACATAAGGATACATACATAAATATACATGTATACTTACATAAATAGACATGTACACATAGCGCACACCCCGACTTTAGCGCACATCCACATACACACACATTTATCTGTATTATGTATACAAAAACATACATACATCCCGACTTTAGTGCACATCCGCATATATATACGTACACCTATGTCTATTATGTATACTAAACCATACGTATATGGCCTGACTGGAATATTTGAATTAATAAATTAATCTTAAAACATGTAGGGAGTGCTCCAAGATGATGGTGAACTTTCACCAAAACGCTGGATCCGGAAAATTGACGGGTGTGCATCGGAAATACAGCACTGTCAAATTTGGTTATGCAGCAAAATCAGACCCTGCTCTCTTCTTGTTGGACATCATACCCTAATGGAAGGTCTCTCTTGTCAAAGTATAGGGTCTCATTGCTAATTTAAAAAGTACATATGATGGGGGTAATGCATTGAGAAACTGGAGTTGGGGTGCAACTCAAGTTGCAGAAATTGCATTTGTAGTAGTTATATGAACGCTTGTTTTCGTATGTTACCTTATTGACATTTTATTTCTTGTCTTTCAGGAAAAAAATGTCAAAAAAAAAAAAAAAAAACCTTGTAAAATGGAATATTATTATTCCCTGGAAATCGATAAATGGGAAATAAGAAGTGTTTCTCATGCATATTATTGCTTTTATGTACAATTAGAAGTGCTTCTCATGCCATATGTTCCTTATTGGTTGCTTTTTATGGCTTGACTAATGGGCTAAACACAGGCAGGCCTTTTTCTGGCTTCACATAAAGCAAAGGACATTTTTACAGTGGAAACGTTTTCTTTAGGCTGTGTTTGTTTTACGATTTTTTGTTTTTAATTTTCCTCCATAGTAAAATATGAACGATACATGTATAACGTCAAAAATGATCGTTTTAGAAAACAAAATCGAGACACAAAATAGAAAATAACTTTCATTTATTTTCCTTATTTTGACACAAGAAAACCAGATAGTGTCAATCCATCCTTTCTCACTTCTTTGCGTGATCCCCTCCATCACCCTTTCACTTCCCTCCATCATCGCTTACCTTTTCTTATGTTTGTTGTCAATATTTTAAACTCAAAACACAAAATATTGAAAATGAGATAAAGTAATGAGGGAAGATTTTTTATGAGGAAAATGTGAAACTGATAGGAACTATTATAAGTCGCATAAAAAATAAAAGAAATAATCCTATCTATTGTGAATTGAAGCAGATAGACACAACTTAATATTTTCAAAAGTTTATCGATTCGTTGGGTTCTTTTAGTATGTTTATATAGTCCACATGGTTTTGGCCCATTAGTTATTACCCATATAAGTGTCGTTGAGCCTAGCTCAACTGTTCATCGGCCATGCCTCACGAGCTTGAGTTCTCGATCAAAATGACAGTAACAAAACATGCTATTATAGAGGATTCAAACATATCAGACCAAACGGTAATAATAAATCTATCTATCATCCCCAGTTTTAAACTAGAAAAGGAACATTAGGATGTTGAAGTCGATTCCAATGTTTTCGTTCATAAAGTGAAATCGCTACCTTTTAATACTTACAACTTAAACGATTGGGAGCAATGATTCCCAAAATAATTTAACTTCACCATTTCCAATGTTTTCATTCATTTTGCTCAAAAAAAATGTTTTCATTCATAAAGTGAAAATATAATATACAATATTATATTGTATAATCGGTATGTGGGGATACCATTATTAATGACCAGAGTTTATATTACAACCAATATACGAAATTCCGGTTTTTCTTTCCATTCTGGTCACTAAATTATTATACTGTTCCGGTTCCGGTTCCGGTTCGAAGATGTTCCAGTAAAATTCTAGTTTTGGATTTTATTACTTTTTAGAACAGTTTTATGTATAAATGTGACAGTAAGCACCATAATTTGTATTATATAAGTTGTAGTTCAATGAATGTAAGTAACCGAGCATGTAATTATGTAATTGCGTGTATTTATAATTCAAACAAATTCAGTCCATAAAAATTATGCGAATTAACCTTACAGCAGCCCTGTCAAGCCACTTTAAATTCTATTCAATATTATTCATAAAATGAATAAAGCCCTATTAACTCATTTTATCAAAGGCTATACTATCTACTGAAGCCAGCAACCCTAAAAGATTCGTTCTCATCTTCATGTATTTATCTTCTAGATTTTCAGTATTGAAATTCATCTCACGTGCGCGTACTTTGTTTAGCATAAAGGCACTAGAAAACGCTGAACGAAACCCTCTTGGTGACAGCTTCATGATTGGATATTCCTACATTCTCTTAGAGACCATATATGTTCATGGAAGCATTTAATTGTAACAAAAAGAGTATCTTATTGTCACATGCCATCAATCTCATATATATATATATATATATATATATATATATATATATATATATATATATATATATATATATATATATATATACACACACACACTCATCTTCTTTTAAGATATCCTATGTTGTAAGGCTAATTGCAAATCCAATCCACGCGTCCACAATTATACAATGCGAGCCACACTAAAAGATCTCCACTTTGGTGAGCATTTCTCAGCTGAATTTAAAATTATACATAATCCTCAAACACTTGGAAATGTCGCCAACACCTCCAGGCTCGAGCGGTTCAGCTTAGGTCGCTACCATCTCTAAGCAGCTTCGCTAAGCTGTTTTCTACAGAGTCTCCTTTCTATGGTTGGTTAAACTTGTAGGATCTAAATTAACCCTAGAGGGGGTGAATAGGTTTTATCGCAGTTTTTGCTGAGTAATTAAATAATATCAATCACAGATAATAATCAGAGTAAATACGGAAAATAAATAACACACAGATATACCCAGCTTTGGCAAAATCTTACCTACTACTGCATTCCCCAAGGTTTCTACTAGGTATTAGTCAACAATTACAATGCTTACAACACCCGTAAACTCGCGACGATTCCTAGCCTATTTGTCCTAACCCTACGCTCAAAACTTATCCCCGGTTTCTACTATGAGCTACACAAAATGCCTCATGATCTCTCTCTAGTTGCAATAATCCTACGTTCAAAATCCTACACTGGTTTCTATCCCCGAAACCAGATTTCCCCGAATTACAACCCCGTAATTCGTCTCCCTAGTTTTTGAGACAAACTAGAAAACTCTTAAAATGCTTACAAAATAAAACACTAAAATAAAAACAAAAAACCCTAAAATAAATAAATAAACCCGAGTTTATAATTAATAAAATCCTTTTTAGCCCTAGGGTTAACTTGACCAGCCCCTTCAGTTTTGCTTCAATATTGATCGACCTCTTTATCTCTTTCTCTCTGGAGATTGAAAATGGCAGAGGCGATTTAGACTAGGGTTTCGCATCTCTTGAATTAGAAGTTGCATCTCTCTCTCTCTCTCTCTCTCTCTCTTTGTTTATGCTCTGAATCTCTAGTAGCTATCTTCGTTTGGTTTAAGTCAAGTACTTCGATTTTGGATCCAAGAATATTTGGTATGATTTTTCAAATCGAATTTCTTTTTATTTATGCTCGAACTTGGATGGATAAAACCCGATGATGATTTGGTGTATTTGTAGGATTAAAAATCTGATATATGCTCTGATTTCGTGTTAGACTTGGTCTTGAATATATTAGTGAATTTTGGGCTTGATTCTTGATGATACTTGGCTTTGAATTTATGTGATTTTTGGGGCTTTTGAAATCGACTTTGAATTGGTCTTGAATCTCTAGTGATTTGAATTCTTGCCTTCCGAAAATTCTGATTTGAATTCTGCCGTATATTCAAAAATGTATCTGGTGTTTTTTTTTCATGAATTTGGACTGATGCTATTCGGCTTTGAACCGATTCAATAAAAATTGATATAAACAATTACTGTCTTGATTTTCCTTTGACCAGAAACAGCACTTGAACTTGCCAGATATTTTTGAACTGATAAGAACAATTGCTTTGGTAGATCTGTCTTTGAACAAATTTAATACTTGTAATTGGCTCGCCGTGCTTGTGGGTAGTTGAGCAGATTTAACTTGATAAAACATTATACTACTGGTCTGATCTGTGTCGACTTTGTTCTTGTAGTTGGCTTTAAGCTTTGAAAATTTGGTTCTTTATATGAACATTTGTTTAAAATGAGTTGTATGTCCATTGTGATTTGTAATTAGTGTTATTCTCTTGTCACCTATTCTGGTTTGACCTAAGCATGTGTCTTGACATCTTCATTTGCCTGTTGCATGAGTTGAACCAGTTTGTTTTGCACTATTGTATAGCTCAACACAAAACCATTTACTTATCATTTACCCATGCCATGAACCTGCACCAACATTGGTTATACTTGTGCTTCATGTGGTGTTGTGCTTGTGTACTCGATCCTAGTTCTAGTTGTTCATTTGTCCATTTGTGTTGTGTCGGCTCGAGATTGTGCATTGAGTCGAGTTGGTCACGTGGCTGCTCCTCAATTGCCATACTGCATTTTGATTGGCGAGGCAGTGCATGTGTGTATATTTATACACGTGTGTACGTGCAGCCATTCAGAATAATACTCATGTCCTTGCATATCAGACCAAGTTAGAAAAATGAAGAGAAACAGTCCGAAATTCAAAGGCAAATAAAATTTAAAAATAAATTTATATTTGCATGTGTTTAGTTTTATTTCTATTGCAGTCTAATGTGTGTGTTTTTCTATATGTGACAGGTAAACAGATGACTGATCAGATGGCTGGATAGACTGACTGTGAAGTGTTGTAAAGACACAGAAGACAAGTATTGAGCTAGTGAATGTACGCAATAGTATTAGCAAATGTATATGAGTCTGTAAACTGTATATGACTGTCAGAGTGTTGTAGTAAGAAACGAATGTACAAAATTAGAAAATTATACTTATATTTGTAATAGAAAAATTTGATTGAAATAAAATATTATTTCATTGTGTTCAAATCAAATTGTCTATCGTATCCAAGTTAATCCAGTAGTACAACTCCATGTAAAATATTATAACTTTGAATATATAATGGTGGAGTTAGAATGTTGTACTATTCAATATTTTGAAATAAAATATTTAATTGAATAAATATATTGTGAATATATTCAGTTGTGTATAATAGTATATTACTCAATAAATATTTATTTCTGTGAAACGGTGTAATATAAAATAGTACAATTACAAACATATTTAAATAATATAATATGTTTGTTATCATCAAACAAAAATCATGCAACACATTGTTGTACCTCATAATCTCCCCCTTTTGATGATGACACCATATACAAGATTTTGGATGTGTTTGAACGTGAAATATATTACTCCCCCTATTTGTATGCTCCCCTTACAACTGAACTCCCCTTGTATATGTGGAAAATATAAACAATGAAATTCAATTGATCATTCTATCTTTAGATATTTAATTTTCAATCTTAAAATATTCTTGAATTAAATACTCATCAATCAAAATCTTAACCACTCTCCCCCTTTTGTTATCATCAAAAGAATAATAGAAATTGAAATAGTGACGAATATAGACCATAAATATAAATTCAAATTAAGAGAGAATATATATCGTAAATCCCATTTAATCAAACAAAAATCATAATATTCTTTAAATCTGAGGCAAATTTCACTTTCAGAATGAATGGATTTACGATCTGATTTTATATAAATGAGGAGAGTTTTTAAAATTCAAATATATGATTTCTAAGTTTATAATTTTCAAATAAATTTTAAATTTTAAGCACAAATTATTAAGAAAAATTATTTAAGCACTTTCTAACCACTCATAACCGCGTGGACTTTTAAATGGGGTTAGTAGTAACTTAAATTTGTTAAGTATTTTCTAACCATGCATAGCCGCGAGGACTTTTATATAAGATTAGAAGAATACTTAACTTTATCCTCTCTTATGAGTTCCATCCATGCATAACCGTGAGGACTTTTAAATGAGAATGGAAGCACATAGAGATTAAGGTTATTCACCCATGCATAACCACGAGGACTTTTAGATGAGAGTGAATACCAAGGATATAAAAAATCAATTTTTTTTACATATTATTATTTAATAATTTCATCAAGATTTTCTTTATCTCCAAAAATAATTTAAACTCCCAACATTATATAAAACCATGACGAGTGACAGGAATATGTAAGAAACAGAAGATGGTTAAAAAATAAGCAATAATTCAAAATAAAATTTATAAAATCTGTCCAATAATCATGAGATTTTAAAATAACATCTCCTCTAGTTATGAATTATAACATAGTCATAACTCATCACAATTTCATAAATCTATTAATAATTTTGATGAGTTTCAAAAAATGGTTCAAATTGGTTAATAATTTCAATTTTTGAATAAATAATCAAAAATGATTTTAGAATTGAAAATATTAATTTCAAGTGGGGGTTCTTGAAATATTAATGAAAGTTGAAAATCAGTTTCAAAAATCAATTAGTAGAATGTGAAAATTTTCTAATACTTCTAATATAGATTGCTCCTAGATAATTATAAAACCACTTGCATATTTAATTTAAATTGCCTATGGATTTTAAAAAAAACCTAGTCACTAATTTTTCAACTCATTGTCCAATCACTAACACCCTTAAATAGATCTAATCAATTTCTTTTATTAGAGCAGCACAAAATCAGATTCGAAGCAAGATTCACAAGAGAAATTTTCAGAGTATCTTTACAAGCACAAAGGACAATCAATAATTCAAATCAAAAGCAAATTATTTGAAATCACTTTGGAAAAAAAATCCAAATTTTATAATCCAAGAAATTCAATAATAGATCACAAATGATTTCAAAATCAAAATAATCAAGTCAAGTAAAAAAAATTGAAATTTTCACAACTAATCAATCATGGCTTTTAAGTAGTCCGCTGTATTGAGTTCAATTCTTTCAATATTTTCCAAAGTGAATTAGAAGAAACTCAAAACAACAAAGATGTGTGAAAATTCATTAGCTTTCAAAAACATCATAAATTTTTAAAATTTAGATTAACAATGTTCAAGATATGTCAAAATTATCATGGAAATGTCAATACAAATCAGTATAAAAGAAAATCAAAAAGAAAGGAAAATAAAAATCACGAGTTTAGAGATCATACCTGACTTACCTTTATCGATGTGAACCAATGAATCTCCAACTCTAAAATTTATGGCTAAGGAACTCCAAATAATTCAATAATATGGAAAAAATCTGAATTTTATCTCTTTTAAGCACAATTGTTCCTTAGCCTCCTTCGGTACCTAAATGTTTCTAGGGTCGAGTGGTCTAACAAAAGTTGTTTTACTACTCTTAAGTTCGTTTACAAGTTTTGGTACCCAAACTCGTTTATATAACAATCCATTACTATCCACTAAAGTACCCTTTGGAACCCAGATTTGTTTAATCTTATTTGAATTCATCTTATTATCTTTTGGGATCCAAATTCGTTTAATTGAATTGTTTCTAAATGAGTTTTCATTTCTTTAATGATTTGAAAATACTTGGAAATTATTAAAATTCAAATTTCCAATTTGACCTTTTCCAAAGCTATTTGTAGGATTTTCAAAATTATTAAAATTTCGTTTTTCAATTTGATCAATTTTTCCAAAGCGGTTTGAAGAATTTTTAAAATAATTTAAATTACACTTTACAATTTGGTCAAATTTACCAAAACCGAGTCCTTTCTTATTCTTAACAAAAAATTGGTTTTTTAATAACATATTCAATGATTTTTCTCCTTTAGAGAATTTAGCCAACATTGATTCGAGTCGTTGAATTTTAGATTTAAGATCACTATTTTATTTCGTTAAAATCGAACAATGATTTATAGTGATCTTTCTCTTTTTAGAATCATTTTGTTTCAAAATCATATTTTCGTTTTCAAGCATTTTAATTTTCTCATTGGACTCAAAAATCTCACTTTCAAATCGTTTACGCTTTTCAATTTCAAGTTTTTCAAAATACTTGAATTTTCCAATTTCTTTTTCCAAATCGTGATTGATACGGGTAATTTCAAATTTTTATTTTTCAAATTTTTTGAAATTTTCTTTTATTCCAAACAATTCTTTTTGAAAAGTCATGCATTTATCGCATTTGACATTTTTTATTTTCTCAGTTTCAATTTCAACTTCATTTAAATTGATTCGGTTTTCAATAAACTCTTTTTCTCTAAAATTTCATGTTTGGAATTTTTAACCTTCTTAATCCTATCCAACTCCTTTTGTAAAAAATCGTTTTTGGTTTTAGTCCAATCTCGTTTATTTTTCGAAACATAATTCCCTTTTCAAGCTTTTTGAAAATTTTCATTAAGTTGAACTAAATCATTTTCCAAATCTAAACATTTTTTGCAATTTGAGTTTTCAATCTTTTTAATTTTAAAGTTTTAATTCCAAATCGGGACTTTTATTGCTCAACACAACATTTTCAGATTCTAAATTTTCATTTGTCAGTCTAAGACTCTCAATATTTTCGGTTAATTTATCACAATGAAAAATCAACTTTTCAAAAGGAAATTCACCGTGCTCGTCATCCGTTGAGTCTTCATCACTGTCATCATCCGATCCATCTTCTTTAAATCCTGCGAAGCATAATTCTGAAACTGAGTCGGCAGTCGGGGTTTTTGAGCTATTGTTGTCTTTTCTTCCATACAACACGTCGAGAGTTTTCTAGATTTCATGTGCAGTTAAACAATGAGAGATGTGGTTATACTGATCATCATTAATATAAGAGAATTAATTATAATATCATTCTTATCAACCATATCATACCCATTTTTAACAATGTCCCAACATCTAATATTAACAGATTTTAAATAAAATTCCTTTTTTAATTTCCAATTAACAAAAGTCCGTTCCATCAACAATAGTTGGGGTTATACAGGAAAAATTCTCGCTAGATTGACAACTAGAAACATCACCGTTAGGGAAATCCATGATTCTAGAGTTATCTTAATAAGAAAATACCTGATCTGATACGACTTGTAGGATCTAAATTAACCCTAGAGGGGTGGGGGAGGGGGTGAATAGGGTTTATCGCAGTTTTTGCTGAGTAATTAAATAGTATCAATCATAGATAATAATTAGAGTAAATGCGAAAAATAAATATCACACAGATATATCCCGAGCTTCGGCAAAACCCTGCCTACTGCTGCATTCTCCATGGTTTCTATTATGTATTAGTCAACAATTACAATTACAACACCCATAAACTCGTGACAGTTCCTAGCCTATTTGTCCTAACCCTACGCTCAAAACTTATCCCTAGCCTCTACTAGGAACTACACAAAAGGCCTTACAATCTCGCTCTAGCTGCACTAATCCTATGCTCAAAACCCTGCACTGGTTTCTATCCCCAAAACCAGATTTTTCCGAATTACAATCCCGTAATTCGTCTCACTAATTTTAAAGAAAAACTAGAAATTATAAAAACGTTTACAAAATAAAACACTAATATAAAAAAATCTTAAAAACAAAAACTGAACCCTAGTTTATAATTAATAAAATCCTTTTTAGCCCCACGGTTAACTTGACCGGCCCCTTCAGTTTTGCCTCAATATTGATCGGCCTCTTTATCTCTTTCTCTCTGGAGATTGAAAATGGCGGGAGCGATTTAGACTAGGATTTCGAATCTCTTGAATTAGTAGTTGCCGCTCTCTCTCTTTGTTGATGCTCTGAATCTCCAGTAGCTATCTTCGTTTGGTTTAAGTCAAGTACTTCGATTTTGGATCCAAGCAAATTTGATTATCTGGTATGATTTTTCGAATCGAATTTCTGTTTATTTATGCTCGAACTTGGATGGATAAAACCCGATGATGATTTGGTGTATGTATAGGATTAAAAATCTAATATATGCTTTGATTTCGTGTTAGACTTGGTCTTGAATATATTCGTGAATTTTGGGCTTGATTTTAGATGATAATTGGCTTTGAATTTGCATGATTTATGGGGCTTTCGAAATCGACTTTGAATTGGTCTTGTATCTCTGGTGATTTGAATTCTTGCCTTCCAAAATTTTTTATTTGAATTCTCCGTGTATTCAAAAATTTATCTGGTGCTTTTTTTTTCATGTATTTGGACTGGTGCTATTCGGTTTTGAAATGATCCAATAAAAACTGATATAAACAATTACTGTCTTGATTTTCCTTCGAACAGAAACAACACTTGAACTTGTCAGATATTTTTAAACTAATAAGAACATTTGCTTTAGTAGATCTGCCTTTGAACAAATTTAATACTTGTAATTGGCTCGTCGTGCTTATGTGTCGTTGAGCAGATTTAACTTGATAAGAAGATTATACTACTGGTCTGATCTGTGTCGACTTTGTTCTTGCAGCTGGCTTTAAGCTTTGAAAATTTGGTTCTTTGCATGAACATTTGTTTAAAATGAGTTGTATGTCCACTGTGCTTTGTAATTAGTGTTATTCTCTTGTCACCCATTCTGGTTTGACCCGAGCAATGCTGGACTTGATCACATGCAATGTAGTGTGTTTCGACATCTTTATTTTCCTATTGCATGAGTTGAACCAATTTGGTCTGCACCATTGTATAACTCAGCTCAAAACCATTTACTTGCCATTTACCCATGCCTTGAACCTACACCAACTTTGGTTATACTTGTGCTTCATGTGGTGTTGTGCTTGTGTACTCGATCCTGGTTCTAGCTGTTCATTTGTCCATTTGTGTTGTGTCGGCTCGAGATTGTGCATTGAGTCGAGTTGATCCACATGGCTGCTCCTCAATTATTATACTGCATTTTGATTGGCGAGGCAGTGCACACGTGTATATTTATACACGTCTGCACATGCATCCATTCAGAATAATATTCATGTCCTTGCATATCAAATCAAGTTAGAAAAATGATGAGAAACACACCGAAATTCTGTGACAAATAAAATTAAAATTAAATTTATATTTGCATGTGTTTAGTTTTATTTCTATTGTAGTCTACTGTGTGTGTTTTTCTATATGTGACAGGTAAAAAGATGACTGACAGATGGCTGGATAGACTGACTGTGAAGTGTTGTGAAGACAATATGGTAGAAGACAAGTATTGAGCTAGTGAATGTACGCAACAGTGTTAGCAAATATATATGAGTCTGCAAACTGTATATGAGTGTCAGAGTGTTGTAGTGAGGAACGCATGTACAGGAATAGAAAATTGTACTTATATTTGTAACAGACAAATTTGATTGAAATAAAATATTATTTTATTGTGTTCAAATAAAATTGTCTATCGTATTCAAATTATTTCAGTAGTACAATTCCATGTAAAATATTATAATCGTGAATATACAATGGTGGAGTTAGAATATTGTACTATTTCGGATTTTGAAATAAAATAATCAATTGGATAAATATATTATGAATATATTCAATTGTGTATAATAGTATATTATTCGATAAATATTTATTTCTGTGAAACGGTGTAATATAAAATAGTACAATTGCAAACACATTTAAATAATATCGTATGTTTGCTATCATCAAACAAAAATCATACAACACATTATTGTACCTAACAAAACCGCGTTCTAACATATAACTCCACCTTAATGAGAATTCGAACCTCAAGCTACATATTGGAGCAAACTTAGATCGCTACATCATATTGGTCCCCTCGAATCATTGGCTCTGATACCATGTTGAAAATTTTCGGCATCCTAAAGCGTCTTCACATGTGCGTACTTTGTTCAGCGTAAAGGCATAGGAAACCGTTGAACGAAGTCCTCTTCGTATCAGCGTCATGACTAGATATCCCTACATCCTCTTAGAGCACATATATGTTCATGGCAGCATATGATTGTAACAAAAGGATTCCCTTGTTGTTACTTGTTACCGATCCCATATATCTACCCATCTTCTTTTAAGATATCATATGATGAGGGACTAACTGCAAATCCAATATATGCACCCACTCTTATACAATGTGAGTCACAACTAACAAGGGAAAGAGAGAAGCGGTCTAACATAATCTAATAAGCAAGAAATATGACATTTGGTATAATGCTAACATGCAATTAAATTGACATTCATAATCTCTACACAGCCTTGTTTTGTTTACCTAAGCCTATATACTTGAACCCATTAAGTTAGTAAACTTATATGGTATGTAACAATAATCTAAAATTCATTGACCACTTGATAATAGTCCGTGTTGATCCCAAGAGAATGTTGGACAACCTAAAACAGTGTAGACCTAATAATACATTGAATTAGGTTGGTTGTTTTAAATTTTCAGTTACAAATATGGAAATATTCTAATTCACAATCAAAATTATTTTTGAATATCATATATCTACATTCTAGGGTATAGACTGGTATTGGATATTGAAAAATCATATTTTCCAAATGTTGAGTATATTGATATGATTTTTGTTTGATAGTAATAAACACACACACACACATGCACACACACACACACACACACACACACATATATATATATAGAGAAAATTGGTTCTTTATTAATGACATTAAAGAACATCTAGTTGATTTGTCTCCTTAGAAAACCCTACCAGAGTAGTAGGGAAAAAGAGTACAACATCAACTAGTTACAACAAATCATCCAGTTATACATCCATCATAAACAAATCAAAAAGAGAACATAATGGCCTATTCTCCTAAAAAAAATAACCTAGCCTACTCGGTTATAACAAAACAACTCATCCCTTATATTATTATTTTTCTTCAACGTGGAAAAATAGCCAACTCCCCCAAACATTCATCTTCTAATTAGGGTTTCCTTCTAGACATTGTCGAAGAGTTCAATTCCCCATTTTCGTAAGATTTGATCGTGCAAATTGCTGCTGCTCTTCCTTTTTGCTTTCAATTTGCTTAAAAGATAAGTAATATCCACTTGACTAATTTTAGCTCTTTCTATTTTATTCATTCTTCTTTGATCGAAAATTCGATTGTTTCTTTCCTACCATATGCGATAGGTTGTAGTCACTACACAGTTGTCGATGCCAGTTGATTAAGAATTCGATTTCCATGTGGACATCTCTGTTGGATCTTCTGGATTTCATTATAGAGATACAGGGGAGTATCACTATTCACTGTTATGCCAATTTTAATTTTAATCAGAGTCCATATGTATATGTTGTATGTACAATTGAAAAAACTGTGGTCAATCGTTTCTGCTTGCTCTTCACATAACACACACTTTTTCGTCTATGTTCATTCCCCACTATATGAGCTTTTCTTTGGTGTTGACTCCCTGTAATATTATCCTGTAAGCACAACACGACATTTTTCTATAATTAATCGTATTCCAAATAGTAAGGAACCAACCTACATTATTTTTCCTTTGTTTGTTTATTTCTCATGTCTGTTAGAAAGAAAAATTATGTGTGTCCAACCATGACCAGTGGTCCTTGACATGTCTATCATATATATGTGGAATGAGCTCAAATTTTGGATTGATGATAACATATATGTGGATTGAACATCTACAAATTCTTGTTGGATTTGGATTGCTGTAGCTCACGAACATATAGGGGTGCTACAAAAATAAGGGTTCCTCGGAACTCTCCTAATACATATAGACATACATATATATATATATACATATATACATATACACACACACACATATATATATATATACATATATATACATATATATATATTAGAGAGCGGCTATTTGGACACAAAATTAAACACAAATTGGAAGACACAAAGTCTCAACCGTTGGATCTTTTGTCCTTACATGGAGGGGTGGAATCCAGGGGGTGATTCAATTGTTGAGAATTGTGGCTAAATAGACTTTCCTATATATATATATATATATATATATATATATATATATATATATGTTAGACCAAAAAGTGGTTCTAACACCCAAATTATCTTGATTCGTAGAGAATTAATGCTAAAAATGAAAGAAAATGCAGCAAACACACCAAATTTATAGTTGTTCAGCGTTAAAGGGCCTATGTCCACTTTATATGACTTTGATTATACGTTCTAATGCAAAGGACAATCATGATATTCTCTCAATCTTACTTTTACAACAATGATCCACTCAATAATTTCGAGATATTTCTAATTGGAAATGATAGAGGTTTGATAATGGTGGAATCAGAGCTCTTAACTACTAAATAGATCCTGAAAAATGAGTGTTGGGCTATTTATAGGTGATTTCTGCAGGCGGTTCGTGAAGACATGTAGCACCAATCCCGAGGATCTCAGAGTCATTCGTGAGTGGGTGGAGAAGTGGTCAACATTGCTGTTACAGACACATGTCACTGGATCCTTGTTCTGCTGTTCGTGGGTGACTAAGTCGTGACATCTGTTTCCTAAGTTCAAGGTCGGTTCGTGACCCTTTGTCATGAGCGGGTCGTGGCCTTCATCACGAGTGGGTTTGCAATATGGGTCACGAATGGGTTTATGGAACTGGTCCACGAGCTATATACATATGAGTATGCAAGCCTCCTCTTTCTCATCTATATTGTATATGTTTAAATCTTTGTGGCCAACATTTTGCCCCCTTAAAGTATGTTTGATTAGAGATGGAACGTGCTTCGAAATTGTACACATGTCTATTCCTAAAATGGTGAACACCAACAGTCGTATCTGTTTGTAAGGTCGCAATGTCTCAAAAGACCGTATCCTCTGATAAGTATAAATACATCTCTGAGTTTTCGATTATTTTACTGCTCATTAGTTAATCTCAAGCTCTACAGTGAACTGCATGCAGTGAGAAGTTTAACAGGTAAACCTCTTGATTTCTTATATTGGTCTTGGAGGTTTTTGCATCAATCATTGCAACATTTAGTTTCAAACTCTTGATTTTTGGCACCGTGATTTGTCTTAGGGGTTCAACTGTCAACTCGAGTCGTGACACAGCCCATTCGAGCCGGTCTGCGTTAATCCAAGGAGGAGGTCCACTAGGGTTGAAATCTCCGAATCGGACCGCGTTGTTAGGACATTGGGCTTGGTGCTACCGTACTGTTGCTAAGGAATTTGAGTAGTCGGGCTTCGTCCTTTACAAAAGGATTCTTACTTCTCCTTTTTACTCATTCTCATAAGTAGGAACTCCACTTTCTAGATTTCAAACTCTAGCTTGCAATATTCCCAAATCCCTAAGACCTTGATTTCACCCAATCGATTAAGTAGGTAAGAAGATTTTTAATTTCAATTTATGTATTACATTCTGAAACCGATGGTGTGTCAAACGCTGGTCGCCCTTCCATCCTTCGTCGATTTCAATGTATGGCTCCTATGCCATCGTCTCTGACGTCAACGCCCGTAATGGCCATGATGGTAATGGGAATTTGTTTTTTACTGAGAGGATTGATGGGAGGATGATGGCCTCGTGGAGTCAAGGATTGAGAGGAGTAATATGTTGATTGGTTGCGAGCTGAGGAAGAAGGTTTGAGGAGTTTGAAGACCATGTCACTGTAGTGGATCAGCTCGTGGTGGTGTTTGAAGAAAGGATTGGATGGGAGATGTGTCCCTGCATATCAGATGGTGATGAGGAGCAAAGTGTCGGTTCGGATCGTGGATCGCGGTAGCAATTTTTATCATGGAAAAGTATAAGGCATCGGTTCGTGGGGGGTGATATCGAGGCGGGGTTGTGGCAGTAGTTCACGAGCCATATTAGGCGAGCCGACATGGTGAACAAATGAATGCTTGATCACGAGCCCTGTTATAATCACGAACTGGACTCCTCTCTACGAGCCAATCTCTCATCACGAGCTGATGCTTGGGACGAGCCAATGTGTGTCTTCTGGTTAAGCCCCTGTCATGAGCCGATATTCCCTCATGACCCATATCATGTAATTGCATAGTTTGGACCTCTTCGAACCCATCATTGGCTTATAGATTATTCCTGATTAAGCAGAATCAATTAATCAAACATGTTCACATAAAGTTCAGCTGAGAATCAACCGTGGCTTGGACAAATCAGTGAACAGTTAGGTTAAAGCCTTTCAGATATGTTGAACTGGACTTGATAAGAACATGATCTAGTGATAGACAACGACCAATTTTACGCTTATCTGCTTTACTCCATGCTTTTCCTTTCAGCAATGCATACACTGGCACACACTAGCACTTGCTGTAACACCCCACCTCCGCCAGTGCCACTCTTGCAAGGACATTAGCTTTGGAGGGGCGTTAAACAAGGTAAACATGCATGTAGATATCACAAGACAGAACATATATGTAAAACAGAGTAGTAAAGCAGCGGATAAAACTTAGCATTTCAAAACCATAGTCATGTTACAACAAAGTACTTGGTCATTATTTTCCAAGAACAAAGTCTAGATAAAAGCATAAACTGAAAAACTGAAATACATAAAGTACTATCCCCAAAATGAAGTGATAAACCATAGCTAGCCCAATGTCCAAAACCGTACATGAGCAAATCCAGTAAGCAAGCTGTAAAGATCCAAGCTAAGCTCCAATGTTCCCACCCTGAGGACCTAGGGGGGGGGGGGAAACGGAAGAAAAGAGGCGAAAGAAAACAGGTCAGTCATAAAGACTGGTAAGCCCTACTACTATCTGTCTGTGAACTAGTAAAGTTAACTAGCATAAGAAGCTGAGATGAACATGAGGATAACAACATACTGGCATGATGATTAACTAATAAGATAGATAAAAGTGTCATCGCATAATCAAGGTTAAGTTTTGCACCACGGGTGTACTAGCATTCTAACATGTCAAGTAAAAACAAGAATTGATCCCTTGGCCCAAGCTTGGCCCATCATCATGAGGTGACCTAAATTAAGGTCCAACTACACGGTCTAGTCGATCGGCTCCCTATAAGCCTAACTCGTCAAGTGTCGGTGTCATGCGGCTTAATCATGTAATGTAGTTGACTGTGCAGGGTCCACCCTAGGGTGTATCAGGCCCTATGGTGTAACCCTCTGACACCATTCCATGATGCACAGTCCAAACCTACCGTAGCCCGTGTTCAACTCCAGACTTGATGTGCACGACCATGGTCCGCCTGAACAACCGGGGCATCATTCAGCCGTCTCTTTTGGTCTCTTACAATCAGCCCAGTAATCGTGCCCCACCCTAGCCTAGTCCTAGGGTCTTATGATACTACCAAGAAGGTTACTGCTGAAAAGGACCACGCAACTAGGGTTTCTTAACGGGTTAAATGTGGTTAACCCGATCCACACGTGGATTAAATCGGTTAAGGGTACCCAAGGCTCCCGACTTAACCTCGATTAATCCATCAAGCCCAAATTGGTTAAGTATTAAGTGGACCATGACTTAACCCTAATCAGGAGGCATTAATTAACTTAATGCGCTTTAACCTCTCACATTAGACTTTGCTGTGGTTACTAGTTAAGCCGGGCGGGTCCGGGTAGCTTTACACCACAACTAGGTCTAACTTCGGGTTCGAGCACAACATGACCAACTTCTCACATTGGGTCCTATTATTTGTAGCCACTAGTTAAGCCGGGCGGGTCCGGGTAGATTTATGCTACAAACTCAACCCATCCTCGAGTTGGCCACACTCATATTTTCTAAGTGTCATGTCCATTATGTTTCCAAAACATAATTTCAAGTTAACATATCACGTCATGTTACAAAAATCATGTTCATGTCATTATGTTACCCAACCCCAACGTAATCCCATCGTTTACATAATCGCAACAATGCATAAAGGATAAAATAGGGAACTTGGCATAACCATGACATAAAGGTGTTGAAGCCACAAGTTTAACATGGTGGCATATGAAATGTACATATGTTCATATACTTGCATATTGCATTATTAGGCTTCAAAAGCATGCATAAAACCAAACTTAGCATATGAGTGATACATGGTGATAAATAACATGTAGAAGTTGCTAGAAGTTCGCATTTAGCCTCACATGCAAGTTATCATAAGTGATATGATAACTTTCATGTTGCCAAAATGAAACCTTTAACATAAAGCTTGAAGCTTTAAGCTCACAACTTCAAGTTTAGCTTGCATAACATGATAACATGTGCATAATGATCAACCCAAACTTGCATAACATGATAACATGATCAACCCAAACTTGCATAACATGATAACATGATCAACCCAAACTCGCATAACATGATAACATGATCAACCCAAACTCGCATAACATGATAACATGATCAACCCAAACTTGCATAACATGGCAACATGTGTCATACATAACTTGCATAATGATGAACCAAACTTGCATATAATGATCACCCAAACTTGCATATAATGAGCAACCAAACTTGCATATAATGATCAACCAAACTTGCATATAATGATCAACCAAACTTGCATATCATAATGATCAACCCCAAACTTGCATCATTCATTTAACTTTAGAGTTCAATAAAAAGAAAGTAGAAAAGGGCTTACTACGCTATGAAGACACAAATGAATATTTATTATAAAGATTGAGACGAAGCCCTTATGCAAGCACCAAAAACCCAAATATGCAAGCTCCAAATGAAAACCCTTGAGCCAATTCAGTAAAAACCCTTGCTTTGAAATAGAAATGTTGCAACTTGACTTGAATGCAAGCTAAGAACACTCATACAAGTTTGAAAACACTTGTATGAACTCAAAATCTCTCATAGAAATTAACTTAGAAATTTTAGCATGAGAGTGGAGGCCATGAGAGGAACAAATTTGGCATAGTTTAGTTGTAGGATTGAATAATGGTGATTTAGGCTAGGTTTAGGGGTCTTTTTATAGAGTTTTAGGATAGTATTAGCCATAGGATTAACCCTAGATTCAATCCAAGCCATCAAAGCATGTCTTGGGGAAGAAGTCAAGTGTAGGAACCATCTAGGGCCTTTAGATTAAAGCTGAACCATGAGAACCATTCAAATGCAAAATCTGCATTTGAGCGAATCGGCCCACGGGTTGACAGCCAAACACCCTGGATTAACCCCTAGTCGACCCAGCGGGCTTGGGTCGACCTCAAAAATCGGCCGGTTCGGTTATTCCCCTCTCCCAATTCGCTGTTTTGAACATTTTTGCATATTTATTTATTTAATTTTCAATTATATATATATATATATCAATATGTATATATATTTCTCTGCGCAACCCATTTCACTTAATTAAGTATACTTTAATTTGTGAATTTTTCGTGAAACTTCGCGAGGCCATATCTTGGTCATACGGACTCCGATTTTCGAAAACTCGGACTCTATTTCGCGTATTTTTCCGAGACGAACGCAATGGCACAGCCCGTTTCCCTTGATTCAGATTTTATAGTTTAATTCTGCTTCCATTTATGTTATAACATGTTATTCAAAAATACGGGTTGTTACATTCTCCCCTCCTTAAAGGATTTCGTCCCCGAAATCTCCAAGTTAGGAAGAACGTATCCTACCATCCATCATCCATCTACTCAAAACATCATCCACGAGCAATCATTGTCCTTAAAAGGTTCTAAATGCTGTATGATCATATGTAAAGGTGTGTGTATACGTACTTATCTAATGCGAAAATCAGGAGGTTACTGATTCAGTAAACCCTCTTAATGCAAAATATGTTAGTGAAATGAGTCCATATGTATGCAAATTCCTAACATAATTTATAATCTCTACATGAGTGCACATAACATTCATCCATATGCAACATCCACGTGATAGCATAACAAGTTTTCATCCATGAATAAACATAAACACTCATGCATATGCGGTATGAAAGTGTGTGAGCCGATCTTAGTGCCTAACGTGTATTATGCATCCACGAGTATCCACTTGCAAACACTTGCAACCACTTGCAAACATCAAACATAACATGTTTCAAATACATGTTTCAACCAAGGGTTTCTACCTAAGGTTCTCATGACAAGATTTACGAAACAAGATAAACTAGATAAGCATGGATAGCAAAGGGAAGATATACCAATCTAGGAAAAGAGATTGAAAATGTATCCTCCAAGAGAAATGGATAAAGCACGCGCCTCTTCTCCTTGGTTTCCCAAGTTGCGTCTCCCTCTGTTTCACTCCATTGCGCCTTAACAAGCTTAACTTCTTTGCTTCTTAGCTTCTTTGTCTTCATTTCCATGATACGAATCGGAGCTCGTCTCAGGGTTGCTTCATCCTCTACCTCTATGTCTTCAAGAATACTTGGTTCAACCACTTTGGCGGGTCTGTGCAAACACTTCCGGAGATGCGAGACATGAAAGACATTATGCACTCCGGCCAGCTTCTCGGCAATTCCACCTTATAAGTCATCTTCCCGACTCTTTCTATAGTAGGGAAGGGTCCTACGATCCTTGGTGTCAGCGAACCATATTTCGCAAAGGAGAAATCTTCACAAAGACCATATCTCCAATTTTAAATTCCAAGTCTGTCCTTCGCTTGTCTGCATAGGATTTCTGTCTGTCTTGGGCCGTTCTTATCCGTCTTCGAATCAATTCAACCCTCTCGGATGTGTCCCTTATCATGTCGGGCTCAATTATAAGCTTATCCGTCGTCTTCCCACCAACATGTTGGTGGCTTGCACGGCCTCCCATACGAAGCTTCAAATGGTGCCATCCCTATGCTGGCTTGATAGCTAATATTATAAGCAAACTCTACAAGAGGAAGGTGGTCATCCCAAGTACCACCGAAGTCGAGAACACAAAACCTCAAAAGATCTTCTAGCACTCTATTCACCCTTTCGGTTTGGCCATCCGTCTAGGGGTGATAGGCTGTACTCAGATTCAATCGCGTACCCATTGCTTCTTGCAAACTGTTCCAGAACTGGCTAGTGAAAATTGGGTCACGATCGCTAACTATGCTAGAAGGAACTCCATGCAGCCGCACTATCTTTTGAAGATAAACAGATGCTAGCCATGATACGGTCCTCTTGCTTTTCACCGGAATAAAATGGGCTTTCTTTGTAAGTCTATCAATTATTACCCATATCCCATAAAGCCCAAATAGTTTGGTGACGAACATCTTCACCCCAACTATATCTCACAAACAGGCGAGTCATACTCCTTATGGGGTTTGCAACAGAACTAAGATTGAGGATAGGACCGAGAGGATATACTTAAAAGATAGCATACGAGTAAGCTCTACGGAACAATAGGGATCAAGGATATACTCTTAGAAAGAGATATAATGCGCGTATCTAGTCTTCAGTCTTCTAAGCCGCATTTTCGTGTGCTTAATCCCATCGTGCCTTGACCGTCTTTTAACTTCATAATTCCGTAGTTCTTAATCCTTATTTCCAAAATATGAGTTAGAACTCATTTCACCGTTGCCTCTCATTCCCCTTCCACTTATCCCTTGCCTAAAATACTTGGCTTAAACATAACTGCGTGCTCATGGTTCATGCAAGCTTTCCAAAATTCGTTAGTGAATCTTGGATCTCGTTTACATATTATATGGTATCCCACGCAGAAAACTATCTCTTGAAAACAAGTGCCAATCCATGTTGCCAAAACTGGAGCTGAGGTAAGGGCTCTCTTGAGCCTTTGAAAAGCAAGCTCACAGTCCAAGTCCCATGCAAAGACTAAGCCCTTCTTTGTTAACTTAGTAAGAGGGGCCGAAATCTTAGCGAAGTCCCTGATGAACTTCCTATAGTAGCCCGCCAAACCGAGAAAACTTCTCACTTCGGTTGCATTCCTAGGAGTCTTCCAGTCTTGAACCACAACCACTTTCGCGGGATCCTCCGCTATGCCTTGCTTAGAAACTATATGTCCAAAAAATGACATTTGGAGAACTTGGTTTTCAACTTATACACTCTAAGCGTATCCATCACTTCCTTGAGATGCCTAGCATGTTCTTCCTCATCCTTTGAGAAGATCAGAATATCATCCACGAAAACAACCACGAACTTGTTAAGGAACTCCCTGAACACCCTACTCATCAAATCTACGAAGTAGGCGGGTGCATTAGTCAAACCGAATGGCATGACAAGCCATTCAAAGAATCCGTCTGGAGTCCTAAACGCAGTTTTATCGATACTATCCTCAGCCACTCTAAGCTGATGGAATCCGGTGGCTAGATCGAGCTGAGAGAAAACAGAAGCACCAACAAGCTGGTCAAAGAGATCATCAATTCTCGGTAACGGGTGCTTATTCTTCTTTATCAGCTTGTTCAACTCTCGATAATCAACACATAGACGAAGCGAACCATCCGCCTTAGTAGCGAATACCATCGGAGCACCCCATTCAGAAATGCTTCGCCTAATAAAATTCTTCTCAAGCAACTCCTTGATTTGCTTACTGAGCTCCCTTCTTTCACGAGGGGCCATGTGCCTAACGGGCAATGATACTGGCTTGGCATTATCAACTAGATAAATGCGGAAATCTATCTCTCGTTTAGGGGGTAACCCCTTAACTTCTTCAAAGACATCGGGATAGTCTCGGACCACCCTTACAGATTGCAGATCATCGATGGACGAGTCGAGAGATTCAAGATAACATAACATGACGGGACCTCTAGGGTTACAAGAAATTTCTAGGGTGTTACCGAGGCGAGTCATGAGCCTCTCCACCCTATGCTCACAATCGAGGATGGCTCCATAACTGGACAACCAATCCATGCCCAAGACCAACCCATATCCCGTGACCCCGAGAATATAAGCACTACACGTGAATTCTACGGCCAAGATAGAAATTTTCAAATCCACACAAATCATAGACAGATGGGCGGAACCCCCAATTGGATTTGAAACACAAACGGGATCCTCAACTAAGCTAGTACTTAGGTGCAAACTTTCAACAATATCAGAAGAGATAAAACTATGCGATGCGCCAGAATCAAATAAGGTGCGAACAGGAAAATCAGAAATGTAAACATGAATTTCTATAAAAACTCTACCTCGATCAAAAGCTGGAAGAGCGAGGAGAGCCTGCAATTACCCTCCAGAGGGTCCTACTTGCTGAGTTTGTCCTTGCCCTTGTCCATGCTTCTTGGGACAATCCTTGCTAAGATGTCCAGATTCTCCGCAATGAAAACACTTGCCTAACTTCCTCTTCTTCTTCCTGCAATCCTTGGCTATGTGCCCAGTGATCCTACAGAAGTTGCACTTTCTTGTCTTTCTTGCCTTGTTGTTGTTCTTATCTCTTTTCTCGGTATCTTCCTTCTTGCCTTGGGACTCATTTGCCTTGACCTCCTTCTTGCAGTAGGGCCATATTCACCAAACCCTCGAAGGTCGCCCCCAGGGGTATATGAGATATGGCCAAACCGCGCAATGGCTCATTCAATCCTAGAGAAAAGCGTAGGGCCTTCTTCTGAGAGGTGTTAACCCATTCTAGACCGAACTGAGCAAGTTGATTAAACTTATCCACGTATTCTCTAACGGTCATGTCCCCTTGCTTTAGTGATAGGAACCTCTCTAGCTGAAGGTTCTCTTCTGCTGATGATAAAAACCTTAGTCCAAACCTTCTCCTAAAGTCATCCCAAGTCTCAATTGGTCTAGTAGTGGTGGTGACTACCCACCAATAAGCAGCTTCCCCTTTTAATAGCCATACCGCCAACAGAACTTTCCTATGATCTTCCACATCAAAGATAGCAAAGAGGTCCTCAGTTTCCTTTAACCAGTTCCTTGCCTCCACGGAAGTCTCCGTTCCGATAAAGTTCTTACCACCCATCGCCTTAAAGTCCTTGCAAACTTTTGCGAAATCCGCTTGTGGATTCTGAGGAGGAGGAGGAGGAACTTCAGTTACAGTGGGGGTAGTCGCTGGGCCCGCATCGTTGGCCCTAGCTTCCAAGTACCTCCGGAACCATCCGGGAATGGTCACTCCCTCGGGAAGGTTAAGATCGGCCATACTGAAACGAAGAAAAAGATAGATTCAGAACGAAGAAACGAAGGATAGTGTTATGGTTTTTGGGGAATAACCTTTTAAAATACTAGACTTTTCTTTGGAAAATACTTAATTGGTTTTGAAAATAGTTTTTCAAAAGGTAAGTTTCAAAAACACTTTTGCTCAAATCTTGTAAACCTTATGCTCTGATACCAAATGTAACACCCCACCTCCGCCAGTGCCACTCTTGCAAGGACATTAGCTTTGGAGGGGCGTTAAACAAGGCAAACATGCATGCAGATATCACAAGACAGAACATATAAGTAAAACAGAGTAGTAAAGCAGCGGATAAAACTTAGCATTTCAAAACCATAGTCATGTTACAACAGAGTACTTGGTCATTATTTTCCAAGAACAAAGTCTAGATAAAAGCATAAACTGAAAAACTGAAATATATAAAGTACTATCCCCAAAATGAAGTGATAAACCATAGCTAGCCCAATGTCCAAAACCGTACATGAGCAAATCCAGTAAGCAAGCTGTAAAGATCCAAGATAAGCTCCAATGTTCCCACCCTGAGGACCTGGGGGGGGGGGGGGGGGGAACGGAAGAAAAGAGGCGAAAGAAAACAGGTCAGTCAAAAAGACTGGTAAGCCCTACTACTATCTGTCTATGAACTAGTAAAGTTAACTGGCATGAGAAGCTGAGATGAACATGAGGATAACAACATACTGGCATGATGATTAACTAACAAGATAGATAAAGGTGTCATCGCATAATCAAGGTTAAGTTTTGCACCACGGGTGTACTAGCATTCTAACATGTCAAGTAAAAACAAGAATTGATCCCTTGGCCCAAGCTTGGCCCATCATCATGAGGTGACCTAAATTAAGGTCCAACTACACGGTCTAGTCGATCGGCTCCCTATAAGCCTAACTCGTCAAGTGTCGGTGTCATGCGGCTTAATCATGTAATGTAGTTGACTGTGCAGGGTCCACCCTAGGGTGTATCAGGCCCTATGGTGTAACCCTCTGACACCATTCCATGATGCACAGTCCAAACCTACCGTAGCCCGTGTTCAACTCCGGACTTGATGTGCACGACCATGGTCCGCCTGAACAACCGGGGCATCATTCAGCCGTCTCTTTTGGTCTCTTACAATCAGCCCAGTAATCGTGCCCCACCCTAGCCTAGTCCTAGGGTCTTATGATACTACCAAGAAGGTTACTGCTGAAAAGGACCACGCAACTAGGGTTTCTTAACGGGTTAAATGTGGTTAACCTGATCCACACGTGGATTAAATCGGTTAAGGGTACCCAAGACTCCCGACTTAACCTCAATTAATCCATCAAGCCCAAATTGGTTAAGTATTAAGTAGACCATGACTTAACCCTAATCAGGAGGCATTAATTAACTTAATGCGCTTTAACCTCTCACATTAGACTTTGTTGTGGTTACTAGTTAAGCCGGGCGGGTCCGGGTAGCTTTACACCACAACTAGGTCTAACCTCGGGTTCGAGCACAACATGACCAACTTCTCACATTGGGTCCTATTGTTTGTAGCCACTAGTTAAGCCGGGCGGGTTCGGGTAGATTTATGCTACAAACTCAACCCAACCTCGAGTTGGCCACACTCATATTTTCTAAGTGTCATGTCCATTATGTTTCCAAAACATAATTACAAGTTAACATATCACGTCATGTTACAAAAATCATGTTCATGTCATTATGTTACCCAACCCCAACGTAATCCCATCGTTTACATAATCGCAACAACGCATAAAGGATAAAATAGGGAACTTGGCATAACCATGACATAAAGGTGTTGAAGCCACAAGTTTAACACGGTGGCATATGAAATGTACATATGTTCATAACTTGCATATTGCATTATTAGGCTTCAAAAGCATGCATAAAACCAAACTTAGCATATGAGTGATACATGGTGATAAATAACATGTAGAAGTTGCTAGAAGGTCGCATTTAGCCTCACATGCAAGTTATCATAAGTGATATGATAACTCTCATGTTGCCAAAATGCAACCTTTAACATAAAGCTTGAAGCTTTAAGCTCACAACTTCAAGTTTAGCTTGCATAACATGATAACATGTGCATAATGATCAACCCAAACTTGCATAACATGATAACATGATCAACCCAAACTTGCATAACATGATAACATGATCAACCCAAACTCGCATAACATGATAACATGATCAACCCAAACTTGCATAACATGGCAACATGTGTCATACATAACTTGCATAATGATCAACCAAACTTGCATATAATGTTCACCCAAACTTGCATATAATGATCAACCAAACTTGCATATAATGATCAACCAAACTTGCATATCATAATGATCAACCCCGAACTTGCATCATTCATTTAACTTTAGAGTTCAATAAAAATAAAGTAGAAAAGGGCTTACTACGCTATGAAGACACAAATGAATATTTATTATAAAGACTGAGACGAAGCCCTTATGCAAGCACCAAAAACCCAAATATGCAAGCTCCAAATGAAAACCCTTGAGCCAATTCAATAAAAACCCTTGCTTTGAAATAGAAATGTTGCAACTTGACTTGAATGCAAGCTAAGAACACTCATACAAGTTTGAAAACACTTGTATGAACTCAAAATCTCTCATAGAAATTAACTTAGAAATTTTAGCATGAGAGTGGAGGCCATGAGAGGAACAAATTTGGCATAGTTTAGTTGTAGGATTGAATAATGGTGATTTAGGCTAGGTTTAGGGGTCTTTTTATAGAGTTTTAGGATAGTATTAGCCATAGGATTAACCCTAGATTCAATCCAAGCCATCAAAGCATGTCTTGGGGAAGAAGTCAAGTGTAGGAACCATCTAGGGCCTTTAGATTAAAGCTGAACCATGAGAACCATTCAAATGCAAAATCTGCATTTGAGCGAATCGGCCCACGGGTTGATAGCCAAACACCCTGGATTAACCCCTAGTCGACCCAGCGGGCTTGGGTCGACCTCAAAAATCGGCCGGTTCGGTTATTCCCCTCTCCCAATTCGCTGTTTTGAACATTTTTGCATATTTATTTATTTAATTTTCAATTATATATATATATATATCAATATATATATATTTCTCTGCGCAACCCATTTCACTTAATTAAGTATACTTTAATTTGTGAATTTTTCGTGAAACTTCGCGAGGCCATATCTTGGTCATACGGACTCCGATTTTCGAAAACTCGGACTCTATTTCGCGTATTTTTCCGAGACGAACGCAATGGCATAGCCCGTTTCCCTTGATTCAGATTTTAAAGTTTAATTCTGCCTCCATTTATGTTATAACATGTTATTCAAAAATACGGGTTGTTACACTTGCACACGCGGGGTTTACGGGTATTTATGCTCTAGTTCTCTCCTGTACTTGTTTATTAACATAAAAGACATGTTTGATAGACGCTCAACAAGATTATCAGAGAAAGGTGTAGACCAAGAGTCGTCAAGCTATTACAATCTTGATGTACTTCCATCAGACCCGGATTGAAGTAATTCACGATCTGATTATGAAACAGATCTTGATGCAGATTCAACATCCTCTCAAAGCACATCACTTGGGGAAAAGGAAGATGATTGAGCTCCCGACGAACTTGCAGGTGCCATACTATTAACTAGTTTGAGTGAGTCTATAGCTTCCACACTTGATGACATAAAACTAAAGAAAATCTTCTTAAGACATGGGATCCCATAGGATGACGTTAAAATCCCAGAGAAAAAGGATAGGCCCCAATCTGCTCCGAAAGGGTATATGGCTATCAGCAAGGTCATGTGGTCTGTAGGTTCTATTCCTCCTTTTCTTCCGATCGTCGTCGATCTCCTGAGACAACTACACATTTCTCCCATGAAACTTCATCCCAATGCTTACGCTGCTTTATATAACTTGTATATCGTATGCGTAGAAATTTTGGAGAGTGAGCTTGCTTACAACTAGGACTTGAAATTTTATTACCATTTTAAATATCGTTCCATGGGGACCCCGAACTTTGTTTTCTTTGAATTGATCCCTACTTGGAAAGTCTTAAGCGTCGGACATAACAATTTGGGTGACGCTAAATCTGAATGGTTCTACATAAAGTATCAAGCTGGGTATGCTAGAAAGTGGTTGAAGTCAAATAGGTTTTAAATCCTTCAATGTGTCTCCCAATTGCAAGATTAAAGCACCTAATATCTTCTTTTTCTATACATTTCCTAATCCCCAAAAGCAAGAAGGTGAAGTGTACGAAGATCGCTTGTCCCTCCTTATAGAAAACAACTCTGATTTTTACCTGATCAAGAAGTGTATAACCGATGAGAACCTCCATAAACATCATCTCCTCGATATAAGGTTTGGGCTTGGTCAGGGTGGCAGGCCTTAAAAGTATGTGCCCCCTTCTCAGGCGATTGGGGAATCTAGCAGCATGCCACCATCCAAGGGGCAGGTGACCACAGAATCTAAGACAACGGTTGATCTTCCTAAGAGTCCTTCGCCGATGGCTATTCAATATGACAAATAAATAAAAGTATACACTGGTGGTGATGTTCAAGTCGATGAACCAAAAGGTGTCTCCATCCCTAAAGGGGAGTCATCTCCGAAGAAACCATATCGACTAAGCCCTCAACTCATGATTCTTTCACAGAAGAACAAATATATAGGGATTTAGTTAACCTTCCGTTGCCATGTGACATCTATACTTCGGGAAATTTTGGCATAGGGTCATTTTTTCCTACTTCTGAGGAGGAGCCTACCCCTATTAAAGAGGGAGATACTGTGCAGGCTAGCCTGGCTCCGAGCCCTGTTCCATTAAGGGGGATCACACGGGACACTCACATCACATGCACCACATTTCACAACATTCATACACTGTATTAACTCATAGCTCTTACACTTGCTTGTTTCTTTTGTAGGGAAAATGACTAGTCTCCGCTATTCTCACCATGATCTTCTTGAGTACACGACCAGATTCAACTCCATTACCGAACATGATCACGGTGACAGTCGTGGGAGTGAATCCAAGAAGCACTATGATTCCTACCAACCTCATCCTCCACGTTTCGTTCTCCTTCAAGGAAAGATCCCGAGAATCACCACAGTCGTCAAGTGCCGGATGCAGGAGGTAAACAACTTCTCAAAGCTCCGATTTCCCCGAAGGATATTCCTCCTCAGGATAAGTCCTCCAAGAAGTATTACATGCCCAAGGATAAGCATAAAGATCCAAACAAAATTTTGGAAAAGGGTAAGAAAGCCCTTGTCCCTTCCGGGAAATGCAACATTGATATTACCACTACGCAGTCGGTGGTCCTAACTACAGAAAATTAGGCCAAGCTAAAGCACCTACGGGAGCAGTTCCCTGATATTTACTTCAGAAAGATGCACTTTGTTGCAGATCTTGAACCAGTTCCTAGTGATTAGGATACAGAATTTATGGATAGGTTAGCTCATGTGGCTACACAATATAAGGCGATGAAGAAGCATGCCAAAAAGCTTTCCGAAGTTATCCGCCTTCTTGAAGCAGATGTAAAGGACGTGAGGGAAAAGGCCGAGTATGATGTTATGTCCAGAGATGAGGCCGAGAAGAAACTAGATAATACCCAGGCTCAACTTGCCTTGGCTCAGTGGGATGCTGAAAATTACAAGAAAATGTTAGAAGAAGCGGAAAAATGTTTCCATATCGAGCTTGATTCCAATAGCGAAGAGCGCATGGCTATGAGAAAAGAAATGGAAGATCTTAGATCATCTAACACTGAGCTGAAACTGCCCCAAGGCCACTTTGCCGAGGAGAAAGCTACATAGGAGAAGGAAATGACAAGCTTGAAGGACAAACTGGCTCATGCTGAGGAGAGGGAAGCTCTCGTTGAGGGACTTGCTAATGAAGCCCTCGAGTCTGCCTCCAATGCTACGGCTAAGCTTGCCACGACTGAGGAAGAGAAAGAAGGATTTAATGAATTGCCGATGGACTTTTTTTCTCAGGTTATTCGAACCCAAGACATCTCCTGGATCAAATATTATCCCACCACTCTAGTTGATGTATGGGACCAAATTGTAGAAAGTGAGAAGCAGCATCTAAAGGTCGAGGTTGTCGACAAGGATCAGCTTATGCAGAATTTTCTTAGAGGTGAAGAAACTTAGGTACTGGCGGAGGGTAGGCGTCTAATCAGAGAGTCTATGGAGGAGGAGAGGCTTAAGCTCAAGGGCAAGAACAAGGTTGATGAGGGTTCGAGCTCAGCTATGGGGCTCAAGACTTCTGGGGTAGAGGAGTATAATCCTGATGACCAATTAATCTCTGGAATTCCTATTCCCCCACCTGCCGGTGTTTCTACTGCAGCTCCAAGCGAGCAATCATTAGAAGGTATCTCCACATTCTCTCCACAATTTATCAAAGCTATTACAACTTGTCATCGTATTGTGGAGCAAACAGTTGAGGGGACTGTATTCTCTCCTGAATTAATAATAGTTACTTCTCGCAATGTAGGAGCCTAGCCAGCCGAAGGGGTTGAAAAGGAGCAGATAAAGGCCGAGGTGGCTAAAAAGGCCATAGTCCCTTCAAGCATGGATGTACCTAAAGATGTTGATATCGTTGAGGCTTTAAAAGATACTGATGGTGATAACGGAGATAGAGACGAGGATGTTGTCATCACGAGAGAGACTAAGGAAGATGACATTCTGACCTTAGCCCAGATGAAGGCAAAAAAGATGAGCTACTGAAGGCTAAAGTCGAGGAAGAGCCTTTAAATGTGCCGCCTCTCGCTACAGCTACACCCGGATCTGGGCTAATTGTGAAACTATCTAAGTCCATTACTACACAGCCTGCATCCCAGTCTACTAGCGCTCTGTAGGATCCTCCTTTAGGGAAGAAGAAAAGGAAGAAGCATGATTCCCCTGGTGCCAGTAAGGAGGTCCCGGAAAAACAGAAGAAGGAGAAGAAGCCGAAGTCATCCCCGAAGCTCAAATAGAGCTTGTTTGTTTATGTTTTTTTAGATCTTCCACTGGCCCTTTGTAGTTGTTGCAAGTGCGGCTCTCGCATTTTGTCCAGCATTGTTTTGTAAACCTGCACTTAGTGAATTAAATTCCATTTCTTTCGCATTGTTGTGTATTTGCAAATATCTCATACTTAGTCACACATGTAAATATTCAGACCATAACCAAGTAATAAATGAAACTAAACATAAAAATTCTGTAGCATATCATACTATTTTTATCATGATGTGTACATGCCCCCAATCAATCATTGGCATGATGCCTGGCAAGGGCTGGTCGAGGATTGATTAGGATCAGTTGCGTATTGCCCCTCATTTCTGGAAATGAAGGGTTCGGGCTTAGCTTTCACTCTTGCTCCCGATACTACAGCGGGGTATGAGCCCTTTTATGACACTTAATCAACATGCCTTTATACTTTTCTGTCGTATGCCCAGGACAGAGTTCGAACTCAGCTTTCAGTCTGCCCCCAATCCTTCAGTAGGGTAGGAGTTCATTTATGGCGCTCAGTCCCTGGCGCCTTCATACTCTCCCATCTGATGCCAAGGGTAGATTGCAGTCGAGGCGGCCTTTTGATCATGATGCACCTTCACGCCTTATGGACAATTCATTCCCTTGTCCTTTTATATTCTTTCTCAGGTTATGAGAGTTTGAGTGCTTGAGGTTGTGTCATTACTTCATTGCACCCCCGATGCCCTGTACGCTGTTGACCTTCTGATTTGATAGGAGATTCTTTGAACTACGTGTTTCGAGATCAACGCAAGGTTTATTACACGTATCACAATCATAATAGCTCATACGAATGACGACAAAAGAATAAACAAGAAATGGTGTGGCAAAAGTAAATGACACACGGTATTTTATAGAGGTTCGGTCGAATCATGACATACATCTACTTTATAATCTTTTGCTTATGTAACCGAACTATTTTAGGCAAGTCATGCCTTTCTACATGGTCATAACAAAAAAAGAATAAAAATGACAATTTCATGTCAAGTAGTGCTGCATATGCTGTGCGTTCCACACTCTGGGGATTTCATCTCCGTCCACGGTCGCAGGCTTAAAGGATCCATTATCAAGCTTCCATAGGATGGTATATGGTCCTTCCCATTTCGGACCCAAGAAGGTGGGTTCTGGGAAGACACATTTCATTACCAGGTCTCCAGGTTCGAAAGTTCGATCCCGGACATTCTCATTGTAATATCGGGCGACCTGTTGCTTATGTCTCAAGGCCCGCAGATCTACTTCATCCCTTTTTTCCTTATTCATGTCTGGAGACTCGAGTATCAATTCATTATTGGTCATTGGGTCGTAATAGGTGGCTCCGTGGGATGGTACTTCTAATTCGACTAGGATGACAGCTTCCGATCCAAATGCTAGGGTGAAGCAGTGTGACCCGTTGCTTATCTGTAAGCTGTTTTGTAAGCCCATAATGTTAAAGGTAATTCGTTGACCCACATAGCCCTGGCTTGCTTTAATTGCTTCTTCAGAATGGACCTGATTACTTTTTCACTGCCTCTACCTATCCATTCGACTGCGGATGCGCCACAGCGATGTATCTTTTCTCGATATGATACTTCTGGTAGAAGTCTCAGAACTCGACGCTGCCAAATTGGGTCCTATGTCTGTTATAATGATTTTTGGGATCCCAAACCGACATATAATATTCCCGACGACAAAGTTTATTACTCGTTTAGTTGTGACCATGGTCAATGATTCTGCTGTGACCCACTTTTTGTAAAGTAATCCACAACCACTATGGCGAACTTTGCTCTGCCCCTCGCAACGGGTAGGCTTTCGATAATGTCAATTCCCCAGACAGCAAAGGGCCACGGGGTCATCATTGTCTTCAACCTGCTAGGAGGTGCCCGGGGGATCTTAGAGAATTTCTGGCACCTGTCATAATGCTGTGCGTATTTAGCCGCATCTTTGTTCACTGTAGGCCAGAAATAGCCATATCGTAATATCTTCTTAGCCAATGTCTAGCGTCCAGTGTGGTCACCGCACTCACCTTCGTGTACTTCTCTCGGCACTCGTTCGATGTCGTCGTGGGCTTAACACCGAAGGAGTGGCATTGAGAATCCTTGCAGATAAAGAACTTCGCCTTGCATAACGTATCTTGAAGCCCTTTGAATAACGACGCGACTTTTTCTTTTCTTGAAAGGAAGCATTCCATTTATAAGGAAGTTCTTTATGGGCGTCATCCATGATTCCCTTTCTAGTTCAGCCTCCAGTATGGGATCAATTTCCATCTAACCAATACTTGGGGTCTCTAATATTTCAATCGGGACCATTTCCATGTCCTTAGGACTGTCAGAACGTGCCAATTTATCCACTTTTTTATTCTCCATCTAAGGGATACGGGATATGCTGTAATGCTCAAAACCGCCCAACATCTTTCTTACTTCTCTTAAATATGATATAAGTCTTGGCTCCTTGGCCTGAAACTCCTCATTAACCTGGTACACGACTATCTTGGAATCGTAGAAAATATCCAACCTCGTTATCCCCAATGCCTTTGCAAGTTTCAACCCAAAAATCATGGCTTCGTATTCCGAGTCATTGTTCGTGGCATGAAACTCTAATATTAGAGCATATTATATCAATCGTTTCTCAAGGGTGATTAGGACAACTCCAGCACCAGACTGTCAATCGTTCTTGGCACCATTGATTTACGACTTCTAGGTGTTGGGATCAAATAACTATTCTAAGGGACCGACCTCTTCACTCGCTACATCTTCTTCAGGAATAGTAAATTCCGCTATAAAATCTGCCAATACTTGCCCGCTTATGGATCTTCGGGGCAGGAAGTTCAAATCAAACTGGCTTAACTCTATATTCCATTTGAGTAGCCTTCCACATGCTTCTAGTCTCTGCAATACTTATCGGAGAAGGTGGTCGGTTTATATTGCAATGGGATGAGCTTGAAAATAGTGACGAAGTTTTCTAGATGCGATCAAGAGGCTGTATGTAAGTTTTTCTATCCTCGGGTAGTTTCGCTCTGCTGCTGCTAGATTCTTGCTTACGTAATACACCGGCCTCCGAACTTTATCTTCTTCTCTTACCAAGGATGAACTTATTGCATAGGATGAAACTGCCAAGTATACGAACAGATCTTCATGGTTGACTGGCTTGTACTGTATCAGAGGTTTTTCAGATGAGTAAGAAGGTTCTGACACAATCAGAAGTCCATTGGAATTTGCGTTTACCTCACTTTATTAGATCAAAGAACATCATACACTTATCCTTAGCTTTAGAAATAAACTACTTAATGCGGCTACTTTTCCAGCGAGGCTCTACACATCCTTAATTTGTCTTGGTTCTTGAATATTCCTAATTTCTGTAATCTAGTCTGGATTGATTTCGATCCCTCGAGAGCTGACAATAAAACCCAAATTTTTTCCGGAGGCGACTCTGAAAGAACATTTCAAGGGGTTGATCTTCATTCCTACATTTCAGTTATGTCAGCGGTGTGGTCAGATGACTGTCTGGATTTCACAAGCATATTGTCAACGTACACTTCCATTGTCTTCCCTATCTGATCGTAGAACATTCTATTCACTAAACATTGGTATGTGTCTTCGGCTTTCTTTAAACCAAAGGGCATCACTGCATAGCAATATAAGCCCAAATCTATAATGAAGCTAGTATGATCCTGATTCGAAACATGCATGAGGATCTAGTTATATCTTCAATACACATCCATGAAGGATAGAATTTCGTGAACTGCTGTAGAATCTACTAGCTGGTCGATCCTAGGAAGTGGAAAACTACCCTTCGGGCAAGCTTTATTTAGATCCGAGAAATCAATGCATGTACACCATTTTAAGTTGGCCTTCTTCTCTAAAATGGGATTTGAGATCCATTCTGGTTAGGTCGAATCTCTAATGAATCCGTTACTTCTTAACTTTTCAACTTCTTCCTTCAAGGCAGCTGACTTCTCCGGGCCGAGCATTCGTCTTTTCTTCTTAATGGGTGGATGTTTTGGGTTGATACTCAATGAGTGGCTCATAATCGAGGGTGATATCCCACACATATGAGCATGGGTCCAAGCAAACACATCCAAGTTTTCCTTTAAAAAATCGGTCAATTCCTTTGCTCAAAGCGGGTCTAGTTGGGATCCAATCTTTAAAACCTTCGAATGAGTCGTCATCGCCAATCAGGATATACACAGTTCATTCATCGGGCGTTACCATTCTACCCTCAGGCCCCTCATCCTCTCTAGGATCTATGTCCTTGTGGGCAGTTCTCTAGGCGACTCCCTCGGGGTCGTCCCCTTAATTGCTATGCCGAATCCTCCTTCATGGGAGGAGCATCCTTAGTTTCTACGTCTTTTCCTTTGCGTAGCAATTTTAACTCTGCCATGTTACATGTGTGTCCAGTAGCTTGGTCGCCTCTAATTATTCCCACTCCTGCTTCGATTGGGAATTTCAACAGTAAGCACCAAGGTGCGATGCGGGCCTTGAATTCTACAAGGGTCAGTCGGCCCAAAAAGGCGTTATATGGTGAATCAATATTCAAAACTATGAATGGGAGAATTCTCACTCTCCGACGGTCTCCCTCTCCTAGAGTTACTGACATTTCTACATATCCCATCGAGGATATGGAGGCTCCATTGAAGCCGAGTATCCATCCATCGCAGGGCTTCAAATCTTTTGCTTCAAGCTTCATCTGATCAAATGATTTCTTGAACAGAATGTTAACTGAACTCCCATTGTCTATCAAGACCTTGTGGACCAGAGCACTACCAATGGTAGTAGTGATCACTAATGGGTCTTTGATAGTGGATTGAACTCCAATGTTATCTCTAACACGAAATATTACATCATCTGACATCATCTTCAGCTATTTTACGGAGGCAGTATCTTCAGGATTGCTGCATTCTCCCACCTCAGGGCATTTGACTGCATTCACATACTCGTCCATTTCCCTGTAGCTATGTCCAATCGGATGGGGTCCCCCTACTATAGCGTTGATGATGATGCCTTTAGCTTTCTGTTGCTCGGTAGCCTTTTGGGGTGGCTGCCCTTTATTCCGCTCAGGACTACCTTGCTCTTGGTTTCCCGGAGCTACCTAATACTCATTCAACTTTCCTTATCTAAGGAGTTTTCTGAACAAATCCCTTAAGTGACGGCATTCTTTTATCAAATGTTAGGTCTCATGGAAAAGACAAAATTTCCCTGTTTCATGCTCCTTTTCCGTCGAATCCCTCGGTAGGGGATTTTTGTATTGGAGAACATTAAAGGTGTCCAGGTAGTATTCTCCAATGTGTCGTTCAAATGTGTGAGGTTTTCAAAAGTTCTAAACCGAGATCTCTTCTATGAGTCGTTTCCAAAATTCTTTCTCTTGTTGTCATTTCCATCTTGGCGACCGTTGCCTTGATTCTTATTACCGACATTGACTTCAACCTTTCCAGAACTATCGTCGGACTGTTTTATGGCCACATTACTATGTATATCTTCTTTACCAATGGCTTTCCTCTTTCGATTAGCAAAACTCTCTGCCTGACGCAGGTGGATACTTGCTTTCTCATAAAATATTTCTCTAGTCAATGGTGGTTTTCTGGCTAAGTATTTACCAAATTCAGTGTCTTTGTCCACTCCGTCAATCAGGGCCATCAGGACGAACTGGTCGTGAGGACCTCTTACCTCTATGACTGCCAAATTAAAGCGATCCAAGTACGACCTCAATGTTTCGTCAGAGCGCTGCTTAACAAGTGATAATTCAACGATGTTTTTTGACCTCTGAGCACAAAGTCAGAATTCATTTATAAATCTTTAGCTCATTTCTTTGAAGTTGGTGATTGATCGCGGCGGTAATCGGGTAAACCACATTAATGCCATGTCCTCTAGAAAGATCGGGAATGCTTTGCATTTCACTGCGTCTGGAGCTGCGACGGCATTCATATACCTTGAATATCTCATCAAGTGCTGAACTGGATCTGTCCTGCCCGCATAACGGTTCATGGTCAGTAGATTAAATCTCCTCAAGAATCGAACGTCCAATATGTCGTCAGCGAAAGGTATGTGACTTCGATCTACACCCCAATCCTCATTTCTTTGTCCTCGGCTGTCCGCCATAATCTGCCTTACCATCACTTCAATGTCGACATTAGTCAACGTGGACTCGAGATCTGCACTTCTTACCCTATGGAAGTCTCCAACTTCTCTTTGTTGCATCGCTGCCCGATCTAAGACTTGAGCAGAACTTCCTTGCCCACTATGGCCATGGTCAGTCACGCGACATGGGTGTTCATTCTGGATAAGGTCACCAATGTTTCTATCCCTAGGTAATGCTCAGGATCCTTCCCTTAGAAATGAGCGAGATCATTCAAGTTGCGGTTGTTTGGTCCTAGACTGAGTGCTATTTCTTCTCGAGAAGGGAGGGATCCAAAACATAGTTATTCCATATTTTAAGGCCTCTCCAGTTGACATCGTTGGGATCTTGGAGGCTCTCCTGGTGAAGATGAATAGCCTAGAGTAAAGCGGTGAGTTGGTGAAGGCGTTCTCTGCCTTTGAAGTTTGTCTATCTGTTTTCTCATCGCAGCCATATTCTCCTGCATCAAGGTACTCTCATCCCTTTAAGCCTCCAAAGTGTCATTTGTTCTTTCCAACATGTTAAGAACACGGGACATATTTCCTTCTGTTGCTGGGGCAAAGGCATTCACAGTTGGATCTTGAGCACTTGAACCAGGACGAGTAGAAGCATCAACATGGGTTGAATGGGTCATAATCTCTTTTCCAGATCGAGTTTTGGTCCCTTGCTGGGGGCAGTACATGACCCCCTCCTAGGGTTGGCTCGTGGTTCCTATTTGAAGGCGGCTCGTGGTTCCAGCTTGGAGGCGGTTCGTGGTCTCTCCATGGGGGAAGCTCGTTATCCTTTCCTAGGACCGGGTCGTGACCCCCTCTTGGGGTGGGATCACCCCCTGCGAGCCGTGAGCCAGGGAGACCACCTTTTCCTGTTCTTGTGTGTTTTCTTCGTTAACTTCATTTGCTCGAGAGGATCATGAATCCTTGGATTTCTTTGTGGCCATAATGTCTGGATTTTGCTGAAATATTCAAAAACGAAACATTGGGAATGTAGACTATTTTCTTTGAACTTGAGAATCCAAATTGTAGAGCAATAATCCGATAGGCTGAGAATTCAATTCTCATTGAAAGCACCAAAATGTTAGACCAAAAAATGGTTTTAACACCCAAATTATCTTGATTCGTAGAGAATTAAAGCTAAAAATGAAAGAGAATGCAGCAAACACACCAAATATATAGTGGTTCAGCATTAAAGAGCCTACTTCCACTTTATGTGACTTTGATTATACGTTCAAATGCAAGTACAATCACGATATTATATCAATCTCACTTTTACAAAAATGATTCACTCAATAATTTTGAGATATTTCTGATTAGAAATGATAGAGGTTTGATAATGTGGAATCAGAGCTCTTAACTGCCAAAAAGCTCCTAAAATATGCCAAGTGTTGGACTATTTATAGGTGATTTCTACAGGCGGTTCATGAAGACACGTGGCATCGATCTGAAGGATCTCGGAGTCATTCGTGAGTGGGCGGAGAAGTGGTCAACATAGCCGTTATAGATATGTGTCACTGGATCCTTGATCTGCGGTTCGTGGGTGACTAAGTCATGACCACCATTTCCTGAGTTCAGGGTCGGTTCATGACCCTTTGTCACGAGTGGGTTGTGGCCTTCATCATGAGCAGGTCGTGGCCTTCGTCACGAGCGAGTTCGCAACATGGGTCACGAATGGGTTTGTGGAACTGGTCCACGAGCCATATACATATGAGTATGCAAGCCTTCTCTTTCTCATCTATTTCGTATATGTTTAAATCTTTGTGGCTTGGTCCAAAAGCTAGCCAACAGCATATATATATATGTATGTATGTATGTAAATGTTATTTGTTAGTGTATTATTCTATTTCATATAAAAACGCTTATAAAAGACATTTTTCTCAAAAAATATTTTATTACGTATTTCGAATAATATGCATTTCAGCTCCCATTATTTTGCAATTCTCAAATTTTATGCAGACTTTCATATTCATACATACACTTACTCACTATACCCTCATACCCACCTCTCACTCACACTCGATTAAAATATTCATTTGTTTGCTTTATAAATTGTTCAACCCTCGCTATACCGGTCAAATAAACCATCATAGTAAAAGGAAAAAATAACTAAATTATTAAATTGGAAATTTAGATTTAAATTAGAATTTTTTATTTGTCTTTGTAACACCCCATAATTTAATATACTTTAATTATATAATAAGAATAATAAAATAGATATTACTTAATTAAATATTCAGGATTAGGTAAAAATCAACTTTACCATTGTGTCAGTTACGAAATTTTAGTTCAGATGGACTCTTAAGTTTCATAAATCAGAGTTAATATGAAATTTTATGAGCATAAGAAGATCTCACAAATATATATATATATATATTATATTTAAAATAAAATAAAATAAATAAGCGTTCTAGAGTAACGGTCATGGAGCGACCCAGTTTGACCAAGTCGACCTAGGGGTTGACAAAGGTCATATGGGTCGACCCACCCATATACAGGAACAGGCTCCTGAGCTCGTTTCTAGACTGAATTCTTAACCAAGTTCGTTAACTGACTCAGCATTGCGTATCCGGTTGGATTGGAAGACCTAGAATCTAACGGTAGGGGATTATCCTAAGTAATATATATAAACATATTTAAAACTGCATAAATCCCTATAGAACGTGTCCAAAAGCCATGGCCAAGGAAAGCGGTCCAAACCATACATCTACTATCTTGAAGCTTGCAAAGAATCTGACTAAGCTGGGTTGTTGCCTCCTTGTGGACCTGGGGGGAACAAAAGAAAAGAAGATGAAAGAAAAATAGAGTCAGACATAAAGCCTGGTAAGTCTAGTGACTCTTCAGTATGAGAATAAGAAAAAGGGCATAATAGGTATAAACTGGAAACAGGAAAGTATCATAAACTAAGATAAAGCAGTTTTGAATCGAATATACTATCGCACCCCACACTATATCCCTACACCTACTTGTATTTGTTCCGATTGGCTCCCCATGATCGGGGTGAAGTGATCCCTTTTTTAAAGATCGGCTCATACTCGCAAAATCATATGTGTCATATGGCCCTCAATGATTGTAGATACCTATGCTGATCCCACCATGGGGTGTATCAAGTCCCATGGTGGCGGACCGACACAATTATAGAATGCATAATGTATACTACTGGTCCCCAGTTCCCTGTTTGTCTGCTCCGAAGTGTATGCACGCCCACACTCCGTTAGAACCCACACTGCTGCACCAACTACCATCGCTTTTGACCGCTTACAATCAGCCCAGTAATCGTGCCCCACCCTGCCTAGTTTTAGGGTACCATGATATCTAATTGGGTTACTGCTGAAATGGGTCCCCGTTACTAGGGTTTTCTAATCAAACATGTTATGTGGTTAAGTTTCTGTATTAACCTAACCCCACCCATCAGTTTGATTAACATGTTGAATTTGTTAAGTTTTTTTGTTAACTTAACCCTACCATCCTCATTATAGCTTTAATCTATTCATTAAAGCACCGACCACTCACATTAGACAGGTATTGTTGCGGTTACTGGAAAGCCGATCGGTTCCGGGCAGGTTTACACCGCAACTCAGTCTAACCTCGGGTCCTTATTGGGATTAATGCCTTAACCTCCCACATTAGATATATACTGTTGTGATTACTGGACAACCGAGCGGGTCCGGGCAGGTTTACATCACAACTCAATCCAACCTCGGGTTAAGCATATTCGTATTTTCTAAATTTACATATTTGTCTCATTTACTTGTTATATGTAAATGTTATGGCCCATTTTCCAAGTTCGTTATCTTTTTAGGCATGGCAATTCATACCATTTAAATGTCACCAATCATTGGCATGTGCCAAACATGACAAAACATATATTTTCATGTTTAATCCCAACGATATTCCCCCATTTGTACGTTCGCAAGATTATAATGAATGTTAGGCTAGATATTTCAACCCAACTTATAAACATAGAAGGGAAAGCCAAGAACATGAAATATTCTAAATAACATAAAGGGTGTGTGACATATGAACTTGCAGCTTTGCGATCTAATTAACATAAATCATGGGTTTCAACTTGTCATGTGAACTTGCATTCTAATAAGAATCTAATTAAATAGGTGTCACATGAAATGGCATAATTTAGACTTGCATAAAACATAAGCCCAAACATATTTTTATCTAGACATAACTTCAAACACAAAGTAACATGTGACAAAGTTATTACATGTCCATAAAAATGTCTATTTTTGACATTAACCCAAAAGATGAATTAGATCAAATCATGTATCCTATTATAACATGAAACTAGTAATAATCGTGTGAAACTAAATGGTACTTGGAATGGACCCAATTACAAACTTGCGAAGAACATAAGAACATATACGTGGGATTTAATCATGTAGGCATAATGGTCTTAACATAGAACATGTGTACATAAGTCTTAACTTGGACTTAGAAAAATGTATACAACTTATATTAAACATTAGACATATAGGTGTAAATTCTAACATTAACCATACACTTGTATGTGATGTTGCTTTCATTCTAAATGTACAATAGGATCAACATCAAATCAATTATACCACAAACATCCCAATACCATTCGCAATACAATCATTGCAATACACAGATATGAATTAGCATCGTCTTTATACAATAGTAAAATTCGTCCACTTTACATCGAATCAAGTCTTAATTTTATCCCCATCGGAAAAATCATTATACTTACAACAAACGACGAACTTGAGTTCTGGTTTCTGAATTTTGAATTTGCAATGCTATCCTTTGGGTAGATAAACGTTGTTTTAATCTTGTTTTTAATTCAGTTTTTCTCATCTCTAAGCTTTCTCCGACTGAGGCCACTCTTAGTTTCCTCCCGGCAGCATGACAGCTCTAGCTCTATTTTATTTGTGTGAATTTAGGTTGAGTGTTGGGTTGTATTTATAGAATTTTAGATAAGCCGTTAGATGATCATAGAGTGAATCCAGACCATACACACCAAGACGAGCCAATCAGAATGTGACCAATTAGCCCTAATGGCACACCATAAGTCGGAAATTCGACCAGAACCCGACCAGGCCAGCCAGGACCTAACCAGGTCGACCCCCAGGTCGACCCCCTGGGTACCCAGGTCGACCCCCAGGTCGACCCCCTGGTCAACCTGGGTACCCAGGTCGACCCCCAGGTCGACCCCCTGGTCGATCTGGTTCCTGGGTGGGAATTTTCCCGCCCAACCCAACTTAGGTCTGTTTTTGAATTTTGAACTGAATTTTGAACTGTTTGAATTTTAAATTGAATTCTGAAACATCAGAAGGTCATAACTCCTTCATACAGAGTCCGATTTACGCAAACTCGGACTCTATCTCAAGCAGAATTCCGAGACGAATGCAATGGCGTAACCTGTTTCCCTTAATTCTTTAATTTTGAACTAAGTACACTTTAATTTGTTAATCTAAGGTTAACTGAAAATTCGGGGTGTTGCATTCTCCCTTCCTTAAAGGATTTCGTCCCTGAAATCTTCAAGTCTGGAAGAACGTATATCCTAACATCCAATCGTCCATCTACTCAACCAACAAACACAGGCGTCCATTGTACTTAAAAGACTTCTAATGCTTCATGATCATATGCATAGTGTGTGTATATGTCCTTATCTAATGCAAAAATTAGGCGGTCTACTGATTCAGTTGACCTCCTTAATGCGAATCATGTAAGTGTCATGAATCCATTATGTATGCAGATTTTTCCCTACTCATAATTCTATATGTGTGCGCAACCATTCATACAAATGCGACATCCATATGACAACATATCAAGTTTCAACTACATACAAATATGAGTACATATACGCATATGCAATATGGAAGTGACTGAGCCGATCTAATACCTAGGGTGTGTGGGTGTATATGCATCCACGAGCAACCACTAGCAACCACTTGTAGCCATCAACCATAACATGTTTCAAATACATGTTTACATCCATTAGTTTCTACCTAAGGAGTTAGGAGAAAAAGGACCGAGAAGATGAACTAAAAGGTAGATACAAACATAAACTTATGGAAAAAGAGAGGTCAAAGATGTACCCACAAAAAGAAAAGGGTAGGCAGCGTGTATTTTATCCTCAGTTTCCCTCGGCATCGCTCCATTGAACTTTAACAAGCATGACTTCACGATTGCGTACCTTTTTGATTTCAGTTTCTACGATTCGAGTTGGAACTCTCCTCACAGTTGTTTCTCATTCTATTTCAACTTCTTCTAGAATGCTTGGATCCACCACTTCCGCAGACTCATGTAAACATTTCCGGAGATGAGAAACGTGAAAGACATTGTGGATTTCAGGCAACCTTTCGAGCAGCTCTACTCTATAAGCCATGTTCCCAATCTTCTCGATGATAGGGAATGGTCCTACAAATCTTGGTGCTAGCTTTCCTGCGGATCCAAAGCGAACAACGTTCCTTAAAGGAGATACCTTAAGGAAAACCCTGTCCCTAACCTCAAACTCTAGGTCGGTCCTTCTTTTGTCCACGTAGGATTTCTGTCTATCTTCGGCAGTCTTCATTCTCCTTCGTATCAAGTCCACTTTTTCTCAGGTCTCTCTAATCATGTCTGGCCCAAGTATAAGCTTGTCTGTAGACTGCCACCAACAAGTTGGTGATTGGCACAGTCTTCCATACAAAGCTTCGAAGGGCGGCATGCCGATGGTGTCTTGGTAGCTGTTGTTGTAGGCGAATTCCACTAAAGGAGGATGATCCTCCCATGTCCCTCCAAAGTCAAGAACGCACAGTCTCAAAAGATCTTCTAATACTCTGTTCACCCTTTCCGTCTGACCATCAGTTTGGGGTGATAGGCCATGCTCAAGCATAATTGTGTGCCAACAGCTTCTTGCAGACTCCGCCAAAACTCACTTGTAAAGATAGGATCTCGGTCACTCACTATGCTGGAGGGTATTCCATGGAGTCGAACTATTTCTTTGAGATAAAGAGATGCTAGAGATGAGGCAGTCCTTCTACTCTTTAACATATATAAAGTGGGCGCTTTTTGTGAGCCTGTCCACTATTACCCAAATGCTAGTATTGCCCCTTCTTGACCTAGGCAACCCATCAATGAAGTCCATTGAAATTCTATCCCACTTCCTTTGCGGGACTTCTAGAGGATGAAGCAGTCCTCCAGGCTTATTTTGTTTCGCCTTGACCTGTTGGCATATCATGCACTTAGAAACGAAATCTGCCACATTCTTCTTCATGCCGCTCCAAAAGAAAACTCTCTTTACGTCCTTGTACATCTTGTCTCCACCTGGGTGTATTGTCATCTTGGAATGGTGTGCTTCCTCGAGAACCATCTTTATCAAATCCCTTGCTTGTGGGACGCATAATTTCCCATCTCGCCTCAGCCAACCCTTATCATCGATGGAGTACCTACTGCGGTGACTGGAAGTTTCATAGCTTATCAATCACATCAACAAGTTGAGGGTCTTCGCGTTGTGCGGCCCCTATTGAGTCTAAAAGAGTAGGTCATACTTCTAGTGATTCCAATAAACCAGGTACAAAATCAGAGGAGGGCCTAAAGTCAAATGTGGCTATATACTCTAAGCTTTGCCTTTCTACAAAGAGAGGGCTTAAGGTTAGCTTCTTTCTACTCAAGGCGTCTGCTACTACGTTGCCCTTGCCCGGAGTATAGGAAATCTCAAAATCATACGAGGCAAGAAACTCCATCCACCTTTGCTGTCTTAAGTTAAGATCTTTCTGCGAGAAAAGGTACTTCAACGATTTATGGTCAGTATATAATTCGAACTTCTCACCTAGGAGATAATGGCGCCAAGACTTAAGCGCAAAGACGATGGCGGCTAACCCAAGATCGTGGGTTGGGTAGTTCTTTTCATGAACTTTCAATTGTCTTCCACCATAAGCTAATACCTTCCCTTCTTGCATCAGAACAGCGCCTAGTCCCGTACCACAAGCATCTGTGTATACTGTAAACATTTTGCTTCCATCTGGCAATGTAAGAACTGGGGTTGTTGTGAGAGCCCTTTTCAAGCATTGGAAAGCAATATCACAATCCAAATCCCAAGCGAACGCTAGATTCTTCTTTTTTAGCCTTGTGAGTGGAGCTGAGATTTTCGCGAAATCTCTAATGAACTTTCGGTAAAAACCTGCTCGTCCGAGAAAGCTTAGAACTTCAGTTGCATTTCTTGGTGCCTTCCAATATTGCACCACCACTACTTTCGCGGGGTCCACAGCTAACCCCTCTTTGGGCACAATATGTCCAAGAAACCTTACTTCTTCTCTCCATAAGTGGCACTTAGAAAATTTTGATTTAAGCTGATGTGCACGGAGTGTATCCATGATTTCCTTTAAATGTTGAGCATGCTCTTCCTCACCCTTTGAGAAGATCAAAATATCGTCTACGAAGACAACCACAAACTTATTGAGGAATTCTCTGAACACCCTGCTCATTAGGTCTACGAAATAAGCGTGTGTGTTTATCAAGCCGAAACGCATGACAAGCCACTCGAAGAAACCGTCTGGGGTTCTGAACGCCGTCTTATCAATGCTATCTTCAGCTACCCTTAGCTGATGGAACCCAGTAGCAAGATCAAGTTGGGAGAAAACCGACGCACCTACAAGCTGATCAAACAGATCGTCTATTATGGGAAGCGAATGCCTATTCTTCTTAGTCAGCTTGTTTATCTCCCTATAGTCCACACAAAGCCGTAGTGAGCCATCTGCTGGCAAACACCATTGGAGCACCCCATTCCGAGATATTCCGCCTTATAAACCCCTTCTCGAGAAGCTCCTTAACTTGCTTACTGAGCTTCCTTCTCTCCTTTGGAGCCATGTGTCTAACAGGTAAAGCTACGGGATTTGCATTATCAACAAGATATATGCAGAAGTCTATTTCCCGCCTCGGAGGTAAGCCCTTCACCGCTTCAAAGACATCCGGATATTCACGGACCACTCTAACTGACTGCAAATTCTCAACAGAAGCATATAGCGACTCTAAATAACTAAGCATAACAGCATTCAAGGGATTACAAGAAATTTCTAGAGTGTTACCGAGCCGAGTCAAGAGTCTAACCACTCTCTTCTCACAATCAAGAATGGCACCATTACTGGATAACCAGTCCATGGCTAAGATCAATCCATATCCCGAGAAACCCAAAACAAAGGCACTACATCTAAACTCAACACTTAGAATAGAGATTTTCAAATCCAAACAGACCATTGACAAATAAGCTAAGCCCCCAATTGGATTTGAAACAACCAAGGGATCTTCTACCATACTAGTGTCTAGGTGCAGAGATTCTACTAAAGCAGATGAAATAAAGGAGTGTGATGCGCCAGAATCAAAGAGAGTGCGAACTGGAAGATCATAGAGATAAACTAAGCTTTCTACAGAAATATTTCTACCTCGTTCCTACGGAGGTGCCACCAGTGCGTGAACCTGTCCCCCTTAAGTGGATCCAGTCTTCTGTCCCTGCCCTTTCTTCTTTGGGCAGTCCTTAGCCATGTGTCCATTCTCGCCGCAATGGAAACAACCACCATTCATCTTCGCCTTCTTCTTTATGCAGTCTTTCACTATATGTCCAACAATGCCACATAAATTACACTTTCTCTTTTCAGGGATTTGTTGTTCTTCCCGCCCTTCTTGAAGTCTGTTTTCTTAGCCTGCAAACCCTCTTTCTTTTCCTGAGGCTCTTCCACCTTTGCCTCTTTCTTGCCTTTATCTTCCTCGTGTAGCAGCGCCATGTCCACCAAGCTTTCATAAGTCACTCCCATGGGTATATGGGTCATAGAAAGGCTATGTAGAGGCTCATTCAGACCTTCGACAAAGCGAAGGGCCTTCTTGTGTTGGGTGTTTAATAAATCCAGCCCAAATCTGGCCAGCTGATTAAACTGATTGACGTACTCCTTGATCATCATACTTCCTTGTTTAAGAGTTAGGAACTTCTCTATCTGCAGGATTCTTTTAGCTTAGGAGATGAATTTCATCTCAAACCTCATCCGGAAATCTTCCCAAGTTTCCACTGGCCTCTCAACATAGGTAACTTCCCACCAATAAGAAGCTTCGTCTTTAAGTAACCACACAGCTAGCTGTATCTTTTGCCTGTCGTCAACTTCGAAGATGACGAACAAATCTTCGGTCTCCTTTAGCTAGTTCCTTGCTACCATAAAGGATTCAGTTCCATAAAAGTCCTTTCCACCCATATCCTTGAAGTCTCTACACGTCTTAGCGAAAGCATTTCCACGAGGAGGAGGAGGAACCGCTGCAACTGTGGGAGGAGGAATGTCTGTTGGGCCCGCACCATTGGCCCTAGCGTCTAGGTACCTTCGGAACCAGCCAGGTATCGGTACTCCTTCTGGAAGGTTAAGATCTCCAGACATGTTGAAACCAAAAGGAAAAATTCAAGACAAAAGGATAGAGAGATAGTGCGTATGGCTTTGGGGAATTATGCCTGTTTAAAAACAAAGCTTTTCTTAAAAAAAAATGCTTCTTTAAACTTCCTTTTGAAAATAGTTTTGAAAACCTTTATTTAATCTGTTAAACCTGTGCTCTGGTACCAAGTGAAACACCCCACCTCCATTAAGGTCACTCACAAAGGGAATGCCTTAACTTCTGTGGAGGTTTATAAGTAAAAGTCACAGATAAAACACAAGACAGATATAAACACACACACACACACACACATATATATATATATATATATGCAGCGGAAAACAAACAGACTTTCATTTCATAAATACATGTTCATACAAAACATTTTCATAATTGTCTCACAATAACTTCGAAAACATTACATCATCATTTCTATCTTGATTATTATATAAAGAAGCATAAAACATATTTAAAACTGCATAAATCCCCACAGAACGTGTCCAAAAGCCATGGCTAAGGAAAGCGAGTCCAAACCATACATCTACTATCTTGAAGCTTGCAAAGAGTCTGACTAAGCTGGGTTGTTTCCTCCCTGTGGACCTGGGGGAGGGGGAAACGAAAGAAAAGAAGACGATAGAAAAATAGAGTCAGACATAAAGCCTGGTAAATCTAGTGACTCTTCAGTATGAGAATAAGAAAAAGGGCATGATAGGTATAAATTGGAAACATGAAAGTATCATAAACTAAGATAAAGCAGTTTTGAACCGAATATACTATCGCACCCCACACTATATCTCTGCACCTACTTGTATTTGTTTCGATTGGCGCCCCATGATCGGGGTGAAGTGATCCCCTTTTTAAAGATCGGCTCCTACTTGCAAAATCATATGCGTTATACGGCCCCCAATGATTGTAGATACCTATGCTGGTCCCACCATGGGGTGTATCAAGTCCCATGGTGGCGGCCCGACACAATTCTAGAATGCATAGTGTATACTACTAGTGCCCAGTGCCCTGTTTGTCTTCTCCGAAGGGTGTGCACGCCCGCACTCCGTTAGAACCCACACTGCTACACCAACCGCCATTGCTTTTTACCGCTTACAATCAGCCCAGTAATCGTGCCCCACTCTGCCTAGTTTCAGGGTACCATGATACCTAATTGGGTTACTGCTGAAATGGGTCCCCTTTACTAGGGTTTTCTAGTCAAACATGTTAAGTGGTTAAGTGTCTGTATTAACCTCATCCCACCCATCAGTTTAATTAACATGTTGAATTGGTTAAGTGTTTTAGTTAACTTAACCCTACCATCCTCATTCTAGCTTTAATCTATTCATTAAAGCACCGACCACTCACATTAGACAGGTATTGTTGCGGTTATTGGACAGTCAGTCGGTTCCGGGTAGGTTTACACCGCAACTCAGTCTAACCTCGGGTCCTTATTGGGCTTAATGCCTTAACCTCCCACATTGGATAGCTATTGTTGTGATTACTGGACAGCCGGGCGGGTCTGGGCTGGTTTACATCACAACTCAATCCAACCTCGGGTTAAGCATATTCGTATTTTCTAAATTTACATATTTGTCTCATTTACTTGTTATATGTAAATGTTATAGCCCATTTTCCAAGTTCGTTATCTTTTTAGGCATGGCAATTCATACCATTTAAATGTCACCAATCATTGGCATGTGCCGAACATGCCAACACATATATTTTCATGTTTAATCCCAACGATATTCCCCCGTTTGTACGTTCACAAGATTATAATGAATGTTGGGCTAGATATTTCAGCCCAACTTATAAACATAGAAGGGAAAGCTAAGAACATGAAATATTCTAAATAACATAAAGGGTGTGTGACATATGAACTTGCAACTTTGCGATCTAATTAACATAATCATGGGTTTCAACTTGTCAGGTGAACTTGCATTCAAATAAGAATCTAATTAAATAGGTGTCACATGAAATGGCATAATTTAGACTTGCATAAAACAAAAGCCCAAACATATTTTTATCTAGGCATAACTTCAAACACAAAGTAGCATGTGACAAAGTTATTACATATCCATAAAAATGTCTATTTTTGACATTAACCCAAAAGCGTTAATTAGATCAAATCATGTATCCTATTATAACATGAAACTTGTAATAATCGTGTGAAACTAAATGGTACTTGGCATGGACCCAATTACAAACTTGCGAAGAACATAAGAACATATACGTGGGATTTAATCATGTAGGCATAGTGGTCTTAACATAGGACATGTGTATATAAGTCTTAACTTGGACTTTGAAAAATGATTACAAGTTATGTTAAACATATAAACATATAGGTGTAAATTCTAACATTAACCATATACTTGTGTGTGATGTTGCTTTCATTCTAAATGTACAATGGGATCAACATCAAATCAATTATACTACAAACATCCCAATACCATTCACAATAAAATCATTGCAATACACAGATATGAATTAGCATCGTCGTTATACAATAGTAAAATTCCATTTCCACTTTACATCGAATCAAGTCTTAATTTTATTCCCATCGGAAAAATCACTATACTTACAACAAACGACGAATTTGAGTTTTGGTTTCTGAGTTATGAATTTGCAATGCTTTCCTTTGGGTAGATAAACGTTGTTTGAATCTTGTTTTTACTTTAGTTTTGCTCGTCTCTAAGCTTTCACAACTGACGGCCACTTTTAGTTTCCTCCCGGCAGCATGACGGCTCTAGCTTTATTTTATTTGTGTGAATTTAGGTTGAGTGTTGGGTTGTATTTGTAGAATTTCAGATTGATTTGAGCTGTCCGATGATCATAGAGTGAATCCAGACCATACACACCAAGAGGAGCCAATCATAAAGTGACAAATCAGCCCAAGTGACACACCAGAACTCAGAAATTCGACCAGAACCCGACCAGGCCAGCCAGGACCTGACCAGGTCGACTGGGAAGGTCAATCCCCTGGTCGACCTGGGTACCTAGGTCGACCCCCAGGTCGATCCCCTGGTCGACCTGGTTCCTGGGACATAATTTTCCCGCCCTGCCCAATTCGGGTCTGTTTTTGAATTTTGAACTGAATTTTGAACTGTTTGAAATTAAATTTGAATTCTGTAACTTCGGAAGGTCATAACTCCTTCATACGGAATCCGGTTTACGCCAACTCGGACTCTTTCTCAAGTAGAATTCCGAGACGAACGCAATGTAGTAACCTGTTTCCCTTAATTCTTTCATTTTGAACCAAGTATACTTTAATTATTTAATTTAAAGTTAACCAAAAATTCGGGGTGTTACACCTCGCATGGATTTCCCTTTAAATACTTATAATAATCCCTTGAGCACAATTTAACAACTTCTTATATTTTGTTTTCAAAACCATTATTACCATTATTATTACCATATTCCAGTATATCACTAATATGTTTATCATCTCTCGTAATCATTTCATTCCAATTGAATTCTATTTTTACTTAATTTAACCATTTAGAAAAATCTTATTTAAATCTCTATATTCACTTGCCAAATCCATTTTCCCATCTCGTTTGAATACTTTGGTTATAATTCCTTTCATAAACTCTTATTTCCCTATAAATTAATTAAATAACTTAATTAACTTAAAAGCACTATTTAATCATTTAAAGACAATTATTCTAATTTACCCACCCGTATGCAAAATTCCTTGGGTTTCTGCTTTTAACTTGCATAACCCATTTAAATAATTTCTTTTATAAATTCGATTAAATTATTTATTTATAAATTTCTAATTTAATTTCTTATATAAAATGATTGAAAACTTTAATTCAGTTATAAAATTATTTTTATAACTTTAAAACTGCGTCAATTCACCGAACGGTAGAACGACGTCTAAAACAGCACAATTTAGGCCATTCACAGCCAATTACCCAATCAACACTGTCGGTTGATTTTAAACACAACACAGATGAATATTTATTCAATCAGCATGTTCAAATAGGCTTCACTACCATCTGGGGTTAAATCAGTATATATATCACAGTATAAGACAAACAAACAAAATATATAATATTTGAGGAATCCGGTCGGATCCCTCCAATCTATTCTTCCCTGCATTACAGCTCGTTATACATTTCATAATAATATATGAAACAAATTTCAACCATCTATACATTTAAAACGATGTAACATAAATAGCAGCAACCAATCAGACAATAACAGCCAATAGCAACCAATCAACCAATTTATACTTTTTAAAGGTAAATTATATTTTTATATAAATTTACCACATCACAGGATTCCAAAAGATGTGAGAATTAACTCACCAGTTAAATGCAGTTGACGGTGGACGTGTTTGTTGCATTTAATCTTGATAGGATGTTCAAAATTAACTGAAAGTCCAACGACGTCAGATCAGTGCCTAGTCAGTGCCATCACTTAGGCCTCGTACCAAACAAAATAACGCGTTTCCTCTTCCTCCTACTTCCTGAACCCCACGTTCTTCTTTCTACCTTACCCAACGTGTAAACCTTCTTCATCAAACGACTTCCCCCGACGCCAGAGGCCGCCGATCGCCCACCTGAACCCACCACCGTGACTGCCATTACCCTAGGCCTCCTCGCCCGCGAGCTTTGACCCCATCACGTCTCCATCCGCCAGAAATCACCCAAAATCCAATTTTCGTTCATCTTGAGATAACCGTCGCCACGTCACGAATTAGGCCACCGGACCTCTGCCCAAGCCTGCGCCTCGCCTCGCCCTACCCAGACCATCAGTACTCTGTCCCCTCGACTAACAGATCAGCCGAATTTTTGCTAAAACCAAACAATAATTCAAAAAACAAGCCCAAAACATTAATCTCCGTTCATCCCCTGATTTCTCCCACCATAGACCATCGTAAGACCGGAGACCATAGCCAAATCAAAGCCCTTTCTCTCCTCTTTCAATCCCGTAAGGTCTCGACATCTGAAATCAACCCAATCTCCTCAATTTCACTAAAGAACGAAACTGAATATCCACGGTTTCACCTCGATTCCGGCTACCACCGACCAATGTTCTACCCCAACTTTCCGCAGTAGGTAGATATCGTCCCGATCTACCACTTTCTCTTTGGAACCCCCCTCGAATTCATCATGGACTTGGAGATATAAATTAAATAAGAAAAGTGGACTTATTTCCAAAATTGCTGGACGATTTCAGAATTTGGGGCTAGGGTTTCTGAATTGGGGGTATATATATTGTGAAAATAATATAATTTAAGTTGATTTGACGAACGATTTTTATTTCGTACCTATCACTATTTTAAACATCGTTTATTCGCTGTTGCGCTCACAAACAAACCCCATTCGAGATGCGAATGGACGGCATAGTATAATTTGACGATACGGTCCTAATGAAACTTGTTTCGTCGAATTCCGATTCACGTTCAAATAGTCGTTTTTATTTGTATTTAATTTTGCCACACTCACAAATTAACCCCGATTGACGCGCCACTTGAGATCTAGCAATAATTTACTATTGCGGTCCCAATAAAATTTGTTTCATCGAAAACCGAGGTTGTTTGAATAAAGGTCCTTTTATAACTGGCCAATTCAAATAAAATAAACAAATTTTATAATACCTAAATATAATAATATTAAAATATTGAAATTAGCCGTACACGGCCAGAATTTCATATATTACCAAGATAAAATAGCCTGGGTTGAGTTTGAAGCCAAATCGATATTATAAAAATTTAAAAACCCCTTAATTTAATATAAATGACGTTATAATATATAACGAAATTCCACACCGACCTTTTCAAAATTTGATTTGGACATAAAATAAATCTACAACACGAAAACTCGATTTTTCTCTTTCATTAGAAAAATATCATCCAATAGATTCAGACGTTTCTTATTTCGAGAAAATCTGACTCATATTTGGCCCTGTACAGCCGTTTAAAGTTCAAAACGCCAATTTACAAACTGTCGCGTCGCTACGGCTCGTTCTATAATTAAATTATAAATAAAATATTATAACGTCGTTTTATAAATGAAATCGCCATGAAAATTTCAATATAACTCACATTAAACCACTTTAAATCGCTCGATCACGTTATACGGCAAAAATAACATTTTCCCCAAATATGCCGAAAATAAAAATATTATTAATATAATTTAAATATTCAAAATAAAATGGTCAAAATCGATTATTTAAATTCAAATCAATATTTTAAATAAATAAAATATTTAAATAAAATGGCTAGAAAATACGGGACATTACATTCCTTCCCCCTTAAAATAATTTCATCCTCGAAATTGCTAAGGTAGAAAAGAATGTTACAACCCATTATCTTTATAATAATATTTAATTAAAACTCAACTTTTATTTTCCCAAAATAAATCTAATTGGTTTTAAAGCCAATTTAATTCAAATAAAAGAATTTTCCAAAAATCTCAAAAAAATTCTAACACCTTAAATTTTGGAATTTTTTTGGCAGAGTCTCCCTTGTATGGAGGACATCTGCAATATTGCAGGTTCAACAAATATATATACATCGACTCTCATGGTAGGAAAAATTCAAAATCCAAACTCAAAACCCAAATAAAACCTAAAATTTCATATTTGAGTAGGCGTACCTTTTTGGGAGCGTTATTATCCGATAGGCAATAATTTATATTTGAGCTTGCTTAGTTATTACGCAGCTCTATTCAAACTGGATTCAATTAACTCCAGAATTCCTCTCCTGAATGGATTTTAAAGCTGAATTGGCACAACTGCACCTGTTCTCATCTCAAATGAATTTCATTAGTCATTAAACAAATGTCAATTAGGTTCAAAACATCCATATCATTCATATTAACACACAATTTAATCCATACGATGTTATAACTACATCTTAAGCAATTCATTTATCTCTTTGATTATTCATTCGGATTCATTAAATTTGGATTAATCTATTCAACTTATTTATTTCATTTTGCTTTTAAACAAATCGATTCATGTTCAGGTTTACATCCATGAGATCGAGCACACCATCCCAACATAGCACACAATCAACATTGACAAATCAATCAATTGCCCATACTATAATATTACTTTCATTATTTTATAAACTAAATTGGGCAATAATAATTTCAAAAATAATTTTAATATCAAATCACAAATATGCGCTCTCATATAGATACACAAACACAATCTAGGGTATTACTAACCCCATCTCTATCGAGTCACGCCACAGAGCCAAGGTTATCACTAAACCAATAGCTCTGATACCACTGTAACGACCAGGGAAAAACTCGACACTCGAGTTCTCGATTACAATACATAAACCCATATTACTTGCCAAAAACCCGATTATCGAACCCCAGATTGTCAATAGAAAGAAATTAGAGGGTGAGAAAAGAAAGAAAGAATATTAGAATAGAAGAAAGAACAAGAACACATTAGAATCTCACAGTGGAACAGATAAAATATATTTATCAAATATCTTTATACAAAAGAACTGTATATACATACCAATCGTCGGAGTACAACACATATCAGTCAAAGTGGAAAATAACTCTATATAACTAGCGATGAAGCCGCCTGCTTCCAGCGCCTGAAACTCCAAGCAAACCTAACCTGGAAATATACTCGATCTGATCCAAGCACATTGGAAGCAAAGCAAAATACACCGGGTCAGTCTGGAATACTTTTAGTGATAAATTCACAACACACACAACTTGATTAACTTGGGAAAATCTTTTCTAAAATCAAAGGATAATAGTAAGACCTCGCTATAACCCAAACCATTTTTGAAATCATATCTTATCCTGATATTATCATAATGTCTAAATACAAGTAATTAACAATCTAGTGGAACACTTGCATCTCACGCTCCACATATATAGTATACAAACCAAAACCGCGGGTGCTTATTGGATATTGGATTCCAACTTGACAAGGTATGGGACCACCTTCCGAATGTGTATCTCTAAAGGCGAATACACTGGGTTCAACAAGAACGTCTTGCATCCCGGCCCACACATGACCGACCACTCATTTCGCTTGAGTGTATCAAATGTATATCACCGACGGTTGGGATCAGCAACCGCCTCCCGAAAAGGGACAGCATCGAATATAGATTAAAGAAGCAAATGGAATTTCTCTAGATAGGTGATCATACACCCTAATGGGAGCGAGCCACATAGCCATGCTGCCTGCCCGATTTTTATCATTTCCCGGTTGATGAGGCTTGAGGCTAGAATTTTGTCTTTATAATATATGGTCATCATTCACTTTGAATACCACATCTTCAGATCCACTAGATATCACTAATTGATGTCCACAAAAATACTCTACGGTTAGCTAAAAGAAGGTGTACGGCCTTCCCCGCCATCAACAGAAATACGTTTGAAGAAATCAACGTACGTGACCCCTTTGGAAATACTCTGTCAGACACTCATCCATACAAGTCATCCAGGAATAGGATGAACCGAAGGCACTCTCCTACCGCATCTCATATAGGAATCACCCCATGGATCAGTAGCGAGAAGTCCTTACAATCCATAGATTCCAACCACGACTAAACCACAGTACATCTCTGGCTGCAGATCATAGATTATTAGCAGTCCTTCCGTTTACTAAAATATATGGTCTTCAGTGCTCTATCTCACACATCTTCTAGTATCTTCACGTATTTGTTGGTCGGAATGGTTTTCGAATATAAATTCGATCCCGGTCTTTCCGTACCAACAATCGTATTGGTCAGGTTTGATAGTCGGTGATTTAACTATAAAATAACAATAGTGTGAATAAACTGAGTTTGATGATTCAGTACTTGGCACTGCTTGGCCTATTTAAAATATATTTAACAAAATATTTGATAAACTTCTAGTCTTCCAATACATTGGAAACATTACACTTAATATCATTATATGATAACAAAATTATTTTTAATGCTTAGAACCATGTATATATATATATATAAATTATTTCCTTCGTAAATGTCGGGGTATTCCTTCAAAACTCTTATCCCATTTTCTTATATTCAATCATCTCGATATATACCTATATATATTCTTTAATGGTATGAAACAAATTACCAATTCTACTTTGGTTAAGGTAAATGTCAACTATATAATTTAAAACCAAACTTTCATATTTATATTGAAAACACTATTGTAGTAACATTTATAATCAAAAATCCCGCACTTATGTTCATTACATCTTGTATGGAATACCACACTAATTTCAACACCCTTTCACTCATTTCAAACCAATACCATTCCTCGACAATAATGAAGCCGTTCAAGTTGGGGTATTTTACTTACCTCTCAGACCTTGATCGATGACGTTCTTATCTCAGAATGAATATTAGTTTTTCACTTAAACACTGATTATCAAAATATCATTTACCACCTTGCTTTTGAACCTGGTTTAATAAACCATTTCTTATAATTGAAAGCCCTTCTAACATAATCTCTTTACTTAATTTGTTTAATTAAGTGAAAGTTCACAAACACCACCTTTAACTAAAATCAACATTCCACTTATAAACTTTGGATTTACAATAAAAACTAGATGTCAATTAATTTACTTTCATCCATTCGAGGATTCCTTATAATACTTTTTATCTCGGATTATATAATTAAAATCTGTTTATTCTCCTTCTTCCCGATAAGGCCTTGTTACTTTGGATTCTATTTCCAAATTCCATTTACAAATTCTGAACCAAAATCACTATATGTACTTCCCCTTGCTTTTAAAATCCTTATCCCAATTACAATATTTCGTTGAAACCATTCTTTGGCTTTTCAAAGATATCGTTTGGTTTAAAAACTCTTTTATAAACCTCGCATTCATTTCCCTTTAAATACTTATAATAATCCCCTGAGCACAATTTAACAACTTCTTATATTTTATTTTCAAAACCATTATCATTACCATACTCTAGTCTATCACTAATATGTTTATCATCTCACGTAATCATTTCATTCCAATTGAATTCTATTTTTACTTAATTTAACCATTTAGAAAAAATATTACTTAAATATCTATATTTACTTGCCAAATCCATTTTCCCATTTCGTTTGAACACTTTGGTTATAATTCCTTTCATAAACTCTTATTTCCCTTTAGATTAATTAAATAACTTAATTAACTTAAAAGCACTATTTAATTGTTTAAAGACAATTATTCTAATTTACCCACCCGTATGCAAAATTCCTTGGGTTTCTGCTTTTAACTTGCATAACCCATTTAAATACTTTCTTTCATAAATTCGATTAAAATATTTATTTATAAATTTCTAATTTAACTTCTTGTATAAAATGATTGAAAACTTTAATTCAGTTATAAAAATAATTTATAACTTTAAAACTGTGTCAATTCACCGAACAGTAGAACGATGTCTAAAACAACACAATTTAGGCCATTCACTGCCAATTACCCAATCATCACTGTCGGCTGATTTTAAACACAACACGGGTGAATATTTATTCAATAATCATGTTCAAACAGGTTTCACTACCATCTGGGGTTAAATCGGTTCATATATCACAATATAAGACAAACAAACAACATATATAATATTTGAGGAATCTGGTCGGATCCCTCCAATCTGTTCTTCCCTGCATCACACTTCGTTATACATTTCATAATAATATATGAAATAAATTTCAACCATCTATACATTTAAAACGATGTAACATAAATAACAACATCCAATCAGACAATAACAGCCAATAGCAACCAATCAACCAATTTATAATTTTTAAAGGTAATTTATATTTTTATAGGAATTTACCACATCACAGGATTCCGAAAGGTGTGAGAATTAACTGACCAGTTAAATGCGGTTGACGATTGACGCGTTTGTTGCATTTAGTCTTGAACGGACATTCAAAATTAATTGAAATTTCAATGGTGTCAGATCAATGCCTAGTTAGTACTATCACCTAGGCCTTGTCCCTGCGATCCCAACGGATCCAGTTTCGTTAAATTTCGTTAACGTATGTGAAAGATACGTGAATTCAAAGTTTGAATATATTACACAATTAATAATTAACTAATTAATATATTAAATAAATAAATAAAAACCATTACCTTAATCCTAGCGCCACGTCATCGTCGTACCAAACAAAATAACGCGTTTCTTCTTCCTCCTACTTCCTGAACCTGACGTTCTTCTTTCTACCTTACCCAACGTGAAAACCTTCTTCATCAACCCACCACCGTGACTGCCATCACCCCAGACCCCCTCACCCGCGAGCTCCAAACCCATCACGTCGCAATCTTCTAGAAACCATCTAAAATCCAATTTCCGTTCATCTTGAGATAACCGCCGCCACGTCACGAATTGGGCCACCGGACCTCTGCCCAAGCATGCGCCTCGCCTCGCCCTACCCACGACCATCAGTACCCTGACCCCTTGACTAACAGATCCACCGGATTTTGGCCAAAATCGAACACCAATTCAAAAAACAAACACAAAACATTGATCTCAGTTCATCCCCTGATTTCTCCCACATCAGACCATCATAAGATCTGAGACCACGGCAAAATCAAAGCCTTTTCTCTCCTCTTTCATTCACCCAAGGTCTCGACATTTGAAATCAACCCAATCTCCTCAATTTCGCCAAAGAACGAAACTGAATATCCACGGTTTCACCTCAATTCCGGTCACCACCGACTACCGTTCCACCCCAACTTTCTCTAGTAGGTAGGTATCGTCCCGATCTACCACTTTCCCTTTAGAACCCCCCTTGAATTCATCACGAATTTGGAGATATAAATTAAATAAGAAAAGTGGACTTATTTGCAAAGTTGCTGGACGATTTCAAAATTTGGGGCTAGGGTTTCTGAATTGGGGGTATATATATTGTGAAAATAATATAATTTAAGTTGATTTGACGAATGATGTTGACTAACAATTTTTATTTCGTACCTATCACTATTTTAAAAATTGTTTATTCGCTGCTGCGCTCACGTACAAACCCCGTTCGAGATACGAATGGACGACATAGTATAATTTGACGATACGGTCCTAATGAAACTTGTTTCGTCGAATTACGAGTTCATATTCTCGAATGGCGCTCGTTCAAGTTCAAATGGTCGTTTTTATTTGTATTTAATTTTGCCACACTCATAAATTAACCCCGATTGACGCGCCACTTGAAATCTAGCAATAATTTACTGTTGTGGTCCCAATAAAATTTATTTCGTCGAAAACTGAGGTCGTTTGAATAAAGGCCCTTTTATAACTGGCAAATTCAAATAAAATAAGCAAATTTTAAAACACCTCAATATAATAATATTAAAGTATTGAAATTGGCCATACACGACCAGAATTTCATATAATACCAAGATAAAATAGCCCGGGTTGAGTTTGAAGCCAAATCGATATTATAAAAGTTTAAAAACCCCTTTATTTAATATAAATAACGTTATAATATATAACGAAATTCCGTAGCGACCTTTTAAAAATTTGATTTGGACATAAAATAAAATCTACAACATGAAAACTCGATTTTTCTGTTTCATTAGAAAAATATCATCCAACAGATTCAGACGTTTCTTGTTTCGAGAAAATCTGACTCATATTGGGCCCAATACCGCGGTTTAAAGTTCAAAACGCCAATTTACGAACTGCCGCATCGCTGCAGCTCGTTTTATAATTAAATTATAAATAAAACGTTATAATGTTGTTTTATAAACGAAATCGCACGAAAATTTCAATATAACTCACATTAAACTACTTTAAATCGCTCAATCACGTTATACGGCAAAAACAACATTTTCCCCAAATATGCCGAAAATAAAAATATTATTAAATTATTAATATAATTTAAATATTCAAAATAAAATGGTCAAAATCGATTATTTAAATTCAAATCAATATTTTAAATAAATAAAATATTTAAATAAAATGGCCAGAAAATACGGGACATTACATATACATATATTATCCTTATTTCCTTATATGTACATCATTATCCTTTCAAATTTAGAATTTATATACGTACATATATTTGCATGTTCAGTCGGCCCTCTCTAAAACAAAGATAAAAATTATGCCACCGCCGGGGGTTTGAACCCCGGGCCTCAATGTTACAAATCCAATGCCTTAACCAACTGAGCTATGAAGTCTTTTGTTAATAAGTCTTAGGACAATGATAATTATTGTTCTCTCCTTACTTCTCTTTTTCATGTTAGTTACAATACTTAAATTAAACCATTGCATGAATCTTTTTCTTTTAATGTTAATGTATTATGTTTGCAAATTAGTGCATGCAACATATTTACATTGCATGCAACCAATCCTTTCTTTATTTCAATGCACGCATTACATTTTTTTCAGTGTATGCATTTATTACATGCAATCCTTATTTTATTCTTTATTTTACATTTTAATTTGTTTGCATATATATATATTTCTCTTGTGTGTATACAAACTTCTAGGCTTAATAACATCTTCGTATGATGTCCGTTTTACGCAAACCAGGTGTCTATCTTGACCAAAATTCCGAGATGGACGCAATGGAGTAGTCCGTTTTACTTAATTATCATTACTTAATTAAGGTATTCTTATTTTATTATCTTAAAAATACGGGGTGTTACATTCTCCTACCCTTAGGAAATTTCGTCCCCGAAATTTAATAAGGGTAAAATCAATTAACCCCTCGCATAATATACATCCATCATGTGTGCATCTAATTTTAGCAAACATTGTGCACTTGTGCAAAGTGAAATACAATATAACCGTGCATGTATGCCTAAGCGGTACCTCCTATGTGTATGCAAATTTCTCAAAAATCCTTTTTTTAAAATATGATGCTCACATCCTAGGTATACTGGCAGTTCAACATGAATGCAATATTTTGAAAATCAAAATGCTTTTTCATCAAAATTTTCCCACACTCTTACTGAGTTAAAGCATAGTTCATCCAATTGTTGCATCCATAATCCTATTAACCAACTTTATTTTTCGAATTTCAGAAAAATCTAATTTTCTAAATTCGATTTCTTATGTTACAAAAGGGTGGAAAATGTAAAATTTCACACCTTCCGTTTTTCTTTTATATACCTTTTTCCAAACGTACTTGGATTTTATGAAACAATGTATAAAGATTTCCTATTTTCCTATTCAAGCACATCCCACATAAGAAAATTTTCTTTGTTGTAACTTTTCTTTTGTCATCTTATCTTGCAAAAAAAAATTTCAAATCGCAAAACTGGAGTAGATACGGACAACTACTTTCCTTAATCCGGTTTATGACTTGTTCTTACCTATAAGGTCAGTTCAGTCTCCCACTACAGGATGCCAACATCCACTCTATTCTCATTTTCTACAACTTATTTTGTCCACACAACAAAATTCTCTTTTAAACAGTTTATCAAAAATAATTGTCAAAAGAATAGAGACTTCAAAACTTTCTTGATTAAAAATTCTTGTATGGAATATAACTAGAAAAACTAGTGAGCTATACATGCTCTATAATATGCACCTTTTATAGAGAGAATTTTACTTTAAAACTCAATATGTACTTCTTTACATATTGTAAAACTATAACTTTTAAGATTAAAACTTGAAAACACCATAAACTGTTTTTTACCCAATCTTTTATAATCTCAAGTTCTTAAAAGTTAATAATGGGGTTAGACTCAAAGCGGGTTTCCAATTTTTCTAGGCTCTCCTAAACACTCGCCATGGTCAATTCTCTCAACTATATATATTCCTAATCCATTTTTCTTCGTTCAACTTTTTCCAAAATACTAATTGTTAGATCCAAAATTGGGTCTAACACCCAAGCTATTCTGATTTACGAAGAATTATAACTACAATATGAAGAAAAAGCAGGAAAACACGCAAAATTTATAGTGGTTCGGCGTTAACGAGCCAACGTCCACTTTATATGTAGTTGATTATATGCTGAATGCAAGTACAATCAAATAGTTTCATTCAATCTCGCTCTAACAATTATGATTCTCTAAATAACTTCGGGGTAACTCTAAATAAAAACAATGAAGATATGATAATGGTGGAGTCAGAACTCTCAATTGTCAAAGATCCCCAAAAAATGGCAAGTTCTGGGCTATTTATAGCTGATTTCTTCAGGCGGATCGCGGTCATACGTGGCACAAATCTCGAGAATCTCGGACTGGTTCGTAGCTTGATGGAGAATTGGTCAATATGACAATTGTGGACAGGTGTAATGAGATCTTGCATTCTCGGATCGTGGTTGAATTAGTCATAGCCTTCATTTTCTAGTTTCTGGAGCTCGGATCGGATCGAGCTAACAAGGATGGATCGGATCGTCGTGCTCTATCGGGTTGCCTCGCCCCTACTCGATCCGACCCATGCTTGCTAGCCTCGCGAATCAATAGGATGTCATGATCCAATAGGGCGTCGCGATCCGAGGATGGGCGAGTGACCACGATCGAGTTTCCAAGGGTTGGAAGGAGTGAAGCTTCATATTTCCTTCTTGTGTGTGAGCCTTGGTGGCTTGGTCAAAAAGCTAGCAAACATTTTGCCCCCTTGAAGTATGTTTTATCGAGGATGGAACATGCTTCGAAATCGCATAAACGTCTTTTCATAGAAAGATGTAAATTAGCGGTTGCGTTTGTCTGAAATATCGTGTTGCTTCGGAAAGTTGCGCCCTTTGACCAGTATAAATATCAGATTAAATCATCCATCATTTCTCTGTTTATCGGACAGTTCTTATTTCTAAAATTTTGGTGACTTTATTGTCAACTTGCCAGGTAGGCTCCTGAATCTTCACAAGTATTTCTGAGTTTTCATTTCTGACTATGTTTTGTTGGTTTGGCTCGCGCAAGCACCTCATGATCCGTGGGATGAAGTGTTCGTTCCGTTTCATCCTTCGTGCAGGCCTCAAGCTTGATGGGCTTCCTCTTGTCATGAGTCGCTTGAGGGAGCGGGCTTTCCTTCGCTCGATGGGCTTGGTTTCATGACCCGTTGAGGTCCACGGTCCGAATAGGACAAAAAAGGGGAGACTAACGGTCACGGGTTTGTTTATATAAACCCGAACCCTCCTCCATCTTCTCTTCTTCTTCCTTTCTCGTTTTTGCTATCGTCGCTTGGAGCTTCTGACCAAAACCCTAACCTCAATTTTCCAATAACCCTTCAATTTTAAACTTAAGGTTATCGAATAATTTGATTTTCGTTTTCCTCCAATTTTCACTGATTTAAGAGGAGAAAGTGGCGGAGTTTTGCGGTGTTTTAGGTTGTATAGGCGACTGTTTGATGGGTTTAGGTGTTCGGATTCATGGTAGGAGAGGAGGGAAGAAGAGGAAGAAGAAGGATAACGTCAGACTGGGTCGTGGCAATGGCGAGGCAGTGGATCGTGGCAATGGCGAGGCAGTGGATCGTGGTGGGAGGAAATAGAAGGAGTAGGATTTGGAGAACGGATTGGGTCGTGATGATGAAGGGGGTCACTGTTTCACGAGAGGACAAGGGGCTGTGGATCGCGAGAGGTCATCGCGATCCGTTCCGGTGTTCATGATCCAATGTTCTTCCACGAGCCAGTGTTTTCGCTGTGAATCCATACCCTTCCGCGATCCAGAGATGTACCACGATCCGACCTCGCGTCACGATCTAGATAATGAACGACCCGATGACCTTTAAATAAACAATGCAACTTAACTCTGGTATATCAATGGACAGTTAGGTTAGAGCCTACGAGATGATCCCTCTGGACTAAATGACAACGTAACTTGATAGCGCATTACGACCAATACCTTGCTTATGTAGCTAATCTTTATGCTTTTCTCCTATGTATGCACAGGCACACACTTGCACTTACACACACGGGGGTTGGGTAATTATATTCTTATTTCTCATGTTTACTCGCATAAACAGTAATGTCGGATAACCGTTCCCCTTCAAGATCTGATACAGAGATGGATCCCGAGACGTCTGAGCACCACAACCTCGAGGTTCTTCTAATTAATCCAGAGGAAGAGGATTCTGGATCCGAATATGAGGCAGAAACGGAATCGGATTCATCTGAGAGTACATCGCTTGAAGAGGAGTCTGAAGTAGACGACCGATCTCCCGACGAGATTCCTGGTGCACTAGAAATAGAGAAATTCACTGACTCTTTAGCTTCCAAACTAGATGACATAAAGCTTAAGAAAATTTGCTTGAAACACGGGATCCCCTGGGATGATGTGAGAACACCTGGTAGCGAAGATAGACCTCATCTGGCTCCGGAGGGGTATATGACAGTTAGCCGACTCATGTGCTGGGTAGGCGATATTCCTCCATTTCCTCCAATCGTCATTGAAACCTTAAAACGATTGGGTTTTGCTCCGATGCAGCTTCATCCCAATGCCTACGCAACCCTATACACTCTATACATCGCATATGCGGAAATCCTGCAAACCGAGCTCACATTTAAAGATTTGAAATTCTATTACCTTTTCAAGCATCGCTCTACGGCAACCCCAAATTTTTCTTTTTTCGAATCAGTAGCAAATAGGAAGGTCTTATCTGACGGTTACAGCAACATAGGGGATCACAAGGCCGATTGGTTCTATATAAAGAGACAGGCTGGGTGTGCAAGAAGATGGCTTAAATCAAGTAAATTTTAAACCTTTGAATGAACAACCTGTTTAATAAATTGAAGCGCTAACATGCTTCTTTTCTCTATGCAGATCACACTTTTCCGAAAAACGGAAGGCTTGGTGTATAGTAATCGACTGTTTCTCCTTCTGAAAAGCAAATCCGACTTCCTAAAGATCAAGAAATGTATTACTGATGAGAATCTTCACAAGCATCGCCTTCTGAATGTAAGATTTGGACTTGGTGTGGGTGGCAAACCTTACAAATACGTGCCCCCGGCCGAGAGAGAAGGAACGTCACAGGCAGCAGAGACAACTAAACTTCATAAGAGTCCTTCGTCGATAATTAACCAGGACGACGAAGATTTAAATGTATATAAAGGAGATGAGGCCCGTGCTCGTGAGTCTAAGGAAATCTCAGCCTCTCCGAGGGGTTCCCCCTCAAGGGCCTCTCTACCGGTTGAGCCTGCTGCTCCCGATGATTTAACAGAGGAGCAGTTATTTAAAGAATTGAGCAAGATTCCTATACCCGACGATGTATATACACAGGAAGACTTCGAAGGGGAGCCATTTTTTCCTATCTCCGAGGAAACAACTATTCCAGTTGAAGAACGAGAGACTACCCAGACGAGCCTAACTTCGGGCCCTGGTCTGTTAGGGGGAATTATATGAGATGCACAAATCACATGCACTGTCTGACCCCACACTTTTATACCAACAGTATTCAAGGTTTTAATATGTACTTGTTTCTTTTGCAGGAAAGATGTCTCGCAAACGATCTTATTCTTATCGCTCTCTTCGTGAAGGCACACCTAGTCTTCATCCAAATCTTGCTCGCAGCGATAGTCGGGGGAAGGACAGTTATCGGCCTCACGACCCTCCTCAAACTTATCCTACACGATCTCGATCTCCTTCCAGGTATGGTCCCGGGATACCTCACAGTCGTCCACTGCTACCGGCTGGGGGTAAGCAACTTCCTAGGGACTTAACCCCTCCAAAAAGTATGCCTTCTCACATCCAATCTTCCAAGAAACAATGTGAGTCAGAGGACAAAAATAAAGACGAGGGTAAGATTGCGAAGAAAGGAAAAGAAACTCTGGTATCTCCTGACGATCACGTCTCTGACAGTCTCATTGCACGAGATGCTTCTCATAGTCCCGAGAATCTGGCTAGATTGGCACGCTTGTGCAAGGACTTCCCAGATATTTTCTTTGAGAGGATGATGTTTGTACCGGATCTTGAGCCGGTTCCTAAGGACTGGGATACTGAGGTGATAGGATATGTGTTTCATGTAGCTAAACAATATGAGGTAATGAAAAAGCACGCCGTTAACATTTCGAATGCCATCCGTCATCTAGAAACGAACGCGGCCAGATCCAAAGTGAGAATTGAGAATAATGAAAGAGCCAGGAGCAAAATGGAAAAGGAACTGGAGGATGCACAAGCTCAACTGGCTTTAGCTCAGCGAGACGCAGAGAACTACAAGATAGAATTGGAGGAAACCAGGAAGCATTTTCGTAGCGAGCTGGATTCTAACAGCCAAGAACGATTATCTTTGAAAAAGGAAATAGAGGATCTTAGAATGGCCAATGTTGATTTGAGGGCAGCGCAGAGTCATTTCGATGCTAAAAAGGCTGCTTGGGAGAAGGAGAGAGCGGACTTGAAAAACAGTCTTGCGGCTGCCCAGAAAGAAAAAGAGGTCTTGAGTGACTAACTCGTTCAGGCGGAGGGGCGAGCGGTTCTTGCCGAGACTAATGCTAACAACATTCTTGAATCAGCTCCCACCACTGCTGACAAGCTTGCCGAAGCCGAAAAAGAAATAGAAGGTTTCGGGGAACTGATATTCGACTTCTTAGACCAAGTCATCAAAACTCGAGACATTTCTTGGATCCCAGACTATCACGTTACTATCGCCAACATATGGTATGCAATTGTCGAGGATGAGAAGCAGTGATTGAAGGTCAGTGAGATTGATGAAGGCCAGCTAATGCAGAGGCTCCAGAAAGGAAAAGAATCCTAGTGAACCTAAAAAAAGAATAAAGGCCAAGAAAAAATTACTTGCTTTTCGAGACCCTGTTATAAGTTCTATCCATATATGTTGCTTAACGCGTTAGCTACAGCACTGCACGGGTCGATACGCGCAGCGCCTAGTATCCATCGTTTACGGCTAGGACTACTGGGGTATCTAATCCCATTTGCTCCCCTACCCAAGGATTTGGAGGAGGGGAGACGCCTAATCCGAGAAGAGGTGGAAAGGGAGAAGACTGAGGCTAAAGGTAAGAGCAAACTTGATGAGGGTTCAAGCTCAGCGGTAGAACTCAAGGCCCCCGAAGCCGAGGAATATAATCTTGACGATCCATTAATTCCCTTACGCCCAACTCCTCCGGCTGTCGGAGTTTCTGCTGCAAGCTTAGATGAAATATCAGCTGAAGGTATATCCATATTTTCCCCGCAATTTGCCAAAGCAGTTATGACTTTTTGCCGTTCTGCGGAGCAACCATTGAGTTACTAACATGTGCCTTTCGTAATACCGGTGATACATTGACCGAGAAAAGGGGAGAAAAGAAAGCAGAGGCAGAGAAAGTTGATATCCCCTTAGGAACTGATGCTGAAATTTCTGAGACTTCAGAGCGAACTGAGGGTGATAAAAAAGTAACTATGGTATCTGTGGTACCCAGCACTGATGTTCCTGCAGTTGCCGAGGTCATTGCCGCTTTGAAGGACACAGAAGGTGGTCACGGGGACGAAGAGGATGATGTTGTTATTACAGACGAGATCAAGGGTCATGGTGAAACCTCGGCTGATCAACAGGCTGAAGAGGAGAGGCAGTTGCTCCTTATGAAAGGGGAACATGATCCAGTATATGTGCCCCCTATTTCCGAGATCGATCCCAAAACTGGGTTGGTCATAAGATTTTCCTCCCGATCAATAACTTCACAACTAGCCTCTCAATCCTCTAGTTCTTCGCCAGAGCCTCTTGTTGATAAGAGGAAGAGGAAAAAAGGTGATCGTTCGGATGTTGACAAGGATGAGTCGGGGAAGCAGAAGAAGAGCAAGAAGCCAACATAGCCCTCCCAGCATGAGTAGGATGCAGATATTAGTTCATATTTTGTCCTTAGGATTTTTAGGCTTTCCACTGGCCAAAAAATGTAATTGTAGGAATGGGCCTTACTTTTGTTTAGCTATCTCATCTCGTATCCTTGCATCTTAGTAAATAATTGCCTTTAAATTAATATGCAATGCAGTGATTCCAAGTTCCTTGCATCTCTGTGCAACTTCCTGAGTAGCCAACATAACGGCATGGGGGATGATTCGTCTTGGTCGACCTTGACTTTCATCCTTGTCGTGATACGAACAAGAGTTTCCCTTCAAAACAAATTAGCCACATAAAAAAGAGAACTAAACCTGCACACCTGCAATTTTAATTTATCGCGTTAGCCACATATATTTAAAGCATAACTAATCAAAAATTAATTCATGAATCGCATTAGGAAAATTTTGAAATTTCTGTGCAGAGATGTAATGTGTGTGTATATGCCCCCAATCAATCATTTAATATGATGCCTGGCCAGGGCTTATTAAAGATTGATTAGAGTCATGTGTGTTGCCCCCTATGAAAGGTGGGGGGGGTAAAGATTCTTTTAGCGCTAAATTTCTGATGATTTTATACTCTCCCGATCCTTCAGCGGGTTAGAGTTCGAGCTTGTTCTAGGTCTGCTCTCTGATCCTTCAGCGGGGTAGAAATTCTGGGGGCGCTAAATCTTTGGCGCCTTTAGACTCTCCCGATCTTTCAGTGGGTTTGAGTGGTGGCAAGGCGGTTTTATCATGGTGCACCTTCACGCCTTGCGGACGTCATCTTCGCGTCCTTTATACTCTCTCCCGATTCTGAGGAGTTAGAGTTTGATCATGGGATGATTTACTTTACCGCACCTTGTGGTCCTCGATTATGGTTCCTCTTTCACCACGTGGAAAAATGCATTGGGTGGTCCATTGTTGCTGCATAATCTGTGACAGACTGAGAAAACAACAATAATTTATATTAATTGAGATAAAGCAGATAGGTAATGATGCAGTAAAGGTAAATGACACATGATATTTTATAGTGGTTCGGTCGAATCATGACCTATGTCCACTTTATAATCTTTTGTTCAAGTAACCGGACTATTCTAGGCAAGTCGTGCCTTTTTACATGGTCCTAAAACAAAAGAAAGAAACTGACGATTTTACGTCAGGTAAGGCCGCAAATGCTGGGCGTTCCACACTCTGGGGATTTCGTCTCCATCTATGGTTGCTAGCTTGAAGGTTCCATTATCAAGTCTTCGCAGGACGGATGGTCCTTCCCATTTCGGACCCATATGCTCTGAGCATGGGAAGATACGTTTTAGAACCAAGTCCCCGGGTTCAAAGGTTCGTGCTCAGACTTTCTTGTTGTAATATTGAGCTATCTGCTGCTTATGTCTTAAGGCACGTAAATCGGCTTCGTCCCTCATCTCTTCGATCATATCTAAGGATTCAAGGAGCAACTCATTGTTGGTCATCGGGTCATAATAAGTGACTCGGTGAGAAGGTACTTCTAACTCGACCGGGATGACTGCTTCAGTTCCAGAGGCGAGGGAAAACAGCGTATGGCCTGTTGCCAATTTATAGGTCGTTCTATAAGCCCATAGTGCCAGAGGCAATTCATCGACCCACATGGCCTTGGCCCGCTTCAATCTCTTCTTCTGGATAGATTTAATTGTTTTATTTGCGACCTCCACTTGGCCGTTTGCCTGCGGATATGCCACGGAGGTGTATCTTTTCTCAATGTGGTATATCTGGCAAAAATCTCTGAACTCAGTGCTGTCAAACTGAGTTCCATTATACGTTATGATGATTCTTGGGATTCCAAATCGGCATATAATGTTTCTAACAACGAAGCTGATTACTCACTTGGCTGTTATTGTGGTTAATAGTTCTGCTTTTACCCATTTGGTAAAATAATCCACGACTACGATAGAGAATTTTGCTTCGCCCTTCGCTATGGGGAGGCTTCCAATGATATTGATTCCCCACATAGCGAAAGGACAAGGACTCATCACCATCTTCAGCTGGCTTGATGGGGCCCTATGAATCTTAGAAAATCTTTGGCAGGCGTCCCAACGCCGCACGTATTTGGCCGCATCCTTATTTATGGTTGGCCAGAAATAACCATATCTATTATTTTCTTTGCCAATGTTTGGCCTCCCGTGTGATCTCCACAATCGTCCTCATGTACTTCTTGCAATACGCATTGAATATCGCCGTGGGCAATACACCGGAGGAGGGGCATCGAAAACCCTTGTCTATACATGACTCCCTCTTGTAACACATACTGAGAGGCCTTCCGAATTATTGTGCGCCTCTCACTTTTCTTCGCAGGGAGCATTGCATACATTAGGAAATTCTTCAAAGGGGTCATCCATGACTCCCTTTCAGGCTCAACATCTAGTACCAGATCAACTTCCATCTGATCTATACTAGGTGACTGTAAGACTTCCATCGGGACCAATTCTGTGTTTTCAGGACTATCAGAACTGGCCATTTTAGCCAATTTATCTGCTTTTTGGTTATCTGTTCGAGGAATGTGGGATATGGTGTGATGGTCAAAATCACCCATCAACTTTTTCACTTTTTCTAAATATGATATCAGCCTAGGACTTTTGGCCTGGAATTTTCCTATGACCTGGTTCACAACTATTTTGGAGTCACAAAAGATGTCTAACTTCGTAATCTTCAACTCCTTTGCTAGTTTCAAACCAGCAATCAGGGCTTCGTATTCTGAGTCGTTGTTAGTGGCGCGGAACTCCAATCTGAGAGCATAGTATATCAGCCGTTGTTCTGGAGTTTCGAGCACTACTCCGACACCAGATCGTCTATCGTTCTTTGCTCCATAAGTGAACAACTTCCAGGCACTGGGGTCAAGGAGTAGCCTCGGCGGATCGACTTCTTCGCTTATTGTGTCATCTTTTGGGATGGTAAACTCTGCTATGAAGTCTGCCAGCACTTGCCCCCTTATTGATCGCCGGGGTTGAAAATTCAAATCAAACTGACTTAGTTCAATGTTCCACTTAAGTAATCGTCCCGAAGTCTCTGGCCTTTGAAGAACTTGTCTTAACGGGTGATTAGTGTATATAGTAATCGGGTGAGCTTGAAAATAGTGGCGAAGCTTCCTTGATGTAATCAAAAAACTGTACGCAAGCTTTTCTATCCTTGGATAATTTCGTTCGGCTGCCGCCAACTTCTTACTAACATAATATACTGGTCTTTGCACCATATCATCTTCTCTAACCAAAGCCGAACTGACCGCATTGGATGACACCGCCAAATATACGAATAATTCTTCATGATCTATGGGTTTAGACAGAATTGGGGGTTTTTCTAAATGACTCAAGAGATTCTGGAATGCTTCAACACAATCAGGGGTCCATTCAAAATTGCGCTTTCCTCGCTTTATTAACTCAAAAAATGGGATACATTTATCTGTGGCTTTGGAGATAAATCTGCTCAATGCAGCTACTTTCCCTGCGAGGCTTTGCACATCTTTAATCTGTCTAGGTTTCTGAATATTCAGAATTGCTGCGATCTGATCTGGGTTAATCTCGATCCCACGCGAATTGACGATAAACCCTAAAAAAATTCCCGATGCTACCCCAGATGAACATTTCAAAGGGTTCAATTTCATTCCATACTTACAGAGAATTTCAAACATTTCTGCTAAATCGGTAGTATGGTCGGATGATTGTTTGAATTTCACTAACATGTCATCGACATACACCTCCATCGTCTTCCCAATCTGGTTATAAAACATTCTATTAACCAATCGCTGATATGTGGCACCGGCGTTCTTCAAGCCAAAAGGCATCACTACATAGCAATACAATCCTAAATCTGTAAAGAAGCTTGTATGTTCTTGATCGAGGACGTGTATAGGGATCTGATTGTATCCCGAATAAGCATCCATGAAGGAGAGGAGTTCATGGCCAGCTGTCGAATCCACCAGCTGGTCAATTCTTGGTAACGGAAAACTGTCCTTTGGGCAAGCTTTATTCAGGTCCGAGAAATCAATACAGGTGCGCCACTTTCCATTAGCCTTTTTTTCCAAGACTGGGTTGGAAATCCAATCTGGATACGTTGAGTCTCTGTTAAACCCATTACTCCTCAATTTCTCAACTTCCTCTTTCAAAGCAGCCGACCTCTCCGGGCCAAGCATTCGCCTTTTCTGTTTGACAGGAGGATGCTTCAGGTTGATGCTTAGCGAATGACTCATGATCGAAGGAGATGTCCCACACATGTCCGAGTGGGTCCAAGCGAATACATCTAAATTGGTTTTCAAAAAATCTGTTAGCTCTCTGGCTCGAATAGGGTCTAACTGGGATCCAATCCTCAGGACCTTCTCTGGGTCTCCATCTTCGATTGGAATATCCATAGTTGCCTCATTGGGTGTCTCCATTCTGCCCCCAGGCTCTTCATCCTCTCTGGTATCTATGTCCTCGGGCAGTTCTCTGGGCGACTCTCCCATGGTTATTTTCTTTAGTTGCTATAACGTTTCCTCCCTTGCCGGGGAGGAAGCGCCTTAAGTTTCTACATCTTTTCCTTTACGGAGCATCTTCAACTCTGCAATGTAGCATGCTCGAGCCACAACTTGATCTCCTCTTATTGTACCTATACCAGCTTCAGTTGGGAACTTCATTAATAAACACCAATGGGCTATACAAGCTCTGAACTTTGCTAAGGCCGGTCGGCCTAGAAATGCATTATATGGTGATTCGACGTGTAGAACCACAAAAGGAAGGATTCTTACTCTCTAGCACTGCCCTTCCCCAAGGGTTACCGACAACTCTACATATCCCATTGGAGCATTGGATGCTCCATTAAATCCACGTATCCACTCTTCGCATGGTTTTAAGTCCTTCGGCTCAAGTTTCATCTGGTCAAACATTTTCTTGAACAAAATGTTGACTGAGCTTCCGTTATCTACCAGAACTTTATGGACTATGGCTGGACCAATTGCGGCTGTGATTACTACTGGGCCTTCAGTTGGGGAGTGAACGCCGACGCTATCCCTGTCATGAAATATGATGTCATCGGTCATTGTCTTCTGTTGCTTGGCTGGAGCAATGTCCTCAGGGCTACTGCCTTCTCCTGCCATGAGAGGTTGTTTAGCTGCGTTGACATACTGGTCCATTGCCCTAAAGCTATGACCGGCCAAATGAAGCCCTCCTACTATGGTGTTAATGACAATGTTCTTCCCCTTTTGCTGAGCAGTCAGCCGGGGAGCAGGCTGGCTCTGATTCTGATTCTGGTTTTGATTTTGGTTTGGGGCAGATGTGGCTTGCCCCCTATCTCTGGGTGTGACCCTGTACTCATCGAGTTTTCCGTCTCGGAGAAGCCTCTCGACCAGGTCTCTCAGATGACGGCATTCATTTGTGGAATGACCGTGGATTTGGTGAAATAGACAGAACTTTCCGGTTTCACGCTCTTTGTCTGTCGACTCTCTCGGAGGAGGCCTTTTATATGGAAGGACGTTATAGGTGTCCAGAAAGATATTTTCCAATGTATCATTTAATGGTGTGAAATTCTCAAATGGCCTGGGTCGAGATCTTCTTTGGGAATCATTTCATCGGTTTCTCTTCCGATTGTTGCTATTATTGTTTCCCAGTGGCAACCATTTTCTTGATTTTTATTCCCAACATTGACTTCAACCTTTCCTGAGCTATCTCCTGTCTGCTTGGTGGCCATATTGCTCTAGATATCTTCCCTATCAGTGGACTTCCTCTTTCGATTAGGATATATCTCTTCCTGTCGTAAACGGACATTAGCTTTTTCATAAAATATTTCTCTGATCGGAGGTGGTTTCTCGGCTAAATATCTTCCAAACTCGGTATCCTTATCGACACCATCAATTAAAGCCATTAACATAGTTTGCTCATGTGGATCTTTAACTTCTGTGACTTTTAAATTAAAACGATCCAAGTACGACCTTAAGATTTCGTCCGGTCACTGTTTAATAAGAGACAGCTCAATCACATTCTTAGATCTCCGAGCGTGAAGGCGGAATTGGTTCACGAACTTCTCACTCAATTCCCTAAAACTGGATATCGACCGAGCTGGCAAGCAGGTAAACCACACTAATGCCATATCTTCCAGAAATATAGGGAATGCCTTACACTTTATCTCATCTGTAGCTGCGGCGGCGTTCATGGACCAGGAGTATCACATCAGATGCTGGATTGGGTCAGATTTGCCCGCATAGCGATTCATTGTCGGCATATTAAAACGTCTCGGGAATGTGACCTCCAATATATCATCGGTAAAAGGCGTATGACTACGATCTTTGCCCCAATCTTCATCCCTGTACCCTCGGCTAGCTATTATGTTTTCCCTGATCATTGCTACAACATCTGCCCGGGTCAAGGTGGACTCAGGATCGGCACTTCTTGCCCGATGGGCTTCTTCAACATTCCTTTGACGTGCAGCTACAAAGTCTGGGATTCGGGTGGAGCTTCCTTACCCCCTATTGTTGAGGTCAACTACGCGACGAGCGGGGTGATTGGGTCGATTCTGAGCAGGGTCAACCACGTTTCCATTCCTCAGTGGTAAAACAGGTTCATTCAAGTTACGATTGCTAGTTCCCTGATTAAACATTTCTTCTTCCCAAGATCGAAGTTGCTCAATGTTCTCAGCTCTTTCTAGGAAGGCCAACGTCGGTTTCTCCGGGGCTCCTCAGACGAGGATGTGTATTCTGGGGAAGGAAGATGGGTTGGTGAGGAAACCCTCTGCCTTATGAGGTCATCAATTCACCTGTCCATAGCAGTCAAATTCTGTCGCAACACTGAACTCTCTTGCCATTGACGACTAGTTCTTCAAAAATTTTATCGTGCATGTCAAGCACATGAGACAGGTCTCCCACAATAGCAGGTGCAGACGGGTCAAACTGATCATCATCAACTTCTTCTCTTATGCGCAGAAGACCCGTACCAGGTCAAGCAGATGTAACACCCCGTAATTCTGTTAATATTAATATTCAAAAATTAAAGAATAACTAATCTCAGACGTGAGAATTGTGGGAAACGGGTTGCGCCATTGTGTTCATCTCGGAATTCTGGTTGAAATAGTGTCCGAGTTTGCGTGAATTGGACTTCGTATGAAGAAGTTATGGCCATCGGAAGTTTTCGAAAATTCAAAACAGATTTCAGAAAATTTAAAATTCAAAATTCGAAGTCAAACAGGCTAGGCGGGAAATTTCCCGCCCAGCACCCCAGGTCGACTAGGGAGTCGACCTGGGTGTCGACCTGGTCCAGGCGGCTAGGGTTTGACTGAGCCCAATCTTGAGCAGCTGATGTGTCTTTAGGGCTGAGTTAGCAAATTAAACGGTTCAGTTTAGTTCTGAGTTGATCTGACGGTCTAAATAAATCCTAAACTCTATAAATACCTAGGTAGTCTCTCACTCTAAACTCACATGAAAAATAGAATAGACACCGTCATACCGCCGCCATGGAACTCAGTGTAGCCGCCGCCAACTAAAAAGGAAGAAAGCTAATCAAAACCCTAATTCTACTCAATTCTAAAGCAAATCAAGACTCTCTTTCTTCTCTAATTATGGGTATGATGATCTTAACAAGATTATTATTAAACTAATTATATTAAGTTATGAATGGATTATAAGTGAGTGATGTGGATTGTCATATATGTTGTTGTAAACCTTATGCTCTCATGTATGTTGTAAATCCTATGTTATGTGATGATGATATCCTATATGTTGTAAATCATGCTATGATGATATTGTATAGGTTGTAATTTTCTATGCTAAATTGTGATAAGTCATACAAGTTATAAAGTCATGATGTTATTATCTATGCTAACTAGTTCATGTTAATCAAGTCATAATGTTGATATTATTTGGGCTATGTTGATGACAAATCATGTATGCAAGTTTAGATTGATTAGTAAAGATTATGAACATATGCCATGACATCTATTTAGATCTAGAATTATGCTATGACATGGGTGAGTTATATGTGTTAGATGCTAGTTCACACCAATCATTATGTTGCATAAAACACCATATGCAAGTTTATACATGAATTTGGGTTATGATCATATCATGTAGATTGTGACATTTAACCAAACAAGTTGACACCTTTAGATCCATAACCTATGTAGTTTTATGCAAGTTTCACCCCTATTATGATTAGATTTATTTTATTTGTCTATATGTTGTGATAATTTATCTTTGTGCTATGAGTTAGACTATTCGAGTCTAACGTATATTTTGCGTTGAATAAGTGAACGTATAACGTGGGGGTAGGGGTAATATTAAGGATTCAATATTAAGAAGTTGGGGTGCAATTGATATGATTTTGCATGCCATGAGTGGATGGCCATAATTGAGTCAATTATGGACATCATTAAAATTGGAGTTAATTAATAATTTCAATACGGAATTACTAAAACTGGGGTAAAAGATTGTAAGTGTTAATCAATGCTTAGGACACGAGGTTGGACTCGTTTGTGACGTAAAACTGCCGGACCCGCCCGGCAAATCCAGTAGTCACAAATGTCAGCCCAATGTGAGAGGTCCTAGGCCCAAACTAAAGCATAACAGTTGTAAAGACACGAGGTTAGACTCTTTTATGGTGTAAGACTGCCCGGACCCGCCCGACAAATCCAGCTACCATAAATGCCAGTCTAATGTGAGGTTATGTCCTGAATGAATTAAGAAATACTTAACCAGATAAACATGTAAGGTGGGACATGGGGGTTAAGTAGGTGCCTTGGGTGGCATGAGGAATCTAGTGGTTGCCTTTAGTGGCATTTGAAATACGATTAGTAAGACTTAACCAAACACACATGTAAATGAACATGACTAAGAGGGTTAAGTGGGATATATTAGTGGGGACAAGCTTAGGTGGATAGCTTGTGGGGGGCCATTTCAACCAGTAACCCAAACGTATCTTTGTGGGCTCGACCCAAGTCGAGGACGGGACATGCATACTGGGTTTGACTATAAGAGGCCAAACGGGGTAGCGGTGGCAACCTAAGTCCAACGGGTTTCATATGCGTGTGTGGACCCGGGCTGGTAGGTAAGACGTTATTGCATCATGTAGGTATAAGCCGTGCATTCTCAAGTTGTATCGGGTTGCCACTTTAGGGGAGTGATACACCCCACTGTGGGGCCAGCACGGGTATCTACGAGTAGGGAGCCGATCGCAAGTGGGTAGTGGGGTACACCTAGCGGAGATAGGGGTAGACGACACCTATGTAGTCAGCTAGGGGTACGCAAGGCTATTTATAAATTCTCTAAGTGAAGCAAGTGGGATCAACTTTGAGGGTGACTAGTGTGGTGCAGTGTAGTAATTATTCGTTAGTAATTAGGTGTGCCTTTAACGTTATCTTTATCTGCTCTTCCATACCCAATAGTTCATAGACATTCCTTGTTTTCCAGCTTATGCCTTAGTCTAGTTTTTTTGGTAATAGTATTGTTAGAATTATCATACTCGCCAGACTTTACATCTGACCCCCTCCATTTCTATCTTTTTTCCCCCTCCATGTCCTCAGGGTGGGTCCAGCTCTAGTGGAGTTTGATTGGATTGCTTTATCTCTCTTTTGGAAAAGCTTGGACCGTTGAAGTAAAGTCCGGCTTGTTATCTTCTGTAATGGCTATTAATGTAAAGGGATTATGTATTTTGTTTTATCAAGATGGATATTGTACTTGACTCTGATTTATGGTTTTATGATGTAACAAACATGTTTAAATTCCGCTGCAATAAAATGAAGTTTTAGATTTTCAAGTACTACTTATTATCTGTCTTGTTGTAATTTTTCTGTTCTATATTCACTTAAAACCTCCATGGAAGTTAATGCATTCCCTTTGTGAGTGACATTAATGGACGTGGGGTGTTACACGTGGTATCAGAGCTTAAGGTTACCAGAACAGATAATTTTTTTTTAGAAAAAAGCTATTTTTCTAAAGAATTTTTGGAAGAAGTGTTTTCAAAAACATGTCTTGATGAGTAATTTAAAGAGGAAAGTTTTTATGAAAAACATAATCCCCAATAGCCATATCCTTATCTTTCGAATTCTCCATTTTGAATCTTTCCTTTTTCATTTCAGCATAGCTGAAGATCTTAACCTTCCGGATGGTGTAACGATACCAGGATGGCACAGGAGGTTATTAGAGGCTAGGGCCGCTGCAGGTCCAGCCAATGTTCCTCCACCACCAGTTGCACCCGCTCCTCCTCCTCGCGCTGATACTTTTGCAAAGACATGCAAGGAATTTAAGGCTATGGGTGGAAAACCTTTTCAAGGGTCAGAAACGTTTGTGGAACCTAGAGATTGGCTTAAGGAGGTGGAAGAATTGCTAGAAATCTTTGAAGTAGAAGAAGGGAGGAAAGTCAAATTAGCATCTTGGTTAATGAAGTGAGAGGCCTCGTTTTGGTGGGAGGTCACTAATGGGGAGCATCCTGTTGATTCTTGGGCGGATTTCAGACGTAGGTTTGAGGCAAAGTTTTTCTCAAGGGCAGAAGAGAATTTATATATGGAAAGGTTCTTGACATTAAAGCAAGGAAGCTCATCAGTGAAAGAATATGTCAACAAATTTAATCAGTTAGCAAGGTTTGGCTTGGACTTAGTGAACATGCCGGAGAAGAAGGCTCTGAGGTTCGTTAATGGTTTGAATGAGCCATTGCAAGGGTTGGCTATGACCCACATCCCTATGGGGGCCACCTTTGAGAAGCTAATAGACATGGCACTCATGCACGAGGAGAAAGGCGCTAATGCTAATAAGGCACCCAAGAAGAAAGGGGATCAGAAGAAACCACAACAGCAAAACGAGAAGGGTGGTAAAGACAATAATGGCAAGGGAAAGAAGAAATGCTTTAACTGTGGGACACCAGGCCATCTTAGCAAGGATTGCCGAAAGAAAAAGAAAACTGGCTATTTTCACTATGGCGAAGCGGGACATCTAGTGAATGACTGCCCAAAGAAGGGGCAGAGGGCAGGGTCTACCTCGGGAGGACAGGTGCACGCTCTTCTGGCACTAGGGCAGGCAAGGGGATAAGTTCAGGCTCTCGCGGTCCCACCGCTGCAAGAACAAGGTAGAACCATTTCTGTTGAAAGCTTAGTTTTTCTGTTTGATCATCATGTCCGTACTTTATTCGATTCGGGCACATCGCATTCGTTTATCTCTACATCATTAGTTGAATCACTGCACTTAAACACCAGTTTAGTAGAGGATCCCTTAGTTGTTTTGAATCCAATTGGGGGCTCAGCTTATTTGTCCATGATGTGTTTGAATTTGAAAATTTCTATACTTAGCGTTGAGTTTAGATGTGATGCTTATGTTTTGGGCTACACGGGCTATGGGCTAATTTTAGGAATGGATTGGTTATCCAGAAATGGGGCCGTTCTTGATTGTGAAAGGAGAGTAGTTAGGCTCATGACTCGCCTTGGCAACACTCTCGAAATATTTTGTAATCCCATAAATTCCGTTATGCTAAGTTATCTAGAATCGCTTGACGCGTCTTGGAGAATCTACAATCTGTTAGAGTGGTCCGAGAGTACTCGGATGTGTTTGAGGAGGTGAAGGGCTTGCCTCCGAAGCGGGAGATAGATTTTCGAATATATCATGTGGATAATGCAAAACCAGTATCTTTACCAGTACGCCACATGGCTCCACGTGAAAGGAGGGAACTCAATAAGCAAGTGAAGGAGTTGCTTGAGAAGGGGTTCATAAGACTAAGTATATCGGAGTGGGGTGCTCCAGTAGTATTTTCCACGAAGGCGGATGGGTCCCTTAGATTTTGTGTGGACTATAGAGAACTTAATAAACTTACTAAGAAAAACAGACACCCACTACCGAGGATTGACGATCTCTTCGATCAGTTAGTTGGCGCCTCAGTGTTTTCGCAGTTGGACTTAGCCACTGGTTTCCATCAGTTGAGAGTGGCTGAGGATAGCATAGACAAGGCTGGCTTTAGGACTCCGGACAGTTTCTATGAAAGGCTAGTGATGCCCTTCAGTTTGAGAAACGCCCCCGCATACTTTGTTGATTTGATGAGTAGTGTGTTTAGGGAGTACCTTAATAATTCGTGGTGGTCTTTGTAGACGACATTTTGATCTTTTCTAAGGATGAAGAAGAGCATGCCCTACATCTTAGGGAAGTATTGGAGACTCTTCGAGCGCATAGCCTTAAAGCTAAATTTTCCAAATGTCACATTTGGAGGAAAGAAGTGCGATTCTTAGGGCACGTGGTTTCCAAAGAAGGGATAGCTGTGGATCCCGCGAAGGTGGTGGCCATCCAAGATTGGAAGGTCCCTAAAAATGCTACCGAAGTGAGAAGTTTCTTGGGGTTGGCTGGCTACTATAGGAAGTTTATCAAAGACTTCGCAAAGATATCAGCTCCATTGACACGCCTGACGAAGAAGAACCTAGTTTTCACATGGGACGCAGATTGTGATGATGTGTTCCAACGTTTAAAGAGAGCTTTGACCTCGGCTTCAGTCTAAGTGCTGCCAGACAGGAGTAAGCCATTTACTGTTTATACTGATGCTTGTGGGACAGGTCTAGGCGCAGTCTTAATGCAAGAGGGCAGGGTAATAGCCTATGGTGGAAGGCAGTTGAGAGCGCATGAGAAAAATTACCCTACACATGACCTAGAGTTGGTCGCTATTGTTTTCGCGCTTAAGTCTTGGCGTCATTATCTTCTTGGCGAGAAATTCGAATTATTCACTGACCACAAATCTTTAAAATACTTGTTCTCTCAGATGGACTTGAACTTAAGGCAGCAAAGGTGGATGGAGTTCTTAGCGTCCTATGACATCGAGATAGCATATACCCCTGGCAAGGGTAACGTGGTGGCAGATGCCTTAAGTAGGAAAAGGCTGTCCTTGAGTCCATTGTTTTTTGAACAACGAAACTTAGAATTCATCTCTATGTTTGATTTTAGACCTTCCGTTGACTTTGTACCCGGTTTGCTAGCATTCTTGGAGGTCAGACCTACACTTTTGGGACGGATTGGTGAGGCAAAGCGAGACGAACCACAGTTGGATGAGTTAGTAGAAAAGCTCAAAAGAGGGGAGTCATCAAGCCATCTCCGGAGGTATACCCTATATGATAAGGGTTGGTTACGTAGGGATAGTAGACTTTGTGTACCTCGAGACGAAGGTTTGAGGAAGGCTATTCTTGACGAAGCACATCGTTCGAAGATGACCATCCATCCCGGCGGGGACAAGATGTACATGGACATGAGATGAGTTTACTTTTGGGCCGGCATGAAGAAAGACGTGGTTGAGTATGTCGCTAGATGCTTGGTGTGCCAACAAGTAAAAGCGGAGCAAAAGAAACCTGGTGGGTTGCTTCACCCATTGGAGGTTCCACTATGGAAGTGGGAGAGTGTCTCGATGGACTTTGTGGATGGATTACCGCGATCAAGGAAGGGTAATACGGGGATTTGGGTTATAGTAGATAGACTTACTAAGAGCGCCCATTTTATTCCTGTGAAGAGTAAGAGGACCGCTCCATGGTTAGCCTCCGTATACATTCGAAAAATAGTTCGTTTGCATGGTGTTCCTTCTAGCATAGTAAGCGACCGCGATCCTATCTTCACTAGCGAATTTTGGAAGAGCTTACAAGAAGCGGTAGGGACTCAGTTATGTTTGAGCACCGCATATCATCCTCAGACGGACGGCCAGACCGAGAGGGTGAATCACATTCTTGAGGATCTTTTGAGGCTATGTATCCTAGACTTTGGGGGTCCATGGGAAGAGCATCTTCCATTGGTAGAGTTCGCATATAATAATAGCTTTCGGTCCAGCATTGGCATGGCACCTTTCGAAGCTCTTTATGGACGACCTTGTCGTTCACGTACATGTTGGTGGGAATCTACGGATAAGATCTTACTTGGGCCTGATATGATTAGGGAGACTTCGGAGAAGATCGACTTGATTCGAAGGAGGATGAAAGCAGCGCACGATAGGCAGAAATCTTATGCGGATAAGAGGAGAACAAATCTTGAGTTTGATGTTGGGGACATGGTCTTCATCAAAGTGTCTCCATTACAGAACGTTGTTCGCTTTGGGTCCGTTGGGAAATTAGCACCAAGGTTCATAGGGCCGTTTCCTATTAAGGAGAAGATTGGACAGATGGCGTATAGAGTGGAGTTGCCTGAGAGACTTAGTGGTGTACACGACGTATTCCATGTGTCACATTTGAGGAAGTACTTGCACGAGACTGCGGAGGTGGTAGAACCGAGCTTGCTTAGAGAGGTGGAGATAGAGCATGATGCGACGATTCTACGAGCTCCTACATGCATTCTTGGGTCAGAGATCAAGAAACTGAGAAATCGAGAGGTCAGACTAGTCAAAGTACAATAGGGAGATGATGAGAGCAACGCTACTTGGGATACGGAAGAGAAGATGCGTTCGTTGTACCCTTTTCTTTTTGAGGGTATGTCCTTTAACTTCTCCTTTATCGCTTATCTTGTACTTATCTTACCTTTAGAGTATCCTCTCGCTTGTATCCTTGACCTTTAGTTAGGATAATCCTACGGTTGAAACATGTGTTTGAGACATGTTATGTATGATGGATGCAAAGTGGATGCAAGTGTTTGCTAGTGGTTGCTCGTGGATGCATATACACACATTATTAGGCACTAGATCGGCTCAGTCACTTCATATTGCTTATTGCATATATATGGATGTATTTAGTAAAATGGATGTATGATGATTGTATTATCATATGGATGCTGCATTCAGATGATGATTGTGCATGCATATAGAGATAATATGTAGCATTAAGGAACTTTTGCATACATAATGGACGCATGGCACTATCATGATTTGCATTAAGGAGGTCAATTGAATCAGTGGACCGCCTGATTTTGCATTAGATATGGACATATACACACACTGTGCATTTAAACATGAAAGCATTAGAAGTCTATAAGGACAATGGATGCCTGTGTTTGATGGTTGAGTAGATGGACAATTGGATGTTAGGATATACATTCTTCTTGACTTGAAGATTTCGGGGTCGAAATCTTTTAAGGAGGGGAGAATGTAACACCCCGTAATTCTGTTAATATTAATATTCACAAATTAAAGAATAACTAATCTCAGACGTGAGAATTGTGGGAAACGGGTTGTGCCATTATGTTCATCTCGGAATTCTGGTTGAAATAGAGTCCGAGTTTGCGTGAATTGGACTTCGTATGAAGAAGTTATGGCCATCGGAAGTTTCCGAAAATTCAAAACAGATTTCAGAAAATTTAAAATTCAAAATTCGAAGTCAAACAGGCTAGGCGGGAAATTTCCCGCCCAGCACCCCAGGTCGACTGGGCAGTCGACACCCCCCCAGGTCGACTGGGGAGTCGACTAGGCAGTCGACCTGGGTGTCGACCTGGTCTAGGCGGCTAGGGTTTGATTGAGCCCAATCTTGAGCTGCTGATGTGTCTTTAGGGCTGAGTTGGCAAATTAAACGGTTTAGTTTAGTTCTGAGTTGATCTGACGGTCTAAATAAATCCTAAACTCTATAAATACCTAGGTAGTCTCTCACTCTAAACTAACATGAAAAATAGAATAGCCACCGTTATACCGCCACCATGGAACTCAGTGTAGCCGCCGCCAACTAAGAAGGAAGAAAGCTAATCAAAACCCTAATTCTACTCAACTCTAAAGCAAATCAAGACTCTCTTTCTTCTCTAATTGTGAGTATGATGATCTTAACAAGATTATTATTAAACTAATTAGATTAAGTTATGAACGTATTATAAGTGAATGATGTGGATTGTCATATATGTTGTTGTAAACCTTATGCTATCATGTATGTTGTAAATCCTATGTTATGTGATGATGATATCCTATATGTTGTAATTTATGCTATGATGATATTGTATAGGTTGTAATTTTCTATGCTAAATTGTGATAAGTCATACATGTTATAAAGTCATGATGTTATTATCTATGCTAACTAGTTCATGTTAATCAAGTCATAATGTTGATATTATTTGGGCTATGTTGATGACAAATCATGTATGCAAGTTTAGATTGATTAGTAAAGATTATGAACATATGCCATGACATCTATTTAGATCTAGAATTATACTATGACATGGGTGAGTTCTATGTGTTAGATGCTAGTTCACACCATCATTATGTTGCATAAAACACCATATGCAAGTTTATACATGAATTTGGGTTATGATCATATCATGTAGATTGTGACATTTAACCAAACAAGTTGACACCTTTAGATCCATAACCTGTGTAGTTTTATGCAAGTTTCACCCCTATTATGATTAGATCTATTTTATTTGTCTATATGTTGTGATAATTTATCTTTGTGCTATGAGTTAGACAATATGAGTCTAACGTATATTTTGCGTTGAATAAGCGAACGTATAACGTGGGGTAGGGGTAATATTAAGGATTCAATATTAAGAAGTTGGGGTGCAATTGATATGATTTTGCATGCCATGAGTGGATGGCCATAATTGAGTCAATTATGGACATCATTAAAATTGGAGTTAATTAATAATTTGAATACGAAATTATTAAAACTGGGGTAAAAGATTGTAAGTGTTAATCAATGCTTAGGACACGAGGTTGGACTCGTTTGTGACGTAAAACTGCTCGGACCCGCCCGGCAAATCCAGTAGTCACAAATGTCAGCCCAATGTGAGAGGTCCTAGGCCCAAACTAAAGCATAACAGTTGTCAAGACACGAGGTTAGACTCTTTTATGGTGTAAGACTGCCCGGACCCGCCCGGCAAATCTGGCTGCCATAATTGCCAGTCTAATGTGAGAGGTCTTTATGAGGTTATGGCCTGAATGAATTAAGAAATACTTAACCAGATAAACATGTAAGGTGGGACATGGGGGTTAAGTAGGTGCCTTGGGTGGCATGAGGAATCTAGTGGTTGCCTTTAGTGGCATTTGAAATACGATTAGTAAGACGTAACCAAACACACATGTAAATGAACATGACTAAGAGGGTTAAGTGGGATATATTAGTAGGGACAAGCTTAGGTGGATAGCTTGTGGGGGCCCATTTCAACCAGTAACCCAAATGTATCTTTGTGGGCTCGACCCAAGTCGAGGACGGGACACGCATACTGGGTTTGACTATAAGAGGCCAAACGGGGTAGCGGTGGCAACCTAAGTCCAACGGGTTTCATATGCGTGTGTGGACCCGGGCTGGTAGGTAACACGTTGTTGCATCGTGTAGGTATAAGCCGTGCATTCTCAAGTTGTATCGGGTTGCCACTTTAGGGGAGTGATACACCCCACTGTGGGGCCAGCACGGGTATCTATGAGTAGGGAGCCGATCGCAAGTGGGTAGTGGGGTACACCTAGTAGAGATAGGGGCAAACGACACCTATGTAGTCAGCTAGGGGTACGCAAGGCTATTTATAAATTCTCTAAGTGAAGAAAGTGGGATCAACTTTGAGGGTGACTGGTGTGGTGCGGTGTAGTAATTATTCGTTAGTAATTAGGTGTGCCTTTAATGTTATCTTTATCTGCTCTTCCATACCCAATAGTTCATAGACATTCCCTTGTTTTCCAGCTTATGCCTTAGTCTAGTTATTTTGGTAATAGTATTGTTAGAATTATCATACTCGCCAGACTTTATGTCTGACCCCCTCCATTTCTATCTTTTTCCCCCCTCCAGGTCCTCAGGGTGGGCCCAGCTCTAGTGGAGCTTGATTGGATTGCTTTATCTCTCTTTTGGAAAAGCTTGGACCGTTGAAGTAAAGTCCAGCTTGTTATCTTCTTTAATGGCTATTGATGTAACGGGATTATGTATTTTGTTTTATCAAGATGGATATTGTACTTGACTCTGATTTATGGTTTTATGATGTAACAAACATGTTTAAATTCCGCTGCAATAAAATGAAGTTTTAGATTTCCAAGTACTACTTATTATCTGTCTTGTTGTAATTTTTCTGTTCTATATTCACTTAAAACCTCGATGGAAGTTAATGCATTCCCTTTGTGAGTGACATTAATGGACGTGGGGTGTTACAGCAGAGGTACCAGCATGAGAAGAGCGGGACATAAGTTCTTTCCCGGGTCGAGTGGTAGTCCGCTTATCGGATCGGTTCACCCCTGTTGTCGATGGCTTGTTGCGCCCCTCTGGGATCGGGTCATGGTGATAGGTGCAGGTGGGTTCGTGGCGAGGTCACACGTTCTAGTGGCCATCCTTTCAGCGAATTGATTCGTGGCTCCTCCATCGATCATGCCCCCCCGGGCAACGCGATCCGTGGTCTCTTCCTCAAACTGCTCATGCACACCCTCTTCAATCGCCTCGTTGGTAGCCTCTTCGGCCTGCGATGCTCGTGCATCTTTAGACTTCTTTCCAGCCATGGTATCTGAATTTCACTGAAATCTTCAAAAACTGAAATAGTGGGGTTTTGGACTGTCTTCTTCGGACATGAGTATCCAAACAACGGAACAATGATCCAATGTGCTAAAAATTCATTCTCAGTGAAAGCACCAAAAATGTTAGATCCAAAATTGGGTCTAACACCCAAGCTATTCTGATTTACGAAGAATTATAACTACAATATGAACAAAAAGCAGGAAAACATGCAAAATTTATAGTGGTTCGGCGTTAACGAGCCTACGTCCACTTTATATGTAGTTGATTATATGTTGAATGCAAGTACAATCAAATAGTTTCATTCAATCTCGCTCTAACAATTATGATTCTCTCAATAACTTCGGGATAACTCTAAATAAAAACAATGAAGATATGATAATGGTGGAGTCAGATCTCTCAATTGTCAAAGATCCCCAAAAAATGGCAAGTTCTGGGCTATTTATAGCTGATTTCTTCAGGCGGATCGCAGTCATACGTGGCACAAATCTCGAGAATCTCGGACTGGTTCGTAGCATGATGGAGAATTGGTCAATATGACAGTTGTGGACAGGTTTCGTGAGATCCTGCATTCTCGGATCGTGGTTGAATTAGTCATAGCCTTCATTTTCTGGTTTCTGGAGCTCGGATCAGATCGAGCTAACAAGGATGGATCGGATTGCCACGCCCTATCGGGTCGCCTCGCCCCTACTCGATCTGACCCATGCTTGCTAACCTCGCGAACCGATAGGACGTCATGATCCAATAGGGCGTCGCGATCCGAGGATGGGCGAGTGACCACGATCGAGTTTCCAAGGGTTGGAAGGACTGAAGCTTCATATTTCCTTCTTGTGTGTGAGCCTTGGTGGCTTGGTCAAAAAGCTAGCCAACACTAATCATATGGGATTTATTTTCCTTCCGTACAAAGTATATTGTACATTTCCCAACCAAACTTCCTAAGGGTCTCAAATTTCCTTATTTATGCCTTTAGTGTACAAAACAAACATCCCATTTCATACCATATTATACTCTTTTTATTTAGTGGGTTCCTCTATGGATCTAGGTATATATATAATACATTTATATTTTTAAAAATGCAAATACGTTCACTCACGATTTATATAGGAATTCAAAACCTTAGCTCTGATACCAAATGTGACAACCCCAATTTCGACAGACCGATTTTTTTTTTTAAATTCCAATCTATTGAAACTCGGATTGGTTTGCTCTGGTATCCTGCAGAAAAGATAGAGACATAAAACATGTCAGAGCTCAGAATAATATCTCACAGCGGAGAGGATAAAATATAGTATAATCAAAACATAGCCTTACTGCATTATTAATATTGCCTAACCAGTATCCAAAGCTATCATGTCTCTGCCACAATCTAACCTGCGAGTGTGTTATGAGAAGGAGGTCAGAACACAAGTTCTGGTGACTGGATTTAAACTATACACTTTGGATAATCTTACATATACTGTTCAATCACATTTTCTTATTTATTAGGTTACTTGGGTTAACAACACTTAAGGCTTACACACACGTCATACCCATTTACTTCCCATTGAATTAACCTAACACAGTATATGTAGCTATCTCTCAACATTGAGATAGACCCCATGGTACCCCACTCGCACGGTCTCCACCGTATTATCGCAGGAATATAACAGTCCCTAATCCTACGCCCTAATATCGTACGGATTTAGGTATATATGTCAATACTACATCTGCAAAGAACCATTACTTCTATATTACGTAAGTGTTCGGACTGTCGTCTTTGAACGATTCGATTGAATAAGGTTCCATCCTCGAATAATGCCCTCTAGTCTTGTGATACACCACCCAGGCCGACTTGAGTGTACCTAGACTTTCCCACGTACGTATCGTCAATCGTTCTCGATGTCTATTGCAGATGTTCTCCATATGTGCGCCCGAGTCCTATGGCAGGGCTAATCAAGAAGCACAGAACTCGGTTCGGAGCTTTCAGATATCTGCCGATTGCAGATGCTAAGGTTTTCTTTTACAATGGCTATGGTTCCACTTGACCCCTCCCTCAACTAATGAATGGCACCCAAGAACATGAAGAATGAGAACTTAACCCCGGCCCCCTACGCCCTTCAAACCTATTGGCCACCCTCACCCATAACTAGATGACAAAGTATATGGACTTTTGGAGTTCTCCGCCTTTCCGCTTTACGTACTGACTGAAGATGGTAGGTAGACGACGAGTTGCTATCACAGGGCACTAACTGGTCTCGTCGAATCACGCTGCTCCATCTTAGTCTTTTGATTGCCCCTTATTATTACAATGAAGGCATACTCATTGGTCCACTTACGCAGACCTAACCTCTGTGAGTACATGCGGATCATCTGCCACTCATATAAGAATATTAAGAGTACCCAATTTCCCCGGAAGCCGCGTGCTTCCACTTCCAGTCCTTTGGAGCCGTCAAACAATAAGATGAATGTGCGCTCCCCTTGTGCCTTATAACACCTCGATGATCTACCCTGTTGGGTTATTCACTCTCAACCGTACGGACTGGTCTAAGCGCCTTACTTTAGCATGTTGTTAGACCCTATGTCTAAACATTCTTTTACGCGCTTGTCTCACCTCACCAGATTTCCAGTTAACTTGGTTATTCCAATTCATATTGAATTATTATTCAAATTACCAAGTTTCTCTTGCTTATTAATTATAGTCATACAACTTAATTCATTTAAGTTTATTAATAAGCTTACAACATGTTATTCTCTAGATTATGGCCTAAGGTCTGTGATCCAAAATCCCTTTTATATTCTTGTTTGATTTCAATAACATATTTTACTTAATATGTAATTAAGTACATCTAATTCACATGTTTCCAATTAACGTGTCACTTACCATTTATGATTATATATAACTTATTTCATTTCATATGTTTTCCTCATCCTTTCTCATTTAATCATAATTCCACTTTACATCGTCAATATGACTTATCATTGTTTACTTATTAACTAAGGACCATTAATAAGTTTCTCTACCCATTTATTATTACCTATGTTGTCATTTCCCCTTGTCCCTAGGACAAGTCTAAACATGTTATTCTTTCCAACGGGTTTCAGACTCCCAGACAACTTAATTTATAATTAAGTACAATATATTTCCCCCTTTTCTTAACTGGTTTAAGGTTTTCACCTTTTCTGATTACTTAATTTACAAATAAGTGTCACTTAACTTAATTCACCAGTTATCCCATTCCCTTACTAGTTTATTATAACCTAAGTTATAATATTCACTAGTCCCTAGGACAAATCTACCTATTATACAACATTTTCATTAATGTTATTTATTTAATATAGGTTATTATCATTCCCCTTTTAAACCATTTACTATTGTAAACCATTATTCTTCATTCTCTGTAATATATGTTCCTTATTATATTAAGAAAAACTCTTCATGCATCTTATCAATTTGATAGAAGGAATCAATGATTTATTTTCATAACGTTTTCCCATCTAAATCCGTGGTAGCAAGTAATTTCTTTACTTTTCTATATTTATTGTGGCTTACTTGCAACAATGTTTTCAGAAATAAGTCATTTAGGGAAATACATCACTTTTCCCTCTTATCACACTAACTTAGTTCATTACATCCCTTCCTTTCTTATTTTCTGAGTTAGACATTTAATTACCATCCTTACCATTTATTCATATCTTGTTATATATATATATATATAAGCACTAGACCTCTCACATTAAGCCTACACTTGTGGACGCTGGATTTGTCGGGGTGGTCCGGGCAGACTTCTACCATAAGCTGACTTAACCTCGTGTCTAGCACATGTTGTTAATTCTTGCATTTAGGCCTCTCACATTAGGTTCAACATTAGTGGTTGCTGGATATGCCGGTCGGGTCCGGGCAAACTTCCACCACTAATGCAACCTAACCTCGTACCATAAGTGTATTTACAATTTCTAATTGTAATCCTAGGCATATTCATTTTCTTTCTATAACGACCTGGCATTTTGCCCGTCTCAAGTTGGTAATTAAACCAACCCGAAACATTCAAAACAATAAATTTTTATTGGCTTACACAGTTTAAACAGAATTGATACAAAATCACATTGTATAATATTTACCGCGGATATAAAATTTCATATAATATCAGAGTTTACATAAGTTTGCACAGCAGAAAAAATGTAAATTTACACATATGTTTTGAAGAATAAAACTTTACGATTTTTATTTTCGAGCTATCGCGCGCGTATGCATCTCTACATGCCATCTTCACGTTCCTCTCCAGTTTGCAAGTTGAACAATAACCTGGAATGCTTGTAGCCTGACCCGAGTGTCCCATGCAAAATACACAAAACACCCGGGTCAAGATTAAACTTATCTCAAGTTAGCACATTTCGATAACACTAAATATAATTAGTTTAATCCCAACAACTTATTTGAATAAAGCGAGTATAATAACCAGTGAACTGTCAAAAGATCAAAGAGTCTAACATGGCAAAGAAGTATGTGAGCGGCTACATGTGAGAGCAGTGTACCGATACCAAAGGAGACATAAGCGAGAAACATGCTATGACCACTAAGAATGGCAAAATAAATGCATGTAGACCGTTTATGAATAATTACCGACATATGAAAGCAAGTTTAGTCAAACTTCACCTAAGCCTTAGAAATGTCTGCCAATTTTTAATGGGACATACTAAGCAATTCACTAATGGTTTGGATGCTTAAACAAAAAGGAGCATAACAACTGAATACTAGTTCATGCGTGAAATATGATCCTTAAACTAATAAAACAAACACATGCAAGGTGGATGCCACAGTAGTTAAAATATGTAAGGCATGCGGAAGTGTTATTACAAAAGGACAACTTGCATGCGCAGCATGAATGGAGTAGCAGACAATTGTTTCCATCATCTTAAAGGTATACAAAAATAAATGTGTATGGATTATATAAGGTAGATTATAGTACAACCCGGTAACCAACATATATGAGGACTTATGTGTTTTGGCACATTCAAGATGAATGGCCAGGTCTCTTGCAACTTGAATTTACTATAGCTTAATAACCACTTATATATTTATAAGTATGAAGTTTCCCTCCAAATAAAGTGCAAGAATTTGGCTTTAACAGCTAGTGTTATGCATGCAACATGATCAGTTTTTATAAGGAAGAACTAACATGCTTCCATTTTAAATCAAGGCGGCTGTAAATCCTTTTCTAACCCAAGTATTAAATGAATTTTTGTAAAGCAACCCACAAACCAAAGTACCGGAATGCATTCACATATGAATGGTTTAGGCAAGAAACAGTTTAACTCTGTTAAGTATAAGATTTCAAGACATAACTGCTCCCAGTCATTAAGTCAAGGTAATTACTACAAGTCAAACTGCAGTGTATACGGCAGCAAGGTGGAGCACGGTTATAACATGCATAAGGAGTCAAAAGGGTTCATAACAGTGGGGTAGCTTAGGCAACAAATTCAAGATCATGTAGCAAGTATATGAAACCAAATGTTCACATAGCAAGGTTCAAAACTAGGTAGAATAAACATGTAGTAAGCCATGTTAGAGTTCAATCATGTAGTAAACTATGTAACCAACGGGGCTGTCATACATGAGCATGGTGATGCTACAGCGCTACCATGGATTGTTCAAAATGCTAATAGAAACACTCATAGCAACAAATATATGTAGACCTATGTAACATAAAACCAAGCATCTAGCGGACAAGAGATTCATCATGCATTACAATAGAACTTAATGGAGAACGACAGGTTCATAAAGGTCGACAAGACGGTCAAACAGTAGATAACAGCACCCTAAACCAGTCATATTTACTGGACGAAGTGTAGAAACTTGCAATAACTTTAATCGTAAGTAAACTTACATCCAGTTGGCGATGTGAGAGCCCGCTGCAGTAGCAAGAACAGTGGTCCGACAGTCTTGCGATGGTCGTTAGCTAGACGCGGTGACGGGGCTTCAGGCGCGGTGCTTGTAGCAGGTGGTCTACTACTCCTTGTGGGTTTAGGTCTTGCGCGAGCAGGGCACAGATCGAGGCAAGGTAATGGCTTTAATGACGATGCGGTGGAAGCTCTGGTTTAAGGTTGAGTGCAGTTCCAATTTGGGGAGGAGTATGATCGGAGGCTTGACAGAGGCGGAAGCAATGTGAGGTAACTTCGATTGAGGAGGGGCAAAGCAGTTTTGTGGAATTTCAGCTGATGGTGGCTGTGGAGGAAGGAGACGTGGCTCGATTTGACAAGGAGGGAGCTAATTGGAGGTGTCCGTTGTTTTCAATTTGAGGAGCTATAAAGGAACGATTTATTTTTGAAGGGTGTGGTTTGGTTTAAGGACAGCATAGGAGGCAACAAACGCTGGTAGAAAGGAAACGATGGAGGCCATTGATTTTTGAATTCAGAAAAAAGAGTTTAGGGAAATAATCTAACCGACTGAATAAAATAAAAGGGATGGGTAAAAGAAGAAAGTGGACACGCGGTAGAGACACAATACAGGAGACGGACGCATGGGGTTATCTTCAAAAGTCCATTAACACGTGTAGCCAATTTTAATTAGAAATCAACAAGTGTTAAAACCACAGCAAGGCAACAACAGGTGGCCAAACAATCCAGCACACTATAATTTTTAATTTTGAACGGTAGGCTGAACAAAAGAGCATGGTCAAACCAACCTTAATTGTGAACGGTGCACAACGTTGTTTACGTGTTTCAAATACATTATAATTCAACCACTACTAGTCATACATTAAATTTACAAACGGAATTTTCTTTATAAGTTTATTCAACTATGTTCAACAATGATTTTAGCCCATATTCTATTATCGGAACCCGTGTATAAATATTTATTTCAACGTCTTAATTTAAATTATATTTAAGACGTAACGCTAAAATTCTTGGGCCATTACAATCTCCCCCACTTAAATCTTTTCGTCCTCGAAAAGGACAGTTGTAAATTTAAACTTAAGTAAAACAAACGTTCCTTATAAAATTTTAGTGAACAAACACTTATCATTTCTAGTAATTTTGAAAGTGTATCAATTAATTCACAAGAGTTCTAATCACAAAATTTTACATACTTAAATTTGTAAAGCTTTTATATCAATCCTTTATTTATACAAAACTTAAATTATTGCATTGAAATTTAAATAAGAAAATTTGCTATATTTCAAAACATTTGAAAGTCCCAAAATGATTTCTTCGAACTTAGAATCTCATTTTTTTCATTTCAAATCATTGAAATACTACATATTTTTTTTTAAATAAAGAATCATACTTCACTTCGGGATTTTAAAATCAAAATCACTTTTAAATTTTTTGAATATATATGATAACTCGAAGCCTAACAAGTTCATCATTGTTCTTGTCCACTTTAGACAGGCGTTAATTAGGCACGTGGCTAAAATATACAAGTTCTAAATATACTTCTAAATATACTTGTTTCGACTCCCAGTCAATAAAAATTTCTGTTTCATTTCCTCGAGAAGTTTCCTCCATGACAAGGCCTAGGGGTAGCCTATCGCACGTAATAATATAGTTAAGGCTGCTACGAACACCTAAAGCAGACCATTGTTGATGGTTCTCAAGCGGAGTGTACATCACGGTTTTCGTCCAGACACGGACCCCCAAGTACAACATCGCGGAGCACATATATCTCAGTTTTCATCCAGACATGGATACCGTATATGCTTAGGTTGCTCTTCCCAAATACCATCATCGAGGGATCTCAAGCGAAGTGTACATCACGGTTTTCGTCCAGACACAGACCCCCAAGCACAACATTGCGGAGCACATATAACTCTCGGTTTTCATCTAGACTCGGACATCGTATATGCGTAGGTTCCTCACCCTAAGTCACACACACCCTTTGTTTAGTTACAGGTCACCCGCATCCATGAAAATATATCAAAACATTTCATATCCCGAAGACGTAAATCATTTCGCAAAAATAATTTACAAATACTTTCAATCGTTGTATTGTTGTCTTTCAAGCATTTCAAATTTTGGGATTCAAGTCGTTGAAATTTTCTTAGTTCACAAATCAACTTATAAAATATTTATCATATTCAAAGTAGTTGGAAAACTATTTCGTTAAAATATAATTTTCAATTTCCAACATACAACTTATGTTTTCATATCTTCGGAATCAATGATCTTATTTAATCATTTCAAGCCTTTCTAATCTTTTAAGAATCATAGAGTCTCATCATGTCTCATAAATTTCAATTTATTTCAAAATATCAGTTTCGTCAATTACACCTCTCCAAGGGATTCATTTTTCCATGAATTTTGCTTTCAACAATTGGAAATCAAACTTGATCAATCCGATCTTCTTACCGTTCTTTCAAATCAAGTAAGCTTTTCAAATTTTAGAGCTAGGGAAAATCCTTCCATACTGCTTGTATCAAACCTTTCTTTATATCAAATTTCATTTCAAACGGTTCCGAACATTTCTAATACTCCCAAATAAGTTTCATATTCTCATAATCTAGAATTTTCAAGGGTTTTAAATCGATATCTTAGAATTCATATAGTCAAGTAACCTTTTCATTCATCTCCTTTTAAAGTATATAACTTTATTTTATTCTTTCTCATTTCAAATATCAACTCATGTTGAAAAGGTTTCCACATTCAATTAGTTGACAAATTTCTTGAACACTTTCTATTCATAAAATACCATCACGCTTCCGCTACGCACTGTAATTATGCGTATACATATTCAAAATCAGCACATTGATTTCAAAATTTTCGGAACCAAATTCTCGAAGTTGATTTTTTCCAAAATCCAATTATATTACATAAGTTGGATTCTTTATTTCAACACTTAAATATTTTGTAAAGCTCATTTCTTGAAGTTCTATTAACACAAATCAAAATTATCTAGTTTGAATTATATCTTGGTTCCATTCGATACGTGGCACAAAGGAGATATACATACATGGATCAAGAATAATTCCATGTGCTCGACTCAACTAGAGATACATAACAGGAGTTCGATATCAAAATGAGCTCCAAAGGTATGATGGTTCGAATCAAAACACTTGGCCAAACATAGATACAAGGTATGATTGACATTACTCAAGAGAAATTGGTTCGAATTTAAATAATCATCTTAGACCAAGTTAGGAAAATCATATGAAAACGAGAATACAAATTTCAGCAGTTCAATCATGGGATACTCGATATTTTCATTAGTTCCTCTCTTGAGTAATTCTTACTTCATATTTCATTTTTCTTTCTTTGCATCACAAGTGATTACGTGTTGAATAATTTCCATTCGATTCAGTCATTCTTATCGGTCTCTCTCGACAATGGCAAACATATAATTTAATCAATTCATTCCTCTTGTTTGCTTAAATACACATCCTAATTTTACTGTACTTATTATATTCCATTGCATCTGATTTTATTCATTCATCTCAAATCCTTGCTATTATTTTTCTTTTCTTTCGAGAAAAAATTATACATACAAAAATATGGTTCACCGTAAGTGACTGCTTTGGTCAAATTCAATAAGTTTACATTTATTTACAATGCATCAATCGGGGAAAAAATAGCCTTCTCCCACACTTAGAACTTTAGGTCCGATCGTAATATTAACCAAATACCAGTCCAAATTTAAGAACGCAAATGGAATATTCTCAACATATCTTAAATATGATTGATTAAATAATAAGCTCCCTTACATGTATTATCAAAGATCTCGCTTTCCAATTTCTTTAAGTGAGATCACTTCTAAAATATTTCTTTTTCAGTTATTGACAAAACAGTTTGGTTTGCGCTAATCATTCATTATCCAAGTTACTACCCTATTTTACATTCATTTAACATTTCCAAACCTTTGTCTAAACAGTTTAAGCATTACTCGACGTCTTAATCGAAACCATATAGCCATCCCACTTTCGAACTCGAAAATGAGCACTGATGATGTTGCAATCATCATCAGATCATTGTCAAGCAACTAGAATGTGATTCTATATCTATCTTGCACTTATCAAACTTTGTATATACATTGATCAGACGTATATGCAAAATCCTTACGTACTTGACAGTACAACCTTGATGTCAAATGAATACACACAATCATTTCATTACACATTAATTACTTTTCAAATATTTAGTTTTCGTTCTTGTAAAATCTTTCATATACAAATCTCAAGAACTTTTATGTTGAACATCTTGAAATTTCCTTTTAATTCAATGTCATTTTTGTTACTAAATCGATTCATTTTTTTCTCTCGACGAAATCCCTTTAATATCAGATGTCATAAAATTTCCAATTCACATTTTGTATAAATTTCTTTGTATAAGATTCCATCTCATATCAACAAACAATAGTTTTCGAGTTAACTGTTTCCTTATGTTCATAAGTTCAAAAACTTGTATCTCGTTTACCCTGAATTTTTTTATTTCAGTCTAAATGTTCTAGAAATTTTCATCTCAATTCCAAAAGTTATCTTGACTTATAAATCGATTCGTTATTTAATGTCATTTCAGAAATCCAAGCTCATATTCTCAAATCAATTTTTTTTATCAACATCATATTTGATTTGAATTACACGTTATGATTATCATCAATTAAATCTCACGCTCAACGGTTCAGACCAAATTCGTTCGGATCTTTATCAATTAATAGGTAAAATAGTAAGTATGATAGTGAGTTTGAAATAATTAAGTTTAAATAAAGAAAGAAGGAAATATATTTATAGAATGAAGTTTAAATAGATAAGTACAAAAATGATTTGGGAAAATAGTTTAAGTAAAATGGTGAAGTGAACTTTTAAGAAAATAGATAGTTTTTAAAATAGATTTGAATAAATTAGTAAAATAAACTTGTTATAAACCTGGTCTAAAATAAAAGTATTTAAATAAGATGAAAACAATATATTAGTTATAATGAAAGCAATACTACCTTAAACTAGATCCAAGTCAAATTCAGTACCGATTTAGCGCACGTCTTACTCTCGCTTTCTTTAGCTGAGTAATGTTTTTTTTTCTTTTTTTTTAGTTGAGTAAAATCCGAAACCCTACTTAATATTTTCTTTACCCTTACCAACCTCTTCAAACAACAGTTCTCGGATAAACGACGTTTTTATATAAACCATTCACATACAGGTTTCGAAAACCTTTATTCCAATCATCTTGAAGTTTCATTTTAGTCCCAAAAATTTTCTCTCAAAACCCTTTAATATTAATGGGGAAATTTCTAAATATTTGTTAAAACCAATTTATTAGTCAATTTTATATTCCTTCGAAATTTCCGAACACTCATCGATGGATTACAGAACTATATCGCAAAGCTTTTATATAGGACATCAAAAAAGGATCATATCATTTTCGAAAGTATTAAAATTTCAAATTCTCTTTTAAAAATAGTCTATTTTCTTAAAAAGTCTGCTGATTCCAGCATTAATTCTGCTTATTCTAAGGTATTTCTACCTTATCTCTAATGAGCTTTATAAACCGCATAAGCCAAGCTTTCTCATACCAAAGCTCTGATACCAAATGTAACGACCTGGAATTTTACCCGTCTCAAGTCGGTAATTAAACCAAAACGAAACATTCAAAACAACAGATTGTTATTGGCTTACACGTTTTAAACAGAATTGACACAAAATCACAGTGTACAATATTTGCAGCGAATATTAAATTTCATATAATATCAGAGTTTACATAAATTTGCACAGTGAAAAAAATGTAAATTTACACATAACTTTTAACGAATAAAACTTTACGATTTTTGTTGTCGAGCTATCGCGCGCGTATGCGTCTCCATATGCCATCTTCACATTCCTCTCCAGTTTTCGAGTTGAACTATAACCTGGAATGTTTGGAGCCTGACCCGAGTGTCGCATGCAAAATACACAAAACACCCGGGTCAGGATTAAACTTGTCTCAAGTTAGCACAATTCAATAACACTTAATATAATTAGTTTAATCCCAACAATTTATTTGAATAAAGTGAGTATACTAACCAGTGGATTATCAAAAGATCAAAGAGTCTAACATGGCAAAGAAGTATGTGAGCGGCTACATCGAGAGCAGTGTACTGATACCAAAGGAGACATAAGCGAGAAATTTGCTATAACTACTAAGAATGGTAAAATAAAGGCATGCAGACCATTTATGAATAATTACCGACGTATGGAAGCAAGTTTAGTCAAACTTCATCTAAGCCTTAGAAATGTCTGCCAATTTTGAATGCGACATACTGAGAAATTCACTATTGGTTTATATGCTTAAACAAAAAGGAGCATAACAACTGTAGACTGTTTCATGCATGAAATATGATCCTTGAACTAATAAAACAAACACATGCAAGGAGGATGCCACAGTAGTTAAAATATGTAAGGCATGCGGAAGTGTTATTACAAAAGGACAACTTGCATGCGCATCCTGAATGGAGTAGCAGACAATTGTTTCCATCATCTTGAAGGTATACAAAAATAAATGTGTATGGATTATATAAGGTAGATTATAGTACAACCTGCTAACCAACATATATAAGGACTTATGTGTTTTGGCACATTTAAGGTGAATGGCTAGGTCTCCTGCAACTTGAATTTACTATAGCTTAATAACCGATTATATATTTATAAGTATGAAGTTTCCCTCCAAATAAAGTGCAAGAATTTGGCTTTAACAGCTAGTGTTATGCATGCAACATGATTAGTCTTTATAAGGAAGAACTAACAGGCTTCCATTTTAAATCCAGACGGTAGTAAATCGTTTTCTAACCCAAGTATTAAATGAATTTTTGTAAAGCAACCCAGTTTAACATGACAAAACAAAGTACCAGCTTGCATTCACGTATGAATGGTTTAGGCAAGAAATAGTTTAACTCTATTAAGTATAAGATTTCAAGACACAACCGCTCCCAGTCGTTAGGTCAAGGTAATTACTACAAGTCAAACTGCAGTGTATACGGCAGCAAGGCGGAGCACGGTTATAACATGCATAAGGAGTCAAAAGGGTTCATAACAGTGGGGTAGCTTAGGAAAAAAATTCAAGATCATGTAGCAAGTATATGAAACCAAATGTTTACATAGCAAGGTTCAATACTGGGTAGAATAAACATGTAGTAAGCCATGTTGGAGTTCAATCATGTAGTAAACTATGTAACCAATGGGGCTGTCATACATGAGCATGGTGATGCTACAGCGCTACCATGGATTGTAAAAATGCTAATAGCAACACTCATAGAAAAAAATATATGCAGATCTACGTAACATACAACCAAGCATCTAGCGGACAAGAGATTCAACATGCATTACAATAGAACATAACGAAGATTGACAGGTTCATGAAGGTCGACAAGACGGTCAAACAGTAGATAAAAACACCCCAAACCAGTCATATTTACTGAACGAAGTGTGGAAACTTGCAATAACTTTATTTGTAAGTAAACTTACATCCGGTTGACGATGCGAGAGCCCGCTTCAGTAGCAAGAACAGTTGTCCGACAGTCTCGCGATGGTCGTTAGCTAGACGCGGTGACGGGGCTTTAGGCGCGGTGCTTGTTGCACGTGGTCTACTGCTCCTTGTGGGTTTAGGTCTTGCGCGAGCAGGGCACAGATCGAGGCAAGGTAACGGCTTTAGTAACGATGCGGTGGAAACTCTGGTTTAAGGTTTAGAGCGGTTCCGATTTGAGGTGGAGGATGATCAGAGGCTTGACAGAGGCGGAAGCGGTGTGAGGTTGCTTCGATTGAGGAGGGTCAAAGCGGTTTGGTGGATGTTCGGCTGATGGTGGCTGCGGAGGAAGGAGACGTGGCTCGATTTAACAAGTAGGGAGCTAATTGGAGGTGTCCATTGTTTTCAATTTGAGGAGCTATAAAGGAACAATTTATTTTTGAAGGGTGTGGTTTGGTTTAAGGACAGCAAAGGAGGCAACGGATGCTGGTAGAAAGGAAACGATGGAGGCCATTGATTTTTGAATTTGGGAAAAAGGGTTTGGGGAAATAATCTAATCGGATGAATAAAATAAAAGGGATGGGTAAAAGAAGAAAGTGGACACGCGGTTGAGATACAATACATGGGACAGACACGTGGGGTTATCTTCAATATTCCATGAACACATGTAGCCAATTTTAATTAAAAATCAACAAGTGTTAAAACCACAGCAAGGCAACGACAGGTGGCCAAACAATCCAGCACACTATGATTTTTAATTTTGAACGGTAGGCTAAACAAAAGAGCACGGTCGAACCAACCTTAATTGTGAACGGTGTACAATGTTGTTTACGTGTTTCAAACACATTATAATTCAACCGCTACTAGTCATACATTAAATTTACAAAAGGAATTTTCATTTATAAGTTTATTCAACTATGTTCAACAATGATTTTAGCCCATATTCTATTATCAGAACCCGTGTATGAATATTTACTTCAACGTCAAATCTTAATTTAAATTATATTTAAGACGTAACGCTTGGGACGTTACACATTCAATCACTTGCGTTCATACCAAATTGCGCTTCCAAATTAAAATCTCAAAACATAATATATGTTATGTTCATTACATGAAAACTTTAGACATATTATCCTTTTCACTGTAATATATTTTACAGTAATGTAATTTACATGTTGTCCAATTTCTGCCTATATTTTGTCGCATGTCATTTTCAACATATGTTTAATTCTACTCGGACATATAAACATTCAATCAGGTAATTATTTTTACATGTCATTCAATCAATAATATGTCCCAGTAAATCATGTAATTACAATCACTGAATTGGCTATTCGTATCCTAATAAGTTTATTTTCTCCAACATGTAAACATTCGATAACTTAGCCAATTAAACATAGAAATTTCCTGACATATTCATATCAACAATTTAATTCGTTACAACAGCAATTTATAATTAAACTGTCCATTTCAAAATTTATTAAAAAGGGGAATGCTAAAAGATAGTCATAACATTATCTAAAGGTTGGAGTTGAAACCCACTCACTTTTAAGCTTTCCCCAAATGTTGGATCTGATCCGTTATATCATCCATGCTTTTCCTTTTCCCTTTAATTTGATTCACGACCTTACGACCATGGATTTATTATTTCATGAAAAGAGAAGGGAAAGAGAAATAATTTAAATAGATTGGTTCTTAGAGGTTTACCTTGCTTTCATGATTCGATAATCTTTTTATTAATGTTGATTCCATCTTCCAGATCTGAATTCATAATCCTCCTAGGCTAACATTTTAATTTCAGAATAGATTTGAGAGAAGAGAGAGAGGGAGCCATGGAAAAGCTCCAGCGCAGTCGCCGAATTATGATGTTTATAGTTAGGTCTAGGGTCTTATTTATAGGTGCTCAAGACCTTATCGTACATGCAGCGCTGAGTCAGCATTGAACCCAACTAAGAAAATAGTCCAGGTTCGCAAATGAATCTAGCCAAATCTAATCGTACACGCAGTGCTGTTTCAGCATTGGGTTCCGCAAGCTGTTTTGGCGTAGAAAATTGAATTTCGAATGTTTGAATTGTTTTGGCGCAAAAAATTGATTTTTGAACTTTTGAATTTATGGAATTTATTTAACTGTTTTATTCACATGAAGTATTCTTATATTTATACAACTCCTCTACCGACCATTTTACCTGTACATATATACGCACAATTTTCTTTTTATTTTCAAAATTCAAATGATGTTACACCGTTATTTGATTCTTGCCATATTTCATTGACTGTAGCCTTATCTTGAATTTTATCTTTTGTATACATATATTTATGTATATACATATATATATTCTCACATATATATATATTCTTTATTTCCTTATATGTACGTTCTTATCCTTTCAAATTTTGAATTTGTATACGTACATATATTTGCATGTTCAGTTGGCCCTGTATAAAACAAAGATAAAAATTATGCCATCGCTAGGGTTTGAACCCCGGACCTCTACGTTACAAATCCAATGCCTTAACCAACTGAGCTATGAAGTCACTTGTTAATAAGTCTTAGAGCAATGATAATTATTGTTCTCTCTTACTTCTCTTTTTCATGTTAGTTACAACACTTAAATTAAAACATTGCATGAATCTTTTTCTTTTAATGTTAATCCATTATTTTGCAGATCAGTGCATGCAACATATTTACATTGCATTCAACCAATCCTTTCTTGCTTTCAACGCACGCATTACATTTTTTTAGTGCGTGTGTTTATTACATGCAATCCTCATTTTATTCTTTATTTTACATTTTAATTTGTTTGCACATACATATATATATATATTTCTCTTGTGCATATACAAACTTCTAGACTTAATAACTTCTTCATGTGATGACCATTTTACGCAAACCAGCTGTCTCTCTTGACCAGAATTCTGAGATGGACGCAATGCCGCGGTCCGTTTTACTTAATTATCATTATTTAATTAAGTTATTATTATTTTATTATCTTAAAAATATGGGGTGTTACATAAAAAAATTTCACACTTTTTAGAAAAATTCGGCACCATAACGACACGATAGTAGAGCTGGAATACGGTCTAGCCTTATCCTTCGCCTAATACTGGCTCGCGCCATACACGAACTAATTTCAATCCAATTTGCATCCAAATCAAATCCAAACAATTAAATCAATCAATATCCAAATTCCCAACATAAAATCCAAACAAACAATCTTGGTTTGTACAATAAAATAGTGTCTTGGGCTTCTGATCCCCGTCTGCAACCTAGTATATATTTAACTGTAAAATAAACTGAGTGAGAAAGAGTTCTCACCTTTGATTTCCGCTTTGTTAGTCTTTAATTGAATGGTTTGTATTTGGATTTGTTTCCAATGCATAGTGTTCTTCACTGTGATTCCAATGCAATATGTTTCATAGGGCATATATATTAAAAATCATATTTTTATAACGGTATACATATATATTTTAAAAGTCACATTTTTATAATGTTATATATATTAAAAATCATATTTTAATAACGTTACATATATAATAAAAATTACATTTTTATAACGTTGTTATATATTAAGAATCATATTTTTATAACGTTGTTATATATAATAAAAATTACTTTTTTATAACGTTGTTACATATTAAAAATCACATTTTATAACGTTGTATATATTAAAAGTCGAATTTTTGTAACGTTGTTATATATAATAAAAATTATATTTTTAAAACTATGCTTTCTATGTAAAATTCACATTTTAATTTTAACTGTTGTTATAAATTGAAAATCATGTTTTTATTTTAAAGCTATATATATATATATAAACCATATTTTTTATTTCAAAGTTGTTTATATAAAAATCATATTTTTATCTAACTAAAAATAATTTCATAGTATGACTTTTTTATTAACAACACACATACGATAAAAATCATATTTTTATCTATCCAAAAATAATTTCATGTTATACACTAGTTAAAAATCATATTTTTAATGAACCAAAAATATTTTCAATCAAAGAATTAGATTCAGAAAACTCACAGCATTTTTTTATCTTCGATGAAAACCCTAATTAACCTTTTAATCACCTTCTGCTACTGCTCTAGATCGAAGAAACCCAGGCCATGAGAGGGGTTCTGGTCGACATCGACAATCGCTGGAGGGATGCTGCAATTTACCGGCGATGGTGGTCTCGGTTCTCGTGCGGGAATCCTGGGTGCGGATCTCGACTAGCAGCAAACGGATGTGGATTTGGGCAAGGGAAAGGTAGCGGTCAGAGGTACTTGTTGTGGAGCTGAATAAGGGGGAAGGGGGACATGATCGGGCAACCTGATCTTGGGCAGAGCAGGGGGTCGGTTTTCGTAGTGGAGGCGGGCTTTGGGTTGCGAATTGGAGGGGGAAGAGAAGGAAGAAGGAGTGATGGTTAGAGGGGATGGTGGCGCAACGTCAAAGGGGGCGGCGATCGCATGGGTGGCGAAGGCGATGGGCAATGTGGGGTGAATGACGGATTTTATATTTAGGAGCGGGTTTCGTTTTGAGACAAGAAATTTGGGTTATACCCATTTATATAATTTATTTAATTATTAAGTAAATCCAAAAAGTCACTTTTTTATTTGAACTCCAAATTGAACCCAATGACCATCGTCCATAGCTAATTACCCCCATTCCAGACACAATGGGATATGTCCCGCAAGCCAATTCAACCATTTAGACTAGTTTTCATAAAAAATTAAATTTAAATCAAGATATATTGAATTTAAAGTACATTTTAATTTATCGGGGCCACATACTGACTCCAGAATTTCCAGAAAAATAAATCTAGCTATGTTTTGACGATACGGTCCTAACAAAACTAATTTCGTCAAATTTGGAGGCCGTTTGAAAAATGGCCAATATCCAGTCGATTAAATTCAAACTAAAAGTACCAAACATGTTTAAATTCACCAAGCTCACATATTAATTCCAAAAATTATGAAATTTTGAATCTAGCAACAATTTGACATTTCGAATCCAACAAAAGTGGTTTCGTAGAAAACGGAGGTCGTTTGCAAAATGGCTATTTTAAAGGGCTTTATATAATATAAAATATACATAAAATCCATAACGACTATTTTAAATTTTAAACTGGCCATAAATTCTTATTCCCATTATAAAATCTGAATTGTTCACATACATTAGAAAGATATAATTATATAGATTCTAATATTTCTGGTTTTACTGAAATCCGATTTATTTTAAATCATGTACGTTCATTTGAAATTTATAATCGAATTTTCAAACTACCGTGCCATTTCAGGCTCGTTTATAATTAAAATAAATTTATACACTCCATCTTCAATTTAAATAAACTTTTAGTCGTTATTATTTAAAATAAATCACTTTAATTTTCAAAATTCATTAAAATAGCTAAAATAAAATTTTTAAATTGGTTCTAAAATCTGGGTTGTTACAATCTCATCCACTAAAAATCTTTTCGTCGCCGAAAAGGAATGGAACTGAAAGTTGTTTAACTAACCAACTCAACTTTTGTTTTGGCTTTCATTCAACTTTTCAGTTTCTAAGAATTTTCTAAATTCTCAAAAATTTGGCTAACACCCTAAATTTTTGAAAAATTTCGCCATAACCTCCTATGTACGGGGAGACCTTTAAAACCGCAACTAGCCTCACAGGGCCCTCACTAATAAAAAGTAAAAGAAAAGGCTAAGCAGTTAGCCAATTGGCTCATAAAATCATCAAAATCCAATAAATTAGTAAACATGTACCTATTTGTCGGGCATACAATTTTATTCCTCTTCTTAGCTTCCATGCTATGACCTATTCAATTATATACATGTACATATATGTAATTCCAACAAATTTTAAATTAAATTCAATACTTGATTCGATTTGGCAAAATTTACCATTCATCCTTTTATTGGCTAGATTAATTATCATTCTAATATTTTTATTAGTTAAACTAATAATCAAATATCACAACCAACAATCAAATAGTTGACTAGCTTTTCAAATATTTTTTTCTTTCTATATATACATTGTGACGGCCCGCCCCGCACCAGCCGACATTTCCAATGAAAGTGCATTGTACCAATGGCCAACTAGCACGGGACGGTCGCCAAAGAAAGGAAAGGAAAGGAATTTGAATTAACAAGGAACCTGTAGAATGTCTCACAACGCATGGAATAAAATATAACAATAATATAACTTTGACATAAAAAAGGCGAGACAGTGCATAAGTTGAAAACTAAACCATCATAGCAGCGGAAATCCAAAATACAGCTTATCATCCAAACCAACATTATTACAACTTTGAAATACTATCTCTAAAGAAAAAGAAAGAGGTACACTACTAATGCCCAAAGTAGTGACCAGCAACAACACAGGAAGATTATATATATATACATATATATATACATATACATATATATATACATATACATATATATATACATATATATATATATATATATATATATATATATATATATATATATGTGTATGTGTATCATACGTGGAAGCCTCCTGCTCGTCTTCGGTACAACTACTCGTGCATAATCACCTAACTTGTCTCTAGTTTTCCCGTTTAAGAGAACCCAGAGTAATAAGAAGAGGCATAAAACTCTAGGTCAGAAAAAAGTCTAGTATGAGCGATAAGCAGCAAAACAGAACAATAACAAGTATAACTAACCATACCTGAACCTGGACCTGCAACCAAAGAGATAGCACAACTGGATGTACAATACTCTTAGGTGACACTAACACATAGTGTGAAAACAAGGGCGAGGGGTTGTGCATGTCATGGTAATAGCAAACATCAAACATAGCATTCATCCTCACATCTCTCACTCAGTGCGTAAAGTATACAATATCTACCACTTTGGTCACTCAATTCCTTGCTATGATCACTCTGCCCCCATGGAGTCATAACGGCTCCACTGCACTGATCCATAGCCACTAATCCTTTGCTATGTCCACTCTGCCCCACAGAGTCATGACAACCCCACTGCACTGGCTCATGGCCCTTGCTACGATCACTTTCCCTTGGGAGTCTTAACGATCCCATTACGTTGATCCATAGCCACTAATCCGTCTCTCAGTAGTGAGTCAAACCTATAGACATTGATAACCCCTTTGCACACGTCCAGCAGCAAAATCCAATTCACGAAGTTAACTCGTTACTTCCTATCTGGATCCTGAGTTCTACTTCCTATTTGGACTAACTTTGCATCTCAGGTTTTGATCTTCTCCAGATCGGTTCGAATGTGAATAGTACCCAAGTCATCATCGGTTCGGTTCGGCTATCCTGGTTCGGTTCGTGATTCCTCTCCTATAGCATCAAGTCAGTTCGACCCGTGGCTCCATCTTCGGTTCGGTTCGTGATGCCTTCACTCGAACAGATCATGTCTTGAGCTCCCTCTCATGGCGGTTCGAATCGGGCTCCTTCTCTCGAGCAGTTCGGGTCATGGTGCTAGATCCAGAGCATCAGATCGTGACTTGTTCCTTCAGGCGGTTCGTGATACTCAAGCTGGAGCGGTTCGGATCGAGGCACATATGTCATGAGCAGATCGGTACTGCAGTGGCTCATGATGGGTGGCCATGATCGATTCGGTTCGGGGGTCATGAACAGGTCGGTTCGGAAGGGGGCGATCCGATCCGGTTCCTGCACAATATTCTGCAACTTTTCCAACAATTGTTTTATGCTACACGACGGCGTTTTCGACCATTTTAACATTGCCAAACAATCATAAAACATTCCAAATAGTCATAGCAACATGTATAATCAACCACAAACACTAAAACAACAAATTTAACATGTTAGTAAGGATCAATAATACCCAAAACTTATGTTTTCACTTTAATCTCCTTAATCATGATTTAACCATACGATTAGTAAAACATGTCCAAATTAACCCAATTTTTTATTAGAGCCTTAAAATAATATTTCAGAATTTTACAAATTTTTCCAAAATTTTATCATGCATAATTTCGCTAATTAACACTAATCACCCCTAATTAGCCGTAATTAGTGAAAAACAATGCAAATCACTCACCTTAGCCTCAAATTAAACTTAAGTATCTCTGATTTGGCTTGAATCTGTATGTGTCCCAATAGCTCTATCCCAAATTCTATGCTAATTTGCCTTGGTTTGATGTACATTAGGCTAAAACTTGATTAAACGGTGATTAGAAGGTGATTTGGGATGATTTTAGAAGGTGGAGGCCGTTGCTAGGGTCAGAGAAATGTTTTAGGCGACCGAGAAAATGAGAATAGATCGTTTTCTAACTGATTTCAGCCTCCCCATAACCCTAATACCGAAATGGGTTATGGGCCTAGCAGCTAATAACCCTAACTAGGCCCGGTTAAGCTATTTTTCACCTTCCAAACTTTGTTTCAGCCATATCTTCCAAATGGTAAGTCCATTTGGCTAATGTGACCATTCTACGGAAAGGTAAACCATCATCCGGATCTAATGGAAGTGGTTTCAGGTAAAAAATCATTTCTAATCAAAAAGTTATGAGCAAAACAAGATTCACCGAGGGCAAAACGGTCATTTAAAAATCAGCAAAAATCGTGAATATGGAAAATGACACCAATAGTCGTTCCCCAAAGTTACACGCCATACGACCTCATATGAAAAAGAAATAAATATTCTACGATCCTTTGATACGTAGAATGTGGGTTGTTACACTCTACTCCCCTTAAGAAATTTCGCCCCCAAATTTCCTTAACAAAAAACATACAAAGGTGTTTCGCATGCCTACCAGTCATTCACAAACAATCAAACATACACAACAAGCACAACAAGCCTTCCCTAGCATGCGGTTTACTAACAAGGGAAGAAACTATCACTATTAAAATCTTACGAGGCAAAGAGTTCTGGATACGACTCCCTTATGCTCTCCTCTGTTTCCCAAGTACAGTCATTCTTGTTCTCGCCCCACTGAACCGTGACCAATTTCACCGCCTTCCTTCGAAGTTGCTTCGTATCGCTCTTGATAATACGGATCGGCTTGCGGTTCCCAACCGCCTCGGGTTTTACTTCGATGTCATCCAACTGATCCAGTGAAATAGTCATATTGGGGTTGTGCACAAACTTTCTTAATTGGGAAACATGAAATACGCTGTGAACTCCCGCCATCTTGTTTGGCAACTCAACCTTATATGCCAAATTCTCAACTTGCTCGAGAACTGGGAATGAACCAACAAATCTTGGTGCTAACTAGCCTGTCCTGCCAAATCAAATCACGCTCTTTAACGAAGAAATCTTGACAAACACCAAGTCGCCAACGGAGAATTTCAATTCTCTTCGTCTTTTATCATCATAATTCTTCAGCCTATCTTGGGCAGCCTTATCCGCTTTTGAATAACCTTGACCTTATTTGATGTTTCTCTTATTACATCTTGTCCAAGCATAAATTTCTCACCGATTTCTAACCAACATGATGGTGAGTTGCATGGTCTTCCGTATAAAGCTTCAAATGGAGCCATATCAATATTGGATTGATAACTATTATTGTATGCAAACTCAACTAGATGCAAATGGCCATCCCATGATCCACCAAAATCCAATATACAAGCTCTCAAGAGATCTTCTAATATATGATTCACCCTCTCTGTCTGACTGTCGGTTTGAGGATGATACGTGGTACTGAGATGTAATTCTGATCCAAACGCCTCTTGTAAGGTCTTCCAAAATCCACTAGTAAACAATGGATCTCGGTCGCTCACAATGCCTTTGGGTACTCCATGAAATCTCACTACCTACTTCATATACAGTTATGCTAACTTAGTTGTTGTTCTATTCGACTTAACCGGTATAAACCTTGCACCCTTGGTTAATCGGTCCACAATCACCCAAATGCTATCATGGCCCGATCTAGTCCATGGTAACCCATCAATGAAATCCATTGAGACTTGTCCCCATTTCCATTTTGGAATTTATAATGGTTGCAGCAAACCACTAGGCTTGTTTTGCTCGGCTTTAACTAGCTGGCAATTCATGCATTTGGATATAAACTTCCCAACGTCTCTTTTCATCCCTTCCCAGTAGTTGGTCCGCTTCATGTCTCGATAAATTTTGTTACCACCGGGATGTATAGTTAGTTTTGAGTGATGACATTCTCTAAGCACTTCATCTCTTAATCCATTGACATTGGGTACCTCCCATTCTTTCTAGGCTATCCATCTCGATCAATCCCAAAATTGTTCATCTCCTCGTCGATACCCATCTTTAATTTGGAGATGATTTCCAATAGGTTAGGATCGTTCCCCTGACTGGAACCAATCCGCTCAACTAAAGTGGGTCTGATCGTCAAATTTGCTAGCATTACTGGATCCAATTCGCACTTTCGTCTGAAATCATACCCTGCGATATACTCCAGTTGCTTCCATTCAAGACACATAGCCCCTAAACTGGAATGTCTCCTACTCGAGGCATCAGCTGCCGCATTGCCTTTTCCTGGTGTATATGCGATATCAAAATCATATGAAACCAAGAACTCTAACCATCTTTGCTGACGAAGATTCAAATCCTTCTAAGAGAAAAGATACTTTAATGATTTATGATCAGTAAACAACTCGAATCTTTCTCCCAAGAGATAGTGTCTCCACATCTTCAATGCGAACACGATTGCTGCCAACTCCAAATCATGGGTAGGATACCTTTTTTCATGCAGTTTCAATTGCCGACTAGCGTAAGCTACTACCCTACCTCCTTGCATCAATACAGCACCTAGTCCGGTACCACATGCATCCGTGTATACTATCATCTCTTAGGAATGACTAACACTGGTGTACACGTCAACTTTTCCTTTAGGCTCTTGAATGCATTTTCACACCTTTCGTCCCTAATGAAAGCTTGATTCTTCTTGGTCAACTGAGTTAACGGTGCCACCATCTTGGAGAAGTCTTGGATAAACTTATGATAATATTAAACTAATCCCAAGAAACTTCTTACGTCTATTGTATTCTTGGGCGTAGACCAATCTTGTACTGTAGCCACCTTTGCAGGATCCACGGCAAAACCATTCTCTGAAACAACATGGCCCAAGAACCTCACTTCTCTCCTCTAGAAGTGACACTTCGAAAATTTTGCTTTCAATTGGTGTTTTCTCAACACCTCCATCACTATCCTTAAATGCTCCTTGTGTTCCTCCTCTGTCCTCGAGTAAACAAGGATATCATCTACGAACACAATAACAAACTTATTTAATTGATCCCTGAATAACCTATTCATGAGATGCACAAAGTAGGCTGGTGCATTGGTCAACCCGAATGGCATGACTAACCACTCATAGAATCCAGACGGCGTCCGAAATGCCATTTGAGGAATACTCTCAGCTGGTACTCGAAGCTGATGAAATCCTGTCGTGAGGTCCAACTGGGAGAACACTCTTACTCCTTCCAGTTGATCAAACAAATCATCTATCCACAGAAGGGGATACTTATTCTTCCTAGTCACCTTATTCAACTCGCGATAGTCCACACATAAACGAAGAGAACCATCTTCCATACTGGCAAATACAATTGGTGCTTCCCACCCTGAGACACTTCTGCTGATGAATCCCTTCTTCAAAATATCGTTTACATGCACCCCGAGCTCTCGCTGCTCCCTTAGTGCCATAGACAAAGTGGCATCATTATAGGTCTGACATCTTTCACTAAATAAATACGGAACTCAATCTCTCAATGTGGTGGAAGTCTGGTCACTTCCTTGAAGACGTCCGGATACTGGCCAGCAATGGGCACATCTGACAACTCATCATGCAGGATGTCGAGGGAATTTAGAAAACTAGCCATTACCCCATCACTAGGTAGACCATCAAACACTACCCTTCGCCCATCATCCACTCTAACTGTCACCAAAAAGCTCTCACAGTCTACGACCACCCCATATCTTTGGAACCAATCGACTCTCAAAATAATGCCAAACCCAGTAAAACATAAAGCATTCACAAACAAACATGCATCCATGACTCGATAAGACCACATTACGACAAATCAGGTTAAGGCTAGTCAAACCACCAATCGGATTCGTCACCATTAAAGGTCTATCGACTATCTCGGGTTCCATTCCTACTCTATCTACTAGGTCACTAGATATGAAGGAACGGGAAGCTCCAGTATCAAACAATACTCGAACAGGAACATCATAAATAGAAAGTATACCTTGAATGATGACATTCTTTCCTTTCTTCGCCGCAGTAGGGACATTCGATGAAGAAGGAATAGCACTGATAGCATATGTTTTCACAATTTGCTTCTATTTAAGAGGTTGTGGACAATTATCCTTATGATGTCCAACTTGGCCGCAGCTGAAGCACTTCCTGTCCGTTGGCTTGGCCCTACAATCTTTGGCATAGTTGCCTTTCTTGCCACAGCTAAAGCACTCAACATTTTCTTACTCTTCTTCTGACCATCCTTAGTCTGATTCTGTTTACTTTTATTCTGGGAATTAGTCTTGCCTCCACCGCTTGCCTGCGGCTTTGGCCCCTCTGTAGACACAACAGCAACTTCAGCCTAGGGCTTAGGATAAAGGCTCTCTGACCTCAATGCTTTCCCAACAATTGATTCAAAAGTCTCATCAATATGGTTTATAAGCCTTTCCCCCAAGTACCGATCTAAGCCTGTTATGAATTTCTCATTCTTCTTCTCGGGAGTGTCAATAAGGGATAATCCATACTTTGATAAAGTATCGAACTCAACAATATACTCCGAGACTGCCCTACCATTCTGCTTAAGCTCCAAGAACTTCCTAAACAATTCTGACTTCTGGGCAGCTGGGAAAAACTTGTCACTGAAGCGAGCTTTAAATCGATTCCATGTAACTTGATCCTCGGGAGTAGCTGCCTTAACAACATTCCACCAATTCATAGCCTGTCCTTGCAGCCAACATGATGCTAGCTTCCTCTTCATCGCGTCTTCGATTCCCAGATCCTTGAAGATACGCTTACAACTATCAAGCCAATCCTGAACTTCTGTTGCCGATTCCATTCCATGGAACGGCTTCCCACCAAGGCTAGTGTAGTCTTTATAGAGCTTGGCGAAATCGGCCCTAGGCGCCTGCACCGCTGTACCACCACCATTTGCAGCATTACGAGCTGCCCTTTGAACATTCTTCAGTATCTCTCTCATGAAGTCAGTGAACATTGTCCTCATATCAGAATCATTCCCATTATTATCTCCTTTACCAGTGCCCCTCGTATGTCGGCTCGTCATTCAATCTGTAAGGAGAAAACGATTAACCATCTCTTCTGTGGTGTCAGTGCAGTGCAACTCCATCCTTAGATATACTAATAATATATATATACCTTTTGAAAACCAAAATATCACAAATACATGCTCTCATATCATATTATCTCTCCCTAGTGTCTTTCTCTAGGCTGACTATGCAACCTAGAGCTTTGATACCAAGTGTAATGGCCCGCCCACACCAGTAGACATTTGCAATGAAAGTGCGTTGTGCCAATGCCCGACTAGCATGGGACGGTCGCCAAAGAAAGGAAAGGAAAAAAATTTGAACTAATAAGGAATCTGTAGAATATCTCACAGATCATGGGATAAAATATAATAATAATTTAACTTTGACATAAAACAGGAGAGACAGTGCATAAGCTGAAAACTAAATCATTATAGCAGCGAAAATCCAAAATACAACTTATCATCCAAACCAACATTTTTACAACTTTGAAATACTGTCTCTAAAGAAAAAGAAAGAGGTACACTACTAATGCCTAAAGTAGTGACCAGCAACAACATAGGGAGATTATATATATATATATATCATACGTGGAAGCCTCCTTCTCGTCTTTGGTTCAACTACTCGTGCATAATCACTTGACCTGTCTCTAGTCTGCCCGTTTAAGAGCTCCTAGAGTAATAATAACAGACATAAAACTCTGGGTCAGACAAAATTCTTGTATGAGCGATAAGCAGCAAAATAGAACAATAACAGGTATAACTAACCATACCTGAACCTGGACCTGCAACCAAAGTGCTAGCACAACAGGATGTACAATACTCTTAGTGACACTAACACATAGTCTGAAAAAATGTGGAGGGGGTGTGCACGTCATGGTGATAGAAAACATCAAACATAGCAATCATCCTCACATCTCTCATTCAGTGCGGAAAGTGTGTGATATCTACCACTTTGGTCACCCAATTCCTTGCTACGATCACTCTGCCCCATCGAGTCATAATGGCTCCACTGCACTGATCCATAGCCACTAATCCTTTGCTATGTCCACTCTGCCCCATGGAGTCATAACAACCCAACTGCAGTGGCTCATAGCCCTTGCTACGAATACTTGCCCTTGGGAGTCTTAACGTACCCATTGTGCTGATCCATAGCCACTAATCCGTCTCTCAGTGGTGAGTCAAAGATATAGACATTGATAACCCCTTTGCACACGTCCCGTAGCAAAGTCCAATTCATGAAGTTAACTTGTTGGTTACAATCTGGATCCTGAGGTCTACTTCCCATTTGGACTAACTTTGCATCTCGGGTTTGGGTCTTCTCTGGATCGGTTCGAATATGCGTAGTATCCCAGTCATCATCGGTTCGGTTCGGCCATCCTGGTTCGGTTCGTGATTCCTCTCCCATAGCATCAGGTCGGTTCGACTCGTGGCCCCATCTCCGGTTCGTTTCGTGATGCCTTCACTCGAATGGGTCAGGTCTTGAGCTCCCTCTCATGGTGATTCGGATCAGGCTCCTTCTCTCGAGCGGGTCCGGTCGTGATGCCAGCTCTAGAGGATCAGGTCGTGACTTGTTCCTTTAGGTGGTTCGCGATACTCAAGCTGGAGCGGTTCGGATCGAGGCACATATGTCACGAGCAGATCGGTACTGGAGTGGCTCATGATGGGTGGCCACGATCAGTTCGGTTCGGGGGTCACGAACGGGTCGGTCCGGAAGGGGCCGATCCGAACCAGTTCCTACACAATATTCTGCAACTTTTCCAGCGTCTGTTTTACGCCACACGACGGCGTTTTCGACCATTCTAACTTTGCTAAATAATCATTAAACATTCCAAACAGTCATAGCAACATGTATAATCAACCACTAACATTAAAACAACAAATTTAACATGCTAATAAGGATCAAACATACCCAAAACCCATGTTTTCGCCTTAATCCCCTTAATCATGATTTAACCATACGATTACTTAAACACGTCCAAATTAACCAAAATTTCTGTTAGAGCCCTAAAATAATATTTCAAAATTTTACAAATTTTCCAAAATTTTATCATGCATAATTTCGCTAATTAACGCTAATCACCCCTAATTAGCCGTAATTAGTGAAAAACAATGCAAATCACTCACCTTAGCCACAAATAAAACTTAGATCTGAAAGTATCTCTAATTTGGGTTGAATCTCTATGTGTCCCAGCAACTCTATCCCAAATTCTATGATAATTTGTCTTGCTTTGATGTAGATTAGGCTAAAACTTGATTAAGCGGTGATTAGAAGGTGATTTGGGATGATTTTAGAAGGTGGAGACCATTGCTAGGGTTAGAGAAATGTTTTAGGAGGCCGAGAAAATGAAAATAGATCGTTTCCTCACTGATTTCAGCACCCCCATAACCCTAATCCCGAAATGGGTTATGGGCTTAGCTGCTAATAACTCTAATTAGGCCTAGTTAAGCTGTTTTTCACCTTCCAAACTTTGTTTCAGCCATATCTCTCAAGCGGTAAGTCCGTATGGCTAATGTGACCACTCTATGGAAAGGTAAACCATCATCCGGGTCTAATGCAAGTGGTTTCAGATCAAAACTCATTTCTAATCAAAAGTTATGGACAAAACAAGATTCATTAGGGGCAAAACAATCATTTAAAAATCGGCAAAAATCACGAATATGGAAAATGACCCCAATTGTCGTTCCCCAAAGTGACACGACCATTCGACCTAATATGAAAAAGAAATAAATATTCTACGATCCTTTGATATGTAGAATGCAGGTCGTTACATACATAAAAATCATATTTTTAGTGTCAAATTACAAACAATAGAACCTATGCAAGCTTTGGTTCTCACACCAGTCAAATTGGAAATATATAGATATCCCATTTTCGAAACTCGAACATAAGCATTGATGATGGTTCGAACCATCATCAGAAACATCTCCGGGCGACTAGAGTGTGATTCTATATCTATCTAGTATCTGAGGCTTCGAATATACCTCTCGCCAGCCATGTACTTAAAATCTCCCTATAATAGATTGTCCAAATTCAATTTAAACTAAAATATTCAAGTACGAATAATTGATATAAAATTTTAAAACTAAATTTGATTTTAAAAATAACACTCTTCACACTCGTTCTAGGATACTACTGATCTTATCTCTAACGAGTCATTCTCATTAGATATTACTAGTCCAATCTCTGATGAATTCTTTCATTTGGTTCTAATGTGTATAGTTCTCGAGCTCTGTTAACCAAAGCTCTGATACCACAAATGAAACGACCCAAACTTGCCCATATGGGAAAGCAGGGATTGAGTTGAGAATACAACAATCTGAACACAAACAAAAGAACATTTCATTGCTATTACAACAATTTACATCAGAGTACAAGAATATAATAGAGTATGAATAAATAATATACAACACAAAATGTCAGAGATTTAAATTACATTTAAATACATAGCAGCGAAAAAATAACACATAACACAACTGAAAGAAATACACGGAAATATAGCATTCCGAATATAGGTTCAGTTGTAAATACAGGATCCTGTAAAAATAATATATGCAAAAACAAAACTACTAGCTGCCCATGTGGAAAATAAGGACATCCAGAGTTTAGGTTAAAATAATAAACTCCGAGTCAATCATGTGACAAGTGTGAGAACTAAAACAGTTATTTAAAATTTTACTTTAAAATTTGGTAAATCAAGGGACCACGCAGTATAACATGGAACGGTTTTCCTCCCAAAAATACCAGTGCATAAAACAAATAGCGCAATGCTTTTTGGAAAAATGAAGCTATTATAAGACTCAGGTCCCATCATACAATGCAACGCAAGCCAGAGGAAAGAGATTTCCCTTATAATAGCCAAACATGCTTGGTGCGTTTAAAACAAATCATTTTGATATTACTATAGTATAGTGTCAAAATTACTTCAGATATAAATGTATCAATCATAGATGGCATGGGTACCATATATCATGTCGCCATACTAAGCTCTACAATTAAAACCAAAATGTCTCGTATTGGAAATTAGATTTCCATCATGAACCATGGCAAGGGATCGTCCTTACCGAATTCAAGACAATCTAGCCTACCATGTCTCAGGTAAAGTACTCAGTCAAGCCCTTGGAGCGTCAGGGCCGGTCCACACTTACATTAGTGGATTAATAATTCCCAAATAATGTGTTTCCCCACCCTATGGGGCGTAATGGTCTGTATGTTAACCATATCATCCATCAGCCCCATAGTGACCGATATATCCAAGGCGCCTCGCTTTCCATCATCCACATAAGTAAAAATGTCTGAGCTCCATACCATGGCACCACTTCTAGCTAGAAAGAAACGCATGTCCTCCTTGAGGTCCTCTCTCATTTCTGGTTCATACCGAGGTGTGAGGCTCGCGAATTAACGCTATACACAAAGGTATGCTATTTAAAGTCATTCTTGGATCATCAACCACAAGAATCTACTTTTCAACAAAAGCCTTAATCATTTGGATCTCAGAATGCTACACTAACAATTAACGCCATGCGACTGATGTCTATCTATATATAACCTCTAAGCTCGTACGTCTCAGAGAAGGGTGTTAAGTAAGAAAATAAATTCTCCGCTACCAAACAGATATATATTTAATAGAGATCAATCAACACAGAATATAATCTAATGTCAGACACACATCCATTTACTAGTTCGTTCTGGGTCTGAACGAAACTGGAGCCACCTTATTCCTCATCCCATATGTCCAATACAGGAGAGAGGTCCTCGCACATCAGGTCGATCTCCAAGTACGTCTGGACGATCACCATTTATTATCTTGTCTTGGGTAATCAAGACATTAGTAATCATCCAAACGGTGTGAAGAACTCCGGTCTTCAACCACCGTCTTCATCGTCGACATATCGTAGAATCAGTTATTCAGAATGGGTTAAACCCGGTCTTTCCGAATAACTCGCGTATTTCATAATCAATTGCTATAAAAAAACAACATACGCCTCAATCCAATCCAGAATATTTTTTTATTCAAATATTCATATCTTTAGGGAAAGGTTCCCATTAATTTTATCGAAGATAAATTCTCTTAAATTTATTCTTTAATCTTCCTTTGGATATCATTTCAAAAGATTTCATTATCTTTTTAATTCTAAACCAATTTCAGGTTTATCCAACTATTCAGGATTAACGAGCCATATCGAAGTAATCATTTCTTTTATTATCCTAATCCCAACCTATTCATCCCATGGAGCAAAACTGGTGATACTCCATATCTAACAACACGGTGTTATCGGTAAAAATTAATTACCATTTCCCATTCAAATATTATTAAAGATTTAATTATCTCTTGGAGAAAAACTGGTAGTACTCAATTCTCGACCATTTTCGAAATTTGATAATTTAAATTATCACATTTACAATTCAATCTAATTAAAGATTCACTAAAACTCCACTTAGTTTTAATCTTCCAACAATCATTATTAACGATTATTTAACTTTGGAAATCAAGCATGCCACATCGACAATCTACACCGTACCATTGATTTCTACCGATATATAACCTTTAAGCTCGTACGTCCTAGAGAAGGGTGTTAAGCAAGAGAATAAATTCTCCACCACCAAACAAATATATATTTAGCAGAGATTAACAATGCAGTTCAAAATAAAAAATTAGACATGTAATCTTGTCGTTAACTAGGCTAAAGAACTAATGTCATTTAAAACACAGTTCATGATAAACCCACAATTACATTCCATTAAATATGGAATCTTCACGAAAAAACAGATCAATATATAATCGATACCAATTTCCATATCCGACAAATAATATAAATTGAATAACGACAAAGCCTTTTAAATTCCATATATATTAATAGTCTTCCTCCGCAGAAGCTCACTTCGATTATTACCAAATCGAATTCCATTCAATCCTAATTTATTTTATTAAATTGGAAAATTTTACTTTGGAAAATTCCCATCAAATCTTAATAAAAAGATTTATATATTCCGAATCACATTTCATTGTTAATCGGGTTAAAGAACGAATGTCGTTAAAGACACAGTTCAAATAAACGCAATTCACATTCCATTTTATTCCAATTACTAAATATAACAGGAAACTCTAATAATCTTAATTAAAAGATTTATTCTTTTCTCAACTAGGTTGAAGAACAGTGTTATTTAAGACATGTTCAAGATAAACCAAAAATCCAATTTAATATTAAACACAAGGCTCTGAATAAAAATTATATCGGCTTATATTCAATATCAAATTCTGAAACTAACGGATACCATATATGGAATAACGATATCTGTATCATCCAAATTCCCATAACAATATCCGTATAACCATGGAATCCAATATCGAAATATACCGAAGATTATTTTCATTCCAATTTATTTATTGGAAAATTTTGGTTATTTTTAAAACCATTTCAAATCCAATTTATTTCTTTAAAAATATTGGATTATTATTTTAGTTAATAACTAGTTCATTTTGATAAAAGTATTTTTTTTATCTTTACAAACGTGGAATTCTTCATCCCAATTCTTTCCAAATCATTTATTATGATTTTACACAAATTATTAATATTTTTAATAATTTTGTTAAGGCCCGGACAGTCGATTTCCATTAACGGCAACCGAACTGCACCCATAACGACCTTCTCGAAATTTGATTTAGACATAATTCCAAATCCAACCGTTAGATTTCAAATCACTTATATTCCTTGGAAATCTCTTTTTGATATGAACCCAAAGGTTCCGGTTTTAGGAGAGTCCGATGGTTGGATCTCCCATAATATCAATTCGAAGTCAACGATCGAAATTCGCAAATGGTAACTGTGCGGGCTATATTTCGTCGATTTCCATTTAAAACGTATTTTATAAATCATTTATAAATTCATTTTAAAACGATTCCCTTTTTCACTTCAATTTTAAATCAAAATTGAATACTCCTTATCATTATAATATTTAAATGATAATATTTTCAAAATATCTGATTTGAATTATTTCCTTTTTTATAATCATTATAAAAATGAATAAAATCAATCTAAATATCGTTCGCCTCCAAATGGTGCAAATCTAATCAACACGGCTTCATATATTTTAATATTCTCGTGTCCATCCAAAATCGGAAGTTAAATTCACATTTTAATCCTTTACTGAATATTATTTTAAAATAGTCGTTATTTTAAAATATTTCCTTATTTTAAAATATTCGTTCCATTTAAATTGGAATCAGACCCAATAAATTAACATATAATGTTATTTATATGGATTTCATACACACATGTACATAACAATAATGATATACAATCAACCATCATCCAGAGTGCATTACACAACTGCATAAGCGTTAAATATAAATAACTAAAGCTTACGATAGTCTGTCGACCAATCGATTGACATACAGCTAAACAATTGGGATTAGTATACGTCAAATATCATCCCAATACCTGTGTGAAGTTTCAACCATCAAATAATTATTATTATTTGTGCACTTGGGCGATGTGTAAAAATTATCGTCCCATTCGATATCACAAAAATAGGCAAGTGTAAACAAGTCGTCCGACTTGTAAATTGATGTGTAAACTTATTTTTAACTATCCAATAATTATTTTATTTATCGCAGTTATAAGATAAAAATAATATTTTCAACTAACTAAATTTTTCTAACACTTTTTAGAAAATTTCGGCAGCATAACTGCACGATACTAGAACCGAAATAAGGTCTAGCCTTATCCCTAGCCTAACACTGGCTCGCGCCATAAACAAACCAATTTCAATCCAATTCGCATCCAAATCAAATCCAAACAAATAAATCAATCAATATCCAAATTCCCACCATACAATCCAAACAAACAACCTTGGTTTCAATAAAATAGTGTCGGGGGCTTCTAAGCCCTGTATGAAACCTAATATATATTTAAATGTAAAATAAATTGACAGAGGAAGAATCCTCACCTTTGGTTTCCACTTCGTCGGTCTTTAATTGAACGGTTTGGATTTGGATTTGTTTATAATGCATAGTGTTCTTCACTATGATTCCCACGCAATCTGTTTCACGTGGTATATATATTAAAAATCATATTTTTATATCGCTATATACATATATATATATTAAACATCACATTTTTATAAGGTTATATATATTAAAAATCATATTTTAATAACGTTGTATATATAATAAAAATTACAATTTTATAATGTTGTTATATTTAAAAAATCGTATTTTATAACATTGTTATATATAATAAAAATTACATTTTTATAACATTGTTATATATTAAAAATCATGTTTTTACAACGTTGTATATATTAAAAGTCATATTTTTATAATGTTGTTATATGTAATAAAAATTACATTTTTAAAACAATGCTTTCTATATAAAAATCACATTTTAATTTTAACTATTATATAAATTAAAAATCATGTTTTTATCTTAAAGCTATATATATAAAAACTATATTTTTATTTCAAAGTTGTTTATATAAAAAACATATTTTTATCCAACTAAAAATAATTTCATAGTATGACTATTTTATTAATAACATACAACGATAAAATTCATATTTTTATCTTTCTAAAAATAGTTTCATGTCATACATTAGTTAAAAATCATATTTTTAATGAACTAAAAATATTTTCAATCAAAGAATTAGTATCAGAAACTCACAGCATTTTTTTCGATCTTCGAAGAAAACCCAAATTAACCTTTGAATCACCTTTTGCTACTACTCCAGATCGAAGAAACCCAGGCCACGAGAGCTAGGGTTTAACATCGCTTGAAGTTGGAGGAGGGGTTCTGGTCGACATCGACGGTCGCTGGAGGGGTGCTGCAATTTTCCAGCGCCGGTGGTCTCGGTTCTCGTGCGAGAATCCTGGTTGCGGGTCTCGACTAGCAGCGAACGATAGTGGATTTGGGTGAGGGAAAGGTAGTGGTCGGAGGTTCGGGTTGCGATCTGAATACGGCGGAAGGAGGGGACATGATGGGGCAACGCTGATCTTCGGTAGTGCAGGGGGTTGGTTTTTGCAGTGGAGGCAGGCTTGGGGTTGCGAATTGGAGGAGAAAGAGAAGGGAGGAGGCGCGACGGTTAGAGCGTGTGTTGGCGCAGCGTCGGAAGGATCGGCGATCGCCTGGACAGCGAAGGCGATGGGCAAGGGGTGAACGACAGATTTTATATTTGGGGGTAGGTTTCATTCTGAGCCAAGAAATTAGGGTTATACCCTTTTATATAATTTATTTAATTAAATCCAAAATGTCACTTTTTTTATTTGAACTCCAAATTGAACCCAACGACTATCGTTCATAGCTAATTACCCCCATTTCGGATAGAATGGGATATGTCCCGTAAGCCAATTCGACCATTTGGATCAGTTTTCATAAAAATTAAAATCTAAATCAATACATATTGAATTTAAACATACATTTTAATTTACTGGGGCCACATGCTGACTCAAAAAATTCCAGAAAAATTAATCTAGCTATGTTTTGATGATACGGTCCTAACAAAACTAATTTCGTCAAATTTGGAGGCCGTTTAAAAAATGGCCAATTTCCAGTCGATTAGATTCAAACTAAAAGTACCAAACATGTTTAAATTCACCACTCTCACATATTAATTCAAAAAATTATGAAAATTGGAATCTAGCAATAATTTGACATTCCGGGTCCAACAAAAGTGGTTACATCGAAAACGGAGGTCGTTTGCATTATGGCTATTTTTAAGCGCTTTATATAATATAAATATATATATATATATATATATATATATTACATAGCGACTATTTTAAATTTTAAACTGACGATAGCTTTTTATTCCCGTTATGAAATCTAAATTTTTCACATTTGTTAGAAAGATGTAATTAAATAGATTCTAATATTTCGGATTTTACTGAAATCTTATTTATTTTGAATCCTATACATTCATTTGAAACTTAAAATCTAATTTTCGAACTACCACACCATTTCAGGCTCGTTTTATATTTAAAATAAATTTATACGTTCTAACTTCGATTTAAATAAACTTTTGGTTGTTATTATTTAAAATAAATCATTTTAAATATTCAAAATTCATTAAAATATCTGAAAATAAAATTTTTAAATTGGTTCTAAAATTCCAGGTTGTTACAGTTTATTTACTTAAAATTTTGAATATCTGAATTCATTCGATGTTATAATCGAATCACTCATGAGCGCTACGAATCGCCGCACCTCTACTTAGTCTACAAACATCGGCCTTGATTTCGTCTGACGAGACCAAGGAGGAAGAGCTATGAAACTAGCCGCACTCGTGAATTCCCTTTATTTTTGACATTTTATTTGGATCTAGGGTTTTACCTTATTTTAGAAAAGAGTTTGACATATCTGATACATGTAATGATCGGATCCGAAATAAAATGACAAAACCGGAATGCACATTTATACCAATTCAAAAAGAAAAGAAATATCAACGTTTGATATTTCTTATTTTCTTATAAACGGTTCTCTCCTTTTAAAATATTCTATTTGTTTGACCTCATAGTTTATTATAACATTGACAATGATTTTAAATTGTATTTAAAATCATAAAAGTGAGCGACATCTAGTAATACATCTTTGTTACCCAGTTATAATAATAACATCAATGATTCGATATAACCTTTCTTTGACTAGTGTCTCAATGTAATTTAATTCTTTTAACCAATATATCCAGGATTATACTCGAGGCATGGAATGTATCATCCTCCCTATAATTTAATTCTTTTATTTTAATCATGAGTAGACTATATAAAACAAATCAATATTTGAGCACGGTCATGCATTTCATAGTCTCGCTTAATCAAGAGGTCATGGATATCACTATAAATATATCGTAGGGTTAAATTCCAGCTAGATCATTCATAATTTTCATTCGATTCGAGATGTATCCAATGATCACCTTTATCGTCTACTCGATTAAAAGTAACTTTTGATGATATCAAAAAAAATCCTAAAATAAAATTACAATGATTTTAAGTCTGAGGACTGTTACATCACTGCTACTTAGAGAATAACCTATGATACTTTTAATTATATTCTATGTAGTTTTTCTCACGTTGGCTCAGTGCAATAATCTATTGTCCAATACGTATTTATGTCTTGACACTAATATCACGTATATTAATGATCAATGAGATGTGATCATCAATTAATCAACATACTAGTTCAATGCTTTATTGTTGTCCTACATAAACAATAAAACTCGACTAAGGATATTTAAAAATTATAAAACTTAACATATTATATAATCTCATGTTCAAGTCATTTACTTGAACTATATAAATCTGTATTATTATTCTAAGGACATCTATTATGTTAATATTTATATTACACAGTAACTATAACATAACAAAATATTTTTTTATTCTAAACAAAACAATAACATCAACAGTGTTATTAATCACATCAAATGGATTGCCTTTTGGGCATAAACTCTAACAATCTCCCACTTACACCAGAGTCAATCATTCATGTATTGTATGCCCATGAAACTAGTGCAGCTATAAACATCTGTTACGAAAAGGTTTAAGTCAGTAGGTCTGCAACATTTCAACCTTTTGCAACTTTACAGATATGTTTATTTACTCAATGAACAACTTCACATAAGGATTATTATTTTTTAAATATATGTTTGGATCGACAATGAGTTCAATCTATTAGGCTTGAGAAATAGCCACATTGTTATCACAATGTAAATCCTTTTATCAACAATGAATTAAGTTCAATTATGAACTTCTTAACCAAAACATTTTCTTTCTTAGAATCAGTACCTATTTCTTGTTTTAAAACTAACATTATTCACTATAATTAATGTGTTATCAATATATATAACATTATAATTATTATGTCACTCCCACTCATTTTCTTGTCTATGAATGATTTAATGGTATTTTGTGGTCTCCGAGATATTCAAAATTCTATTTCACTCCTATCGGTATCTTAGAGACTGACTCTCTTCTAAAAGGATACCAATTCGAGCAATAAACATTTTATTCTTAGAGGGTTCATAGAAATAGTATCCTTTTGCTTCTTTTTAGATATTCCACAAAATAATTATCAGATTTGGATCTGATCTTGTCAGAGGCAAGACGTTTAACAAATGCTTCATATTCCTAACCTTTATAATAGACACACTCGGACATTTCCTAGTTCATATCTTATATGTCATCTTTAGAATCATTTTAGTAGGATTACAATTGTTTTAAGGGGATAATCCCAAAATTTATTGGAAGATCTATATGACTCATCATTGATCAGACCATATCTTATAGGGTGCGATTTTTCCTTTTAGACACACGATTCCAATATTGTGTTTTAGGTGGAGTGTGTAGTGAAACAATTTCACGCTCATTTGAATAGTCATTAAATTATTGGATTAAATATTCTCTCGATCTGTTTAAAGAGTATTTATCTTCTATCAAAATTGGTTTTGAACTTCATTTTTGGATTCTTTGAATTTCTCAAAGGATTCTGATTTGTGTTTCATAAGATACATATATATCTATATCTACTGACATCATCAATAAATATAATGAAGTAATAAAACCTACTTCTAGCATATGTATTCATTACTCAATATACATCATTATGTATGAGACCCAGTACTTACAATCCCATTCACTATGTCAAATGAAATGTGATTCAGTTATTTTTCCTAATAACAAGATCTGCATTCTTCATATGATTCGAAATCAATTGATTCCAAAATTCCATCATTATGGAGTTACGATATGCTTTTCTTGTTTATACGGGCTAACTGGAAATGCTAAAGGTTCGCTTGATTTAAATCACTAAATTTAATCCGCTCATTATTTATGTCAAGCACATCATAGATATGGATTTATAAACATCATTAACTACTTGTGAAGTTCCATAAAATATTTCATTTAAATAAAATGAATAACAGTTGTTCTTTTATTACAAATAAAATTCAAACTTGTCAAACAAGATTCATATTAACATTTATTTTAAACAAAATTTCATAATAATAATATTTTAATTATTCAATTAAGCCAGTACATAGAACAAGAAGCAACTTCCTATGGATAATCCAACAACATTTACTTAATTTCCAATCGTAAGTCCACCTGTCCTTTTGTCAGATTTCTACATGTTTTGCAATTTCTGTAAATATACATCCATGTGATTCATATCCAGTATTAGAATGTATAAGTAGATTGTTATAACATTTATATCTTATTCAATTTGAAGTCATTCAACTTTCATTTTAAATCTTCTATATTTGTTAAACAATTACGTTTTAATATGTTTGTGGACAATCCTAAAATTTCAATGTCAGTCAAGAAATATGATTTAATTCAATTTATCCTTCTCAAGGATTAATTTTAGTAATAAATTATCATAGTTGTTTTCATTTAATATCTACGTAGATAATAGATAATAAAACAAATGTAGAAGTTTTGCAATATTTTGATGATCAAAAATAGAATATTGCAAAATAATAAGTGTATAATTTAAACTAAAATACGCTCCCACTCAAATTAACATCCCTCAATATATATATATATATATTAGTATATGTATATAATGGTGTTCCAGGGTCCATATCTAGTCATGCCTTGGCCTAGCATTGGTTAATCCCCAAAACACAACCTTTTAGGTAGACATCTTATGTCAATTATATCGCATATAATTCTTGGATCGCGTGATGAACATTTTGTTCATTAAATTATTCATTTGCTCAAATATAGAATAATACATGCTCTTTGACTCTAAGGCAATAAAAACTATTATGCAGCCTAGTTAAGTCAGACCCATAATATAGTTGAAGTATCACAATTACCCCTACCACATATAACCAACATAAAACGATGCACAACCCTTTGGCATTACCTACATCCCATGAGATTGGCATTAATGGGTGTTTTATTAGAAGACATCACCACGACTTAGTATAACAAAAAAATTGCTTTAAAGGGATTTTATAATTCATAATGGGAAACAATATGAACGTCATTTACACATATGAAAATATATATATTTAACATTGATAATATTTATTTGGATTTAAATAAAACATATGAAACACATATATGAATCTAAATTCAACATAATAAAGGAACCATAATATATATTATTTGAATGTTTCAAAAAAATATAGTCAACTTTAATTATCGCAGGTAGTGAAGCAGAAATTATAAATCTAATGTTAAATTTCGTGTTTCCAATTTCATTTCCAGCTTTATAGGCTTATACGATTTAATGCCCAGTTTTGTATAACGTAGATGTTGAGCACATACTAATTTCTAAAATTGTATATACAAACTTGCATGCCCATTAAAATTCGGAGATACATAAATTCGGGGCTATCCTAATAACAAGGCCTAATGCGTTTCCAAAATACAACTAACTTAAACAAACATGCTGACCACATATCCATGTCATTCAGGGTAGTCAGAATGGTTCATACGTGATATAATAATTCCAGAATAATGATACATCTATCCCAATTAAATTCTACAGTTCAAAGTAACAAAATATATATAATTCAGCTAATATGGTTACATTCCATTATCCTCACAGTAATAGTTAATATGAAGTCTTACATATAACAGTCTTTACAATCTTATGTATGGGCAGATATATTAAAATAGTTCATATTGGCACAAAAGCATACATATTGTTGCAACTTTTGTCTTATGGGATATCAAATAAAATTTTACATCAAATCTGTACATCATAATGCACATTGCTTCATATTCATACTACAACAGTAATGTATATGTATAACAATTACACTTTCACAGAATATATATATATATATATGTGTGTGTGTGTATATATATATTTGTATACATTATACAACAATATATATACATACACATTTGTATACATTATACAACATGAAATAAAACAAGTCATATATGCTTTCTTTCATGTGCCATCTACGTCAAAAAAATATAGTAAACTGGTTTGTGACAATCACGTACATATGATTATATATACACACACAAACATTTCGTGTATACATAAAACTAAGTAAATGGTTACCAGTTGCTGTAGTTGCAAATTTCATTTGCATCATGATATAATAATTGATGCAACATGTACATGTATATGTATATGTATATATATGCCTTAAAATATTCAGTGTCTACTTAAGATCTATTCATGCATAAATGTCATGAAATCAATATCATATTATATCATCTATTTTCCAATAAAACATTTTGAAGTGTGTAACTATTTGGATTATATATATATATATATAACATAATAAAATAGGGCAAGTATTTTTCATAACCTTTTCATGACCGCCTGTGCAACTTTATGCCGTATTAAGTAATAATTTACAAACTTGAATCTTCGAATTCAATTCAAAATATGCAACCTTATGCAATGTTAACACATGTGTGCTGGGGTATATATATATATTCCAGTGTAAATAAGATATGCATTTTAATACAAAACCAATATTAACTATACATATATGCATGAAGATGATAAAACTAAATTTGCAGTATAATAGTGTTTTTCGAAACAGTATGATGTTATAACCTATAAGATCTTGTAGCTTTGGCACTATATCAAAACTGGATGATTGTACTCAATAAATATGTTGTACATATAAGTCAACATACATACACACACACATATATATACATACATACATACATATATATATATATATATGCAGATTTAACTAAGTGGAGGCTGGTCTATTTAATATATATATACATATATATGTATGTATTCCAATGTGAATACTAAATACATTACAACATACTTTCTGTTGTTCCATATATTTATACATATATAGGTCCCGGCTGAATCATAGGTAACTAACATGCATTGATTTATGAATGCAGGTTAGATTTCATAAATGATTTGAGGTTATGGATTATGACACATTCATGCCTGCATACTCAAGTTTATATACAAATAGGGGTGTTAGTACATTATTGACACATATAATTATATTGAAACTTAAGTTTTCTTTAGTTCTGACCATTACGTGTGACGACCCCAAATCCCGTACCGACGGTGACAGGGGTAATCTTTGGAATATAAGACATAATTGGATAACAGCAGAACAAAAATAAATAAACACACTAGATAATGAACAAATAATACACCGGATAAACGTAATCATCGGAGTTAAAAGTATACAGGATCATACTTAGTACAAATACAGTTCAGCTATACATAAATGTCTACTGCGGAAAACAAATAAAATATGTATGATAGGAGCTGAACAACATAAAAAAAGAAATGATAGAATCCATCTTCATCTCCAGCTATCCAGAAAGAGCCTGCTAAAACCTAAATACAAGGCTGCTCGTGTAGGAAAATAGGCACCCGAGTTTGTAAGTGAAACAAACTACGAGTTAATCATGGGACTGGTATGAGAAATCTACTTAACACATTTCATAATTCGCTAATCACAGGACCACGCCACTTTCGCAGAACAGGTTTACTCCATTGGATTGCCAGTGCTTAAAACAAGTAAATCTTTTAAACATTGCGATGTTTTTTTATAAAAATGAAGCCATTATAAGACTCAGTTCCCATCACACAATGCAACGCAAACCGGAGGATAGAGTTTTACCTTATAATGGCCAAAATATGCTTGATACAAATAAAACAAAAGAATTTGATATTACTGGTAGTGTTTATATGTTTCAGAAACAATTTCGAATCATAACTATCAATCATAGATGGCATGGGTACCATATATCATGTCGCCATATATAAGTATACAATCCAAACCGCACAGTCACGTATTTGGAAATTGGATTTCCGTCATGAACCAAGGCAAAAGATAGTCCTTGCCGACTTCGAGACAATCTTGCCTACCATATCTCAGGATCAGAGCTCGAGTGACCCTTGGATCGTTAGTGCCGGTCCACCGATGTGGATTATTATGCCTGAACAATACGTCTCCCCACCCTATGGGGGCACAAATGAGCCAACGAATGACTCCATCGATCCCGGATCGACCGATAAAACCGAGGCACCTCGCAACAGCAACAACCACACATGTGAAAATGATATAAATGTCAGCCAGTTCAAGCACTGACACCATCTCTAGCTAGAAAGAGACGCATGTCCTCCCTGAGGACCTCTCCCGTTTCTAGTTCATACCGGGGTGTAAGGTTCGCGAATTTACGATATACACAAAGCTACGCCACACAGGCGGTGCTTTGATCATCACCACAAGACTTTGCTTTTCAACAGAAGCCTTGGTCACTCATCTTAGCGTGCCACACAGGCAATTCACGCCATGCAACTGATGGCTATCAATCACGCAGAATGAATTTCAATGTCAGACACACAGTCCATTTACAAGTCCGTTCTAGGTCTGAACGAAACCGGAGGCACTATATACCTCGTATACCCATCGATCTCCCCGTACGTCTGGACGATCACCACTCATTATCCATATTTCGGGATGCCTCCTAATCAGGACATCAGTTACCATCCAAACGAGGTGAAGATCTCCGATCTTCAGCCACCGTCTTCATCTTCGATTTCTTATCGTCGATTCAGTTATTCAGAATGGGATAAACCTGGTCTTTCTGAGCAACTCGCGAATATAATAAAAAGTTCTAACATGAACACAACATATGCCTCATTTCAATTCATCAGTCACTAACCGTAAATCAGTAAGAGAACGATTTCCCAAATAATAACCCCGAAGGCCGAAACCAACATCAGATCAAAACCCAGGAAACCATTCGACTCAACTAACCTTCAGTTAATTTCTAAATTTCACATTCCATATCGTTTATAATATTTTACAAAGATTTATCGCCAAACTTTTTTTAAAAAAAAAGCCAATTCATTCAAACGACGCTTCAGGCCATAACGCGGCCGTGGTGCTGTTTTTCTTCAGATTTTATTTACACATGTCTGAAAATCTAACCATTGGATCTTCACAAATTTTATATCATTAGAAAGATCTTTTCAAAACGAATCCAACGATTCCAGTTTTGGGAAAATCCGACGGTCGGATCTCCCGGTACACTCGTTTGAAGTTTCGATTTCAAAATACGAACTACAGCGTCGTTATTCGATTTGATTTAATTATATATATATAATCGATTCTGGCGCTATTTTTCTTCAGATTTGAATTAAACATTCCATACAATCCAACCTTTGGATCTTTACAAAGTTGGTGTCCTTGGAAAGATATTTCCAAAGCGAACCCAACGGTTTCAGTTTCGGGAAAATCCGATGGTTGGATCTCCCACACCAGTCGTTTGAAATCACAGTTTCAAAACACGAACTACAGCTTCGTTATTCGATATATTTTATTTAAATTTATATATATATATATATAAATATAATCGATTCTTCTATTTCAAAACCATATTCTATTCATACATTTGATAAAAATAATATTTTTATCCAACAGACATTTATCCCGACACTTCACTATTTTTAACGATTCATGTATACAGTAAAAATGTGAATTTTATTGCAAAACAATTTATTTCAAAACACGACTATTTTATATAGTTCATATAGGTGATAAAATAGGATTTTTATTATAAAACAATTTCTTTCAAAACATAGGGGTCTCGATCAGGATAATATGACAAGGCACACGAGGAATACCCAGAGTAGGAATATACTAGTTGCAAGCCCGGACTAGTGGTAACGCACAGCCACGACTATTGCCCACCTCAAACAACACTCCCAAATCAAAGATGCGCATCAAATCATTCAAACCAAGGGACTGTAGTAATAAAGGAAGAAGTGTTGCCGATGGAGGTAACTAACCCCACTTGGTCCGGTATAGCCCTGTTTTAGTCATTTTAATTATGACCTGAAGGTCAAGGATATCCATCATTTTTCTCTTTCTTCAAATCCAGTAATCGTCATCAAACCATCCTACATCATTCCGGAACTCTACCGTGTATAGTTGTTAAAGTGGTTTTCAGCATTAGCAGAGAGTATGACAATATCCGGTCTCGGTCTCTTTAACAACCAAATTTTTATATTTTTCACACTGTGGCCATTTTATAAAATCATATCTTGAAATAAATTAATTTAAGAAATTTCTTAAATTCAAAACAAACAGTTTATGAATCAATTCCATATATAAAATTACTTCAATTCGTATTCAATCAATTTATAATCGAATTCATATATTCATATCAATTGTAAATTCAAATTCCAATTAATTACGCAGTTCACATTAATTTCCTATAAAATTCAATATTAAGTCAATTAAAAATTCACATTTAGCTGAATTAAAATCAAATTCATTGAATCAAGTATCATTATATAAATTTAATTCTCGAATTTAAGTTGAAAAACAAAACTTGTCCACCTATTGAAGCGACCCGAACTTCCCCGGTCTCCGAAGAGATGAGAAAGAATGAATTACTGTGAGGACAAGACAAATCAGAACGCAGACGGAAGAACATTTCATTGCTATATTACAACAATTCCATCAGATACAAGAATATACAGAGTATGAATTTATAAATTACATTCGACAAATATCAGAGATTACAATAAATTACATAGCAGCGGAAAAATAATACAAAGCACAACTGAAGGTGATATACGGATACAGAGCTTTCCGGATATCATTCCAGCTGTAAACCAGGATCCTGTGAATATAAATCTGCAAAACCAAAACTACTAGCTGCCCGTGTCGAAAATAAGGGCACCCAGAGTTTAGGTTAAAACAATAAACTCCAGGTCAGTCATGAGACTAGTGTGAGAACTAAAACAGTTATTTAAAACTTTACTTTAAAAGAGAGTAATTCAAGGGACCACGCCGTATAACACGGAACGGGTTTCCTCCCAAGAATACCAGTGCATATCAATAAACAACACAATGCTTTTTCGAAAAATGAAGCTATTATAAGACCCATGTCCCATCACACAATGCAACGCAAACCGGAGGATAGCTTTTTCCCTAATAATAGCCAAACATGCTTGGTACGTTTAAAACAAATCATTTGATAATATAATAAGTGTACAGTGTCAAAACAATTTCAATCATAAATATAAATCATAGACGGCATAACATCCCATGCAACTATGTCGCCATACTAGGCTCTACAAATAAAGCCGAAATACACGTATTGGAAATTGGGTTTCCGTCATGAGTCGAGGCAAGGGGCAAGCTCCTCTCCGCTTTCGAGACACTCTAGCAAATGTCTCAGGGCTACGCACTCTGGGCAACCCTTGGATCTTCAGGGCCGGTCCTATCTTACGTTTGAGGATTGGCAATTCCTAAACACACGTTTCCCGGTCCTTACAGACCTAAAATCGAGGCGCCTCATCCAACAACCACATAGGTGAAAAGTATATAAATGTCAGGGCTGGTAAGTCACTGACACCACCAAAGCTAGAAAGAAACGTCGTGCTCTCCCTGCAGTCCTTATCCCGTTTTTGACTCATACCGAGGTGTGAGGCTCGCGAATTCACGTTATACACAAAGCTACGCCACAAAGGCCGTGCTTTGATCATCAACCACAAGACTTTGCTTTTCAACAGAAGCCTTGATCCATGCAACTCAGCGTGCCACACAGGCAATTCATGCCATGCGATTGATATCTATTGATATATAACCTCTAGGCTCGTACGTCTCAGAGAAGGGTGTTAAGCAAGAGAATAAATTCTCCGCCGCCAAACAGATATATATTTAACAAAAATCAATCAACACAGAATAAAGTCCAATGTCAGACACACAATCCATTTACAAGTTCGTTTTGGGTCTGAACGAAACCGGAGGCATTTTCCTCGCATATCCATCGATCTCCAAGTACGTCTGGACGACCAACAACTATTTCCATCCTCTTGGGTGTACAGCCCAATCAGGATCATCAGTAATTATCCAAACGATGTGAAGAGTTCCGGTCTTCGACCACCATCATCATCTTCGACTTATCGTCGAATCGGTTATTCAGAATGGGTATAAACCCGGCCTTTCCAAACAACCCGCGTATATTAAAAACAAATGTTACACAAACACAACATACGCCTCATTCCAATTCAGTAGCTACTAACCGTAAATCGACAAGAGAACAATTTCCCAAATATTAACCCCGAAGGCCGAAACCAACATCAGATCAATACCCAGGAAACCATTCTTCTTAGCTAACCTACACCTAGTTTCTAAATTTCATATTCGTAGGGAAAGGTTCCCATTAATTTTATCCAAGGTAAATTCTTTGAATTTATTCTTTAATCTTCCTTTGGAGGTCATTTCAAACCAAATTATGGTTTTCCAAACTAGTCAAGATTAGTGAACCGCACTGAAGTAATTATTTATTTTATTTCCCAATCCCAACCTATTCATCCCATGAAGCAAAACTGGTGATACTCCATATCTAATACCACGGTGTTATTAGTAAAATTAATTACCATTTCATGTTCAAATCTAATTAAAGATTTAACTATCGCTTTGGAGCAAAACTGGTGATACTCCATTCTCGCTCAATTTCTAAATTTGATAATTTAGATTATCAATTCACATTTCAATTTAATTACAGATTCATTAAAACTCCTTTTACTGGGTTAAAGAACTAATGTCATTTAAAACACAGTTCACGACAAACCTAAATCACATTCTATTTATTTATCGGGTTAAAGAACAAGTGTCATTTAAAACACCCTTCACGAAAAACCCACAAATCAATTCTATTTACAACCAATTTCAAATCCAATTTATTTATTTAAAAATAAATGGGTTTTAATTTTAGTTCAAAACTAGTTTATTTCGATAAAAATCTATTTTTATCTTTTTAAATATGGAGTTTTTCATCCCAATTTTCCCCAAATCATTTCTTATGATTTTACACAAATTATTACTATTTTTAATACTTTTATCAAGGCCTGTACAGTCGATTTCCATCAACGGCCATCGAACTGCACTTACAGCGACCTTTTCCAAATTTGATTTGGACATATCTCCAAATCCAACCGTTAGATTTGAAATTTCTAATATTCGTTAGAAAGCTATTTTCGATACGAACCCAACGGTTCCGGTTTTAGGAGAATCCGACGGTCGGATCTCCCATAATGTCCGTTCGAAGTTAATGGTCGAAATTCGCGAACTGCCGCGGCGCGGCGCGTTCTATTCAAGCCATTATGTTATATATATAATATATATAATATATATTTCGTCGATTACTATTTAAAACGAATTTTATAAATAGTTTTGAATTCGTTTCAAAAACAATTTCAACATTTATTTCAAATTCAAATCAAAATTGAATTTTCTATTATAAATCCTTTTTACTTTCATTTCTATTTGATTTCAATTCAAATCGATTTTAATTCGATTCGAATTCATTTTCTTTTCAATTCAATTCAATTCAATTCGAATTCGTTTTCTTTTCAATTCAATTCGAATTCGTTTTCTATTCAATTCAATTCAAATTCGTTATATATTCAATTCAAATTCGTTTTCTATTCAATTCAAATTCAATTTATTTTCTACTATATATATTCGATTTTTATCTCTTTTCAATATTCATTATAAAAAACGAATATAATCGATATAAATATCGTTCGCGTCAAAATAGCGCATCTCTAATCAACACGGCTTTATATATTTCAATAATTCCGTTATTCTATTCAACAAATGAATGTTTATTCTATTCAATACGTGAATCTATATTTTTGCCAACACATGACTAATCTCAACGAATGAGTACCGTCCACGTGTGACTATTTTTGTTATTTAATATATTTTATAAAAATCATGGTATCTATCGTTTGATTTCAAATCAGACTCCAACCGTAAACTAGTAAGAGAACGATTCCCTAAATATTAACCCCGAAGGCCGAAACCAACATTAGATCAATATCCAGGAGACCACTCATCTTATCTATTTTCCAGTTAGTTTCTAATTTCATATATGATAAAGATGTAAATTTTATTATTAAAATATTTCGTTCAACACATGACTAATCTCAACGGATGAGTACGGTCAACACATGAACCTTTATTTTATATTGATAAAGATGTAAATTTTATTGTTAAAATATTTCGTTCGACACATGACTAATCTCAACGGAAGAGTACTATCAACACATGAACTTTTATTTTATAATATTCTTTATTTTCTAAATTGGAATGAGGCCCAATTAATTACCATATAAAGTTAATTATATAGATTCCATACAACACATGTATATAATAGCAATGATAAATAATCAACCATCATCCAAAGTGCACTACACTGTATAAGCATCAAATATAGATATTTAACGCTTATAACAGCCTGTCAATCAATCGATCGACATACAACTAATTATTAGGATTAGTGTATACTGTATTTTATCCCAATACCTGTGTGGGGTTTCAAATCAACAAACATAGATTTTTATTTGTGCAGTTGGGCGATGTGTAAAATTTATCGTCCCAATCAATGTCCTTCAGATGGGTGTACATAAACAAACCGTCTTGTTTGTAAATGAATAATTATTTATTCACATTCACGTTAAAAATTATATTTTCAACGATCAAATTATTTCATTCAATCTATGATTTTTTTTTGTATTTCAAATCAACATCACAAACAATTTTCACAACACATCAATCGAACAAACAAGCCATCTATGTTCTGTGGATGACGGGTGTCGGGTGCTACTAAACACCGTCTGCATCCTAGTATATATATATAACTAGAAAAAGAAATTTAGAGTGAGAAGTTCTCACCAATAGCTATTCCAACTCCACGACACTTCATTTATAGAAATCTTCGTCGTTCTCGCCTTTCTTCACTTTCGTTGCCCGTATTCACTACATATGTAAAAATCGAATTTTTACTTCGCTATTCTATATATAAAATTCGAATTTTTACTTTGCTATTCAATATATAAAAATCGAATTTTTACTTTGCTATTCAATATATAAAAATCGAATTTTTACTTTGCTATTCAATATATAAAAATCGAATTTTTACTCTGCTACTATATAGATAAAAATTCTATTTTTACATTGCTACTATATAGACAAAAAAAATATTTTTACAACGCTACTATATAGATAAAGAGTTCGCCTTTTCAAATTTCAAAAATCTAATCTTTTCTATTTAAAAATCTAATCTTTTCTATTTTAAAAATCTAATCTTTTCTATTGTAAAACTTAATCTTGTGCTATTATAAAAATCTCAACTTTATACGATGTTTTATATATAAACGAATACATTTTTATTTTATAAAAATCTCACCTTTTTAAAATCAAAGTTCATATCTTTTAAAAATTAAAGTTCATATCTTTTAAAAATTAAAGTTCATATCTTTTAAAAATTAACTCTACATGTAAATTAAAAATCCCCTTTTAATAATAAATTATCATATGTAAAACTGATTAAAATAAAATAAAACTGAATTTAAAATAAATGAAGAAGGGGTGGCACACCTTTCTTCGTCGTACTGAGGAGGAGAGGGCGATTTTGGGTGGTTGGAGCTTTAAAAAAGGGGGGCGCGCGTCAGTTTAGGGTTTCAGAAGCAGTGCGTTGGTCAACTGAAGCAAAGGGGAGAGGGAACCGAGATCGGGGCGAGGAGAGGGGGGTGTCGGAGATAGGGGTGCTGGGTTGTGTTGGAGGCGGAGGAGGATGGTGGAGCGGTCGGAGGAGGTCAGGTGGGTGGCGCCCTGGGGGTCGACGGGGGGTTCAAGGGTGTTTGGGGCTTGCGGTGGCTAGTGGGTGCTCGAATTGGGGGTGCTGGGCTGTTGGCGACGCGACGGGGAGGTGGATGTGGTAGCGGGGACTTCGGCGCGGTGGCAGGGCCTGAGGCGACGGGCTCTTCAATCGATTTTTTCTTTTTTTTCCTCTCTAAATAAAACGATGAAAGAAAGGGGGGCCAGAATGAAAGAATAGGGGGTAGGAGGGAGAGGGAATTTTATATTTAATTATTTTAATTTCAAAAAGTTGACTTTTTCATACGACCTCTAAACGAGGCCCACCGCCTGTCGTCCCTAGCGTTTCACCCCTATTCCGAACACAATGGGATATGTATCGTAGGCTGATTCGATCGTTTCGATCTGTTTCCGTTAAAATCAACATATAGCTCTATATATTGATTTTTAACGCGCATTTCAATTTACCGAGTTCACATACTAACTAGAAAAATTCCAAAAAAATATTTTCTAGCTTCGTATTGACGATACGGTCCTAACAAAACTAGTTTCGTCGAATTCTGAGACCGTTTGAAAAATGGCCATTTTCTAGTCGATTAAAATCAACTAAAACTGGTCAAACGCGTTTTCCTTTGCCACGCTCACATATTGAATCGAAAATTTATGAAATTTGAAACCTAGCAATAACTTGACATCACGGATCCAACAAAAGTGGTTTCGTAGAAATCCGAGGTCGTTTGCAAAATTTCCATTTTTAAGGGCCTGAATTCCATAGCGACTATTCAGAATTTCCAACTGGACATATCTTTTGATTCCCGCTATGAAATTTCAATCTTTTGGATTCGTTGGAAAGATATTATCAAATAGATCCTATTATTTTTGGTTTCACTAAAATCCGGTTTGTTTTGCACCCGGTACATTCAATTGAAGTTTGAAATCGTATTATCGAACTACCGCGCCATTTTCAATTCTATTTATAATTATATATAATGATTATACTCTAACGACGACGTATATAATATATACATTCGATTTCAATTCAAAATAAATTTATCGTTGATATTAGTTAAAATAATCTATTTTAAATATTCAAAATTCGCTAAAATTGCCAAAATAAAAATTTTAAACTGGCCCAGAATTTCGGGTTGTTACAATCTCCCCCACTTAAAACTTTTCGTCCCCGAAAAGGAACGAAGCCCAAAGTGGTTTGATTAATCAACTCTACGTTCGATCTAGCTTCCATTCTCCAACTTTTCAGTTTTTGAGAATTTTGAAATTCTTCAAAAATTTGGCTAACACCCGAAATTTTCAAAAAATTTCGCTATAACCTCCCCTGCACCGGGAGCCACGGGAAAATCCCGAAATTGCCATACAGGCCTTCTGATCTCAAAAGGAAAAAGAAAAGGCCAAGTGGCTAGCCAATCGGCTCATAAAATCATCATCACCCAAACAAAACAGTAAATTATAGTAAACATGTACCTATTTGTCGGGCAAACAAATTTTATTCTCTGCTCTAGCCTCCTTGCTATGACCTGTTCAATGTAAGCACATGTATATGCAAGCAAATGCGACCAATTTCCAATAATATTCAATATTTGATTCTATTAGGCATAATGGTTCAAAATTATCAAACAAATAGACAAAAAACACAAACATCAATCAATTAGTAAATTAGAGTTTCAAATTCATAATTTTGATACATATATACAGAAAATCATGTTTTTGGTGCCAAATCACAACAAATAAATCTATCTATATAAGTTTTGGTTCTCACACCAGTCTGATGGAAATATATAGATATCACACCTTCGTCACTCGAAAATAAATGCTGATGGTGTTTCGAACCACCATCAGAACATCTCCGGGCTACTAGAGTGCGGTTCTATATCTGTCTGGTATATTAAAACTTCGAATATACGTTCATGACGCGTATATGCAATATCTTTATGTATCAGACTGTCCAAATTCAAATTAAATAAATATTCAAATACGTGGAATTGATTTAAATTTTCAAAACAATATTGTTTTCATTTGAAAAATATACTCTTCACACTCGTTCTAGGATACTACTGATCCCATCTCTAACGAGTCATTCTAATTGGATATTGCTAATCCAATATCTGATGAATTCTTTCATATGGTTCTAATGTGTCTTGTTCTCGAGCTCTGTAAACCAAAGCTCTGATACCAAATGAAGCGACCCGAACTTCCCCGGTCTCCGAAGAGATGAGAAAGAACGAATTACTGTGAGGACAAGACAAATCAGAACGCAGACGGAAGAACATTTCATTGCTACATTATAACAATTCCATTAGATACAAGAATATACAGAGTATGAATGAATAAATTACATTCAAAAATATCAGAGATTACAATAAATTACATAGCAGCGGAAAAATAATACAAAGCACAACTAAAGGTGATATACGGATACAGAGCTTTCCGGATATCATTCCAGCTATAAACCAGGATCCTGTGAATATAAATCTGCAAAACCAAAACTACTAGCTACCCGTGTCGAAAATAGGGGCACCCAGAGTTTAGGTTAAAACAATAAACTCCAGGTCAGTTATGTGACTGGTGTGAGAATTAAAACAGTTATTTAAAACTTTACTTTAAAAGAGATTAATTCAAGGGACCACGCCGTATAACACGGAACGGGTTTCCTCCCAAGAATACCAGTGCATATCAATAAACAACGCAATGCTTTTTCGAAAAATGAAGCTATTATAAGACCCAGGTCCCATCACACAATGCAACGCAAACCGGAGGATAGGGTTTTCCCTTATAATAGCCAAACATGCTTGGTACGTTTAAAACAAATCATTTGATACTATAATAAGGGTATAGTGTCAAAACAATATCAATCATAAATATAAATCATAGACGGCATAACATCCCATGCTACTATGTCGCCATACTAGGCTATACAAATAAAGCCGAAATACACGTATTGGAAATTGGGTTTCCGTCATGAGTCGAGGCAAGGGGCAAGCTCCTCTCCGCTTTCGAGACACTCTAGCAAATGTCTCAGGGCTACGCACTCTGGGCAACCCTTGGATCTTCAGCGCCGGTCCTCTCTTACGTTTGAGGATTGGCAATTCCTGAACACACGTTTCCCGGTCCTTACAGAACTAAAATCGAGGCGCCTCATCCAACAACTACATAGGTGAAAAGTATATAAATGTCAGGGCTGGTAAGTCACTGACACCACCAAAGCTAGAAAGAAACGTCGTGCTCTCCCTGCAGTCCTTATCCCGTTTTTGACTCATACCGAGGTGTGAGGCTCACGAATTCACGTTATACACAAAGCTACGACACAAAGGCCATGCTTTGATCATCAACCACAAGACTTTGCTTTTCAACAGAAGCCTTGATCCATGCAACTCAGCGTGCCACACAGGCAATTCATGCCATTCGATTGATATCTATCGATATATAACCTCTAAGCTCGTACGTCTCAGAGAAGGGCGTTAAGCAAGAGAATAAATTCTCCGCCGCCAAACAGATATATATTTAACAGAAATCAATCAACACAGAATAAAGTCCAATGTCAGACACACAATCCATTTACAAGTTCGTTCTGGGTCTGAAGGAAACCGGAGGCACTTTCCTCGCATATCCATCGATCTCCAAGTACGTCTGGACGACCACCAACTATTTCCATCCTCTTGGGTGTACAGCCCAATCAGGATCATCAGTAATTATCCAAACGATGTGAAGACTTCCGGTCTTCGACCACCGTCATCATCTTCGACTTATCGTCGAATCGGTTATTCAGAATGGGTATAAACCCGGCCTTTCCGAACAACCCGCGTATATTAAAAATGAATGTTACACAAACACAACATACGCCTCATTCCAATTCAGTAGCTACTAACCGTAAATCAACAAGAGAACATTTTCCCAAATATTAACCCCGGAGGCCGAAACCAACATCAGATCAATACCCAGGAAACCATTCTTCTTAGCTAACCTACATCTAGTTTCTAAATTTCATATTCTTAGGGAAAGGTTCCCATTAATTTTATCCAAGGTAAATTCTTTGAATTTATTCTTTAATCTTCATTTGGATGTCATTACAAACCAAACTATGGTTTTCCAAACTAGTCGAGATTAGCGAACCGCACCGAAGTAATTATTTATTTTATTTCCCAATCCCAACCTATTCATCCCATGAAGCAAAACTGGTGATACTCCATATCTAATACCACGGTGTTATTAGTAAAATTAATTACCATTTCACGTTCAAATCTAATTAAAGATTTAACTATCGCTTTAGAGCAAAACTAGTGATACTCCATTCTCGCTCAATTTCTAAATTTGATAATTTAGATTATCAATTCACATTTCAATCTAATTACAGATTCATTAAAACTCCTTTTACTGGGTTAAAGAACTAATGTCATTTAAAACACAGTTCACGACAAACCTAAATCACATTCTATTTATTTATCGGGTTAAAGAACAAGTGTCATTTAAAACACCCTTCATGATAAACCCACAAATCAATTCTATTTACAACCCATTTCAAATCCAATTTATTTATTTAAAAATAAATGGGTTTTAATTTTAGTTCAAAACTAGTTTATTTCGATAAAAGTCTATTTTTATCTTTTTAAATATGGAGTTTTTCATCCCAATTTTTCCCAAATCATTTCTTATGATTTTACACAAATTATTACTATTTTTAATAATTTTATCAAGGCCCGTACAGTCGATTTCCATCAACGGCCATCGAACTGCACATACAGCGACCTTTTCCAAATTTGATTTGGACGTATCTCCAAATCCAACCGTTAGATTTCAAATTTCTAATATTCGTTAGAAAGCTCTTTTCGATACGAACCCAAAGGTTCCGGTTTTAGGAAAATCCGACGGTCGGATCTCCCGTAATGTCCGTTCGAAGTTAATGGTCGAAATTCGCGAACTGCCGCGGCGCAGCGCGTTCTATTCAAGCCATTATATTATATATATAATATATATTTCGTCGATTACTATTTAAAACAAATTTTATAAATAGGTTTGAATTCGTTTCAAAAATAATTTCAACCTTTATTTCAAATTCAAATCAAAATTGAATTTTCTATTATAAATCCTTTTTACTTTCATTTCTATTTGATTTCAATTCAAATCGATTTTAATTCGATTCGAATTCATTTTCTTTTCAATTCAATTCAATTCGAATTCGTTTTCTTTTCAATTCAATTCGAATTCGTTTTCTATTCAATTCAATTCAAATTCGTTATATATTCAATTCAAATTCGTTTTCTATTCAATTCAAATTCAATTACTTTTCTACTATATATATTCGATTTTTATCTCTTTTCAATATTCATTATAAAAAATGAATATAATCGATATAATGATCGTTCGCGTCAAAATAGCGCATCTCTAATCAACACGGCTTTATATATTTCAATAATTCCGTTATTCTATTCAACAAATGAATGTTTATTCTATTCAATACGTGAATCTATATTTTTTCCAACACATGACTAATCTCAACGAATGAGTACCGTCCACGTGTGACTATTTTTGTTATTTAATATATTTTATAAAAATCATGGTATCTATCGTTTGATTTCAAATCAGACTCCAACCGTAAACTAGTAAGAGAACGATTCCCTAAATATTAACCCCGAAGGCCGAAACCAACATTAGATCAATATCCAGGAGACCACTCATCTTATCTATTTTCCAGTTAGTTTCTAATTTCATATATGATAAAGATGTAAATTTTATTGTTAAAATATTTCGTTCAACACATGACTAATCGCAACGGATGAGTACGGTCAACACATGAACCTTTATTTTATATTGATAAAGATGTAAATTTTATTGTTAAAATATTTCGTTCAACACATGACTAATCTCAACGGATGAGTACTGTCAACACATGAACTTTTATTTTATAATATTCTTTATTTTCTAAATTGGAATGAGGCCCAATCAATTACCATATAAAGTTAATTATATGGATTCTATACAACACATGTATATAATAGCAATGATAAATAATCAACCATCATCCAAAGTGCACTACACTGTATAAGCATCAAATATAGATATCTAACGCTTATAACAGCCTGTCAATCAATCGATCGACATACAACTAATTATTGGGATTAGTGTATACTGTATTTTATCCCAATACCCGTGTGGGGTTTCAAATCAACAAACATAGATTTTTATTTGTGCAGTTGGGCGATGTGTAAAATTTATCGTCCTAATCAATGTCCTTCAAATGGGTGTACATAAACAAACCGTCTGGTTTGTAAATGAATATTTATTTATTCACATTTACGTTAAAAATTATATTTTCAACAATCAAATTTTTTCATTCAACCTATGAATATATTTTTTATTTCAAATCAACATCACAAACAATTTTCACAACACATCAAACAAACAAACAAGCCATCCATGGTCTGTGGATGACGGGTGTCGGGTGCTACTAAACACCGCCTGCATCTTAGTTTATATATATAACTAGAAAAAGAAATTTAGAGTGAGAAGTTCTCACCAATAGCTATTCCAACTCCACGAAACTTCATTTATAGAAATCTTTGTCGTTCTCACCTTTCTTCACTTTCGTTGCCCGTATTCACTACATATGTAAAAATCGAATTTTTACTTCGCTATTCAATATATAAAAATCGAATTTTTACTTTGCTATTCAATATATAAAAATCGAATTTTTACTTTGCTATTCAATATATAAAAATCGAATTTTTACTTTGCTATTCAATATATAAAAATCGAATTTTTACTCCGCTACTATATAGATAAAAATTCTATTTTTACATTGCTACTATATAGACAAAAATTATATTTTTACAACGCTACTATATAGATAAAGATTTCGCCTTTTCAAATTTCAAAAATCTAATCTTTTCTATTTAAAAATCTAATCTTTTCTATTTTAAAAATCTAATCTTTTCTATTGTAAAACTTAATCTTGTGCTATTATAAAAATCTCAACTTTATACGATGTTTTATATATAAACGAATACATTTTTATTTTATAAAAATCTCACCTTTTTAAAATCAAATTCATATCTTTTAAAAATTAAAGTTCATATCTTTTAAAAATTAACTCTACATGTAAATTAAAAATCCCCTTTTAATAATAAATTATCATATGTAAAACTGATTAAAATAAAATAAAACTGAATTTAAAATAAATAAAGAAGGGGTGGCACACCTTTCTTCGTCGTACTGAGGAGGAGATGGCGATTTTGGGTGGTTGGAGCTTTAAAAAAGGGGGGGGGGGGCGCGTCAGTTTAGGGTTTCAGAAGCGGTGCGTCAGTCAACTGAAGCAAAGGGGAGAGGGAACCGAGATCGGGGCGAGGAGAGGGGGTGTCGGAGATAGGGGTGCTGGGCTGTGTTGGAGGCGGAGGAGGATGGTGGAGCGGTCGTAAGAGGTCAGGTGGGTGGCGCCCTGGGGGTCGACGGCGGGTTCAAGGGTGTTTGGGGCTTGCGGTGGCTAGGGGGTGCTCGAATTGGGGGTGCTGGGCTGTTGGCGACGCGACGGGGAGGTGGATGTGGTGGCGGGGACTTCGGCGCGGTGGCAGCGCCTGAGGCGACGGGCTCTTCGATCGATTTTTTTTCCTCTCTGAATTAAACGATGAAAGAAAGGGGGGCCAGAATGAAAGAATAGGGGGTAGGAGGGAGAGGGAATTTTATATTTAATTATTTTAATTTCAAAAAGTTGACTTTTTCGTACGACCTCTAAATGAGGCCCACCGCCTGTCGTCCCTAGCGTTTTACCCCTATTCCGAACACAATGGGATATGTATCGTAGACTGATTCGATCGTTTCGATCTGTTTCCGTTAAAATCAACATATAGCTCTATATATTGATTTTGAACGCGCATTTCAATTTACCGGGGTCACATACTAACTAGAAGAATTCCAGAAAAAAAAATTCTAGCTTCATATTGACGATACGGTCCTAACAAAACTAGTTTCGTCGAATTCTAAGACCGTTTGAAAAATGACCATTTTCCAGTCGATTAAAATCAACTTAAACTGGTCAAATGCGTTTTCCTTTGCCAAGCTCACATATTGAATCGAAAAATTATGAAATTTGAAACCTAGCAATAACTTGACATCACTGATCCAACAAAAGTGGTTTCGCCAAAATCCGAGGTCGTTTGCAAAATTTCCATTTTTAAGGGCCTGAATTCCATAGCGACTATTCAGAATTTCCAACTGGACATATCTTTTGATTCCCGCTATGAAATTTCAATCTTTCGGATTCGTTGGAAAGATATTCTCAAATAGATCCTATTATTTTTGGTTTCACTAAAATCTGGTTTGTTTTGCACCCGGTACATTCAATTGAAGTTTGAAATCGAATTATCGAACTACCGCGCCATTTTCAATTCTATTTATAATTATATATAATTATTATATTCTAACGACGACGTATATAATATATACGTTCGATTTCTATTCAAAATAAATTTATCGTCGATATTATTTAAAATAATCTATTTTAAATATTCAAAATTCGCTAAATTCGCTAAAATAAAAATTTTAAACTGGCCCAGAATTTTGGGTTGTTACACCTATTAAGTTTATTATTAAAGTTTATAAAATATATATAAAATAATCATTGAAAATATATTTATAAGTTATAAAGTTATGTAGAAAATAACTTTATAAACATATATAGGTTTAAAATAATTTGGAAATAGGTTTAAAAAGAATAATTTATTACAATATATTAATTTAAAGTTAAAAATACATATATTATGAAATTATACAATTTAAAATAAATAAATTGCAAGTAAAACCTTAAATAAGCATCTAAATACATTTTTACTCATAAAATCATTTTAAAACATATAATTTAGAGTTTACAAAATTTAATTATAAATCTTTAAAATATAAATATAAATATAAGATCTTAAATTAATATTACTACAATCAAATTTTCCAAATCGTTTTAATTTGAAACATGATCAACGGTTTCCGTATATAGTTTTCTACCCTATGGTCAAGTGGTACGGATATTTATCATTTCAACCTGCAATTTATAAAATTTCTACGTGTTTATCATTTCAACTCGCAATCCCAAATTCAGTAAAAATCGTTCAGGTCTATCATTCCAACCCATAATGATTTTTCCCTAATCTAATGTACGTTCGGGTATGTATCATTTCAACCCTTAGTGATTTTTCCTAAACTAGGGGTATCTACAACATAACAAATCACCACATATCATCAATCACATCATAGTCATATATAATCAGTATACATACATGTCATATGAATATCGTTTTACATATGAAAGTGTATATTTTAAACAAACAATTTCTACCGGCACTCCTATACATTTCATAACAATTCATTTAGTTGATCTAACATCTATGAAATAATATGAGTCAAGTGTGAGATAAACTCTCCTTTCGTGGTCCAAAATAGAACGATGACTTGCCGACATGATTCAAAATGGATTTTAACTCGATGATCGCTCAATACTTTATTTATAAGAGGAGGCTAGGGAATTTTCAATGGATTGGTATGGCTATTTGGGTTTTGGAACGGTTCACAAACTCAACACCAAACTTGACTCAAAATAAACCCAGTAAATTCTTTACCCAAATATATATATATTTATATACAAACACACAGAAATTTTTAACATATATATATATATATTTAAAATTCGATGCACAAAAATTTATTTGATAAAGTATACATTTAAATAAAAAACAACACTAATGCATACTAAATTATATACACTTATATATAATACATGATTTGAAACACACACATAAACTCATACACACACACACACACCGTACACACAACACAAATTATAACAGTATATATATAATAATTTATACATAAACACACAGCAAATCATTTTTCAAGGTAGTATATATATATATTAAATATAGACGTACACACAATAAGATTAATATATACCTATATATTTAAAATTCGACACACTCCAAATCACTTATATAAATATATATATATATATATATATATATTAAATTATATAGCACCAAACCATATATATTTTTAATTACATATTGTAACACCCCGTATTTTTAAGATAATAAATAAGAATAACTTAATTAAATAATTAGAATTAAGTAAAACAGACTGCGCTATTGCATCCATCTTGGAATTCTGGTCAAGATGGACACCTGGTTTGCATAAAAACGGACATCATATGAAGAAGTTATTAAGCCTAGAAGTTTGTATACGCACAAGATATATATATTTATATGTATGTATGTATGTATACATACAAACAAACAAAAATATAAAATAAAGAATAAAATAAGGATTGCATGTAATAAATTCATGCACTGAAAAAAACGTAATGCATGCATTGAAAGAAAGAAAGGATTTGTTGCATGTAATGTAAATATGTTGCATGTACTGATTTGTAAACATAATGCATTAACATTAAAGAAAAAGATTCATGCATTGGTTTAATTTAGGTATTGTAACTAACGTGAAAAAGAGAAGTAAGGATAGAACAATAATTAACATTGTTCTAAGACTTATTAACAAAAGACTTCATAGCTCGGTTGGTTAAGGCATTGGATTTGTAACATGGAGGTCGGGGGTTCGAACCCCGGCGGGAGCATAATTTTTATCATTGTTTTAGAGAGGGCCAACTGAACATGCAAATATATGTACGTATACAAATTCAAAATTTGAAAGGGTTAGATTGTACATATAAGGAAATAAAGAAAATATTTGTATATATATGAGAATATATATATATATATGCATAAATATATGTATACAAAAGATAAAATTCAAGATAAGGCGACAGTCAATGAAATATGGCAAGAATCAAATAACGGTGCAATATCGCTTGAATTTTGAGAATAAAACGAAAATTGTGCATATATATATATATATATATATATATATATATATATATATATATATATATGTGTGTGTGTGTGTGTGTGTGTAAAATGGCCGGTAGAGGAAGTGTATACATATAAGAATATTTCATGTGAATAAAATAGTTAAATAAATTCCAGAAATTCAAAAGTTCAAAAATCAAATTTCTGCGCCAAAATAATTCAAACATTCGAATTTCAAATTTCTACGCCAAAACAGCTTGCGGGACCCAATGCCGACTCAGCACTGGGTGTACGATAAGATTTGGCTAGATTAATTTGCGAACCTGGACTATTTTCTTAACTGGGTTCAATGCTGACTCAGCGTTGCGTGTATGATTAGGTCTTGAGCACCTATAAATAAGACCCTAGACCTAACCCTAAACGTCATAATTCGGCGGTTGCACTGGAGCTCTGCCATGGCTCCCTCTCTCTCTCTCTCTCTCTTCTCAAATCTATTCTGAAATTAAAATGTTAGCCTAGAAGGATTATGAATTCAGATATGGAAGAGGGAATCAACTTTGATAAAAAGATTATTGAATCATGAAAGCAAAGTAAACCTCTAAGAACCAATATATTTAAATTATTTCTTTTTCCCTTCTCTTTCATGAAATAATAATCCATAGTCGTTAGGTCGTGAATCAAATTAAAGGGAAAAGGAAAACCATGTATGATAGAACGGATCAGATCCAAAATTTGGGGAAAGCTTAAAGGTGAGTGGGTTTAAGTAATAGCCTTAATGTTATGACTATCGTTTAGCATTCCCCTTTTTAATAAATTGTGAAATTGCCAGTTTAATTATAAATTGTTGTTGTAACGAATTGAAATGTTGATATGAATATGTCAGGAAATTCCTATGTTGAATTGGCTAAGTTATTGAATGTTTACATGTTGGAGAAAATAAACTTGTTAGGATATGAATAGCCAATTCAGTGATTGTAATTACATGCTTTACTTGGGACATATTATTGATTGAACGATATGTTAAAACAATTACCCGATTGAATGTTTACATGTCCTAGTAGAATTAAACATATGTTGAAAATAATATGCGAAAAAATATTGGCAAAAATTGGATGACATGTAAATTAGATTACTATAAACTATATTGTAGTAAAAAGGATAATATGTCTAAAATTTTCATGTAATGAACAAAACATATATTATGTTTTGAGATTTTAATTTGGAATCGCAATTTGATATGAACATTAGTGATTGAATGAAAATGAATATGCCTGGGATTACAATTAGAAACTGTAAATACACTTATGGCACGAGGTTAGGTTGCATTAGTGGCGGAAGTCTGCCCGGACTCGACCGGCATATCCAGTAGCCACTAATGTTGAACCTAACGTGAGAGGCCTAAGTGCAAGAATTAACAACATGTGCTAAGACACGAGGTTAAGTCAGCTTGTGGTAGAAGTCTACCCAGACCCGCCCGACAAATCCAGCGCCCACAAGTGTAGGCTCAATGTGAGAGGTCTAGTGCTTATATATATATATATAACAAGATATGAATAAATGGCAAGGATGGTAATTAAATGTCTAACTCAGAAAATAAGAAAGGAAGGGATGTAATGAACTGAGTTAGTGTAATAAGAGGGTGAAGTGATATATTTCCCAAAAGGACTTATTTCTAAAAATGTTTCTGCAAGTAGGCCACAATAAATATAGAAAGGTAAAGAAATTACTTGCTACCACGGATTTAGATGGGAAAACGTTATGAAAATAAATCATTGATTCCTTCTATCAAACTAATAAGGTGCATAAAGTGTTTTCCTTAATATAATAAGGAACATATATTACAGAAAATGAAGAATAATGGTTTACAACAGTAAATGGTTTAAAAGGGGAATGGTAATAACCTATTATAAATAAATAACATTAATGAAAATGTTATATAATAGGTAGACTTGTCCTAGGGACAAGTGAATATTATAAGTTAGGTTATAATAAACTAGTAAGGGAATGGGATAACTGGTGAATTAAGTTAAGTGACACTTAATTGTAAATTAAGTAATCAGAAAAGGGGAAAACCTAAAACCAGTTAAGAAAAAGGGGGAAAATATATTGTACTTAATTATAAACTAAATAGTCTGGGAGTCTTAAGCCCGTTGGTAAGAATAACATGTTAGTCTTTTCCTAGGGACAAGAGGAAATTATAACATAGGTTATAATAAATGGGTAGAAAAACTTGTTAATGGGCCTTAGTTAATAGAACTAAGTTAATAAGTAAACAACGATAAGTCGTATTGACGACGTAAAGTGGAATTATGATTAAATGAGAGAGGATGAGGAGAACTTATGAAATGTAATAAGTTATATATAATCATAAATGGTAAGTGACATGTTAATTGGAAACATGTGAATTAGATATACTCAATTACATATTAAGTAAAACATGTTATTGAAATCAAACAAGAATATAAAAGGGATTGTGGATCATAGACCTTGGGCCACGCTCTAGAGAATAACATGTTGTAAGACTATTAATAAACTTAAATGAATTAAGTTGTATTAATGAAATTAATAAGCAAGAGAAACTTGGTAATTTGAATAAGAATTCTATATGAATTAGAATAACCAAGTTAACTGGAAACCTGGTGAGGTGAGACAAGCGCATAAAAGATTGTTTAGACATATGGTCTAACAACATGCTAAAGTAAGGCACTTGGACCAGTCCGTACAGTTAACCCAATAGGGTAGATCATCGAGGTGTTATAAGGCACGAAGGGAGCGCACATTCATCTGATTGTTTTATGGCTTCAAAGGACTGGAAGGGGAAGCACGCGGCTTCCGGGGACGTAGGGTAGTCTTGGTATTTCTTTGTGAGTGGCAGATGATGCACATGTACCCACAGAGGTTAGGTCTGCGTAGGTGAACCAATAAGTATGCCTTGATTGCAATAATAAGGGGCAATCAAAAGACTAAGATGGACCAACGTGATTCGGTGAGACCAGTTAGTGCCCTGTGATAGCAACTCGTCGTCTACCTACCATCTTCAGTCAGTACGTAAAGTGGAAAGGCGGAGAACTCCAAAAGACCATATACTTTGCTATATAGTTATGGGTGAGGTTGGCCAATAGGTTTGAAGGGCATAGGGGGCCGGGGTTAAGTTCTCATTCTTGATATTCTTGGGTGCCTTTCATTAGTGGAGGGAGGGGTCTAGTGGGACCATAGCCACTATAAAAGCAGACCTTAGCATCTGCAATCGGTAGATATATGAAAGCTCCCGATCGACTTCCGTGTTTCTTGATTAACCCTGCCACGGGACTCGGGCGCACATATATAGAACATGTGCAATAGACATCGAGAACGATTGACGATACGTACATGGGAAAGTCTAGGTACACTCGTGTCGATCTGGGTTGTGTATCATAAAACTAGAGGGCATTATTCTAGGATGGAACCTAATTCGATCGAATGGTTCAAAGATGGCAGTGTGAACGCTTACGTAATATAGAAGTAGTGGTTCTTTGCAGACATAGCGTTGACATATATACAAGAATCCGTAAGACATTCGAGCATAGGATTAGGCACTGCTATATTCCTATGATGATACGTTGGAGACAATGTGAGTAGGGTACCATGGGGTGTATATCAATATTGAGAGATAGCTACATATACTATATTAGGTTAATTCACTAGGAAGTAAATGGGTACGACATGTATGTAAGCCTTGAGTGCTATTAACCCAAGTTACCTAATAAATAAGAAAATATGATTGAACAGTATATGTAAGATTATCCAAAGTGTATAGTTTAAATCCAGTCACCAGAACTTGTGTTCTGACCGCCTTCTCATAACACACTCGCAGGTTAGATTATGGCAGAGACATGTTAGCTTTGGATGTTGGTTAGGCAGTATTAATAATATGGTAAGGATATGTTTTGATTATACTATATTTTATCCTTTTCGTTGTGAGATATTTTTCTGAGCTCTGACATGTTTTATGCCTCTGTCTTTTCTGTAGGATACCAGAGTAAACCAATTCGAGTTTCGATAGATTGGAATTTAAAAAAAAATTAGGTCTGTTGAAATTGGGATTGTCACATCTGGTATCAGAGCTTAGGTTTAGGATTCCTTATATAGATAATGAGTGAGCGTATTTGTATTTTAAAATATAAATATTATATATATATATATAACTAGATCCATAGAGGATCCCACTAAATAGAAAATGGATTAGGAATATATATAGGTCAGAGAATTGACCTTGTGGGGTTGTCTAGGAAAGCCTAGGTAAGTTGGAAACCCGCTATGAGTCTAACCCCATTATTAACTTTTAAGAACTTGGGATTATAAAAGTTTTGGAAAAAGACTTAATGGTGTTTTCAAGTTTTAATCTTAAAACATATAGTTTTAAAATATGTAAAGAAGTACATATTTAGTTTTAAAGTAAAATTCTCTCAGTAAAAGGTGCATATTATAGAGCATGTATAGCTCGCTAGTTTTTCTAGTTATATTTCATACAAGAATTTTTAATCAGGAAAGTTTTGAAGCCTCTATTTTCCTGACAATTATTTTTGATAAATTGTTTAAAAGAGAATTTTGTTGGATGGACAAAATAAGTTGTAGAAAATGAGAATAGAGTGGATGTTGGCACCTTGTAGTAGGAGACTGAACTGACCTTATAGGTAAGAACAAGTCATAAACCCGATTAAGGAAAATAGTTTTCCGTATCTACTCCAGTTTTGCGATTTGAATTTTTTTTTGCAAGATAAGACGAAAAAGAAAAGCTACAACAAAGAAAATTTTCTTATGTGGGATGTGCTTGGATAGGAAAATAGGAAATCTTTATATATTGTTTCATAAAATCCAAGTACGGTTGGAAAAAGGTATATAAAAGAAAAAACGGAAGGTGTGAAAATTTCCATTTTCCACCCTTTTGTATCATAAAAAATCGAATTTAGAAAATTAGTTTTTTCTGAAATTTGAAAAGTAAAGTTGGTTGGTAGGATTATGGATGCAACAATTAGATGAACTATGCTCTTACCCAGTAAGAGTGTGGGAAAATTTGGATGAAAAAACATTTTGATTTTCAAATTATTACATTCGTATTTTAAAAAGGATTTTTGAGAAATTTGCATACACATAGGAGGTACCTCTTAGGCATACATGCATCAATATGTTGTATTTCACTTCGTACAAGTGCACAATGTTTGCTAAAATTGGATGCACACATGATGGATGTATATTATGCAAGGGGTTAATTGATTTTACCCTTATTAAATTTCGAGGACGAAATTTCCTAAGGGTGGGAGAATGTAACACCCCGTATTTTTAAGATAATAAAATAAGAATAAATTAATTAAATAATGAAAGTAAAACAGACTGCGCCATTGCGTCCGTCTTGGAATTCTGGTCAAGATAGACACCTGGTTTGCGTAAAACGGACATCATATGAAGAATTTATTAAGCCTAGAAGTTTGTATACGCACAAGAGAATTATATATATACACACACACACAGAAACAAACTAAAATATAAAATAAAGAATAAAATAAGGATTGCATGTAATAAATATATGCACTGAAAAAAATGTAATGCATGCATTGAAAGAAAGAAAGGATTGGTTGCATGCAATGTAAATACGTTGCGTGCACAGATTTGCAAACATAATGCATTAACATTAAAAGAAAAAGATTCATCCAATGGTCTAATTGAAGTATTGTAACTAACATGAAAAAGAGAAGTAAGGAGAGAACAATAACTAACATTGTTTTAAGACTTAATAAAAAAAATACTTCATAGCTCAGTTGGTTAAGGCATTGGATTTGTAACATGGAGGTCGGGGTTTGAACCCCGGCGACGATATAATTTTTATCTTTGTTTTAGAGAGGGCCAACTGAACATGCAAATATATGTATGCATACAAATTTAAAATTTGAAAGGATAAGAACGTACATATAATTTTTATCTTTGTTTTTGAGAGGGCCAACTGAACATGGAGGTAGACCCTGCCCTCTGCCACTTCTTTGGGTAGTCCTTCACTAGATGTCCCGCTTCGCCACAGTGAAAACAGCCAGTCTTCTTTTTCTTTGGGGAATCCATGCCGAGATGGCCTGGTGTCCCACAGTTAAAGCATTTCTTCTTTCCCTTGCCATTATTGTCTTTACGACCCTTCTTGTTTTGCTGTTGTGGTTTCTTCTGATCCCCTTTCTTCTCAGGTGCCTTATTAGCATTAGCGCCTTTCTCCTCGTGCATGAGTGCCATGTCTACTAGCTTCTCAAAGGTGGCCCCCATAGGGATGTAGGTCATAGCCAACCCTTGCAACAGTTCATTCAGTCCATTAACGAACCTCAGAGCCTTCTTCTCCGGCGTGTTCATTAAGTCCAAGCCAAACCTTGCTAACTGATTAAATTTGTTGACAAATTCTTTCACTGATGAGCTTCTTTGCTTTAATGTCAAGAACCTTTCCATATATAGATTCTCTTATGCCCTTGAGAGAAACTTCGCCTCAAACCTACGTCTGAAATCCGCCCAAGAATCAACAGGACGCTCCCCATTAGTGACCTCCCACCAAAACGAGGTCTCTCCCTTCATTAACCAAGCTGTTAATTTGACTTTCCTCCCTTCTTCTACTTCAAAGATTTCTAGCAATTCTTCCACCTCCTTAAGCCAATCTCTAGCTTCCAAAAACGTTTCTGACCCTTGAAAAGGTTTTCCACCCATAGCCTTATATTCCTTGCATGTCTTTGCGAAAGTATCAGCGCGAGGAGGAGGAGGAGGAGCGGGTGCAACTGGTGGTGGAGGAACATTGGCTGGACCTGCAGCGGCCCTAGCCTCTAACAACCTCCTATACCATCCTGGTATTGTTACACCATCCGGAAGGTTAAGATCTTCAGCCATGCTGAAACGAAAAAGGAAAGATTCAAAATGGAGAATTTGAAAGATAAAGATATATGGCTATTGGGGATTATGTTTTTCATAAAAACTTTCCTCTTAAAATCACTCATTAAGACATGTTTTTGAAAAACACTTCTTCCAAAAATACTTTAGAAAAATAGTTTTTTTCTAAAAAAAATTATCTGTTCTGGTAACCTTAAGCTCTGATACCACGTGTAACACCCCACGTCCATTAATGTCACTCACAAAGGGAATGCATTAACTTCCATGGAGGTTTTAAGTGAATATAGAACAGAAAAATTACAACAAGACAGATAATAAGTAGTACTTGGGAATCTAAAACTTTATTTTATTGTAGCGGAAATTAAACATGTTTGTTACAACATAAAACCATAAATCAGAGTCAAGTACAATATCCATCTTGATAAAACAAAATACATAACCCCATTAAATAAATAGCCATTAAAGAAAATAACAAGCTGGACTTTACTTCAGCGGTCCAAGCTTTCCAAAAGAGAGATAAAGCAATCCAATCAAACTCCGCTAGAGCTGGGCCCACCCTGAGGACCTGGAGGGGGGAAAAAGGATAGAAATATAGGGGGTCAGACATAAAGTCTGGCGAGTATGATATTTCTAACAATACTATTATCAAAATAACTAGACTAAGGCATAAGCTGGAAAACAAGGAAATGTCTATGAACTACTGGGTATGGAAGAGCAGATAAAGATAACGTTAAAGGCACACCTAATTACTAACGAATAATTACTATACTGCCCCGCACCAGTCACCCTAAAGGTTGATCCCACTTGCTTCACTCGGAAATTATATAAATAGCTTCGTGTACCCCTAGCTGACTACATAGGTGCCGCCTGCCACTATCTCCACTAGGTGTACCCCACTACCCACTTTCGATCAGCTCCCTACCGATACAACTTGAGAATGCACGGCTTATACCTACACGATGTAACAACGTCTTACCTAGCAGCCCGGGTCCACACATGCATATGAAACCCGTTGGACTTGCGTTGCTACCACTACCCCGTTTGGCCTCTTATAGTCAAACCCAGTATGCGTGTCCCGTCCTTGACTTGGGTCGAGCCCACAAAGATACGTTTGGGTTACTGGTTGAAATGGGCCCCCACAAGCTATCCACCTAAGCTTGTCCCCACTAGTATATCCCACTTAACCCTCTTAGTCATGTTCATTTACATGTGTGTTTGGTTAAGTCTTACTAATCGTATTTCAAATGCCACTAAAGGCACCCACTAGATTCCTCATGCCACCCAAGGCACCTACTTAACCCCCATGTCCCACCTTACATGTTTATCTGGTTAAGTATTTCTTAATTAATTCAGGCCATAACCTCATAAAGACCTCTCACATTAGACTGGCATTTATGACAGCTAGATTTGCCGGGTGGGTCCGGGCAGTCTTACACCATAAAAGAGTCTAACCTCGTGTCTTTACAACTGTTATGCTTTAGTTTGGGCCTAGGAGCTCTCACATTGGGCTGACATTTGTGACCACTGGATTTGTCGGGCGGGTCTGGGCAGGTTTACATCACAAACGAGTCCAACCTCGTGTCCTAAGCATTGATTATCACTTATAATCTTTTACCCCAGTTTTGAATATATCCCTATTCAAATCATTAATTACTTCCAATTTTAATGATGTCCATAATTGACTCAATTATGGCCATCCACTTATGGTATGCAAAATCATATCAATTGCACCCCAATTTCTTATTATTAAATCCTTAATATTACCCCTACCCCATGTTATACGTTCGCTTATTCGACGCAAAATTTATGTTAGACTCGAATAGTCTAACTCATAGCACAAAGATAACTTATCACAACATATAGGCAAATAAAATAGATCTAATCATAATAGGGGTGAAACTTGCATGTGTGATAGATGTACAACACCTAAACTTGCATAGGCAAAAACTACAACTTGCATAAAGCTACATATGTCATGGATCTAAAGGTGTCAACTTGTTTGGTAAAATGTCACAATTTACATAATATGATCATAATCCAAATTCATGTCTAAACTTGCATATGTCGTTTATGCAACATAATGATGGTGTAAACTAGCATCTAACACATAGAACCCACACATGTCATAGCACAATTCTAGATCTAAATAGATGTCATGGCATATGTTCATAATCTTTACTAATCAATTTAAACTTGCATATGTGATTTGTCATATAGATCAACATAGCCCCAAATAATATCAACATTATGATTTGATTAACATGAACTAATTAGCATAGATAATAACATCATGACTTTATAACATGTACGATTTACCACAACTTAGCATAGAAAATTACAACCTATACAATATCATCATAGCATGATTTACAACATATAGGATATCATCATCACATAACATAGGATTTACAACATACATGATAGCATAAGATTTACAACAACATATATGACAATTCACATCATTTTCTTATGATCCATATCACATCTTAATCTAATTAGTTTAATAATAATCTTGTTAAGATCATCATACTCACAATTAGAGAAGAAAGAGAGTCTTGATTTGCTTTAGAGTTGAGTAGAATTAGGGTTTTGACTAGCTTTCTTCCTTCTTAGTTGGCGGCGGCTAGACTAAGTTCCATGGCGGCGGTATGACGGTGGCTATTCTATTTTTCATGTGAGTTTAGAGTGAGAGATTACCTAGGTATTTATAGAGTTTAGGGTTTATTTAGACCGTCAGATCAACTCAGAACTAACCTGAACCGTTAAATTTGCGAACTCAGCCCTAAAGACACATCAGCAGCTCAAGATTGGGCTCAGCCAAACCCTAGCCGCCTGGACCAGGTCGACACCCAGGTCGACTGCGCAGTCGACTCTCCAGTCGACCTGGGTGCTGGGCGGGAAATTTCCCGCCTAGCCTGTTTGACTTCGAATTTTGAATTTTAAATTTTCTGAAATCTGTTTTGAATTTTCTGAAACTTCTGATGGCCATAACTTCTTCATATGAAGTCCAATTCACGCAAACTCGGACTCTATTTCAACCAGAATTCCGAGACGAACACAATGGCACAACCCGTTTCCCACAATTCTCACGTCTAAGATTAGTTATTCTTTAATTTGTGAATATTAATATTAACAGAATTACGGGGTGTTACATTCTCCCCTCCTTAAAGGATTTCGACCCCGAAATCTTCAAGTCAAGAAGAATGTATATCCTAACATCCAATCGTCCATCTACTCAACCATCAAACACAGGCATCCATTGTCCTTATAGACTTCTAATGCTTTCATGTTTAAGTGCACAGTGTGTGTATATGTCCATATCTAATGCAAAACCAGGCGGTCCACTGATTTAGTTGACCTCCTTAATGCAAATCATGATAGTGCCATGCGTCCATTATGTATGCAAAAGTTCCTTAATGCTACATATTACCTCTATATGCGTGCACAATCATCATCTGAATGCGGCATCCATATGATAAAAAAAATCCTTATACATCCATTTTATATGCAATATGCAATATGAAGTGACTGAGCCGATCTAGTGCCTAATAGTGTGTGTATATGCGTCCACGAGCAACCACTAGCAAACACTTGCATCCACTTTGCATCCATCATACATAACATGTCTCAAACACATGTTTCAACCATAGGATTATCCTAACTAAAGGTCAAGAATACTAGCGAGAGGATACTCTAAAGGTAAGATAAGTACAAGATAAGCGATAAAGGAGAAATTAAAGGACATACCCTCAAAAAGAAAAGGGTACAACGAACGCATCTTCTCTTCCGTCTCCCAACTAGCGTTGCTCTCATCATCTCCCCATTGTACTTTGACTAGTTTGACCTCTCGATTTCTCATCTTCTTGATCTCCGACCCAAGAATGCATGTAGGAGCTCGTCGAATCGTCGCATCACGCTCTATCTCCACCTCTCTAAGCCAGATCGGCTCTACCACTTCTGCGGTCTCGTGCAAGCACTTCCTCAAATGTGATACATGGAATACGTCGTGTACACCATTAAGTCTCTCGGGCAACTCCACTTTATACGCCATCTGCCCAATCCTTTCCTTAATAGGAAACGGCCCTACGAACCTTGGTGCTAATTTCCCAACGGACCCAAAGCGAACGACGTTCCGTAATGGAGACACTTTGACAAAGACCATGTCCCCAACCTCAAACTCAAGATCTGACCTCCTCTTGTCCGCATAAGATTTCTGTCTATCTTGCGCCGTCTTCATCCTCCTTCGTATCAAGTCGATCTTTTCCGAAGTCTCCCTAATCATATCAGGCCAAGTAAAATCTTATCCGTAGATTCCCACCAACATGTAGGTGAACGACAAGGTCGTCCATAAAGAGCTTCGAAAGGTGCCATGCCAATGCTGGACTGAAAGCTATTATTATATGCGAACTCTACCAATGGAAGATGCTCTTCCCATGTACCCCCAAAGTCTAGGATACATAGCCTCAAAAGATCCTCAAGAATGTGATTCACCCTCTCGGTCTGGCCGTCCGTCTGAGGATGATATGCGGTGCTCAAACATAACTGAGTCCCTACCACTTCTTGTAAGCTCTTCCAAAATTCGCTAGTGAAGATAGGATCGCGGTCGCTTACTATGCTAGAAGGAACACCATGCAAACGAATTATTTTTCGAATGTATACGGAGGCTAACCATGGAGCAGTCCTCTTACTCTTCACAGGAATAAAATGGGCGCTCTTAGTAAGTCTATCTACTATAACCCAAACCCCCGTATTACCCTTCCTCGATCTTGGTAATCCGTCAATAAAGTCCATCGAGACACTTTCCCACTTCCATAATGGAACCTCAAATGGGTGAAGCAATCCACCAGGCTTCTTTTGCTCCGCTTTTACTTGTTGGCACACCAAGCATTTAGCGACATACTCAGCCACATCTTTATTCATGCCGGCCCAAAAGTAAACTCGTCTCATGTTCATGTACATCTTGTCCCCACCGGGATGGATGGTCATCTTCGAACGATGTGCATCATCAAGAATAGTCTTCCTTAGGTCATCGTCTTTTGGTATACAAAGTCTACCATCCCTACGTAACCAACCCTTATCATCTAGGGTATACCTACGGAGATGGCTTGATGACTCCCCTCTTTTGAGCTTTTCCACTAACTCAACCAACTGTGGGTCGTCTCGCTGTGCCTCGCCAATCCGTCCCAAAAGCATAGGTCTAACCTCTAAGGATGCTAGCAAACCGGGTACGAAGTCAATGGAAGGTGTAAAGTCAAACGTAGAAATGAACTCCAAACTTCGCCGCTCAACAAACAAAGGACTTAAGGATAATCTTTTTCTACTTAAGGCATCGGCCACTACGTTACCCTTGCCAGGGGTATATGCTATCTCGAAGTCGTAGGATGCTAAGAACTCCATCCACCTTTGCTGCCTTAAGTTCAAGTCCTTCTGAGAGAATAAGTATTTCAACAATTTATGATCAGTGAATAATTCGAATTTCTTGCCAAGAAGATAATGACGCCAAGACTTAAGCGCGAAAACAATAGCGGTCAACTCTAGGTCATGTGTAGGTTAATTCTTCTCATGTGCCCTTAACTGCCTTCCACCATAGGCTATTACCCTTCCCTCTTGCATTAAGACTGCGCCTAGTCCTGTCCCACAAGCATTGGTATAAACAGTAAATGGCTTACTCCCATCTGGCAGCACTAAGACTGGGGCTGTGGTCAAAGCTCTCTTTAAACGTTGGAACGCATCATCACAATCTACGTCCCATGTGAAGACTAAGTTCTTCTTCGTCAAGCGTGTTAATGGAGCTGATATTTTGTGAAGTCTTTGATAAACTTCCTATAGTAGCCAGCCAACCCCAAGAAACTTCTTACTTCGGTAGCATTTTTAGGGACCTTCCAATCTTGGATGGCCACCACCTTCGCGGGATCCACAGCTATCCCTTCCTTGGAAACCACGTGCCCTAAGAATCGTACTTCCTTCCTCCAGAAGTGACACTTAGAAAATTTAGCTTTAAGATTATGCGCTCGTAGGGTCTCCAACACTTCCCTAAGATGTAGGGCATGCTCCTCTTCACCCTTAGAAAAGATCAAGATGTCGTCTACAAAGACCACCACGAATTTATTAAGGTACTCCCTAAACACCCTACTCATCAAATCAACAAAGTATGTGGGGGCGTTTGTCAAACCGAAGGGCATCACTAGCCATTCATAGAAACCGTCCGGAGTCCTAAAAGCAGTCTTGTCAATGCTATCCTCAGCCACTCTCAAATGATGGAAACCAGTGGCTAAGTCCAACTGCGAAAACACTGAGGCGCCAACTAACTGATCGAAGAGATCGTCAATCCTCGGCAGTGGGTGTCTGTTCTTCTTAGTAAGCTTATTAAGTTCTCTATAGTCCACACACAGTCTAAGGGACCCATCCGCCTTCGTGGCAAATACTACTGGAGCACCCCACTCCGATATACTTCGTCTTATGAACCCCTTCTCAAGCAACTCCTTCACTTGCTTATTGAGTTCCCTCCTTTCACGAGGAGCCATGTGGCGTACTGGCAAAGATACTGGTTTTGCATTATCCACAAGATATATTCGAAAATCTATCACCCGCTTCGGAGGCAAGCCCTTCACCTCCTCAAACACATCCGAGTATTCTCGGACCACTCTAACAGATCGTAGATTCTCCACAGACGCGTCAAGCGATTCTAGATAACTTAGCATAACGGAATTTATGGGATTACAAAAGATTTCGAGAGTGTTGCCAAGGCGAGTCATGAGCCTAACTACTCTCCTTTCACAATCAAGAAAGGCCCCATTTCTGGATAACCAATCCATTCCTAAAATTAGCCTATAGCCCGTGAAGCCCAAAACATAAGCATCACATATAAACTCAACGCTAAGTATAGAAATTTTCAAATCCAAACACATCATGGAAAAATAAGCTGAGCCCCCAATTGGATTCGAAACAACTAAGGGATCCTCTACTAAACTGGTGTTTAAGTGCAGTGATTCAACTAATGATGTAGAGATAAATGAATGCGATGCGCCCGAATCGAATAAAGTACGGACAGGATGATAAAACAGAAAAACTAAGCTTTCAACAGAAATGGTTCTACCTCATTCTTGCAGCGTTGGGACCGCGAGAGCCTGAACTTGTCCCCTTGCCTGCCCTGGTGCCATAAGAGCCTGCACCTGTCCTCCCGAGGTAGACCCTGCCCTCTGCCCCTTCTTTGGGCAGTCCTTCACTAGATGTCCCGCTTCGCCATAGTGAAAACAGCCAGTCTTCTTTTTCTTTCGGCAATCCTTGCTGAGATGGCCTGGTGTCCCATAGCTAAAGCATTTCTTCTTTCCCTTTCCGTTATTGTCTTTACCACCCTTCTTGTTTTGCTGTTGTGGTTTCTTCTGATCCCCTTTCTTCTCGGGTGCCTTATTAGCATTAGTGCCTTTCTCCTCGTGCATGAGTGACATGTCTACTAGCTTCTCAAAGGTGGCCCCCATAGGGATGTGGGTCATAGCCAACCCTTGCAATGGTTCATTCAATCCATTAACGAACCTCAGAGCCTTCTTCTCCGGCATGTTCACTAAGTCCAAGACAAACCTTGCTAACTGATTAAATTTGTTGACATATTCTTTCACTGATGAGCTTCCTTGCTTTAATGTCAAGAACCTTTCCATATATAGATTCTCTTCTGCCCTTGAGAGAAACTTCGCCTCAAACCTACGTCTGAAATCCGCCCAAGAATCAACAGGACGCTCCCCATTAGTGACCTCCCACCAAAACGAGGCCTCTCCCTTCATTAACCAAGCTGCTAATTTGACTTTCCTCCCTTCTTCTACTTCAAAGATTTCTAGCAATTCTTCCACCTCCTTAAGCCAATCTCAAGCTTCCAAAAACATTTCTGACTCTTGAAAAGGTTTTCCACCCATAGCCTTAAATTCCTTGCATGTCTTTGCGAAAGTATCAGCGCGAGGAGGAGAAGGAGCGGGTGCAACTGGTGGTGGAGGAACATTGGCTGGACCTGCAGCGGCCCTAGCCTCTAACAACGTTCTATACCATCCTGGTATTATTACACCATCCGGAAGGTTAAGATCTTCAGCCATGCTGAAACGAAAAAGGAAAGATTCAAAATGGAGAATTCGAAAGATAAAGATATATGGCTATTGGGGATTATGTTTTTCATAAAAACTTTCCTCTTAAAATCACTCATTAAGACATGTTTTCGAAAACACTTCTTCCAAAAATACTTTAGAAAAATAGTTTTTTTCTAAAAAAATTATCTGTTCTAGTAACCTTAAGCTCTGATACCACGTGTAACACCCCACGTCCATTAATGTCACTCACAAATGGAACGCATTAACTTCCATGGAGGTTTTAAGTGAATATAGAGCAGAAAAATTACAACAAGACAGATAATAAGTAGTACTTGGGAATCTAAAACTTTATTTTATTGCAGCGGAAATTAAACATGTTTGTTACAACATAAAACCATAAATCAGAGTCAAGTACAATATCCATCTCGATAAAACAAAATACATAACCCCATTACATAAATAGCCATTAAAGAAGATAACAAGCTGGACTTTACTTCAGCGGTCCAAGCTTTCCAAAAGAGAGATAAAGCAATCCAATCAAACTCCGCTAGAGCTGGGCCCACCCTGAGGACCTGGAGGAGGGAAAAGGATAGAAATAGTGGGGGTCAGACATAAAATCTAGCGAGTATGATAATTCTAACAATACTATTATCAAAATAACTAGACTAAGGCATAAGCTGGAAAACAAGGAAATGTCTATGAACTATTGGTTATGGAAGAGCAGATAAAGATAACGTTAAAGGCACATCTAATTACTAACAAATAATTACTACACTGCACCGCACCAATCACCCTAAAGATTGATCCCACTTGCTTCACTCAGAAATTATATAAATAGCTTCGTGTACCCCTAGCTGACTACATAGGTGCCGTCTGCCCTTGTCTCCACTAGGTGTACCCCACTACCCACTTTCGATCGGCTCCCTACTTGTAGGTACCCGTGCTGGCCCCACAGTGGGGTGTATCACTCCCCTAAAGTGGCAACCCGATACAACTTGAGAATGCACGGCTTATACCTACACGATGCAACAACGTCTTACCTACCAGCCCGGGTCCACACATGCATATGAAACCCGTTGGACTTGCGTTGCCACCGCTACCCCGTTTGGCCTCTTATAGTCAAACCCAGTATGCGTGTCCCGTCCTCGACTTGGGTCGAGCCCACAAAGATACGTTTGGGTTACTGGTTGAAATGGCCCCCCACAAGCTATCCACCTAAGCTTGTCCCCACTAGTATATCCCACTTAACCCTCTTAATCATGTTCATTTACATGTGTGTTTGGTTAAGTCTTACTAATCGTATTTCAAATGCTACTAAAGGCACCCAATAGATTCCTCATGCCACCCAAGGCACCTACTTAACCCCCATGTCCCAACTTACATGTTTATCTGGTTAAGTATTTCTTAATACATTCAGGCCATAACCTCATAAAGACCTCTCACATTAGACTGGCATTTATGGCAGCTGGATTTGCCGGGCGGGTCCGGGCAGTCTTACACCATAAAAGAGTCTAACCTCGTGTCTTTACAACTGTTATGCTTTAGTTTGGGCCTAGGACCTCTCACATTGGGCTGACATTTGTGACCACTGGATTTGTCGGGCGGGTCCGGGCAGGTTTACGTCACAAACGAGTCCAACCTCGTGTCCTAAGCATTGATTATCACTTATAATCTTTTACCCCAGTTTTGAATATATCCCCGTTCAAATCATTAATTACTTCCAATTTTAATGATGTCCATAATTGACTCAATTATGGCCATCCACTTATGGTATGCAAAATCATATCAATTGCACCCCAATTTCTTAATATTAAATCCTTAATATTACCCCTACACCACGTTATACGTTCGCTTATTCAACGAAAAATTTACGTTAGACTTGAATAGTCTAACTCATAGCACAAAGATGACTTATCACAACATATAGACAAATAAAATAGATCTAATCATAATAGGGGTGAAACTTGCATGTGTGATAGATGTACAACACCTAAACTTGCATAGGCAAAAACTACAACTTGCATAAAGCTACATATGTCATGGATCTAAAGGTGTCAAATTGTTTGGTAAAATGTCACAATTTACATAATATGATCATAATCCAAATTCATGTCTAAACTTGCATATGTGGTTTATGCAACATAATGATGGTGTAAAATAGCATCTAACACATAGAACTCACACATGTCATAGCACAATTCTAGATCTAAATAGATGTCATGGCATATGTTCATAATCTTTACTAATCAATTTAAACTTGCATATGTGATTTGTCATATAGATCAACATAGCCCCAAATAATATCAACATTATGATTTGATTAACATGAACTAATTAGCATAGATAATAACATCATGACTTTATAACATGTATGATTTATCACAACTTAGCATAGAAAATTACAACCTGTACAATATCATCATTGCATGATTTACAACATATAGGATATCATCATCACATAACATAGGATTTACAGCATACATGATAGCATAATATTTACAACAACATATATGACAATTCATATCATTTTCTTATGATCCAAATCACATCTTAATCTAATTAGTTTAATAATAATCTTGTTAAGATCATCATACTCACAATTAGAGAAGAAAGAGAGTCTTGATTTGCTTTAGAGTTGAGTAGAATTAGTCTTTTGATTAGCTTTCTTCCTTCTTAGTTGGCGGCGGCTAGACTGAGTTCCATGGCGGCAGTATGACGGTGACTATTCTATTTTTCATGTGAGTTTAGAGTGAGAGACTACCTAGGTATTTATAGAGTTTAGGATTTATTTAGACCATCAGATCAACTCAGAACTAAGCTGAACCGTTAAATTTGCCAATTCAGCCCTAAAGACACATCAGCAGCTCAAGATTGGGCTCAGCCAAACCCTAGCCGCCTGGACCAGGTCGACACCCAGGTCGACTGCGCAGTCGACCTGGTCCCTGGGGTGTCGACTCCCCAGTCGACCTGGGTGTTGGGCGGGAAATTTCCCGCCTAGCCTATTTGACTTCGAATTTTGAATTTTGAATTTTCTGAAATCTGTTTTGAATTTTTTGAAACTTCTGATGGCCATAACTTCTTCATACGAAGTCCAATTCACGCAAACTCGGACTCTATTTCAACCAAAATTCCGAGACGAACACAATGGCGCAACCGGTTTCCCACAATTCTCACGTCTGAGATTAGTTATTCTTTAATTTGTGAATATTAATAATAACAGAATTACGGGGTGTTACAAATTAGGAGTAATTAATCGTCTAAGACACGAGGTTAGGCTCTTTTATGGTGTAAGACTGCTCGTACCCGCCCGGCAAATCCAGCTGCCACAAATGCCAGGCTAGTGTGGGAGGTCTTAGGCGTAAATTAAATACGTAACAATTGTAAAGACACGAGGTTAGGCTCTTTTGTGGTGTAAGACTGCCCGGACCCACCCGGCAAATCTAGCTGCCACAAATGCCAGTCTAATGTGAGAGGTCTTTATGAGGTTACGGTCTTGATGAATTAAGAAACACTTAACCAGATAAACATGTAGTGAGACATGAGGGGGTTAAGTGGGTGCCTTGGGTGGCATGTGGAATCTAGTGGGTGCCTTGGGTGGCATTTGAAATACGATTAGAAATACTTAACCAAAATTGAAACATGTAATTGAAACATGAATAAGAAGTGGGTTAAGTGGGAAATACTAGAGGGGACCAAGCTTAGGTGGATTAGCTTGTGTCAAGTCATGGGGGCCCATTTCAACCAGTAACCCATACGTATCTTTGTGGGCTCGACCCAAGTCGAGGACGAGACACGCATACTGGGCTTGACTGTAAGAGACCAAACTGGGTTAGCGGTGGCAACGCAAGTCCAACGGGTTCATATGCGAGTGTGGACCCGGGCTAGTAGGTAAGACGTTGTTGCATCATGTCGGTATAAGCCGTGCATCTATGGTAGTATTAGGTTGCCACTTTGGGGAGTGATACACCCCACTGTGGGACCAGCACGGGTATCTACGAGTTAGGGAGCCGATCGAATGGGGAAGGTAGTGGGTACGACTAGTGGAGATAGGAGCAGGCGGAACCTATGACAGCAGCTAGGAGTACAGCTACCATATTATGAATATTGTAATTAGAATAGGGAGGGTAGTGGGTACCACTAGTGGAGATAGGAGCAGGCGACACTTATGACATCAGCTAGCGGTACACGAAACTACCATTATTATTATCACTTATGTTTAGTAAGCAGGATCAACCTTAGGGTGACTAGTGGTGGTGCAGTATACTAGTGGTGGTGCAGTATAGCAATTATCTCATAGTGTTGGTGTAGTTTAGTAATTAACTTACAGTCGGTTAGGTGCGCTTTAACGATATCGTTGTTCATCCTATCTCCTTGTTTACTCCGCCATACTCAATGGTTCATGGTCATTTCCTGATTTTCCAACTTTTGCCTTAGCCTAGTAACTTTGGTGATTATATTGTTAAAGTTATCGCACTCGCCAGACTTTATGTTTGACCCCCTTTGTTTCCTCCTCTTTTCTTCCTTCCCCCCTCCCCCCCCCCCCCAAAGTGCTTAGGTTGGAACTAGCACCAATGGAGCTTGATTTCGGACAGCCGTTCTTCTTGCTTTTAGAAGATTTCTTGGATCGCTGAAGTAAAGTTCAGCCTCTCTTTTATTTATGGCTATTTTGTATTGGGGATTATGTCTTTCAATTTATGTAATTTGATTTAGTCAAGATGGATATTATGTACTCGGCTCTGGTTTTGTTGATGTAATCAAATATATGTATTTTCCGCTGTAATGAAATAAAGTTTTTAATTTTTCAAGTACTGTTTATATCTGTCTTGTTGTTAAGTTTTTGTTCTATACTCACTTTAAACGCTCCATAGAAGTTTATGCATTCCCTTTGTGAGTGACATTAATGGACATAGGGTGTTACATAGGCAAAAGATAAAATTCAAGATAAGGCTACAGTCAATAAAATATGGCAAGAATCAAATAACGGTGCAATTCGTTTGAATTTGAAAAATAAAACGGAAATTGTGTGTATATATATGCGTAAAATGGTCGGTAGAAGAATTGTATACATATAAGAATATTACATGTGAATAAAATAATTAAATAAATTCCAGAAATTCAAAAGTTCAAAAATCAAATTTCTGCACCAAAACAATTCAAACATTCGAAATTCAAATTTCTATGCCAAAACAGCTTGTGGGACTCAATGCTAACTCAGCACTCCGTGTACGATTAGATTTGGCTAGATTCATTTGCGAACCTGGACTATTTTCTTAACTGGGTTCAATGCCGACTCAGTGTTGCATGTACGATAAGGCCTTAAGCACCAATAAATAAGACCCTAGACCTAACCCTAAACGTCATAATTCAGCGGTTGCGCTGGAGCTCTGCCATGGCTCCCTCTCTCTCTCTCTCTTCTCAAATCTATTCTGAAATTAAAATGTTAGCCCAGAAGGATCCTGAATTCAGATCTGGAAGAGGGAATCAACGTTAATAAAAAGATTATTGAATCATGAATGCAAGGTAAACCTCTAAGAACCAATCTATTTAAATTATTTCTCTTTCCCTTCTCTTTTCATGAAATAATAAATCTATGGTCGTGAGGTCGTGAATCAAATTAAAGGGAAAAGGAAAACCATGGACGATAGAATGGATCAGATAAAAAATTTGGGGAAAGCTGAAAAGTGAGTAGGTTTAAGCTATAACCTTTAGATAATGTTATGACTATCATTTAGCATTACCCTTTTTAATAAATTGTTAAATGGCCAGTTTAATTATAAGTTGTTGATGTAACGAATTAAAATGTTGATATGAATATGTCACGAAATTCCTATGTTGAATTAGCTAAGTTATTAAATTTGTATATGTTGGAGAAAATAAACTTGTTAGGATATGAATAGCCAATTCAGTGATTGTATTTACATGCTTTACTTAGGACATATTGTTGATTGAACGATATGTTAAAATAATTACCCGATTGAAGGTTTACATGTCCTAGTAGAATTAAACATATGTTGAAAATGACATACGACAAAATATAGGCAAAAATTGGATGATATGTAAACTAGATTACTGTAAACTATATTGCAGTAAAAAAGATAATATGTCTAAAATTTTCATTTAATGAACATATCATATATTATGTTTTTAGATTTTAATTTGGAAGTGCAATTCGATATGAACATAAGTGATTGAATGACAATGAATATGCATGGGATTACAATTAGAAATTTTAAATACACTTTTGGTACGAGGTTAGGTTGCATAAGTGGCAGAAGTCTGCCCGGACTCGACCGGCATATCCAGCAGCCACTAATGATGAACCTAATGTGATAGGCCTAAGTGCAAGAATTAACAACATGTACTAAGACACGAGGTTAAGTCAGCTTGTGGTAGAAGTCTGCCCAGACCCGCCCGACAAATCCAGCGTCCACAAATGCAGGCTTAATTTGAGAGGTCTACTGCTTATATATATATACAAATAAATATATGTATATAACATGATATGAGTAAATGGCAGGGATGGTAATTAAATTTGTAACTCAGAAAATAAGAAAGGAAGGGATGTAATGAACTGAGTTAGTGTGATAAGAGGGAAAAGTGATGTATTTCTCTAAATGACTTATTTCTGAAAACATTGTTGCAAGTAGGCCACAACAAATATAGAAAAGTAAAGTAATTACTTGCTACCACGGATTTAGATGGGAAAACATTATGAAAATAAATCATTGATTCCTTCTATCAAACTGATAAGGTGCATGAAGTGTTTTCCTTAGTATAATAAGGAACATATATTACAGAGAATGAAGAATGATGGTTTACAACAGTAAATGGTGCAAAAGGGGAATGATAATAACCTATTATAAATAAATAGTTCTAATGAAAATGTTGTATAATAGGTTGACTTGTCCTACGGACAAGTGAATATTATAACTTAGGCTATAATAAACTAGTAAGGGAGGGAATGGGATAACTGGTGAATTAAGTTAAATGACACTTAATTGTAAATTAAGTAATCAGAAAAGGGGAAAACCTAAAACCAGTTAAGAAAAGGGGGTAAAATATATTGTACTTAATTACAAATTAAGTAGTCTGGGAGTCTGAAACCCGTTGGTAAGAATAACATGTTTAGACATGTCCTAGGGGCAAGGGGAAATTATAGCATAGGTTATAATAAATAGGTTGAGAATCTTGTTAATGGGCCTTAGTTAATAAGCAAACAACGATAAGTCTTATTGACGATGTAAAGTGGAATTATGATTAAATGAGAAAGGATGAGGAAAACTTATGAAATGAAATAAGTTATATATAATCATAAATGGTAAGTGACATGTTAATTGTAAACATGTGAATTAGATATACTTAATTATATATTAAGTAAAACATGTTATAGAAATCAAACAAGAATAAAAAAGGGATTGTGGATCACAGACCTTGGACCACATTCTAGATAATAACATGTTGTAAGCTTATTAATAAACTTAAATTAATTAAGTTGTATGACTGAAATTAATAAGCAATAGAAATTTGGTAATTTGAATAAGAATTCAATATGAATTGGAATAACCAAGTTAACTGGAACCTGGTGAGTTGAGACAGGCGCGTAAAAGATTGTTTAGACATAGGGTCTAACAACATTCTAAAGTAAGGCACTTGGACCAGTCTGTACGGTTGAGGGTGAATAACCCAACAGAGTAGATCATCGAGGTGTTATAAGGCACGAGGGGAGAACACATTCATCTGATTGTTTGACGGCTCCAATTGATTGGAAGGGGAAGCACATGGCTTCCGGGGACGTAGGGTACTCTTGGTATTCCTTTATGAGTGGAAGATAATCCGCCTGTACTCACAGAGGTTAGGTCTGCGTAGGTGAACCAATGAGTATGCCTTGATTGCAATAATATGGGGCAATAAAAAGACTAAGATGGACCAGCATGATTCGACGAGACAAGTTAGTGCCCTGTGATAGCAACTCGTCGTCTGCCTACCATCTTCAGTCAATACGTAAAGCGGAAAGGCGGAGAACTCCAAAAGACCATATACTTTGCTATCTAGTTATGGGTTAGGTTGGCCAATAGGTTTGAAGGGCATCGGGGGCTGGGGTTAAGTTCTCATTCTTGATATTCTTGGGTGCCTTTCATTAGTTGAGGGAGGGGTCTAGTGGGACCATAGCCACTGTAAAAGCATACCTTAGCATCTGCAATCGAAACATATCTGAAAGCTCCCGATCGAGTTTCGTGCTTCTTGATTATCCCTGCCATGGGACTCGGGCGCACATATAGAGAGCATGTGCAATAAACATCGAGAACGATTGATGATACGTACGTGGGAAAGTCTTGGTACACTCATGTCACTCTGGGTGGTGCATCATAAGACTAGAGGGAATTATTCGAGGATGGAACCTGATTCGATCGAATGGTTTAAAGATGGTAGTCCGAATGCTTATGTAATACAGAAGTATTGGTTCTTTGCAGACGTAGCATTGAAATATATACAGAAATCCGTACGACATTCGGGCATAGGATTAGGGACTGCTATATTTCTGCGATGATACGGCGGAGACCATACGAGCGGGGAACCATGTGGTGTATCTCAATATTGAGAGATAGCTACATATACTCTATTATGTTAATTCACTGGGAAGTAACTGGGTACGATGTGTGTGTAAGCCTTGAGTGCTGTTAACCCAAGTAACCTAATAAATAAGAAAGTATGATTGAACGGTATATGAGATTATCCGAAGTGTATAGTTTAAATCCAGTCACCAGAACTTGTGTTCCAACCCCCTCCTCGTAACACACTCGCAGGTTAGATCGTGGCAGAGAGATGATAGCTTTGGATACTGGTTAGGCAGTATTAATAATACGGTAAGACGATGTTTTGATTATACTATATTTTATCCTTTCCGCTGTGAGATATTTTTCTGAGCTCTGATATGTTTTATGTCTTTATCTTTTCTGTAGGATACCAGAGCAAACCAATCTGAGTTTCGATAGATTGGAATTTTGAAAAAAAATCGGTCTGTCAAAATTGGGGTTGTCACACATACAACACAAACACACCAAAATAAAACCGTAAAACGGAATATATATGAATAAATATTTAAAACATAAATATATATATACATATTTATTTTTCAAAGTAACTGAATTTCCTAAGCGACTCAATGCGGCGCATTCAACACCGAAATATATGTTTCTCTTATATATAATGGATTTATAAATGCACACAAACATTTATCACAAAAAACCACATCTAAATATTTCATACAAATTGATGCGCACAACCAAACTATATATATATATATATCTCAGTATATCTATACATATATATTTATAAAATAATAAATTTTTAAACAAAAATGTACACACTCAACAAAACGGGACACACACAAAATCACTCTCGCACAAAAATAAGATCACTCACGCTACACAGTTACACAAACACACACTGTCAACACACCACACAAACAAAATAACACACAGATATGTTAATACTCATACCTCGACATATGAACGCACACATAAAACCTACCCCATAAACTTACACTTCTCACCAAACACATGCACACAACAACTACATACATATTATGTAAAGGGAGCAACTACATGAACACACAATTTTGACATAAATCATAAGGCATAAAATTTCAACCACATAATTAATTTGTCTTCATGTGTGGGATGCAAGTCATGAGGTAATCATATGGTTTAGAATTTTGTGTCACTCAATTTGTGTCAAACCTTTGCGTCTATATAGACTTTCCCTTATATAAATCACACAAACACACATGAAAGAAAATGAAAAAAATACAGCACACACTAAATAAAACTCACACACAAACATGTACTAAATATATACACAATTTACATACAACGCTGACAAAAAAAAACTCACGCACGCAAAACACACGAAGGGGATTGGGTGGAGCTGTAGTTAGAGGCTTTGGCGGAGAGGTGTGGGCTGATGAAGGTCCAAAGCTGGAAGACATGGGCGAACTTGGGTTGGCATGCGATGGGCCTCGCAGCGGAAGCAAAGATGATGGCAGTCAGGGGTTTCGAACTCGGAGTTTGCATGGTCGGAAGATGTGAGACTCGACGGAAGAAGACAACATGGTGGAGAGGCTTGCCGGAAAAAGGGAATAGAGCAGACTTGTTTTTCACGATGGTAAGATTTGTCCGGATCTAAAATAAGAAGTGGAGAGGCGATGGAACTAAAAGAAAAAAAATGGGATGATGGGAGGAAAGAAAAACAAATGCCATTTATATTTTATTAATTTGAATGAACAGATGAAAAGAAAAAGGGAGCAGCTTTTAAAAGGGGAATAGGAATATAAATAAAGTAATCAATAACGATGGTTGATGTTTCAAAATTTAACGGTAGGGAGTTCTTGACTGTTCAATTCACAAAGGATTAGGGGAAACACACTATTTTTTAGCACAATAGACCGCTTCGTTATTATTATTATCATCATCATCATCATCATCATCATTATCATTATGAATCCATGCATTGCTTCATTCCAAAACTGGAAACGAATAAGTATTAATTTCACATGCATCAGTATTGAAGAAACGGAAAGTAAAATGAATGGTTTGAATTATTTTGAACATAAAGAATTAAATAATGGGAAGAATCAAGGGGAAAATGGTAAGAATAAGAAAAGAAATTGGAGGAGCATTATTAATGTTTAGCAACAAATAGAATGTATATGCATAAATTTTGGGAACAAACAGATGTAATTTTAAAAACAATGATCATGCAAAGAAAGAAATTAAACTAATAAATGGACGTCATCTTTAAATGGTAAACATTAATTGCAAAAAAAAATATTAAACACAAAGGAACCAATGGTTTTGTAACAACCAAGATTTTCAGAACCAATTTAAGATTTTTATTTTAGCCATTTTAATGAATTTTGAATATTTAAAATGATTTATCTTAAATAAAAACGACTAAAAGTTTATTTAAATCAATGTTAGAAAGAATAAATTTATTTTAATTATAAAAGGAGTTTGAAATGGCGTGGTAGTTTGAAAATTCGATTTTAAATTTCAAATGAATGTACAGGAATCAGAATAACTGGATTTCAGTAAAACCAGAAATATTTAAATCTGTTTAATTATATCTTTCTAATGAATGTGAAAAACTGAGATTTCATAACGAGAATTAAAATTTATGTCCATTTTAAAATTTAAAATAGTCGCTATGGAATATATATATATATATTAAAAATAATATATAACCCTTAAAAATATCCATTTTGCAAACGACCTCCGTTTTTTCGATGAAACCGCTTTTGTTGGATCCGAAATGTCAAATTATTGCAAGATTTCAATTTTCATATTTTTTTGAATTAATATGTGTGCGTGGTGAATTTAAATGTGTTTGGTAATTTCAGTTTGAATTTAATCAATTAGAAAATGGCCATTTTTTCAAACGGTCTCCAAATTCGACGAAATTAGTTTTGTTAAGACCGTATCATCATAACATAGCCAGATTTATTTTTTTGGAATTTTTAGAGTTAGTATGTGGCCTCGGTAAATTAAAATGTACGTTTAAATTCCATATATATTGATTTATATTTTAATTTAAAGAAAAATTGATCAAAATTGTCAAATTGGCTTACGAAACATATTCCATTGTGTCCCGAAGGGGAAATTTAGCTAGGGACGACAGTCGTTGGGTTTGATTTAAAGTTCGTATCGGTAAACATGAATTTTTGAAATTAAAACAATTTAATAAAATAAAATATTTTATTATAAATACCCCCAAATATCTTAGAAACCCTAAACCCCGTTTGGAGCAGCCATCACCCTTGTTCCTGGGTCAAATCCATTTGATTTTAAAACCCTAATCACCTCCAATCAAAGCCAAATTAAAATAGGAATATAAAGCCAATATTATAGAGAAATTTTTGAGCTTCAAATCTAAAGTGGGGTGATCAAGTTTTGCAGCCTGAATAATTGGGATTTTCTTCTCAAAGTCACGTCGTTCAAACTGGTTTTCGAGACCACTGGAGGGCCCAAGCTTCACGCGGTGGCCAACGGTGGTCGACGGCAGTCGGGCCTTCGAAGAGGTGGCGATGGATCGAACAACAGCGGCATGAGATGCGAGCGGAAAGTGGATTTTGAAGTCGACAGTTTTAAACGAGGGTTTCCAAATATTTTTATCAGGAAAGATCATTAACGAGGTTAATGATGTAACTAGGATAGTCCATTATATTTAATTAAGTCATTAATGTAAAAAATATTGTAACTACTTCATAAGAGGTTCAAATCGCGCGAAACTGGATCCGTTACGATCGTGAGGACGAGAGCTTCACAACAAAACAAACCGAGCCCAATTTGGAGCAAGTTAGAATTTCAAGAAAATTCAAATACAAACTTTTAAGGAATTCAAATTTTATTTGAAAATTGAAATGAAGTTAAAATCGTTTTGAAATGAATTTAAAACGCATTTATAAAGGAATATTCAAATTTGATTTGAAAATTGAAATAAAGTTGAAATCGTTTTGAGATGAATTTAAAACAAATTTATAAAGGAATATTAAAATTTGATTTGAAAATTGAACTGAAGTTGAAATTGTTTTGACATGAATATAAAACATATTTATAAAGGAATATTAAAATTTGATTTGAAAACTGAAATGTAGTTGAAATCGTTTTGAAATGAATTTAAAAGAGATTTATAAAGGAATATTCAAATTTGATTTGAAAATTGAAATGAAGTTGAACCGTTTTGAAATGAATTTAAAATGATTGATAAATATGATTTAAATGGAAATCGATGAAATATATATAACATATATATTATATATATTTAATGGCCTGAATAGAACGGGCCGCGTCGCGACCGTCCATGAATTTCGACCATTGACTTTGAATTAACATTATGAGAGATCCGGCCATCCGATTCTCCTAAAACAAGAACCGTTGGGTTCGTATCAAAAAGAAATTTCCGACGAATATAAGAGATTTGAAATCTAACAGTTGGATTTGTAATTATGCCCAAATCAAATTTGGAAAAGGCACTGTAAGTGCAATTCGGTGGCTGTTATTGGAAACCGACTGTAGGGCCTTAATAAAATTATTAAAAATATCAATAATTTTTGTAAAATCATAATAAATGATTTGGAAAGATTTTGGATGAAAAATTCCACGTTTGTAAAATAAAAAATATTTTTATCAAAATGAACTAGATAATAACTAGAATAATAATCCAATTATTTCTAGACAGAAATAATTGGATTTGAAAATGGTTTTTTAAAAAACCAGAATTTTCCAATGAATAAATTGGAAAGGAAATAATCTTTGGAATATTTCGATCTTGGATTCCATGGTTATACGGATATTGTTATGGGAATTTGGAAGATACAAACATCGTTATTCCCAATACGATATTCATTAGTTTCAGAATTTGATATTGAAAATAAGCCGATATAATTTCTATTCAGAGCCTTGTATTTAATATCAAATTGGATTTTGGGTATGTCGTGAAAGGTGTCTTAAATAACACGGTTCTTTAACCCAGTTAAGAAAAGAATAAATCTTTTAATTAAGATTTAGTGAAGTTTTCCAATTAATTAATATTTAATTGGAATTGAATAAAAGAATTGCATTTTGGATTTGTCGTGAATGGTGTCTTCAGTAACACTGTTCTTAGACCCTGTGCGAAAAGATTAAATCTTTTAATTAAGATTATTAGAGTTTCCAATTATATTCGGTAATTGGAATAAAATGGAATGTGAATTGAGTTTATTGCGAAATCTGTTTTAACGACATTCGTTCTTTAATCTGATTAATAATGAAATTTGATTTGGAGTATATATATGTCTTTTTATTAAGATTTAGTGGAATTTTCCAAAGTAAAGTTTTCCAATTTAATAAAATAAATTGGAATGGAAGGGAATTCGATTTGATAATAATCGAGATGTACTTCTGTAGAAAAGACTGTTACTACATATGGAATTTAAAAGGCTTTGACATTATTCCATTTATATTATTGGTTGGATACGGAAGTTCATATCGATTTATATATATTGATCTGTTTTCCATGAAGATTCCATAATTAATGGAATGTGATTTTGGGTTTATCGTGAACTGTGTTTTAAATGACATTAGTTCTTTAACTGAGTTAAAGACAGGATCTATTTCCTAAATTTGAATAATCATTATATAATGATTTTTGAAGATTAAAAATAAGTGAAGTTTTAATGAATCTTTAATTAGATTGAAATGGAAATGTGATAATTTAAATTATCATATTTATGAAATGATCGAGAATGGAGTATCACCGATTTTACTCCAAGCGATAGTTAAATCTTTAATTTGATTTGAACGTGAAATGGTAATTAATTTTACCTATAACACCATGGTGTTAGATATGGAGTTCTACCGGTTTTGCTCCATGGGATGAATAGGTTGGGATCGGGAAATATAATAAATGATTACTTCGGTAAGGTTCGCTAATTCCGACTAATTTGGAAAACCTTAATTTGGTTTAAATTGTGAAAAGAATATTTGAATAAAAGAATATTCTGGATTGGAATGAGGCTTATGTTGTGTTTTTATAGCATTTGTTTATAAGATACGCAAGTTATTCGGAAAGACCGGGTTTATCCCATTTTGAATAATTGATACGATGATAAGTTGACGATGAAGACGATAGTTGAAGACCGGGGGTCTTCACATCTTTTGGATGATTAATGATATCTTGATTGGGAGGCATCCGAAGACAAGGTAACAAGTGGTGATCGTCAAGACGTACTTGGAGATCGACCAGATATGCGAGGACCTCTCTCCTGCGTCGGACATATGCGACGAGAAATAAGGTGCCTCCGGTTTCGTTCAAATGCAGAACGGACTTGCAAATGGAATATATGTATGGCATTGTATTCCTTTATACTGTATTCGTTGATCTCTACTAAATATATATCTGTTTGATGGCAGAGAATTTATTCTCTTGCATAACTCCCTTCTCGAGCTTCGGTGTTATATATCGACAGAAATCAGTGGTACGGTATGGAATGACAGTGTGGCATGCTGAGTGGAATGTGATCAAGGCTTTTGTTGAAAAGCAGGGCCTTGTGGTTGATGATCAAAGCACGACTTTAAATATCATAGCTTTGTGTAGCTTTAATTCGCGAGCTTCACACTCTGGTATGAACCAGAAATAGGATGAGGACTTCATGGAAATGGACATATGTTAGTTTCTAGCTAGGAGTAACGTCATGGTTTGGAGCCCAGACTGTTTACTCATGTGGATTTTTCTTATTATTATTTGATGGATAGGGAGGCGCCTCGGATATATCGGTCACTATGGGATCGATGGATATATTGGTCACTATGGGATCGATGGATGTTATGGTTGACATACTGACCGGATTTTATTCCCTATAGGGCAGACTAACATATAGTTTATGGTATTACCAATCATCGACGGATGACCGGCCCTGTCACTAACCGTAGGTGCAGTCGCGACTGTATCCTGAGACTCGGGCTAGACAGTCTCGAATCGGTAAGGACTATCGCTTGCCTTGGTTCATAGATGGAAACCCAATTTCCAATACGTGATTTCACGATTTTAGTTGTAAATATATATTCGGCGACGTAATATATGGGTACCTATGCCGCCTATGATTAATACATTTATATTTGAAGTTGTTTCTTCACTTATAATAATAATAAAATATGAAATTTCCCGTGCCAAGCATCTTTGACTATTACAAGGTAAAACTCTATCCTTCGGCTTGCATTGCATAATGTGATGGGACCTGAGTCTTATAATAGCTTCATTTTCCTGTTTAGCATTGTGTTGTATGTTTATGCACTGGTATTCTTGGGGTAAAACCCATTCCGTGTTATACGGCCTGGTCCTTTGACTCACCTAACTTTAAAATCAAGTTAATAACTATTTTAGTTCTCACACCAGTCACATGACTGACCTGGAGTTTATTGTTTTAACCTATACTCTAGATGCCCCTATTTTCCACACAGGCAGCTATTAGTTTTGGTTTTGCAGATTTCTTTATACAGGATCCTTGATTTACAGCTGGAGCTATATTCGGAATGTTATGTATCTGTGTATTTCTTTTAGTTGTGTTGTGTATTATTTTCCACTGCATTGTAATTTAAATCTCTAATATTTTCCTGATGTGTAATACTTATTCATACTCTGTTATATTCTTGTACTCTGATGTAATTGTGGTAAAAGCAATGAAATGTTCTTCTGTTTGCATTCTGGTTTGTCGTGTTCTCAACTCAATCCGGGCTTTCCTGTAAGGGCGAGTTAGGGTCGTTTCAGTTGGTATCAGAGCTTTGGTTTACAGAGCTCGAGAACAAGACACATTAGAACCAAACGAAAGAATTCATCAAAGATTAGATTAGTAATGTCCAATGAGAACGACTCATTAGAGATGGGATCAGTAGTATCCCAGAATGAGTTTCAAAGAGTGTTATTTTTAAAATAAAAATGAAAATAAAATTAGTTTTGAAATTTTAAACCATTTTATACGTATTTGAATATTTATTTTATACTGAATTTGGACAACCAAGTATATGAAGATTTTGCATATACGCCTTGGAACGTATATTCGAAGTCTCAAATATACTGGATAGATATAGAATCACACTCTGGTCGCCCGGAGATGATACTGATGATAACACGTGCATCATCAGTATTTATGTTCGAGTTTCGAAAGTGGGATATTTATATGATTCCAATTGACTGGTGTGAGAACCAAAACTAGATAGGGTTATTGTTGTGATTTGGCACTAAAAATATGATTTTGAGTATATATAAAAGTGATATATTTGAAATGTTAATCAACTAATTGATTGTTGATTACTGATTGTGTTATGTGATTATTCATAAAACCAATATGTGAATGAATGGTAAATTTAGCCAAATCGAATCAAACATTAAACTGAATTGAAAATTGATTGAAAATGCATACATGTACATATATATATATATATATGTGTGAAAAGGTTATATCAGGGAAGCTAAGAAGAGGAATAAAATAGTATGCCCGACAAATTGGTACACGTTTACCATTTTCTTGGGTTTTGATGATTTTATGAGCCGACTGGCTAGCCAATTGGCATTTTCTTTTTCTTCTGGATCGGTGAAGGCCCTGTGAGGCAAGTTGCGGTTTTAAATATCAACCCATACAAAGGAGGTTATGGCGAAAAATTTCGAAAATTTAGGGTGTTAGCCAAATTTTTGAGAAATTAGAAATTCCTAGAAATTGAAAAGTTGAAGAATAAACGTCATAATGAAATATGAGTTAGTTCGTTAATCAGTTTCAGCTACATTCCTTTTCGAGGAAGAAAAGATTTTAAGTGGGGTGTAACACCCTGCAATTTTTCTAAGTAGTATACAAGTAACAGTGCATGTATATTCATGTTTAAATTAATAGTACGCATGCAATTAATTACTTGCATATGAATATATGCATAATTAAGAATAGATAAATAGATTGAAGGTTGTATTGTTTATGCATACAATAACTAAAGCATACATATGCATGAAAAATAAAAATAAAAGAGAAAAAAGTGCATAACTTAATATGCAAGCGGTAAAGAGAGAATTGATGTGTAAATGCATGCAGTAATGTTTAAAATAAGGAAAATTATGCAATGAAAACAATAAATGCATGCAAGTGAGAAAGATTAATATGCTAATGAAATTAATTGCAGGAGAGAAGATGTATATGACAAATAAGAATATTAATGCAAGATAAAAAGGGAAGAGTTAAATAAGAATGCATGCAAACAAATAAAATGCACGAAGGAAAGAGTTTACTATGTAACGCATTAAAAATTGTATAATATAATATACTAATTAGAAAAGCAAGAAAAAAAGGCATTAAATGAATTAATGAGCATACAATACGAATTGTATAAATAATATAATGACATATGGATATAAATGTAAAGGAAGAATGCATTAATGGAAAATGAGCAATCAATGCAATGCAGTGTGAAAAGGGTTAAGGCGGTTTTTTTAATTAAAGGATTATTCAATATGAAAATAGTTAAATTCTAGAGTGTTCTTTTTTTTATTGAGGTGGTTGGTTCAGATAGGTTTTAGATTAAATCCAAAGGGCCTAGTTCCTCTGACTCACCTATAAATAGATTGCTAGGTTTTGTGATGATCCCAAAACCCCGTGCCACGGTGTTAAGGATAATTATTGGAATATAACACATTAATCATCATTAGCAGAGTACGAATAATAGCATAAACAAGAAATAGAATAATTTACACAAACATGACAACGGAATCATAAATATATATATATCACCACATCGGAGAGCACAGTGCAAGATACAACTTAGTGCATAACAACACCTAATCAGTCTACATCGCCTGTAGCGGAATCATACATAGAGAATACATATACAATAACGACGGAAAATTCATAGTCATCACGGTGTAGTCAAGCCTTGCCATGAGCCAAAAGTGCACCTCTACTGCGGTGCCAAGCCAAAATATGTCAGCTACCTGTAACTAGGCTGCCCTTGTGAAAATGAGGGCACCCGAGTTTGCAAGGTGAAACAAACTACGAGTCAGTCATGGGACTGGTATGAGAAATCTACTTAATTTATTAAACAACTATAATAAGGCAAATCAAAGGACCACGCCAATTTCGCGAAACGGGTTTACTCCAATGAGTGCTAGTGCATGAAATAAAGTAAATGATTAAATCATCGCAATGCTTTTTATAAAAATGAAGCCATTATAAGACTCAAGTCCCATCACACAATGCAACAAAAGCCGGAGGATAAAGTTTTACCTTATAATGGCCAAGAAATGCTTCATACGAATAAAACGAAAGTGTTTGATATTATTACTAGTGCATATATGTTTCAAAAATGATTTCAATCATAAATATCAATCATAGACGGCATAAATGACCCATACCACTATGTCGCCATACTAGTAATACAATCACATCCGCAATTTCATATCGGAAATTGGATTCCATCATGAGTCGAGGCAAGGGGCAAGCTACAATCCATTCGAGACACTCTAGCAAATGTCCTAGGACTGCACACAGCAATCCCTGGATCCTCCAAGGACGGTCCTCTCTTACTTTTGAGGATTGGCAATTCCTGAACACACGTTTCCCGGTCCTTACAGACCTATAATCGAGGCGCCTCGTATTCCAACAACCACACAGGTGAAAAGTAGATATAAATGTCAGGGCTGGTAGGTCGCTGACACCACCATAGCTAGAAAGAAACGTCATGCACTCCTTGGGTCCTGCTCCCGTTTTTACTCATACCGGGGTGTGAGGCTCGCGAATCCACGCTATACACAAAGCTACGTCACACAGACCATGCTTTGATCATCAACCACAAGACTTTGCTTTTCAACAGAAGCCATGATCATTTGCCACTTAGGCGTGCCACTTAGGCAATCCACTCCATGCGATTGATTTCTATCTACCCCTGAGCTCGTACGTCTCAGAGAAGAGCGTTAAGCAAGAGAATAAATTCTCCGCCGCCAAACAGATATATATTTAACAGAGATCAATCAGCAAAGAACAAAATCCAATGTTAGACACACAGTCCATTTACAAGTTCGTTCTGGGTTTGAACAAAGACGGAGGCACCATATTCCTCGCGTATCCGCACAATCAACAATACGTCCGGACGACTACTACTTCAGCTCCTTCAAGGTATCTACTCCAATCACGAGCATCAGGAGCGCCCATCCATCCAATGTGAAGATCATCGGTCTTGAACTATCTTCATCTCTTCGACTTCTCACTGTCGATCGATTATTTGAAATGAGAATTAACTCGGCCTCCTCAAATAATCCACTTATATTTAGATTTTCAAATCAATTCTTCACATGGTTAAATTACTAAACATTCACATTTCAGTTCCTTAGTATAATTTTCATGTTAGACACATTCAACCATCACATATCAAGCAAACCCAACAAAATCGGTTTATTTCCATTCTATATCGTTTATAATATTTTATAATGATATATCGCCATTTTATTTATTTAAAAACGGCCATATTTAATTAAACGACGTTTCGGGTCGTGCCAAGGCACTAGCGTTGTTTTTCACTAAATTTGTTTTACACATATCTGAAAATCTAACCGTTGGATCTTCACAAATTTTATTTCATTAGAAAGATCCTTTCAAAACGAATCCAACGGTTTCAGTTTTGGGAAAATCCGACGGTCCGATTTCCCACACTAGTTGTTTGAAGTTACGATTTCAAAATACGAACTGCAGCGTCGTTATTCGATTTAATTTAATTATATTTATATTTATTTATAAATATAATATATTCTGGCGCTGTTTTTCTCCAGATTTGAATTAAACATTCCGTAGAATCCACCTGTCGGATCTTTACAAAGTTGGGGCCGTTGGAAAGATATTTCCAAGGCGAACCCAACGGTTGCGTTTTCGGGAAAATCCGATGGTCGGATTTCCATCTCTAATCGTTTGAAATCACGGTTTCAAAATATGAACTGCACGGCCATGATTCGTTTTAATTATATATATATATATATATATATATATATATATAGTTCATTCAACGATTTGAATATCATTTTCACTTCAAATATTTCACTAACGCCTTTAAATTTTGGAAAATTTCGCCATAACCTCCTTTGTACGGGAGGGGCTGGGAAGATTCCCAAATAGCCACACGGGCATCTCATCTCAAAAAGAAAAAGAAAAAGCCAAGCGGCTAGCCAATAGGCTCATAAAATCATCACCCAAGCAAAACAGTAAACATGTACCTATTTGCCGAGCACACAATTTTATTCCTCTTCTCTAGCCTCTTTGCTATAACCTGTTCAATAAATATGCATGTACATATGCGCAATTCTTATCACTTTTCGTTTTCCATTCAACTTCATATTTGATTCAATTTGGTTTAAAGTCACCATTCATTCTAACGTTGCCTACACAAGCAAAAATCATATCATTAGCTAATTAATGAATATTTCAACTCATGCATATTTATTTGAACAAGTAGTTATTTTTAACACTTCACATTTCAAAAATGATATCTTTGGCAAACTAAAGTATATTTCAACACATGGCTATTTCATTTAGTTCCTATACATGTTAAAAATAATACTCATAGCAAACAAATATTTATTTCAACACTCGTGTATTTTTAGCGAATCACATACATGATAAAAATGGTATTTTTATCATCTAAAATATTTATTCAGCACATGAATGTTTTTAACACTTCATAATTTCAATAAAAGGAAATTTTTATTGCTCGATCTTTTTATTCAACACATGAACCTTTTCAACACATGCACTTCTCAACCCATGAGCATTTCCACACATGGATATTTTATATAGTTTGTTCATATAAGAAAGATGTAATTTTTATTGTTGAAACAATTTATTTATAATGCGAATATTTCACATACTTCATATATATTATAAAAATGTGATTTTTATTGTTCAAACATTTTATTCATTCAACACATGAATTTAAATTTCAACACTTGACTTTGGTTTCAACACATGAAAATAATTTCAATATATGAAAATAATTCTAACACATGAATATCATTCAAAATTTCGACAGCATAACGGCAGGGTAGTTAAAACCGGTACCGTCCCGAGTACGGCTCCTCGCTCTACCTTAAAACCTCGCAGTTTTTGACAATGGGGATTTCATACATCTAATTCGCACGCAGGCGAGTATGATTTTCTGTAACACCCCACCTCCGCTAATGTCACTCACAAAGGGAATGCACTAGGTTTGGTGAAGCATTATCGAGGTAAACATGCACAAAAATATTACAAGACAGAACATATATAAAACAGCGGAAGTAAAACAAATTTCATTACCTTATAAAATAAGGTCTAAAGCCTTTTACATCAGAATACATCAAAACCTGTCTTGCAATAGTAAATAAGCATAAAACCTTTTCATAAATTATTCCCCAAAATAAAGCGGTGAAGCAGCCATAGCCAAAAGAAGACCAAGCTATACATGATGACCTTCAAGCATAAGAGGTCCGAACTAACCAACATCATTCCTCCCTGAAACCTGGGGGGGAAACGGAAGACAAAGAGGCGAAAGAAAACGGGGTCAGTCATAAAGACTGGTATGTTCTATCTACTTCCAGTATAAAAACAGGTAAAGGTAACATGACATGCATAAACTGAAAGTAAACATAAGGATGACGACAAGATAGATAAGCTAAACCAAGATAACTGGATGAACTACTGTAGCAAGCTAAACTAAGGTATCATGATAAATCAAGGTATCACATCGTCAGGTTTCTATCAAGTATACAATCCCAAGGTATCTATCATGTATAACATCCCACGGTATTTATCATGTATATTTGCTCTGCACCCCTCGTACTGGTATCCCAACCCGCGTCATGTGTTAACTATGAATGTCCCTTGCCCAATGTCATGTAATGGTCCATGCCAACCTAATATATAGCATATGTAGGTTTTCCCAACTCGTATGTTTCTTTCCATGTATAAGTTCAGTCCTTTGCCGTAGGCCGTACGGGCTTTCCCGTGTAAATCTATACCCCCTCAACGTAGTACCATTCTATCCTTGAAGTTATTTTGGACTGCTACCCTTGATCTAGTTATGTTTTCTTGCCATGAACTATCGCGTGTTCACTTAGGATTTATGCCACCTAGGCCACTAGGGATTATGCTACCTAATGAACGTATTTGTAACTCGGTTTGGGTTCAGGCCACCTAGGGCCACTAGGGATTATGCCACCTGTCAACCGCGCCCTTTATCCCGCGTATGTATCGTGAATCGTTTTCCATTTCTAGACGCACATGGTCCTCAATGTGCCATCCGAGTTCCGTGCCAGGGCAAATCAAGAAATACGGAACTCGGTCGGGAGCTTTAAGTCGTCTGCTGATGCAGATATCAAGGTCTGTTTTTGTATCCGTGGCTATGGTCCCACGCGACCCCTCCCTCAACTACTGAAAGGCAACCTAAGAAAAATCATGTATGAGAACCACATCCCGACCCCACTATAGCCCCACTTTTGAGACGACCCGAATTCCCGTTCAGACGGAAACAGGGCTATCTTTGGAATATAACACAGAAACATATAATAGCAGAACAGAATTAAATAAATACACCAGATAATGAACAATAAAATATACTGGATAAAAGTAATCATCAGAGTTACACAGTATACAGGATCTTACTTAGTACAAATACAGTTCAGCTATACATAAATGTCTACAGCGGAAATAAACAAAATATGTACAATAGGAGCTGAACAGCATAAAAGGAAATAAATGATAGAACCCATCTTTAGCTCCAGCTATCCAGAAAGAACCAGCTAAACCTGAATACAAGGCTGCCCGTGTGGAAAAAGGGGTACCCGAGTTTGAGAGTGAAACAAACTACGAGTCAGTCATGGGACTGGTATGAGAAATCTACTCAACACATATATATAATATGGCTAATCACAGGACCACGCCACTTTCGTGGAACGGGTTTACTCCATTGTATTGCCAGTGCTTCAAAACAAATCTTTCTTTTAAACATCGCTATGCTTTTTATAAAAATGAAGCCGTTATAAGACTCAGTTCCCATCACACAATGCAACGCAAACCGGAGGATAGAGTTTTTACCTTATAACGGCCAAAATATGCTTGATACGAATAAAACAAAGGCAATTGATATTATTGCTAGTGTTTACATGTTTTGAAAACAATTTCAAATCATAACTATCAATCATAGACGGCATGGGTACCATATATCATGTCGCCATATATATACAATCAAAACCGCACGATGTCGTATTTGGAAATTGGATTTCCGTCATGAACCAAGGCAAAAGATAGTCCTTACCGAATTCGAGACTGCCTAGCCCGAGCCTCAGGCAAGTACTCTGTCAAGCCTTAGGATCGTCAGGGCCGGTCCACCGATGTGGATTAAAATGCCTGAACACTGTGTTTCCCCGCCCTTTGGGGCGTAAATGAGCCAACGAATGACTCCATCGGACCCGGATCGTCCGATCAAACCGAGGCGCCTCGCAACAGCAACAACCACATAGGTGAAAAGTATATAAATGCCAGGGCTGGTAGGTCACTGACACCACCCTAGCTAGGAAGAAACGCAGGCCCTCCCTGATGTCCTCTCCCGTTTTAGGTTCATACCGGGGTGTGAGGCTCGCGAATTCACGTTATACACAAAGCTACGCCACACAGGCGGTGCTTTGATCATCACCACAAGACTTTGCTTTTCAACAGAAGCCCTGATCACTGCATCTTAGCATGCCACACAGGCAATTCATGCCATGCGACTGATGTCCATCGATATACAACCCCTGAGCTCGTGCGTCTCAGAGAAGGGCGTTAAGCAAAAGAATAAATTCTTCGCCGCCAAACAGATGTATATTTAACAGAAATCAATCAACACAGAATAAACTCCAATGTCAGACACACAGTCCATTTACAAGTCCGTTCTGGGTCTGAACGAAACCGGAGGCACTAGATACCTCGCAAACCCATCGATCACCACGTACGTCTGGACGATCACCACTCATTATCCATATTTCGGGATGCCTCCCAATCAGGACCTCGGTTACCATCCAAACGAGGTGAAGATCTCCGGTCTTCGACCATCGTCTTCATCTTCGACTTTCAATCGTCGATCAATTATTTGAAATGAGAATTAACTCGGCTTTTTCAAATAATTCACGTATATTTAGAATTTCAAATCAATTTATTTCAATGGTTAAATTATTCGACAACACCAATTTCGTTCTTTAATGTAATTTTCACACCAAACACATTCAACCATCAAAAGCCACATAAATCAAGCAAATTCAGTTTATTTCCATTCCATATCGCTTACGATATTTTATAACTATTTACCGCTATTTTTATTTATTTTAAAATAGCCATTTTATTCAAAACGACGCTTCGGGCCATACAGCGGCCGTGGCGCTGTTTTTCTTCAGATTTGATTTACACATATCTGAAAATCTAACCGTTGGATCTTCACAAAATTTACATCATTAAAAAGGTCTTTTCAAAACGAATCCAACGGTTCCAGTTTCGGGAAAATCCGACTGTCGGATCTCCCGGTACAATCGTTTGAATTTTCGATTTCAAAATACGAACTGCAGCGTCGTTATACGATTAAATATATATTTATATTTATATATATATAAATATAATCGCTTCTGGCGCTGTTTTTCTTCAGATTTGAATTAAACATTCCAGACAATCCAACCGTTGGATTTTTACAAGGTTGGTGCCGTTGGAAAGATATTTCCAAGGCGAACCCGACGGTTGAGGTTTCGGGAAAATCCAATGGTCGGATTTCCCACACTAGTCGTTTGAAATCACGGTTTCAAAATACGAACTGCACGGCTTCGTTTCGTTTTAATTTTATTTATATTTATATATTTATATATTTATATAAATATAGTTCATTCAATGATTTCCATATCGTTTTCACTTCAAATATTTTTCTAACACCTTAAAATTTTGGAAAAATTTCGCCATAACCTCCCCTGCACCGGGAGCATCGGGAAATCGCAAATAGCGTTCCCGGTCCTTCTAATCTCAAAAAGAAAAAGAAAAAGCCAAGCGGCTAGCCAACAGGCTCATAAAATCATCACCCAAACAAAGCAGTAAATGTGTACCTATTTGTCGGGCACAAAATTTTATTCCTCTTCTCTAGCCCCTTTGCTATAACCTGTTCAATGAATATTTATGTACATATATACACAGTTCTTATCATTTATCATTTTCTATTCGACTTCATATTTGATTTCTGTTTGGTTTAAAGACACCATTTATTCTAATGTTACATACATAGGTGCAAATCATTTCATTAGCTAATTAATGAATATTTCAACTCATATATGTTTATTTTGAACAAGTGGCTATTTTTAACACTTCACATTTCAACGATTTATGCATACAATAAAAATGTGATTTTTATTGTAAAACAATTCATTTCAAAACACTATTCTTCTATATAGTTCAAGTTGGTGATAAAAATGAGATTTTTATCATAAAACAATTTCTTTTAAATCGAGGTTATTTTACATAGTTCATATAGTCGATAAAAGGTGATTTTTATTATCAAACAATTTATTTCAAAATATGAATACCATTCAACACATGAATTTCTAATCAACGAATGAATATCAATTCAACACATGAATGTTTTCTATAGTTTCTATATATAGATAAAATTGTGATTTTTATTATCGAACAATTTATTTCAAAATATGAATACCATTCAACACATGAATTTCTAATCAACGAATGAATATCAATTCAACACATGAATGTTTTCTATAGTTTCTATATATAGATAAAAATGTGATTTTTATTATCGAACAATTTATTTCAAAATATGAATACCATTCAACACATGAATTTCTAATCAACGAATGAATATCAATTCAACACATGAATGTTTTCTATAGTTTCTATATATAGATAAAAATGTGATTTTTATTATCGAACAATTTATTTCAAAATATGAATACCATTCAACACATGAATTTCTAATCAACGAATGAATATCAATTCAACACATGAATGTTTTCTATGCAATGAATAAATATAGTTTAAGCATATGAAAATAATTCAAACACACGAATACTATTCAAAATTTCGGCAGCATAACGGCAGGGTAGTTAAACCGGCACCGCCCCTAGTACGGCTCCTCGCTCTACCTTAAAACCTCGCGGTTTTTGACAATGGGGTTCATGCATCTAGTTCGCACGCAGGCGGCATGTATATATTTATTTCATTTCCACAAACTAATCCTATGTGGTTTCAACCAAATATTTCACAATCACAAACGGGTATTTTTCAACCACAATCAACCAATATCAATCCCAAACAATCATTCGCTATCAATCAATTATCACAACAATTTCAATCAATAAATATCGTCCATGGTTTGTGGACGAGGGGCGTATATATATATATATATTTATATATATAGCAATTCACTTTTACTTCAACACATATATAATATTTTTAAATCAGTAATCTCACCAATAGTTATCCAACTTCACTTAGAGAAATCTTCGCTTTACGACTCTGTCGCTTCGTTGCCTTTATTCTCTACATATGTAAAAATCGAATTTTTACGATGCTATTCAATATATAAAAATATGATTTTTTCCACGCTATTCAATATATAAAAATATGATTTTTACTTTGACTTTCAATATCTAAAAATCTGATTTTTACTTCTTAAAGTTCAAATCCTTTTTCTCTTTAAAGATTAAACCTTTTTCCTATTTAAAGTTTTTACTTTTAAACAAAAATCAGTTTTTACTTTTAAACAAAATCAGTTTTTACTTTTAAAACAAAATCAGTTTTTATTTTTAAAACAAAATCAGTTTTTATTTTTAAAACAAAATCAGTTTTTACTTTTAAAACAAAATCAGTTTTTATTTTTAAAACAAAATCAGTTTTTACTTCTAAAACAAAATCAGTTTTTATTTTTAAAACAAAATCAGTTTTTATTTTTAAAACAAAATCAGTTTTTATTTTTAAAACAAAATCAGTTTTTATTTTTAAAACAAAATCAGTTTTTATTTTTAAAACAAAATCAGTTTTTTTTTTTTTTACTTTTAAACATTTTCGGTTTTAAATTCTGTTTTTATAAAATAAAAATGAGATAATAAAATAAAAGGAAATGCTTACAGAGGGGGGGGGTTGGAGACGTCGGCGGCAAGGCGGCGCTGGCTTCCGGGGGGGGCTAATCGGGTGTCGCGATGCTTTGAGGGTGACGGGGTCTTCGATCGATGGAGGGGGAACAGGCGGTGATGGGCGGCGCTTCCCGGGGCTGCGGCGCGATAGCTTTAGGGTTTTCCCTTTTTTTTTAATTTTATTTCTGTTTAACTGAATCGAAATGAACGGGGGGGGGGGGCAGAACGAAGATAAAGGGGGGAGATTATATTTTAATTTTTTTATTTTATTTAATTATTTAATTTTGCAAATAGGTTGACTTTTACATATGACCTCTAAACGAGGCCCACCGCCTGTCGTCCATAGCGTTTAACCCCCATTCCGAACACAATGGGATATGTATCGCAAGCTGATTTAATCGTTACAATCAGTTTCCGTTGAATTTACATTTAAATCACTATATCGAATTTTAAACGTACATTTCAAATTACCGGGGTCACATACTAACTAGAAAAATTCCAGAAAAATATTTTCTAGCTTCGTATTGGCGATACGGTCCTAACAAAACTAGTTTCGTTGAATTCTGAGACCGTTTGAAAAATGGCCAATTTCCAGTCGATTAAAATCAACTGAAACTGGTCAAACGCGTTTTCTTTTGCCACGCTCACATATTGATTCGAAAAATTATGAAATTTGGAATCCAGCAATAACTTTACATCACGGACCCAACAAAAGTGGTTTCATCGAAATCCGAGTTCGTTTGCAAAATGTCCATTTTTAAGGGCCTGAATTCCATAGCGACTATTCAGAATTTTCAACTGGACATATCTTTTGATTCCCGCTATCAAATTTCGATTGGTCGGATTCGTTAGAAAGATATTCACTAACAGATTTAAATACTTTTGGTTTCACTAAAATCCGGATTGTTTTGCACCCGGTATATCCAATTGAAGTTTGAAATCGAATTATCGAACTACCGCGCCATTTTCAATTCTATATATAATTATAATTAATTATATTCGTTTTCAAATGTCGATTCAAACTCAGTTTTCATCGCCATTATTTAAAATATTTATTTTAAATATTTAAAATCCATTATTTTAGCCAATTTAAAAATTTTAAATTGGTTCAGATTTTCTGGGTCGTTACAACTTTCCTATGGGCCAACCTCACCCATGACTCGATAGCAAGAACATGGTCTGTTGGGAGTTCTCTGCCTTTCCGTTCGTACACGATTGACTAAAGATGGTAGGTAGTCGGCGACGTGCTATCCAGGGCAAAAACAAGTATCGTCGACTCCACGCTAATCCATCCCAGTCTTTAGGTCGCTCGCATAGCAACCAAGGCATACTCTTGGATCTTCTACCGCAGACCTTAACCTCTGTGAGGCCGGGTTTCATGGACCACCTGCCACCTCATAGAGGGATACCAAGAGTACCCTCACGTCCCCCGAAGCTACCGCTTTGTCACCCAGTTCGCTGGAGCTTTTTATCCAAGTCAAATAAGTTGCTCCTCCTCGTATACTAAGCGATAACTTGCCGTATCTATTTATGAACTTGTCCCATGTCCTTGGCTAAGAATTATTACTTAGTTATCCTTAACTAATGTTTACCACTTAGCTTCTCTTCGCACTATCCTTGTTAACTACGATTTTCAACCTAGTCCCCTGAGCTAGGGTTTTGTCTAATGGGTTAAGTGTTGTCATTCAAGTTCATGACCTAACCCGCGCACGAATCATGTCAAGATTGGCTAAGTACTCAAGTTCAAGGCTTAGCCCTACAAGTTGGTTAAGTGTACCAAGAAGCTCATGACTTATCCCTATCAAGTCAAATTGGTTAAGTATTTATTTGTCTTAACCCTATCAGATTATCATGTTAGATTGATTAAGCATAGATTATCTTAACCCCATCAGATTATCGAGTCGGATTGGTTAAGTATGGGTTAGCTTAACCCCATCCACTAATCGTATTACAATGGTTAAGCCTAAGTTAAAAGGTCTTGTGACTTAACCCTATCAGGTCCGCATATTAGATTGGTTAAGTATAGGTTACTTAACCTCATCAAATCATCATGTATAATTGGTTAAGTATAAGTTACTTAACCCCGTTTAAATTATCATGTTAAGTTGGTTAAGTATTGGCTACTTAACCTCATTAAATTACCAAGTTTAGATTGGTTAAGTGTTTAACTTAACCCCATCGAACTACCGTGCTTAGATTAGTTAAGTGAAGGTTACTTAGCCCCATCTAATTACCGTGTTTAGATTAGTTAAGTCTAAGTTACTTAACCCCATCTAATTACCAAGTCGGATTAGTTAAGTGTAAATTACTTAACCCCATCGAGTTTACCGTGTCAGATTAGTTAAGTATGGATTACTTAACTCCATCTAATTACCGTGTTTAGATTAGTTAAGTGTAGGTTACTTAACCCCATCTAATTACCAAGTCGGATTAGTTAAGTGTAAATTACTTAACCCCATCCCCTAATTGTCTTATATGGTTAAGTGTCATTAAGGAACCAAGTCCGGTTTAACTTAACCTACCCATTCGTGTCATATCGGTTAAGTGTCATTAATCAAAATTACTTAACCTTTTCATGTGGCATTAATTAGATTAATGCACCCCAACCTCTCACATTAGACTTTGTTGTGGTTACTAGTTAAGCGGGGCGGGTCCGGGTAGATTTACACCACAACCTAGTCTAACCTCGGGTTTCAAGTGCTATATGACCAACTACCCACATTGGGTCCTATTGTTTGTAGCCACTAGTTAAGCCGGGCGGTTCCGAGTAGATTTATGCTACAAACTCAACCCAACCTCGAGTTGGACACTTTCATGTTTGGTCTAGTGTCATATTACACTTACAACCCATACGTGTCTAGTTTCAAGTCCCATGTTTACCCCCCCCCCCCATGTCATGTCCCCCATTTAGGTGTATCATGAGTGTCACATTTTCATGAAATCCCATGTCAAATTATCATGTCATAATCACGCTCGTCTATCCTACCCCAAATCGTGTTTCCAACCTAAGTAAAAGCGAGTCAACATAGTAAGGATACTATGCTACATATTGGCCTCAAAACATGCACGATGCCAAAGAGGGGTTGGCCACAAATATGCATGGTATCATAAGTGGGTTTGGCCTCAAAATATGCATAGCATCATAAGCGGTTTTTGGCCACAAACATGCATAGTATCGTAAGGGAATTTGGCCACAAACATGCATAGTATCATAAGGGAATTTGGCCACAAATATGCATAATAACATAAGGGGTTTGGGTTCATTTACATGCATAAGCCCCAAAGTCGAATCTTTGCCAATGTTTCACAAGTCAAATGGTTCCCAAAGGTTCATGCTAACATTCCATAGATAAAGATTCAAACTTGCAAGAAAAACTAGGTTAAACATAACATGAGTGGCATGATTAAGTCGCTAAAACTTAGCCCAAGGTCATAGATCATAGAAAAGGGGCAAAGTTAGGTTCACATAGGCTAGCATACTTATGTTTCATCACATTTTATTCCATGTCACATTAGAGCTATCGTTAGAATCTACAAGTAGTTAGAACTTACATAGCGAGGCTTAGGGAAGGACCATGCATCGTCTTGACGAAGAAAGGTGGATCCTTTGTTGAAGAATCGTCATGAAATTGGCCTAGCAACGTTGATCCCTCCTTGATTTGGTGTAGAAAGCTTGCACCTTCTTCATGGATCTAGCTTTGGATGCTCAAGCCTTTGGAGATGAAGATGGAGGCCATGATATGAAGGTGGAGGCCATGGTGAGGGAGCATTTTGGCATAACTTCGTTGTAGGAATGAATTAATGAGGGTTTAGGCTAGGTCTAGGGGTCTTTTTATAGAGATTAGGGGTAGTTTAAACCATAGGATTAACCCCATATCAGATCTGAGCCATCAAATTCCGTCGGAAGCTTCCAGAACAGGACCAGAGACACAAGCAGGCGCACCCAGGTGGCCTGGGCTCGACACCCAGGTCGACAGGGGTGTCGACTTGCAAGTCGACACCACCTTGGGTGTGTCGACACCCATGTCGACTTGGGTGCTGGGCGGGAAATTTTCCCGCCCATTCTTTTCGGCTCCAGATTTGAATTTTGAACTGTTTTTCGGACTTGGAATTATCTGAAACTTCGTTGGGCCATAACTTGGTCATACGGACTCCGTTTTTCGAAAACTCGAACTCTATTTCGCGTATTTTTCCGAGATGAACGCAATGGCACAGCCCGTTTCCCTTGATTCAGATTTTAAAATTTAATTCTGCCTTGATTCTTGAATATAACACGTTATTAAAATTCGGGTTGTTACATTTTCTTTTCCACAATTATTTCAAATTTGTTTCAATTACCAATGGGTATTTTTCAACCACAACCAAACAATATCAACCACAAACAATTCTATCAACCATTCGCATTATTCACCAAATTTTTCACACCAATTCACAAATAATAAATATCGTCTATGGTTTGTGGACGAGGGGAGCGTGTATATATATATATATATATATATATATATATACCATTCCAACACACATATCATTTAAACAATGCATGTATAATTCATATTTCGCTCATATAGCTTACACAATGCATGTACATGAGGTATACGACACGTGTATAATTTATATTTCGCTTATATAATTTATACATGACATTTCCATCCACATTTTAGTTAGAAATCTCACATTGGTTTTCGAGGTGCTTAAAATCGTAGATAGCTCAGAAAAATCCGTGGTCTCTTCTAGTGGTAGAGAGCCTCCTTGCGGTCATGATGTTTCCCGTTTCATCGAATATCGTTAACACATCGTAAAGATAAGATTTTTCAAAGTTGGTAACACTTAAAAGCGTTAACTTCTATTTAAAATAACTAAAGCCGATACCTTTCAAAGTTATTCAAAACTAGGTTTTGAAAATTCGTGAAATCCGTAGAACTTCGTCCCGATCAGGTTGTATGACGTCGAAGGGGGTGGAAAAGGCTTCAGGCGCAGGGGGGTTTCATCGGGATCGGTGGTCGGAGGAAGTGGCGGCGCTGGAAAGTCGCCGACTTTGAGGGCGTCATTCTCGACGATGGGGCAACAAGGGGGGTCGAGGGTTGGTCGGATTTGAAGAGGGGAGGTGGCGCTATCGATTCAGGGTGGTGGAGAGGTCGGGCGTGGGTTGTGGCGGCGGCGATTTGATCGGGAAGTGGGGAGCGACGTGCGTCGTTCGTTGGGTAGGGGTAATCGGGGGTTTCTGGTGTTTTTTTATTAATGAATGGAGAATTCTAATCGGCCGATGGTTTTATTAAATTTCAAAATAGTGTTTCTCCACACGGACACCAATTCAAACCCAATGACTGTCGCCCCTAGCTAAATACCCCCATTCCGGACACAATGGGATATTTTTCGTAGGCCAATTCGACAGTTACAGTCGGTTATTTTTCAAATTAAAGTATAAAACATTTTATATTCAATTTGAACGTACATTTCAATTTGCCAGGGCCACAAACTGATTCAAAAAATTCCAGAAAAATAAATCTAGCTATGTTTTGACGCTACGGTCCCAACAAAACTAGTTTCGTCGAATTCTGAGATCTTTTGAAAAATGGCCATTTTCTGGTCGATCCAATTTAACAGAAATTGACCAAACACATTTTCTTTTGCCACGCTCACATACTAGCTTCAAAAATTACGAAATTTGAAACCTAGCAATAGTTTGACATCCCGGATCCAACAAAAGTGGTTTCGTCGAATTCCAGGGTCGTTTGCAAAATGTCTATTTTCAAGGGCTATATATTCTCTATAGTGACCTTTCTGAAAATTCATTTGGCCATAACTTTTGATTCCTGCTATGAAACTTTAATTTTTCAGATTCGTTAGAAAGATATTCATAAACAGATTTAAATATTTTTGGTTTCACTAAAATCCGTTATATTTTCCACTCGGTACAGTCGGTCAAAGTTTGAATTCAAAATTTCAAACTGCCACACTATTTCTAATTCACTATTTTATTGAAATATTCTATTTCAATTGTCTAAATTCCTTTAAAGTATCCAATTTAATTTTTTAAAATTGGCTCGTATTTTCTGGGTTGTTACAATCTTTCACTCTCATAATTTTAGAGGAGACGCCAAAACTCTGCTCCTTCCTCAAGCAACCACTCTCCTATTTATTAGATCTATTTCTTAGATCTAATCAAAGATCTGCCCTTTTCTCTTCCTCTCCAAACCTTTTCTTAAAATAAAAGTTAGATATAGGATTCTTCTGCTTCAAAATGAGAGAAAAGAATTTAGATCTGCAATATAGATGCATAAATCTACGCTGCGCAACAGGTTAGTATTGTATCTGACCTATTTTTTAGTTAATCTGTAAGCTTGGAAGTTTTAAACCCATTGATAAGAATGTTTAGGCTTGTCCTAGGGACAAGAGGAAATTATAACATAGGTTAAAATAAACGGGAAGAAAACTTATTAATGGACCTTAGTTAATATAACTAAGTTAATAAGTAAACAACGATAAGTTTTATTGAGAGAAAGGATGAGGAAAACTTATGAAATGAAATAAGTTATATTTAGTCATAAACGGTAAGTGTCGTGTTAATTAGAAAACATGTGAATTGGGATATACTTAATTACATATTAAGTAAAACATGTTGTTGTAATGATAAAACCAAACAAGAATATAAAGGGATTGTGGATCACAGACCTTGGACCACAATCTAGAGAATAACATGTTGTGGGCTTATTAATAAACTTAAATGGGTTAAGTTATATGACTGAAATTAATAAGCAAGAGAAAGTTGGTAATTTGAATAAGAATTCAATGTGAATAAGAATAACCAAGTTAAATAGAAACCTAGTGAGGTAAGGAAAGCACGTAAAAGAATGTTTAGACATAGGGTCTAACAACATATTAAAGTGAGGCGCTTGGGACCAGTCCGCACGTTTGAGGGTGAATAACCCAACATGGTAGATCATCGTGGTGTTATAAGGCACGAGGGGAGCGCACATTCTTCTGATTGTTCTGACGGCACTGAAGGACTGGAAAGGGAATCATGCGGCTTCCCGAGGGACATAAGGTGCTCCTAGTAGTCCTATGTGCGGTGGAAGATTTCTTAGACTGTGCTCACAGAGGTTGGGTCTGCGCGTAACTATTAGATGGGTGGGCCTTGACTGCTGATGTAGCTATGCAGTCAGAATGTTGTGACGAGGTGACACCAGGGTGGTGATTCTGAGGTTGCCTCTTGAGGAGGTCGAGAGGGTGAAGACCAACAAGGATAGTATACCATCGGATAACCATCATCGGCAGCCAGCGGGATGTGAAAATACTAGAGCTAAACCCAAGATACTATTTCACCTTTCACTATCGAGGTATGGGGTTGAGGGTAGAAGCCATATGGATGTTCAGATTGGTTGTTAGTAGGGGCGGTTGCTTAGCTCTTGTAGTTTTTACTAGTTGAGGGAGGGCCCGAGGTGAGGCCATAGCCACCATGGAAAACAGACCCTAGGAATATCTGTATTTGGAGGCACTTAATGGCGGGCTTGTACAGGTATGGAAAAGCTCCCGACCGAGATCCGTGTTTCTTTTTTAGCCCTGCCACGGAACTCGGTGCACATTAGAGGACATGCGATTGAGGCATTGAGCTACAATTAAAGATACGTATGGTGGACAGTCTAGATACATACACGTCGGCTTTGGGTGGTGTGTCGTAGACTTAAGGGCGTTACTCTAGCATGGAATCTGATTCGAACAAAGGTGGCAGTCAGTACGTTTACGTAGTAATGTTAGATATATGCAGATCGTAATATTGTTATCTGTACGTCACTATGGCGTAGGATGAGAGACTACATATATACGGTGGAGACTGTGCGAGTAGGGTACCATGGGGTGTACCTTAGTTGGGGGTAGCCAGATATACACTATATTAGGTAAATCTACTGGGGAGTAGATGGGTGCGACATGTGTGTGTGTAAGCCTTGAGTGCTTATAACACAGATAGCCTAATAAATAAGTAAATGTAATTGAACGGTATATGTAGGATTATCCAGAGCTGTAATTCAAGTCCAGTCACAAAAACTTATGTTCTGACCCCCTCCTCATAACATTCCCAGGTTAGGTTCATTACAGGGATTGTATAGCTTTGGATACTGGTTTAGCAATATTGATATTAAGGTAAAGCTATGTTTTGATTACATTATATTTTGTTCCTTACGCTGTGAGTTATTTTTCGAACTCTGATATGTATTATCTCTTTGTCTTTTCTGCAGGATACCAGAGCAAACCAACATGGGTTTCAATGGATTTAGTTTTTGAAAAGAAAAATAATTAGTCTGTCGGGATTTGGGTTGTTACATCTGGTATCAGAGCTTAGGTTTAGGATTCCTATATAAATAGTGAGTGAACGTATTTGTATTTGAAAAAAATATTACATTTATATATACCTAGATCCATAGAGGAACCCACTAAAGGGTATAACAGAGTAAGAAATTGGATATTTGTTATGCACACTAAAGGGATAAGTATGGAAATTTGAGACCCTTAGGATGTTTGGGTGGAGGGTGCACAATGTACTCTGTATGGAAGGAAAGTGAATCCCATATGATTAGTATTTTGGGTTAATGGTGTAACAACCCGGAAATTCTGAGCCAATTTAAAATTTTTATTTTGGCAATTTTAGTAAATTTGATTATTTAAAATGATTTATTTTAAATAATAACGACGAGAAATTTATTTTGAATAGAAATAGAACGTATATATTTATCTGAATCGTCGTTAGAATATAAATATTTTATTTTAAATATAAAAGGAATTGAATATGGCGCGGTAGTTCGAAAATTTGATTTCAAATTTCAAATGAATGTACAAGATTTAAAATAAACCGGATTTTAGCGAAACAAGAAATATTTGAATATGTTCAATCATATCTTTCTAACGAAGTTAAGAAACTGAGATTTCACTTTAGAAGTTGAAATATATGTCCAGTTTAAAATTCAGAAAAGTCGCTGCGGAATATATATATATATATATATATTAATATATATAAAGGTCCTTAATAATGGAAATTTTGCAAATGACCTCGGTTTTCGATGAAACCACTTTTGTTGGATCCGTGATGTCAAGTTATTGCTATGTTTCAAAATTCATAATTTTCTGAATCAATATGCGAGCGTAGCAAAGGAAAACGCATTTGACCAGTTTTAGTTGATTTTAATCGACTGGAAAATGGCCATTTTTCAAACGGTCTCGGAATTTGAAGAACTTAGTTTTATTAGAACCTTATCGTCAATGCGAAGCTAGAAAATATTTTTTGGGAATTTTTAGAGTCCGTATGTGGCCCCGGTAAATTGAAATGTGCGTTCAAATTCAATATATAGATTTATATTTTGATTTCGACGGAAACTGATCGAAACAGTCGAATCATCTTACGATACATATCCCATTGTGTTCGGAATGGGGGTAATTAGCTATAAACAACAGTCGGTGAGTTTGATTTCGAGTTCAAAATAAAAAGGTACTTTTTGAAATTAAATAATAAAAAATAAATAAAAAAAACCTCTCTCTTCCTATACTCTCTCTCACCCCCCCCCCCCCCGGTTTACTTTTCAATCGAGAAAAAAATAAAAATAAAGGAGGAAACGACGGGGTGGGAGGAAGCCGCCGCTGATGATCGCAGCCCCACCCCCTGCTCTGATTCCATTCTTCCTCCTCTCCTTCTCCCCCCAATTAAACCGCGCCACCCCTGTATTAGCCCGCCGCCGACCGTACTGACTGCCACCGCGACTCCCCCACTGCCTGCCACCTCCGCCTGCTTCCCCGTGGCCTACCAGCATGCGTGCAAACACCTCCCTCCTCTCTCCACTTGAAGAAACCCCCCGAAACCCTTCTAAAGACCCACGGCACAGCAACCTAGGGCCCGCCACCGCCCGACGCACCATCCCCTTCGACGAACAGTACCTCCCCTTCCTCCAATCGATGTAAGCATTTCGATTTTGATTGTTAAAGTTATAAAAATATGATTTTTAAGGTTATAATGGTTTGATTTTTATTAATTAAAAAGCTTTGATTTTTATGGTTAAAGAGCTTTGATTTTTAAAAAAGTAAAAATAGGATATTTTTTTAAAGAAGTAAAGATTTGATTTTCAACATTAAAAAAATTTGATTTTTTTATTAAGGAAAGACATGATTTCTGTTTATGTAAAGATGCGATTTTTACAATGTAAACACCGTAGGAAAATATGATTTTTGAAAATATAAATAAGTGATTGTTTATATTTCAAAGAAAGGAGATTTTTGTTCATAGAAAGCAAAATAAAAATATGATTTTTATATCATAGGAAGGATAAAAATATGATTTTTTATTTATGTAGAGTAATAAAAATATAATTTTTATTATATTACTAGCAAGATAAAAATATAATCTTTATCATGGAAGTAGTTGTGTAAAGGAGGGATTTTTACATATGTAGCGGAGATATAAAAAATATAATCTTTATATATAAAAATGTGATTTTTATATAGAGAATAGCAAGAGAAAAATATGATTTCTATTATATGAACACCGTTATAAAAATAGAATTTTTATCTATATAGTAGCGGTATAAAAATAGAATTTTTACCTATATAGTAGCGGTTTAAAAATAAATTTTTTATCTATATAGTAGCGGTATAAAAATAGAATTTTTATCTATATGGAAGTAGTATAAAAATAGAATTTTTATCTATAAAATAGCAATATAAAAATGTGATTTTTATCCATATAGAGTGATTTTAAAAATGTGATTTTTATATATGTAGTGAATACAGGCAACAAAAGTGACAAAAGGCGAGCACGACGAAGGTTTCCTACATATGAAGAGTCGTGGCATTTGGTTTAGCTAATCGGTGAGAACTTCTCACTTTAAATCTTGTTTTCTAGTTAAAAATATATACTAGGATGCAGACGGTGCTTAGCAACACCCGACACCCATCGTCCACAGACCATGGACGACTTGTATGCTTATTTGATGTGTTGTGAAGTTTGTTCTTGATGTTGATGTGAAATGGATAATAAAATATTCATGTATGAAATAAAATATTTATCATTAAAAATATAAATTTAACATGAAAGTGAATAAATAAATGTTCATTTACAAATCAGGCGATTTGTTTATGTACACCTATTTGAAGGATATTGATTGGGACAACAAATTTTACATGTCGCCCAACTGCATAAATAATATTCAGTGTTTATTGATTTGAAACCCCACACGGGTGTTGGGATGATATTTGGCGTACACTAATCCCAATTATTTAGTTTTGTATGTCGATCGATAGGTCGACAGACTGTGTAAGCGTTAATTATTTATGTTTAATGCTTATGCAGTTGGGTGGTGCACTTTGGATGATGTTTGGTTATTTATCATTTCTATTATATACATGTGTTGTATGGAATCTATATAATTAACATTATATGGTAATTGATTGGGCCTCATTCCAATTCGGAAAATAAAGAATATTATAAAATATAAATTCAGGTGTTGAATAGAATAAATATTCATGTGTTAATAAAATATATATTCATGTGTTGAGTAAAATATTTTAACAATAAAATTTACATTTTTATCATAATTTTATAAAATATATTAAATAACAAATATAGTCATGTGTTGACGATACTCATGTGTTGAGAATATTCATGTGTTGAAAGTATTCATGGGTTGAAACTATTATGTGTTGAATAAAATATTTATACAATAAATTCACATTTTTATTATAAGTAAGAATTAATAAATATTCATGTGTTGAATAAGGTATATATTCATGTGTTGAAGAAAATATTCATTTATTGAATAGAATAACGAAGTTATTGAAATATATAAAGCCGTGTTGATATAGATGCGCCATTTTGACACGAACGATATTTATATTGATTATATTCGTTTTTATAATGAATATAGAAAAGGAAGTGATTTAAAAATCTAATACTTTGAAGATATTATCATTTATATACTAATGATATGAAATATTCAATTTCGATTTAAAATTGAATATGAAGTTGAAATCGTTTTTAAAATGAATTTAAAACAAATTATAAAATACGTTTTGAATTAAAATCAAAAAATATATATAATATATATATTATATATATTAATGGCTTGAATTGAACGCGCCGCACCGCGGTAGTTCGCGAATTTCGACCATTGACTTCGAGTTGACTTTATGGGAGATCCAACCGTCGGATTCTCCTGAAACCGGAACCATTGAGTTCGTATCGAAAAGAGCTTCCCAATGAATATTAGAAATTTGAAATCTAACGGTTGTATTTGGAATTATGTCCAAATCAAATTTGGAAAAGGTCGTTGTAAGTGCAGTTCGACGACCGTTATTGGAAATCGACTGAACGGGCCTTGATAAAATTATTAAAAATATTAATGATTTGTGTAAAATCATAATATATGAATTGGAAAGAATTGGGGTGAAAAATGCCATATTTGAAAGGATAAAAATATATTTTTTCGAAATGAACTAGTTATGAACTAGAATTATAATCCAATATTTTTGAATAAATAAATTGGATTTGAAGTGGTTTTAAAAATAATCAGAATTTCCAATATATGAATTGGAATGGATTTGAATCGAAATTATCTTCGGAATATTTCGATGTTGGATTTCGTGATTATACAGATATGGCTGTGGAAATTTGAAAGATATATATATTGTTATTTCCGATACGATATTTGTTGGTTTCAGAATTTGATATTGAATATAAGCCGATATATTTTCTATTCAGAGCCTTCTATTTAATATCAAATGGGATTTTGGGTTCGTCATGAATGGTGTCTTAAATAACACTGTTTTTGAACCTAGTTTAGAAAGGAATAAGTCTTTTAGCTAACATTTAGTGAAATTGTCCAGTTAATTAGTATTTAATTGGAATTGAATTTAAATTGGTTTTCTTGGGTTTATCATGAGCAGTGTTTTGAATAATACCTGTTCTTTAACCCGATTAACAATGGAATGTGGTTTTGGGTTTATCGCGAACCGTATTTTAGATGACATTGGTTATTTAACCCAGTTAAAGAAAGGATGTTGATTTTTGAGAAGATTAAAACTAAGTGGAGTTTTAATGAATCTTTAATTGGATTAAAGTGATCAAGAATGGAGTATCACCAATTTTGCTCCAAGCGATAGTTAAACCTTTAATTAGATTTGAATGTGAAATGGTAATTAATATTTACCGATAACACTGTGGTATTAGATATGGAGTATTACCAGTTTTTCTCTATGGGATGAATAGGTTGGGACTGGGAAATAAAATAAATAATTACTTCGGTGTGGTTCGCTAATCCAGACTAGCTTGGAAAACCATAACATGGTTTGAAATGATATCTAAAGGAAGATTAAAGAATAAATTTAAAAGAATTTATCTTTGATAAAATTAATGGGAACCTTTCCCTAAGAATGTGAATATTTGTATAAAAGAATATTCTGAATTGGAATGAGGCTTATGTTGTGTTTGTGTAACACTTGTTCATTATATACGCGGGTTAGTCGGAAAAGTCGGGTTTATACCCATTCTGAATAACCAATTGGACGATAAGTCGAAGATGAAGACGGTGGTTGAAGACCGAAGGTCTTCACATCGTTTGGATGATTATTGATGATCTTGATTGGGCTGTACACCCAATGGGAGGGAATCTGTTGGTGATCGTCCAGACGTACTTGGAGATCGATGGATATGCGAGGAATAAGGCTCCTCCGGTTTCGTTCAGACCCAGAACGAACTTGTAAATGGACTGTGTGTCAGACATTGGATTTTATTCTATTTGATTGATCTCTATTAAATATATATCTGTTTGGCGGCGGAGAATTTATTCTCTTGCTTAACGCCCTTCTCTGAGACGTATGAGCTCAGAGGTTATATATTGATGGATATCAATCGCACGGAGTGAATTTCCTGTGGCATGCCTAAGTGGCAGATGATCAAGGCTTCTGTTGAAAAGCAAAGTCTTGTGGTTGATGATCAAAGCATGGCCTGTGTGGCATAGCTTTGTGTATAGCGTAAATTCGCGAGCCTCACACCTCAGTATGAGTCAAAAATGGGATAGTGACTGCAGGGAGAGCACGGTGTTTCTTTCTAACTAAGGGTGATGTCAGTGACCTACAAGCCCTGATATTTATATAGTTTTTACCTGTATGGTTGTTGGATGCGAGGCGCCTTGGATATAGGTCTGATAGGACCGGGAAACGTGTGTTCAGGAATAACTAATCCTCAAAAGTAAGAGAGGACCAGCCCTGAAGATCCAGGATCGCTGTGTGTGGTCCTGAGATATTTGCTAGAGTGTCTCGAATGGAGAGTAGCTTGCCCCTTGCCTCGACTCATGACGGAAATCCAATTTCCAATACGTGACATTTCGGTTTTATTTGTAGAGCCTAGTATGGCGACATGATATATGGTACCCATGTCGTCTATGATTGATACTTATGATTGAAATTGTTTTGACACTATACACTTATAGTAATAATAAAAGATGAAATTTAGCGTATCAAGCATTCTTTGGCTATTATAAGGTAAAACCCTATCCTCCGGCTTGCGTTGCATTGCTTGATGGGACCTGGGTCTTATAATAGCTTCATTTTTCTTTATTTACGTTGTTTGTTTTATGCACTGGTATTCTTGGGAGGAAACTCGTTCCGTGTTATACGGCGTGGTCCCTTGATTTACCTAACTTTAAAAATAAAGATTAATAACTGTTTTAGTTCTCACACCAGTCACATGACTGACCTGGAGTTTATTGTTTTAACCTAAACTCTGGGTTCCTTTATTTTCCGCACGGGCAGCTAGTGGTTGGGTTTTGCAGATTTATATTCACAGGATCCTGGTTTACAGTTGGAATGATACTCGGAAAGCTCTGTATCCGTGTATTTCTTTCAGTTGTGCTTTGTATTATTTTTCTGCTGCTATGTATTTAAATGTAATTTAAATCTCTGATATTTAGTAAATGTGTAATATTTATTCATACTCTGTATATTCTTATACTCTGATGGAAATTGTTGTAATAGCAATGAAATGTTCTTTTGTTCGTGTTCTGATTCGTCTTGTTCACAAAGCAATTCATTCTTTCCTTTATGGGAAAGTTCGGGTTGTTATAGAGTGGTATCAGAGCTCTGGTTTACAGAGCTCAAGAACAAGGCACATTAGAACCATACAAAATAATTCATCAGAGATTGGATTAGTGATATCCAATGAGAATAACTCGTTAGAGATGGGATCAGTAGTGTCCTAGAACGAGTGCGAAGAGTGTTATTTTTTAAAATAAAAACGAAAACAAATTTTGTTTTGAAAGTTAAATTCAAATATACGTATTTGAATATTTTATTTGTATTAATTTGGACAATCGAGTATATAAAGATTTTGCATATACGCGTCATGAACGTATATTCAAAGTTTTAATATACTGGATAGATATAGAATCACATTCTAGTCGCCCGGGGGCAATTCTGATGATGATTGCAACATCATCAGTATTTGTGTTCGAGTTTTGAAAGTGGGATTTCTATATATTTCCATTAGACTGGTGTGAGAACCAAAACTAGATAGGATCTATTGTTGTGATTTGACATCAAAAACATGATTTTCTGTATATGTATCAAAATTATGAATTTGAAACGTTAATCAACTAATTGATTGATGGTTGTGTTGTATTATTATTGTTTCGATTGAACCATTTAGCCTAATGGAATCAAATATTGAACTGAATCAAAAATGATTACAATTGCATGCATATACATGTATATCTATTGAACAGGTCATAGCAAGGAGGCTAGAGCAGAAGAATAAAATTGTTTGCCCGACAAATAGGTACATGTTTATTGTATTTCTTGGGAATTTGATGATTTTATGAGCCGATTAGCTAGTCGCTTGGCTTTTTCTTTTTCTTTTGGATTGTTGAGGGCCATGGGAGGCTATTTGAAATAACCCGAAGCTCCTGGTGCAAGGGAGGTTATGGCGAATCTTTTTGAAAATTTAGGGTGTTAGCCAAATTTTAGAAAAATTTGAAAAGTTCTTAGAAACTGAAAAGTTGAAGAACTTAAGTCATAAAGAAAATAATGGAAGTTGAGTTGATAAGTAAAACAACTTTCAACTTTGTTCCTTTTCGGGGATGAAAAGTTTTAAGTGGGGGAGATTGTAACAACCCAGAAATTCTGAGCCATTTTAAAATTTTTATTTTGGCAATTTTAGCGAATTTTGATTATTTAAATTGACTTATTTTAAATAATAACAACGAGAAATTTATTTTGAATAGAAATAGAACGTATACATTTATTTGAATCATCGTTAGAATTTAAATATTTTATTTTAAATATAAAAAGAATTGAATATGGCGCGGTAGTTCGAAAATTCGATTTCAAATTTCAGATGAATGTACAGGATTCAAAATAAACCAGATTTTATCGAAACAAGAAATATTTGAATCTGTTTAATCATATCTTTCTAACGAAGTTAAGAAATTCATATTTCACTTTAGAAGTTGAAAGATATGTCCAGTTTAAAATTTAGAAAAGTTGATGTGGAATATATATATATATATATATAAAGGCCCTTAAAAATGGAAATTTTGCAAACAACCTCGGTTTTCGACGAAACCGCTTTTGTTGGATCCGTGATGTCAAGTTATTGCTAGATTTCAAAATACATAATTTTCTGAATCAATATGTGAGCGTGGCAAAGGAAAACGGATTTGACCAGTTTCAGTTGATTTTAATCGACTGAAAAATGGCCATTTTTCAAACGGTCTCGGAATTTGACGAAATTAGTTTTGTTAGAACCGTATCGTCAATGCGAAGCTAGAAAATATTTTTCAGGAATTTTTAGAGTCCGTATGGGGCCCAGGTAAATTGAAATGTGCGTTCAAATTCAATATATAGATTTATATTTTGATTTTGATGGAAACTGATCGAAACAATCGAATCAGCTTACGATACATATCCCATTGTGTTCGGAATAGGGTAATTAGCTTACGATACATATAAAGAAGTGATTGTTCGTATTTTAAAGAAAGGAGATTTTTGTTCATAGAAAGCAAAATAAAAATATGATTTTTATATCATAGAAAGGATAAAAATATGATTTTTTATTTATGTAGAGTAATAAAATTATAATTTTTATTATATTACTAGCAAGATAAAAATATAGTCTTTATCATGGAAGTAGCGGGGTAAAGGAGGGATTTTTACATATGTAGCAGAGATATAAAAAAATACGATCTTTATATATAAAAATGTGATTTTTATATAGAGAATGGCGAGAGAAAAATATTATTTTTATTATATGAACACCGTTATAAAAATAGAATTTTTATCTATAAAGTAGTTGTATAAAAATAGAATTTTTATCCATATAGTAGCGGTATAAAAATAGAATTTTTATCTATATAGTTGCGGTATAAAAATAGAATTTATATCTATATAGTAGCGGCATAAAATAGAATTTTTATTTATAAGATAGCAATATAAAAATGTGATTTTTATCCATATAGAGTGATTATAAAAATGTGAATTTTATATATGTAGTGAATACGGGCAACGAAAGTGACGAAGGGCGAGCACGACGAAGGTTACCTACATATGAAGAGTCGTGGCATTTGGTTTAGCTAATCGGTGAGAACTTCTCACTTTAAATCTTGTTTTCTAGTTAAAAATATATACTAGGATGCATACGGTGCTTAGCAGCATCCGACACCCATCGTCCACAGACCGTGAACGACTTGTATGCTTGTTTGATGTGTTGTGAAGTTTGTTTGTGATGTTGATGTGAAATGGATAATCAAATATTCATGTGTAAAATAAAATATTTATCGTTAAAAATATAAATTTAACGTGAAGGTGAATTAATAAATATTCATTTACAAATCAGACGATTTGTTAATGTACACCTATTTGAAGGATATTGATTGGGATGATAAATTTTACACGTTGCCCAACTGCACAAATAATATTCTGTGTTTGTTGATTTGAAACCCCACACGGGTGTTGGGATGATATTTGGCGTACACTAATACCAATTATTTAGTTGTATGTCGATCGATTGGTCGACAGACTGTGTAAGCATAAATTATTTATGTTTAATGCTTATGCAGTTGATTGGTGCACTTTGGATGATGGTTGATTATTTATCATTGCTATTATATACATGCATTGTATGGAATCCATATAATTAACATTATATGGTAATTGATTGGGCCTCACTTCAATTGGGAAAATAAAGAATATTATAAAATATAAATTCAGGAGTTGAATAGAATAAATATTCATGTGTTGAATAAAATATATATTCATGTGTTGAAAATATTCATGTGTTGAGTAAAATATTTTAACAATAAAATTTACATCTTTATCATAATTTTCTAAAATATATTAAATAACAAAAGTAGTCATGTGTTGACGATACCCATGTGTTGAGAATATTCATGTGTTGAAACTATACATGTGTTCAAACTATTCATGGGTTGAAACTATTATGTGTTGAATAAAATATTTATACAATAAAATTCACATTTTTATTATAAGTAAGAATTAATAAATATTCATGTGTTGAATAAAGTACATATTCACGTGTTGAAGAAAATATTCATTTGTTGAATAGAATAACGAAGTTATTGAAATATATAAAACCGTGTTGATATAGATGCGCCATTTTGACACGAACGATATTTATATCGATTATATTCGTTTTTATAATGAATATAGAAAAGGAAGTGATTTCAAAATCTAATACTTTGAAGATATTATCATTTATATATTAATGATATGAAATATTCAATTTCGATTTGAAATTGAATATGAAGTTGAAATAGTTTTTAAAATGAATTTAAAACAATTTATAAAATATGTTTTGAATTACAATAGACGAAATATATATAATATATATATTACATATATTAATGGCCTGAATAGAACGCGTCGCGCCACGGCAGTTCGCGAATTTCGACCATTGACTTCGAGTTGACGTTACGGGAGATCCGACCGTCGGATTCTCCTGAAACCGGAAACGTTGGTTTTGTATCGAAAAGAGCTTTCCAATGAATATTATAAATTTGAAATCTAACGGTTGGATTTGGAATTATGTCCAAATCAAATTTGGAAAAGGTCGTTGTAAGTGCAGTTCAATGACCGTTATTGGAAATCGACTGAACGGGCCTTGGTAAAATTATTAAAAATAGTAATGATTTGTGTAAAATCATAATATATGAATTGGAAAGAATTGGGGTGAAATATTCCATATTTGAAAGGATAAAAATATATATTTATCGAAATGAACTAGTTATGAACTAGAATTATAATCCAATATTTTTGAATAAATAAATTGGATTTGAATTGGTTATAAAAATAATCAGAATTTCCAATATATGAATTGGAATGGATTTGAATCGAAATTATCTTCGGAATATTTCAATGTTGGATTTCGTGATTACACATATATGGTTGTGGAAATTTAAAAGATACATATATATATATATCGTTATTTCCAATATGATATTTGTTGGTTTCAGAGTTTAATATTGAATATAAGCCGATATATTTTCTATTCAAAGCCTTGTATTTAATATCAAATGGGATTTTGGGTTCGTCGTGAATGGTGTCTTAAATAACACTGTTCTTGAACCCAGTTTAGAAAGGAATAAATCTTTTAATTAACATTTAGTGAAATTGTCCAGTTAATTAGTATTTAATTGGAATTGAATTTAAATTGGTTTTTTTGGGTTTATCGTGAGCAGTGTTTTGAATAACACCTGTTCTTTAACCTGATTAACAATGGAATGTGATTTTGGGTTTATCGTGAACCGTGTTTTAGATGACATTGGTTTTTTAACCCAGTTAAATACAGGATATTGATTTTAGAGAAGATTAAAACTAAGTGGAGTTTTAATGAATCTTTAACTAGATTAAAGTGATCGAGAATGGAGTATCACCAATTTTGTCCAAGCGATAGTTAAACCTTTAATTAGATTTGAATGTGAAATGGTAATTAATATTTACCGATAACACCGTGGTGTTAGATTTGGAGTATTACCAATTTTGCTCCATGGGATGAATAGGTTGGGATTGGGAAATAAAATAAATAATTACTTCGGTGTGGTTCGCTAATCCCGACTAGCTTAGAAAACCATAATACGGTTTGAAATGATATCCAAAGGAAGATTAACGAATAAATTTAGAAGAATTTATCTTCGATAAAATTAATGGGAACCTTTCCCTAAGAATGTGAATATTTGGATAAAAAAATATTCTGAATTGGAATGAGGCGTATGTTGTGTTTGTGTAACACTTGTTTATTATATACGCGGGTTATTCGGAAAGGCTGGGCTTATACACATTCTAAATAACCGATCCGATGATAAGTCGAAGATGAAGGCGGTGGTTGAAGACCGGAGGTCTTCACGTCGTTTGGATGATTATTGATGATCTTGATTGGGCTGTACACCCAAGAGGAGGAAATCATGTGGTGATCGTCCAGACGTACTTGGAGATCGATGGATATGCGAGGAATAAGGTTCCTCCGGTTTCATTCAGACCCAGAACGAACTTGTAAATGGACTGTGTGTCTGACATTGGATTTTATTCTGTGTACTTGATCTCTATTAAATATATATCTGTTTGGCGGCAGAGAATTTATTCTCTTGCTTAATTCCCTTCTCTGAGACGTACGATCTCAGAGGTTATATATTGATGGATATCAATTGCATGGAGTGAATTGCCTGTGTGGCATGCATAAGTGGCAGATGATCAAGGCTTCTGTTGAAAAGAAAAGTCTTGTGGTTGATGATCAAAGCACGGCCTGTGCGGCATAGCTTTGTGTATAGCGTTAACTCGCGAGCCTCACACCTCGGTATGAATCAAAAACGGGATAGTGACTGCTGGGAGAGCATGACGTTTCTTTCTAGCTATGGGTGATTTCAGTGACTTACCAGCCTTGACATTTATATACTTTTTACCTGTGTGGTTGTTGGATGCGAGTTACTAAACGTTTTTTCAGGAATAACTAATCCTCAAAAGTAAGAGAGGACCGACCTTGAAGATCCAGGATCTATGTGTGTGGTCCTGAGACATTTTCTAGAGTGTCTCGAACGGAGAGGAGCTTGCCCCTTGCCTCGACTCATGACAGAAATCCAATACGTGACATTTCGGTTTTATTTGTAGAGCCTAGTATGGCGACATGATATATGGTACACATGCCGTCTATGATTGATACTTATGATTGAAATTGTTTTGACACTACACAATAATAAAAGATGAAATTTAGCGTATCAAGCATTCTTTGGCTATTATAAGGCAAAACCCTATCCTTCAGCTTGCGTTGCATTGTGTGATGGGACCTGGGTCTTATAATAGCTTCATTTTTCTTTAATTAGCATTGCGTTGTTTGTTTTATGCACTAGCATTCTTGGGAGGAAACCCGTTCCGTGTTATACGGCGTGGTCCCTTGATTTACCTAACTTTAAAAATAAAGATTAATAACTGTTTTAATTCTCATACCAGTCACATGACTGGCCTGGAGTTTATTGTTTTAACCTAAACTCTAGGTGCCCTTATTTTCCGCATGGGCAGCTAGTGGTTGGGTTTTGCAGATTTATATTCACAGGATCCTGGTTTACAGCTGGAATGATACTCGGAAAGCTCTGTATCCATGTATTTCTTTCAGTTGTGCTTTGTATTATTTTTCCACTGCTATGTATTTAAATGTAATTTAAATCTTTGATCTTTAGTAAATGTGTAATATTTATTCATACTCTGTATATTCTTGTACTCTGATGGAAATTGTTGTAATAGCAATGAAATGTTCTTATGTTTTTGTTCTGATTCGTCTTGTTCTCAAAGCAATTTGTTCTTGCCATCACGGGGAAGTTCGGGTCGTTATAAATGGGCCTGAAAACCTTATAAATTGGTAAATGTTAAAAAGAGAAAAATGGAACAGGAATATATATAGTTGAGAGAATTGACCTCGGGGGGAGGGGGGTCTAGGAAAGCCTAGAATAAAATTGGAAACACGCTTTGAGTCTTACCCATTATTAACTTTTAAGAACTTGAGTTTATAAAACTTTTGGGAAAAGAGTTTATGCTGTTTTCAAGTTTTAATCTTAAAAGTTATAATTTTAAATATGTAAAGTATACATATTGGGTTTTAAAGAAAAACAGGGTATATTTAGCAAATAGTGATTTCTTGAGAATTTTTTAACTAAAGTAAAATTTTCTCAATAAAAAGTGCACATATAGAGCATGTATAACTCGCTAGTTTTTTTGTTATATTTCATACAAAAAATTTTTTTAATAAAGAAAGTTTTGAAATCTCTATTCTTTTGACAATTATTTTTGATAAATTGATTGAAAGAGAATTTTGTTGGATGGACAAAATAAGTTGTAGAGAATAAGAATAGAGTGGATGTTGGCACCTTGTAGTAAGATATCGAACCGACCTTATAGGTAAGAAGAAGTCATAAACCCGATTGAGAAAAGCTGAATAAGAATGGATAATTTCCAAGATAATTGGAAGAGAAGATCAGTAACAAAAGATTTTTTTATGTGGACTGTGCTTAGATAGGGAAATAGGGAATCTTTATAAATAGTTACATCAAAACCAAGTACGGTTAGAAAAAGGTTGGAAAAGAAAAACAGAGGATACAGAGTTTTCCATTTTCTACCTTTTGTAACTTAAGAAATCGAATTTAGAAAATTATATTTTTCTAAATTTCAAAATTTAATGTTGGTTGGTAGGGTTTTGGATGCAACAATTGGATGAATTATGATTTTACTCAATAAGAGTGTGGGAAAATTTGGGTGGAAATTGTTTTGATTTTTCAAAAATATTGCATTCATATAGAACTACAAGTATATTTAGGATGTGAGCATCATGTTTTGAAAAAGTTTTTGAAAAGTTTGCATACATATAGGTGATACCAAATTAGGCATACATGCGTTACTATGATGTATTTCACTTTGCACATGCACACAATGTTTGATAAAATTAGATGTACACATGGTGGATTAATATTATTCGAGGGATTATCTATTTTACCTTCATCGAATTTCAGGGACGAAATTCCTTAAGTGTGGGAGAATGTAACACCGCACAATTTTTCTAAGTAGTATATAAGTAACATTGCATGTATATTAATGTTGAAATTAATAATATACATGCAATTAATTACGTGCATATGAATTTATGCATAATTAAGAATAAATTAATAAATGGAAGGTTGTATTGTTTATGCATATAATAATTGAAACATAGATATGCATGGAAAATGAAAATAAAAGAGAAAAGAGTGCATAACTTAATTTGCAAGTGTTAAAGAGAGAATTGATGTGTAAAATCACGCAGTAATGTTTAAAATAAGGAACATTGTGCAATGAAAACAATAAATGCATGCAAGAGTGGGAGTTTAATATGTTAATGAAATTAATTGTAGGAGAGAAGATGTATATGACAAATAAGAATATTAATGCAAGATAAAATGGGAAAAGTTAAATAAGAATGCATGCAAATAAAAAAATAAATGCATAAATGAAAGAGGTTACTATGTAATGCGTTAAAAATAGTATAATATAATATACTAATTAGAAAAGCAAGAAAAAAAGGTGTTATGTGAACTAATGAGCATACAATACGTATTGGTTAAATAATATAATGACACATGGATATAAATGTAAAGGAAGAATGCATTAATGGAAAGTGAGCAATCAATGCAATGTAGTGTGAAAAGGGTTAAGGCGGTTTCTTTTAATTAAAGGAGCATTCAATATGACAAGGGTTAAATTCTAGAGTGTTCTTTTTTTAGTGAGGTGATTGGTTCAGATAGGTTTTAGATTAAATCCAAAGGGCTTAGTTCCTCTGACACACCTATAAATAGATGGCTAGGTTTTCTTTCACTCTCATAATTTTAGAGGAGACACCAAAACGCTGCTCCTTCTTCCTCAAGCAACCACTCTCATATTTCTTAGATCCATTTCTTAGATCTAATCAAAGATCTGCCCTTTTCTCTTCCTCTCCAAACCTTTTCTTAAAATAAATTTAGATCTAGGATTCTTCCGCTTCAAAATGAGAGAAAAAAATTTAGATCTGCAATATAGATGCCTAGATCTACATTGCGTGAGAGGTGAGTATTGAATCTGACCTATTTTTTAGTTCTTCTTCCCTTTTATTCCTCTTTTCCCTATCCTTTTGGGTTTAATTTACAGATCCATGGTTCTTTATGTCTCAAATTCAGTCAGGCAAACCATGGAGGAATAGATCCGATCAGATTCATGATTTTGGAAAGTTTTGGGTGAGTGGGCTTAAATTATCCTTTGTGAATAATAGTATGTTTATCGTTTGATCATTCCCCATGAATATTCATAATGAATCTATTGGAAAATTTAATTGATGCGATGGATAATTGCACTAAAATGAAAAACTATGTTCAATCAGTTAGCATGTTACAATATACATGGATATTGTTATAAAGATTTATTTTATGGACATGACAATTGGAATAAATGAGATTTTTGGGTAAATAAGACATTATTTGAGAACTACCTCTTTATTCTAAAAAAGGTTAATTACATGTACGAAGGCATGCGAAGTATATTGGTATTTGGGCATAATTTGTAATGAAATTTTGGGAACATAACATGTATTGTGGTTGGAAACTTTAAATTTGGGACATAATTTATGATTGGGGATTTTGGTGTAATTGGCGCATAAATAGAAGTCTTAATTTAAGATATTAATGAAAATATGTGAGAATTGATTTGGAACAATTAGAGATGTTTATATGATGAAAAAAAAGGAAAAAAAAAGAATTTGGGAAGATTAAGACATGTTGGGTTGATATTACCTCAAGATAAAATAAATTATGTGTTGGAAAGAACATGCGATAAATGTTAGGCATATTATGTAAGAAAAGAATACAGTAAAATTCTAAGAAAAATAAATATGCCTAAAACTGAACCGCGCCTAGGCAAAAGGCTAGGTTGCATTAGTGGTGGAAGTCTGCCCGGACCCGACTGGCATATCCAGCATCCACTAATGTTGAACCTAATGTGAGAGCTCTAAGTGCGCAAATACGAGATGGGCTACGACACGAGATTAGGCCCAACTTATGGAAGAAGTCTGCCCGGACCTGATGGCATATCCAGCATCCACAAGATGTAGGCCTAATGTGTGTGGTCTAGCCCATTATAAACCATAAATGGACAAGGTAATGAATTGGACTACTTAACCTAATCTAATCCATAGGGATTGTATGAATATGAACTAAAGTTAGGGTTAAGTAAAAATTGGTTGGATAGTAGGTGGGCTAAGAAAACTTGAGGGGCAGGTAATATTTACATATAGGCCCGTAAACTTAACCAATAAGGTTATGTAATCGAAGATACCTAGCGATATACATCACCAGAAGAAATAATAAAGTTATGTAATTAAAGACACCTTTAGGGTTAGCATAACTTGTAGAAATGATAATCACCTATTATAAATAAGTAACATTAATGAAAATGTTGTATAATAGGTAAACTTGTCCTAGAAACAAGTGGAGATTATAATTTAGGTTATAAAAAGTTAGTAAGAGAATGGATAACTGGTGAATTGAGTTAAGGGACGCTTAATTGTAAATTAAGTAATCAGTAAAGGGGGAAAACCTGAAACCAGTTAAGAAAAAGGGGGAAATATATTGTACTTAATTATAAATTAAGTAATTTGTAAGCTTGGAAGTTTGAAACCCATGGATAAGAATGTTTAGGCTTGTTCTAGGGACAAGAGGAAATTATAACATAGGTTAAAATAAATAGGTAGAGAAACTTATTAACGGACCTTAGTTAATATAACTAAGTTAATAAGTAAACAACGATAAGTTGTATTGACAATGTAAAATGGAATTATGATTAAATGAGAAAGATGAGGAAAACTTATGAAATGAAATATGTTATATTAATCATAAATGGTAAGTGTCATGTTAATTAGAAAACATGTGAATTGGGATATACTTAATTACGTATTAAGTAAAACATGTTATTGTAACGATAAAACCAAACAAGAATATAAAGGGATTGTGGACCACATACCATGGACCACAATCTAGAGAATAAAATGTCTGGGCTTATTAATAAACTTAAATGGGATAAGTTATATGACTGAAATTAATAAGCAAGAGAAACTTGGTAATTTGAATAAGAATTCAATGTGAATAAGAATAACCAGTTTAAATGGAAACCTGGTGAGGTAAGGCAAGCACGTAAAAGAATGTTTAGACATAGGGTCTAACAACATATTAAAGTGAGGCTCTTGGGACCAGTCTGCACGTTTGAGGGTGAATAACCTAATGGGGTAGATCATCGTGGTGTTATAAGGCATGAGGGGAGCGCATATTCATCTGATTGTTCTGATGGCTCTGAAGGGCTGGAAAGGGAAGCACGCGGCTTCCTGAGAGACGTAAGGTGCTCCTAGTACTCCTCTGTGCAGTGGCAGATATCTTAGGCTGTACTCACAGAGGTTGGGTCTGCGCGTAACTACTAGGTGGGTGGGCCTTGACTGCAGATGTTGCTATGCAGTCAGAATGCTATGTTGAGGTAATACCAGGGTGGTGATTCGACGGTTGCCTCACGAGGAGGTAGAGAGGGTCACGATCGATAAGGATAGTAGACCATCGGATACCCGTCATCGGCAGCCAGCAGGATGCAAAAAGACTAGAGCTAAACCCAAGATATCCTTTCACCTTTCACTATCGAGGTACGGGGTTGAGGGTAGATGCCACATGGATGTTTAGATTGGTTATTAGTATGGGCGGTCACTTAGCTCTTATAGTCTTTACTAGTTGAGGGAGGGCCTGAGGTGGGGCCATAGCCACCATGTAAAACAGACCCTAGGAATATCTGTATTTGGAGGCTCTTAATGGCGGGCTTGTACAGGTACAGAAAAGTTCCCGGCCGAGTTCTGTGTTTCTTGTTTAGCCCTGCCACAGAACTAAGTGCACATTAGAGGACATGCGATTGAGGCAACGAGCTACAATTGAAGATACATATGGTGGACAGTCTAGATACATAGCATGGAGTCTGATTCGAACAAAGGTGGCAGTCAGTACGTTTACATAGTAATGATTGTTATATGTGGATCGTAATATTGTTATCCGTATATTACTATGGCGTAGGATGAGAGACTACATATATACGATGGAGACCGTGCGAGTAGGTTATCATGGGGTGTACCTTAGTTGGGGGTAGCTACATATACACTATATTAGGTTAATCTACTAGGAAGTAGATGGGTGCGACGTGTGTGTGTAAGCCTTGAGTGTTAATAACACAGATAACCTAATAAATAAGGAAATGTAATTTAACGGTATATGTAGGATTATCCAGAAGTGTAATTTATGTCCAGTCACTAGAACTTATGTTCTGACCACCCTCCTCATAACATTCGTAGGTAGGTTCATGACAGAAATTGTAAAGCTTTGGATACTAGTTTAGCAGTATTGATATTAAGGTAAAGCTATGTTTTAATTACATTATATTTTGTTCCTTCTGCTGTGAGATGTTTTCCGAACTTTGATATGTATTATCTCTCTGTATTTTCTGCAGGATACCAGAGCAAACCAACACGGTTTTCGATGGATAGGGTTTTTGAAAAGAAAAATAATCGATCTGTCGGGATTTGGGTTGTTACATCTGGTATCAGAGCTTAGGTTTAGGATTTCTATATAAATAGTGAGTGATCGTATTTGTATTTAAAAAGAAAAAGAAAAATATTATATTTATATATACCTAGATCCATATAGGAACCCACTAAATAGAAAGAGTATTATAAGGTAAGAAATGGGATATTTGTTATGTACACTAAAGGAATAACTGTGGAAATTTGAGTCCCTTAAGATGTTTGGGTGGAGGGTGTACAATGTACACTGTATGGAAGGAAAGTGAATCCCATATGATTAGTATTTTGGGTTAATGGGCTTGAAAACCTTATAAATTGGAAAAAGTTAAAAGAGAAAAATGGATTAGGAATATATATAGTTGAGAGAATTTACCTTGGAGGTGTAGGAAAGCCTAGAAGAAAATTGGAAACCCGCTTTGAGTCTAACCCATTATTAACTTTTAAGAACTTGAGATTATAAAACTTTTGGAAAAAAGGGTTTATGGTGTTTTCAAGTTTTAATCTTAAAAGTTATAATTTTAAATATGTAAAGTATACATATTGGGTTTTGAAGAAAAATGGAGTATATTTAGCAAATAGTGATTTCTTACGAAATTTTTTAAATAAAATAAAATTCTCTCAATAAAAGGTGCATATTATAAAGCATGTAGAGCTCGCTAGTTTTCTTGTTATATTTCATGCACGAATTTTTTATTTTTAATAAGGGAAGTTTTGAACTCTCTATTCTTTTGACAATTATTTTTGATAAATTGATTGAAAGAGAATTTTGTTGGGTAGACAAAATAAGTTGTAGAAAATAAGAATAGAGTGGATGTTGGCACCTTGTAGTAAGAGATTGAACCGACCTTGGAGGTAAGAACAAGTCATAGACCCGATTAAGAAAAGCTGAATAAGAATGGATAATTTCCAATATAAGAGTAAGAGAATATCAATAACAAAAGAAAATTTTCTTATGTGGACTGTGCTTGGATAGGAAAATAGGGAATCTTTAAATAGTTACATAAAAACCCAAGTGCAGTTAGAAAAATTTGGAAAAGAAAAACGGAGGATACGGAGTTCCACGTTTTTGTAACTTAAGAAATCGAATTTAGAAAATTAGATTTTTCTAAATTTCGAAATTTAATGTTGGTTGGTAGGGTTTCGGATGCAATAATTGGATGAAATATGCTCTTACTCTGTAAGAGTGTGGGAAATTTTGGGTAAAAAATGTTTTGATTTTTCAAAAATGTTGCATTTATATAGAATAGCAAGTATACTTAGGATGTGAGCATCATGTTTTGAAAAAGTTTTTGAAAAGTTTGCATACATATAGGTGGTACCAAGTTAGGCATACATGCATGATTATGATGTATTTCACTTTGCACATGCGCACAATGTTTGCGAAAATTGGATGCACACATGATGGATGAATATTATGCGAGCGATTATCTATTTTACCCTCATCGAATTCGGGGACGAAATCACTTAAGGGTAGGAGAATGTAACACCCCGCAATTTTTCTAAATAGTATATAAATAACAGTGAATGTATATTAATGTTGAAATTACTAATACGCATGCAATTAATTACGTGCATATGAATATATGCATAATTAAGAATATATTAATAAATGGAAGGCTGTATTGTTTATGCATACAATAATTAAAACATACATATGCATGAAAAATAATAATAAAAGAGAATAGAGTGCATAACTTAATATGCAAGCGGTAAAGAGAGAATTGATGTGTATATGCATGCAGTAATGTTTAAAATAAGGAACATTGTGCAATGAAAACAATAAATGCATGCAAGAGAGAAAGATTAATATACTAATGAAATTAATTGTAGGAGAGAAGATGTATATGACAAATAAGAATATTAACGCAAGATAAAAAGGGAAAAGTTGAATAAGAATGCATGCAAATAAATAAATAAATGCATGAAGGAAAGAGAATACTATGTAATGCGTTGAAAATAGTATAATATAATATACTAATTAGAAAAGAAAGAAAGAAAGAAAGGCATTAGGTGAATTAATGAGCATACAATACGTATTGTATAAATAATATGATGACACATGAATATAAATGTAAAGGAAGAATGCATTAATGGAAAATGAGCAATCAATGCAATGCAGTGTGAAAAGGGTTAAGGCGGTTGCTTTTAATTAAAGGAGCATTCAATGTGAAAAGGGTTAAATTCTAGAGTGTTCTTTTTTTAGTGAAGGGGTTGGTTTAGATAGGTTTTAGATTAAATCCAAAGGGCCTTGTTCCTCTGACACACCTATACATAGATGGCTAGGTTTTGTTCACTATCATAATTTTAGAGGAGACACCAAAACTCTGCTCCTTCTTCCTCAAGCAACCACTCTCCTATTTCTTAGATCCATTTCTTGGATCTAATCAAAGATCTACCCTTTTCTCTTCCTCTCCAAACCTTTTCTTAAAATAAAAGTTAGATATAGGTTTCTTCCGCTTCAAAATGAGGGAAAAGAATTTAGATCTGAAATATATGCCTAGATCTACATTGTGCGAGAGGTGAGTATTGAATCTGACCAATTTTTTAGTTCTTCTTCCCTTTTCTTCATCCCTTCCTTTCTTTTTGGGTTTAATTTATAGATCCATGGTTCTTTAGGTCTTAAATTCAGCCAGTGAGACCATGGAGGAATAGATCCGATAAGATTCAAGATTTTGAAAAGTTTTAGGTGAGTGGGCTTAAATTATCCTTTGTGAATAATAGTATGTTTATCGTTTGATCATTCCCCATGAATATTCATAATGAAAGTATTGGAAAAGTTAATTGATGCGATGGATAATTGCACTAAAATGAAAAATTATGTTCAATCGGTTAGCATGTTACGATATACATGGATATTTTACAAAGATTTGTAATGAAATTTTGGAAACATAAAGTATGTTGTGGTTGGAAACTTTAATTTTGGGACATAATTTATGATTGGGGATTTTGGGGTAATTGGTGCAAAACTAGATGTCTTAATTTAAGATATTAATGAAAATATGTGAGAATTGAATTGGAACAATTAGAGATGTTTAGATGATAAAAAAAAAAAGAATTTGGGAAGATTAAGATATGTTGGGTTGATATTACCTTAAGATAAAATAAAATATATGTTGGAAAGAACATGCGATAAATGTTAGGCATAAAATGTAAGAAAAGAATGCAGTAAAATTCTAAGAAAAATAAATATGCCTAAAACTGAACCGTGCCTAGGCATGAGGTTATGTTGCATTAGTGGTGGAAGCCTGCCCGGACCCGACTGGCATATCCAACAACCACTAATGTTGAAACAAATGTGAGAGGTCTAAGTGCGCAAGTACGAGACGGGCTGTGACTCGAGGTTAGGCCCAACTTGTGGAAGAAGTCTGCCCGGACCCGACTGGCATATCCATCATCCACAAGTTGTAGGCCTAATGTGGGAGGTCAAGCCCATTATAAACCATTAATGGACATGGTAATGAATTGGACTACTTAACCTAATCTAATCCATAGGGGTTGTATGAATATGAACTAAAGTTAGGGTTATGTAAAAATTGGTTGGACAGTAGGTGGGCTAAGAAAATTTGAGGCGGTGGGAAAATTTGAGGCGGTGGGTAATATTTACATATAGGCCCGCAAACTTAGGCGATAAGGTTATGTAATTAAAGATACCTAGTGGTATACATCACCGGTAGAATAATAAAGTTATGTAATTAAAGTCACCTTTAGGGTAAGCATAACTTGTAGAAATGATAATCACCTATTATAAATAAGTAATGTTAATGAAAATGTTGTATAATTGGTAAACTTGTCCTAGAGACAAGTGGAGGTGACACCAGAGTGGTGATTCGACGGTTGCCTCACGAGGAGTTAGAGAGGGTCCCGACCAACAAGGATAGTAGACCATTGGATACCCATCATTGGCAGCCAGCGTGATGCGAAAAGACTAGAGCTAAACCCAAGATACCATTTCACCATTCACTATCGAGGTACAGGGTTGAGGGTAGACACCACATGGATGTTTAGATTGGTTGTTAGTAGGGGCGGTCGCTTAGCTCTTGTAGTATTTACTAGTTGAGGGAGGGCCCGAGGTGGGGCCATAGCCACCACGGAAAACTGACCATAGGAATATCTGTATTTGGAGGCTCTTAAAGGTGGGCTTGTACAGGTATGGAAAAGCTCCCAACCGAGTTTCATGTTTCTTGTTTAGCCCTGCCACGGAACTCGGTGCGCATTAGAGGACGTGCGATTGAGGCATCGAGCTACAATTGAAGATACACATGGTGGATATTCTAGATACATGCACATCGGCTCTGGGTGGTGTATCGTTGACCAGAGGGCGTTACTCCGGCATGGAGTCTGATTCGAACAAAGGTGGTAGTTAATACATTTACGTAGTAATGATAAATATATGCGGATCGTAATATTGTTATCCGTACGTCACTATAGCGTCGGATGAGAGACCGTGCGAGTAGGGTACCATGGGGTGTACCTTAGTTGGGGGTAGCTTCATATATACTATATTAGGTTAATCTACTAGGGAGTAGATGGGTGTGACATGTGTGTGTAAGCCTTGAGTGCTAATAACACAGATAACCTAATAAATAAGGAAATGTAATTGAACGATATATATAGGATTATCCATAAGTGTAATTTAAGTCCAGTCACAAGAACTTATGTTTTGACCCCCCCTCCTCATAACATTCGTAGGTTAGGTTCATGACAGAGATTGTTTACTGGTTTAGTAGTATTGATATTAAGGTAGGGCTATGTTTTGACTACATTATATTTTGTTCCTTCCGCTGTGAGATGTTTTCCAAACTTTTGTGTGTATTATGTCTCTGTCTTTTCTGTAGGACACCAGATCAAACCAACAAGGGTTTCGATGGATTGGGTTTTTGAAAAGAAAAAAATTGATCTGTCGGGATTCGGGTTGTTACATGGGGCAGATTGTAACAACCCAGATTTTCAGAACCAATTTAAATTTTTATTTTAGTCATTTTAATGAATTTAGAATACTTAAAATGATTTATTTTAAATAATAATGACTACAAATTTATTTAGATCGAAGTTAGAACGAATATATTTATTTTAGTTATAAAATGAATTTGAAATGGTGCGATAGTTTGAAAATTTTATTTTAAATTTCAAATGAATGTACGTTATTCAAAATAAATCGGATTTCAGTAAAACCAAAAATATTTGAATTTGTTTAATTATATCTTTCCAACGAATGTGAGAAACTGAGATTCATAACCAGAATTAAAAGTTATGTCTTGTTTAAATTTTAAAATAGTCGCTATGGAATTTATATATTTAAAAAAAAACATATAGCCCTTAAAAATAGCCATTTTGCAAACGACCTCTGTTTTCGACGAAACCACTTTTGTTGGATCCAGAATTTCAAATTATTGCTAGATTCCAATTTTCATAATTTTTGGAATTAATATGTGAGTGCGGTGCATTTAAATGTGTTTGGTAATTTCAGTTTGAATTTAATCGACTATAAAATGGCCATTTTTTCAAACGGTCTCCAAATTCGATAAAATTAGTTTTGGTAAGAAAGTATCATCAAAACATAGCTAGATTTATTTTTCTGCTATTTTTGGAGTAAGTCTGCAACAACCCGAAAATCTGGGCCAGTTTAAAAATTTTATTTTTGGCAATTTTGGCGAATGTTGAACATTTAAAATAGAATATTTTAAATAATATCGACGATAAATTTATTTTGAATATAATTCGAACGTATATATTTATACACGTCGTCGTTAGAATATAATAATTATATATAATTATAAATAGAATTGAAAATGGCGCGGTAGTTCGATAATTTGATTTCAAACTTCAATTGAATGTACCGGGTGCAAAACAAACCGGATTTTAGTGAAACCAAAAACATTAGGATCTAATTGAGAATATCTTTCCAACGAATCTGAAAAATTGAAATTTCATAGCGGGAATCAAAAGATATGTCCAGTTGAAAATTCTGAATAGTCGCTATGGAATTCAGGCCCTTAAAAATGGAAATTTTGCAAACGACCTCGGATTTCGACGAAACCACTTTTGTTGGGTCCGTGATGTCAAGTTATTGCTAGATTCCAAATTTCATAATTTTTCGAATCAATATGTGAGCGTGGCAAAGGAAAACGTGTTTGACCAGTTTCAGTTGATTTTAATCGACTGGAAAGTGACCATTTTTCCAACGGTCTCAGAATTCGACGAAACTAGTTTTGTTAGGACCGAATCGTCAATACGAAGCTAGAAAATATTTTTTTGCAATTTATAACGTTCGTATGTGACCCCGGTAAATTGAAATGCGCGTTCAAATTCAATATATAGAGTTATATGTTGATTTTAACGGAAACTGATCGAAACGATCAAATCAGCCTATGATACATATCCCATTGTGTTCGGAACGGGGGTAATTAGCTATGGACGACAGGCGGTGGGCCTTGTTTAGAGGTCGTATGTAAAAGTCAACTTTTTGGGATTAAATAATTAAAATAAAATAAAATAAAAACACCCCCACTCACCTCTCTCTCTCCTCACCCTTTTAATCATTTATGCCCCCCGTTAGTTATTCTTTCAAAATAAAAAAAAAAGACGATGAAGGGGAGGGAGGAGCGCCGTCGCTCCTCCCATCGGAGAGCCACCGCCGCCGCTCAGGGCGGGGCGCCACCGCCCCCTTCTGCTCGATCCTCCTCTCCACTTCCTCCCCATCCTCCTCTTCTTTCCTTCTTCTTCCTCCTCCTGTTCGCACCCCCCTACCCTTTGATGTCGACCGCGCTACCACCCCTCCCCACCTCGACTTCGCGACAGCCTCCTCCCCCCCTCTTCCCTAGCGCATCGCGCAGCCCTCCCCCCCTGAAAACCCTAACCCCCAAATCGAACGCACGACCCACGCCACCCCAGCCACCACCCTCCGACGCTCCCTCTGACCTCTATCCCTCTTTCTTTTCTGATCCAAACACTGTAAGCTTCTTTATTTATTTTTATTTATTTTCTATGATTTCTATATATTCGTATAGCATAGAAAAATATGATTTTTATATATTCGTATAGCATAGAAAAATATGATTTTTATATATTCGTATAGCGTAGAAAAATATGATTTTTATATTAGGAGAAGGTTAAAAATATAATTTTTATAGAATAGAATAGATTTGATTTTTCGAAAGTAAAGATTTGAATTTTTAGAAGAAGAAAGGTCGTATTTTTATATAGAAGAAAGCGTGACAAAAATTCGATTTTTATATATTGAATAGCGATGTAAAAATTCGATTTTTTTTTAAATATATGAAGTGATTATAAAAATATGATTTTTAAATTGAAAGTGAACAAATAAAAATGTGATTTTTATTTTAAACACATCAGTATATAAAATGTGATTTTTATATATGTAGTGGCTACGAGCAACGAAAGCGACAAAAGGCAAGAATGGCGATGATTTCTCTAAATGAAGTGTCGTGAAGTTGGAATAACTATCGGTGAGAATTTCTCACTCTTCAATTTCTTTTTCCAGTTATATATATATATATATATATATATATATACACTAGGATGCAAACGGTGTTTAGCAGCACCCGACACCTGTCATCCACAGACCATGGATGGCGTGTTTGTTTAATTGTTTGGTTGTGTAGTTGGTCAGATTATTTGGTTTGAATTGAATTGTTTGGTGAAATGGAATGGATTTGATTGATGTGTGAATGGCGTGGGCCTTCACTAGACCGGGGATAAGGCTAGGCCTTGGCCCGTTTCTAGTATCGTGCCGTTATGCCGCTGAAATTTTCTAAAATAAGTTAGAAAAATAAAAATATCATTTTTGTTTTGTAAATGAACTGAATAAAAATTCATGTGTTAAAATAAAATATTTATCGTTAAAAATATAATTTTTAACGTGAAAGTGAATAAATAAATATTTATAAACAAATCGGCCGATTTGTTTATATACACTGATTTGACTGATATTGATTGGGTCGATAAATTTTACACATTGCCCAACTGCACAACTAAAATCTGCGTTTGATTGTTTGAAACCCCACACGGGTATTGGGATAAAATACGACCTACACTAATCCCAATAATTGGTTGTATATCGATCGATTGATTGACAGGCTGTTATAAGCGTTAAATATCTATATTTGATGCTTATACAGTGTAGTGCACTTTGGATGATGGTTGATTATTTATCGCTGCTATTATATACATGTGTTGTATGGAATCCATATAATTAACTTTATATGGTAATTGATTGGGCCTCATTCCAATTTAGAAGATAAAGAATATTATAGAATAAAGGTTCATGTGTTGACTGTACTCATCCGTTGACATTAGTCATGTGTTGAACGAAATATTTTAACAATAAAATTTACATCTTTATCATATAGAAAATTAGAAACTAACTGGAAAATAGACAAGATGAGTGGTCTCCTGGATGTTGATCTGGTGTTGGTTTCGGCCTTCGGGGTTAATAGTCAGGGAATCGTTCTCTTACCAATTTACGGTTGGAGTCTGATTTGAAATCAAATGATAGATACCTTAATTTTTATAAAATATATTAAATAACAAAAATAGTCACACGTGGACAGTACTCATTCATTGAGATTAGTCATGTGTTGCCAAAAATAAAGATTCACGTATTGAATAGAATAAATATTCATTTGTTGAATAGAATAACGGAATTATTGAAATATATAAAGCCGTGTTGATTAGAGATGCGCTATTTTGACGCAAACGATATTTATATCGATTATATTCGTTTTTATAATTTGAATTGAATTGAATAGAAAACGAATTGAATTTGATTTGAATATAAAACGAATTGAATTTGATTTGAATATAAAACGAATTTGAATTGATTTGAATAGAAAACGAATTTGATTTGAATTGAATAGAAAACGAATTCGAATTGAATTGAATAGAAAACGAATTCGAATTGAATTGAATAGAAAACAAATTCGAATTGAAGTGAATTGAAAAGAAAATGAATTCTAATCGAATTAAAATCGATTTGAATTGAAATCAAATAGGAATGAAAGTAAAAAGGATTTATAATAGAAAAATCAATTTTGATTTGAATTTGAAATAAAGGTTGAAATTGTTTTTGAAACAAATTCAAAACTATTTATAAAATTCGTTTTAAATAGTAATCGATGAAATATATATTATATATATATTATATATAATATAATGGCCTGAATAGAACGCGCCGCGGTAGTTCGTGAATTTCGACCATTTATTTCAAACGGACATTACGGGAGATCCGACCGTCGGATTCTCCTAAAACCAGAATCGTTGGGTTTGTATCGAAAAGAGCTTTCTAACGAATATTAGAAATTCAAAATCTAATGGTTGGATTTGGAGATACGTCCAAATCAAATTTGGAAAAGGTCGCTGTAAGTGCAGTTCGATGGCCGTTGATGGAAATCGACTGTACGGGCCTTGATAAAATTACTAAAAATAGTAGTAATTTGTGTAAAATCATAAGAAATGATTTGGGAAAAATTGGGATGAAAAAATCCATATTTGAAAAGATAAAAATAGATTTTTATCGAAATGAACTAGTTTTGAACTGAAATTAAAACCCATTTATTTTTAAATAAATAAATTGGATTTGAAATGGGTTTATCGTGAACTGTGTTTTAAAAAACACTTGTTCTTTAACCCGATAATAAATGGAATGTGATTTGGGTTTATCGTGAACTGTGTTTTAAATAACACTAGTTCTTTAACCCAGTAAAAGGAGTTTTAATGAATCTGCAATTAGATTGAAATGTGAATAGATAATTTAAATTATCAAAGTTAGAAAATGAGCGAGAATGGAGTATTACTAGTTTTGCTCCAAAGCGATAGTTAAATCTTTAATTAGATTTGAACGTGAAATGGTAATTAATTTTACCGATAACACTGTGGTGTTAGATGTGGAGTATTACCAGTTTTTCTTCATGGGATGAATAGGTTGGGATTGGTAAATAAAATAAATAATTACTTCAGTGTGGTTCGTTAATCCCGACTAGTTTGGAAAACCATAATTTGGTTTGAAATGACATCCAAAGGAAGATTAAAGGATAAATTTTAAAGAATTTATCTTGGATAAAATTAATGGGAACATTTCCCGGAGAATATGAATTGGAATGAGGCGTATGTTGTGTTTGTGTAACATTTGTTTTTAATATACGCGGGTTGTTCGGAAAGGCCGGGTTTATACCCATTCTGAATAACCGATTCGACGATATGTCGAACATGAAGACGGTGGTTGAAGACCGGAAGTCTTCACATCGTTTGGGTGATTACTGATGATCTTGATTGGGCTATACACCCAAGATGAGGGAATCAGTTGGTGGTCGTCCAGACGTACTTGGAGATCGATGGATATGCGAGGAAAGTGCCTCCGGTTTCGTTCAGACCCAGAACGAACCTGTAAATGGATTGTGTGTCTGACATTGGATTTTTTTCTGTGTTGATTGATTTCTGTTAAATATATATCTATTTGGCGGCAGAGAATTTATTCTCTTGCTTAACGCCCTTCTCTGAGACGTAGGAGCTTAGAGGTTATATATCGATAGATATCAACCGCATGGCATGAATTGCCTGTATGGCACGCTGAGTTGCATGGATCAAGGCTTCTGTTGAAAAGCAAAGTCTTGTGGTTGATGATCAAAGCACGGCCCACGTGGCAGCTTTGTGTATAACGTGAATTCGCGAGCCTCACACCTCGGTATGAGTCAAAAACGGGATGAGGACCCAAGGAGTGCAGGACGTTTCTTTCTAGCTATGGGTGGTGTCAGTGACCTACCAGCCCTGACATTTATATACTTTTCACCTTTGTGGTTTGGATGCGAGGCGCCTCGATTATAGGTCCTATAGGGCTGGGAAACGTGTCTTCAGGAATAACTAATCCTCAAACGTAAGAGAGGACCGGTCTTGGAGGATCCCAGGGTTACCCAGAGTGTGTAGTCCTGAGGCATTTGCTAGAGTGTCTCGAAGTGGAGAGGAGCTTGCCCCTTGCCTCGACTCATGACGGAAATCCAATTTCCAATATGAGATATTTCGGCTTTATTTGTAGAGCCTAGTATGGCGACATAGTAGCATGGGATGGTATGCCGTCTATGATTTATATTTATGATTGAAATCGTTTTGACACTATACACTTATTATAGTATCAAATGATTTGTTTTAAACGTACCAAGCATGTTTGGCTATTATAAGGTAAAACCCTATCCTCCGGCTTGCGTTGCATTGTGTGATGGGACCTGGGTCTTATAATAGCTTCATTTTTCGAAAAAGCATTGCGTTGTTTATCCTATGCACTAGTATTCTTGGGAGGAAACCCGTTCCGTGTTATACGGCGTGGTCCCTTGAATTACTCTCTTTTAAAGTAAAGCTTTAAATAACTGTTTTAGTTCTCACACCAGTCACATGACTGACCTGGAGTTTATTGTTTAAACCTAAACTCTGGGTGCCCCTATTTTCCGCACGGGCAGCTAGTAGTTTTGGTTTTGCAGATTTATATTCACAGGATCCTGGTTTACAACTGGAATGATATCCGGAAAGCTCTGTATCCGTATATCACCTTCAGTTGTGCTTTGTATTATTTTTCCGCTGCTATGTAATTTATTGTAATCTCTGTTATTTGTCAAATGTAATTTATTCATTTATACTCTGTATATTCTTGTATCTGATGGAATTGTTGTAATAGCAATGAAATGTTCTTCCGTCTGCGTTCTGATTTGTCCTGTTCTCAAAACGATCAGGGATTTCGAACGGTCTAGATCGGTTTAACGACTGATTCGGATCGAGCGAAATTCCCGGCCGTCACATTTGGTATCAGAGCTTTGGTTTACAGAGCTCGAGAACAAGACACATTAGAACCATACGAAAGAATTCATCAGATATTGGATTAGTAATATCCAATTAGAATGACTCGTTAGAGATAGGATCAGTAGTATCCTAGAACGAGTGTGAAGAGTATATTTTTCAAATGAAAACAATTTTGTTTTGAAAATTTTAACCATTTTACACGTATTTGAATAATTTATTTATATTGACATGGACAATCTAGTATATAAAGGTTTTACATATACGCGTCATGAACGTATATTCAAAGTTTTAATATACTGGATAGATATAGAATCACATTCTAGACACCCGGAGATGGTTCTGATAATTGATATATCATCATCAGAATTTGTGTTCGTGTTTCGAAGGTGTGATATCTATATATTTCCATTAGACTGGTGTGAGAACCAAAATTTATATAGATAGATTTATTTGTTGTGAATTGGCATCAAAAACATGATTTTCGACTACATATCAAAATTATGAATTTGAAACGTTAATTCACTAATTGATTGATGTTTGTGTTGTTTGTTTATTTGTTTGATAATTTTAAACCATTATGCCTAATTGAACCGAATATTGAATTATATTGAAATTGGTCGCATTTGCTTGCCTATACATGTATATCTATTGAACAGGTCATAGCAAGGAGGCTAGAGCAGAGAATAAAATTTGTTTGCTCGACAAATAGGTATGTGTTTACTATAATTTACTGTTTTGTTTGGGTGATGATGATTTTATGAGCCTATTGGCTAGCCGCTTGGCTTTTTCTTTTTCTTTTTGAGATCAGAAGGCCTATATGGCAATTTCGGGATTTTCCCGTGGCTCCCGGTGCAGGGGAGGTTATGGCGAAATTTTTCGAAAATTTAGGGTGTTAGCCAAATTTTTGAAAATTTGAAAATTCTCCGAAACTGAAAAGTTGGAGAATGGAAGCCAGATCGAACATAGAGTTAATTAATCAAACCACTTTCGACTTTGTTCCTTTTCGGGGACGAAAAGTTTTAAGTGGGGGAGATTGTAACAACCCGAAAATCTGGGCCAGTTTAAAATTTTTATTTTTGGCAATTTTGGCGAATGTTGAACATTTAAAATAGAATATTTTAAATAATATCGACGATAAATTTATTTTGAATATAATTCGAACGTATATATTTATATGCGTCGTCGTTAGAATATATTAATTATGTATAATTATAAATAGAATTGAAAATGGCGTGGTAGTTCGATAATACGATTTCAAACTTCAATTGAATGTACCGGGTGCAAAACAAACCGGATTATAGTGAAACCAAAAACATTAGGATCTAATTGAGAATATCTTTCCAACGAATCTGAAAAATTGAAATTTCATAGCGGGAATCAAAAGATATGTCCAGTTGAAAATTCTGAATAGTCGCTATGGAATTCAGGCCCTTAAAAATGGAAATTTTGCAAACGACCTCGGATTTCGACGAAACCACTTTTGTTGGGTCCATGATGTCAAGTTATTGCTAGATTCCAAATTTCATAATTTTTCGAATCAATATGTGAACGTGGCAAAGGAAAACGTGTTTGACCAGTTTTAGTTGATTTTAATCGACTGGAAAGTGGCCATTTTTCCAACGGTCTCAGAATTCGACGAAACTAGTTTTGTTAGGACCGTATCGTCAATACGAAGCTAGAAAATATTTTTCTGCAATTTATAGCGTTCGTATGTGACCCCGGTAAATTGAAATGCGCGTTCAAATTCAGTATATAGAGTTATATGTTGATTTTAACGGAAACTGATCGAAACGATCAAATCAGCCTACGATACATATCCCATTGTGTTCGGAATGGGGGTAATTAGCTATGGACGACAGGCGGTGGGCCTCGTTTAGAGGTCGTATGTAAAAGTCAACTTTTTGGGATTAAATAATTAAAATAAAATAAAATAAAAACACCCCCACTCACCTCTCTCTCTCCTCACCCCTTTAATCATTCACCCCCCCCCCCCCCCCCCCGTTAGTTATTCTTTCAAAATCAAAAAAAAAAAGACGATGAAGGGGAGGGAGGAGCGCCGTTGCTCCTCCCATCGGAGAGCCAACGCCGCCGCTCAGGGCGGGGCGCCACCACCCCCTTCTGCTCGATCCTCCTCTCCACTTCCTCCCCGTCCTCCTCTTCTTCCCTTCTTCTTCCTCCCCCTGTTCGCACCCCCCACCCTCTGATGTCAACCGCGCTATCCCCCTCCCCCCCTCGACCTCGCGACAGCCTCCTCGCCCCTCTTCCCTAGCGCATCGCGCAGCCCCCCACCCACTGAAAACCCTAACCCCCAAATCGAACGCACGACCCCACGCCACCCCAGCCACCACCCTCCGACGCTCCCTCTGACCTCTATCCCTCTTTCTTTTCTGATCCAAACACTGTAAGCTTCTTTATTTATTTTTATTTATTTTCTATGATTTCTATATATTCGTATAGCATAGAAAAATATGATTTTTATATATTCGTATAGCATAGAAAAATATGATTTTTATATATTCGTATAGCATAGAAAAATATGATTTTTATATTAGGAGAAGGTTAAAAATATAATTTTTATAGAATAGAAAAGATTTTTCGAAAGTAAAGATTTGAATTTTTAGAAGAAGAAAGGTCGTATTTTTATATAGAAGAAAGCCTGATAAAAATTCGATTTTTATATATTGAATAGCGAAGTAAAAATTCGATTTCTATATATTGAATACCGATGTAAAAATTCGATTTTTTTTTTAAATATATGAAGTGATTATAAAAATATGATTTTTAAATTGAAAGTGAACAAATAAAAATGTGATTTTTATTTTAAAGACATCAGTATATAAAAATGTGATTTTTATATATGTAGTGGATACGGGCAACGAAAGCGACAAAAGGCGAGAATGGCGATGATTTCTCTAAATGAAGTGTCGTGAAGTTGGAATAGCTATCGGTGAGAATTTCTCACTCTTCAATTTCTTTTTCCAGTTATATATATATATATATATATATATATACTAGGATGTAGACGGTGTTTAGCAGCACCCGACACCCGCCATCCACAGACCATGGATGGCGTGTTTGTTTAATTGTTTGGTTGTGTAGTTGGTTAGATTATTTGGTTTGAATTGAATTGTTTGGTGAAATGGAATGGATTTGATTGATGTGTGAATGACATGGGCCTTCACTAGACCGGGGATAAGGCTAGGCCTTGTCCCGTTTCTGGTATCGTGCCGTTATGCCGCCGAAATTTTCTAAAATAAGTTAGAAAAATAAAAATATCATTTTTATTTTGTAAATGAACTGAATAAAAATTCATGTGTTAAAATAAAATATTTATCGTTAAAAATATAATTTTTAACGTGAAAGTGAATAAATAAATATTTATAAACAAATCGGCCGATTTGTATATATACACTGATTTGACTGATATTGATTGGGTCGATAAATTTTACACATCGCCCAACTGCGCAACTAAAATCTGTGTTTGATTGTTTGAAACCCCACACGGGTATTGGGATAAAATACGACCTACACTAATCCCAATAATTGGTTGTATGTCGATCGATTGATTGACAGGCTGTTATAAGCGTTAAATATCTATATTTGATGCTTATACAGTGTAGTGCACTTTGGATGATGGTTGATTATTTATCGCTGCTATTATATACATGTGTTGTATGGAATCCATATAATTAACTTTATATGGTAATTGATTGGGCCTCATTCCAATTTAGAAGATAAAGAATATTATAGAATAAAGGTTCATGTGTTGACTGTACTCATCCGTTGACATTAGTCATGTGTTGAACGAAATATTTTAACAATAAAATTTACGTCTTTATCATATAGAAAATTAGAAACTAACTGGAAAATAGATAAGATGAGTGGTCCCCTGGATGTTGATCTGATGTTGGTTTCGGCCTTCGGGGTTAATAATCAGGGAATCGTTCTCTTACTAATTTACGGTTGGAGTCTGATTTGAAATCAAACGATAGATACCTTAATTTTTATAAAATATATTAAATAACAAAAATAGTCACACGTGGACAGTACTCATTCATTGAGATTAGTCATGTGTTGCCAAAAATAAAGATTCACGTATTGAATAGAATAAATATTCATTTGTTGAATAGAATAACGGAATTATTGAAATATATAAAGCCGTGTTGATTAGAGATGCGCTATTTTGATGCAAACGATATTTATATCGATTATATTCGTTTTTATAATTTGAATTGAATTGCATAGAAAACGAATTTAATTTGATTTGAATATAAAACGAATTGAATTTGATTTGAATATAAAACGAATTTGAATTGATTTGAATAGAAAACGAATTTGATTTGAATTGAATAGAAAACGAATTCGAATTGAATTGAATAGAAAACGAATTCGAATTGAATTGAATAGAAAACGAATTCGAATTGAAGTGAATTGAAAAGAAAATGAATTCGAATCGAATTAAAATCGATTTGAATTGAAATCAAATAGGAATGAAACTAAAAAGGATTTATAATAGAAAATTCAATTTTGATTTGAATTTGAAATAAAGGTTGAAATTATTTTTGAAACGAATTCAAAACTATTTATAAAATTCGTTTTAAATAGTAATCGACGAAATATATATTATATATATAATATAATGGCCTGAATAGAACGCGCCGCGCCGCGGTAGTTCGTGAATTTCGACCATTTATTTCAAACGGACATTACGGGAGATCCGACCGTCGGATTCTCCTAAAACCAGAACCGTTGGGTTCGTATCGAAAAAAGCTTTCTAAGAATATTAGAAATTCAAAATCTAACAGTTGAATTTGGAGATACGTCCAAATCAAATTTGGAAAAGGTCGCTGTAAGTGCAGTTCGAAGGCCGTTGATGGAAATCGACTGTACGGGCCTTGATAAAATTATTAAAAATAATAGTAATTTGTGTAGAATCATAAGAAATGATTTGGGAAAAATTGGGACGAAAAAATCCATATTTGAAAAGATAAAAATAGTTTTTTTATCGAAATGAACTAGTTTTGAACTGAAATTAAAACCCATTTATTTTTAAATAAATAAATTGGATTTGAAATGGGTTTATCGTGAACTGTGTTTTAAATAACACTTGTTCTTTAACCCGATAATAAATAGAATGTGATTTGGGTTTATCGTGAACTGTGTTTTAAATAACACTAGTTCTTTAACCCAGTAAAAGGAGTTTTAATGAATCTGCAATTAGATTGAAATGTGAATAGATAATTTAAATTATCAAAGTTAGAAAATGAGCGAGAATGGAGTATTACCAGTTTTGCTCCAAAGCAATAGTTAAATCTTTAATTAGATTTGAACGTGAAATGGTAATTAATTTTACCGATAACACTGTGGTGTTAGATGTGGAGTATTACCAGTTTTGCTTCATGGGATGAATAGGTGGGATTGGGAAATAAAATAAATAATTACTTCGGTGTGGTTCGTTAATCCCGACTAGTTTGGAAAACCATAATTTGGTTTGAAATGACATCCAAAGGAAGATTAAAGGATAAATTTTAAAGAATTTATCTTGGATAAAATTAATGGGAACCTTTCCCTGAGAATATGAATTGGAATGAGGCGTATGTTGTGTTTGTGTAACATTTGTTTTTAATATACGCGGGTTGTTCGAAAAGGCCGGGTTTATACCCATTCTGAATAACCGATTCGACGATATGTCGAAGATGAAGACGGTGGTTGAAGACCGGAAGTCTTCACATCGTTTGGGTGATTACTGATGATCTTGATTGGGATGTACACCCAAGATGAGGGAATCAGTTGGTGGTCGTCCAGACGTACTTGGAGATCGATGGATATGCGAGGAAAGTGCCTCCAGTTTCGTTCAGACCCAGAACGAACCTGTAAATGGATTGTGTGTCTGACATTGGATTTTATTCTATGTTGATTGATTTCTGTTAAATATATATCTGTTTGGCGGCGGAGAATTTATTCTATTGCTTAACGCCTTTCTTTGAGACGTACGAGCTTAGAGGTTATATATCGATAGATATCAATCGCATGGCATGAATTTCCTGTGTGGCACGCTGAGTTGCATGGATCAAGGCTTCTGTTGAAAAGCAAAGCCTTGTGGTTGATGATCAAAGCAAGGCCTACGTGGCAGCTTTGTGTATAACGTGAATTCGCGAGCCTCACACCTCGGTATGAGTCAAAAAAGGGATGAGGACCCAAGGAGTGCACGACGTTTCTTTCTAGCTATGGATGGTGTCCGTGACCTGCCAGCCCTGACATTTATATACTTTTCACCTTTGTGGTTTGGATGCGAGGCACCTCGATTATAGGTCCTATAGGGCCGGGAAACGTGTGTTCAGGAATAACTAATCCTCAAACGTAAGAGAGGACCGGTCTTGGAGGATCCCAGGGTTACCCAGAGTGTGTAGTCCCGAGGCATTTGCTAGAGTGCCTCGAAGCGGAGAGGAGCTTGCCCCTTGCCTCGACTCATGACGGAAATCCAATTTCCAATACGAGATATTTCGACTTTATTTGTAGAGCCTAGTATGGCGACATAGTAGCATGGGATGGTATGCCGTCTATGATTTATATTTATGATTGAAATCGTTTTGACACTATACACTTATTATAGTATCAAATGATTTGTTTTAAACGTACCAAGCATGTTTGGCTATTATAAGGTAAAACCCTATCCTCCGTCTTGCGTTGCATTGTGTGATGGGACCTGGGTCTTATAATAGCTTCATTTTTCGAAAAAGCATTGCGTTGTTTATCCTATGCACTGGTATTCTTGGGAGGAAACCCGTTCCGTGTTATATGGCGTGGTCCCTTGAATTACTCTCTTTTAAAGTAAAGCTTTAAATAACTGTTTTAGTTCTCACACCAGTCACATGACTGACCCGGAGTTTATTGTTTTAACCTAAACTCTGGGTGCCCCTATTTTCCGCACGGGCAGCTAGTAGTTTTGGTTTTGCAGATTTATATTCACAGGATCCTGGTTTACAGCTGGAATGTTATCCGGAAAGCTCTGTATCCGTATATCACCTTCAGTTGTGCTTTGTATTATTTTTCCGCTGCTATATAATTTATTGTAATCTCTGATATTTGTCAAATGTAATTTATTCATTTATACTCCGTATATTCTTGTATCTGATGGAATTGTTGTAATAGCAATGAAATGTTCTTCCGTCTGCGTTCTGATTTGTCCTGTTCTCAAAATGATCAGGGATTTCGAACGGTCTAGATCGGTATAACGACTGATTCGGATCGAGCGAAATTCCCGGCCGTCACAAAGTATGTGACCCCGGTAAATTAAAATGTACATTTAAATCCCATATATATTGATTTATATTTTAATTTAAAGAAAAACTGATCAAAACAGTCGAATTGGCTTATGAAACATATTCCATTGTGTCCGAAAGGGGGTATTTAGCTAGGGCGATAGTCGTTGGGTTTGATTTGGAGTTCGTATCGGTAAACATGAATTTTTAAAATTAAAACAATTTAATAAAATAAAATATTTTATTATTAATACCCCCAAATATCTCAGAAACCCTATACCCCGTTTGGAGCAGCCGCCACCCTTGTTTCTGCGGTCAAAACCATTCGATTTTAAAATCCTAATCGCCTCTGATCCAAGCTAAATTAAAATAGGAATATAAAGCCAATATTGTAGAGAAATTTTCGAGCTTCAAATCTATAGTGGTGTGATCGAGTTTCTTAGCCTGAATCATTGGGATTTTTTGCTCAAAATCGTGTTGTTCAAACTGGTTTTCGAGATCATTGGAGGGGTCGAGCTTCACGCGGTGGCCAGTGGCGGGGCTTCGACGAGGTGGCGACGGATTGAACATCGGCGGCCTGAGACGGGAACAGCAAGTGGATTTTGAAGTCGACAGTTTCAAACGAGGGTTTCCATATGTTTTTTTGGGGGAAGATCATTAAAGAGGTTAATGATGTAATTAGGATTGTCAATTATATTTAATTATTTTAATTAAGTCATTAATGTAAAAATTATTGTAACTTCTTCATACGAGGTCCAAATCGCTTGAAACTTGATCCATTGCGATCGTGAGGGTGAGAGCTTCACAACAAAACTAACCCAGATCAATTTGGAGCAAGTTAGAATTTCAAGCAAATTCAAATCCAAACTTTTCAGAAATTCAAAATTAAACTAGCGAGTGGAAACCGGTAGTGAGAACTCTTTCTCACTCAAACTACTTATAGTTAAATATATGTACTAGGATGCAGACACTGCTTAGTAGTACCCTACACTGTTTTTTGTACAAACCATGATTGATTGTTTATTTGGATTGTACTGTGGATTGTAATTGATTGATATTGTTGTATATAAAATTATTTATATAAAATGAATATAAAATTATCATAAAAAGAAAAGAAAATAAATATTCATTTACAAGCCAGAAGGTTTGTTTATGTACACATATTTAACTGATGATGATTAAGACGATAATATTTTACACATCGTCCAACTGCACAAATAAAATTTGTGTTTGTTGATTGAAATCCCACATAGGTATTAGGATGATATTTGACGTACACTAATCCCATTGCTTAGTGGTATGTCAATCGATGGGTTGACAGACTGTATAAGCGTTATTTATTTATTTTAATGCTTTTATAGTTGTAAAATGCACTCTGGATGTTGTATGAATTTATGATGATTGTTTATCACTATCGTTGTATACATGCGATGTACGAAATCCATATAATTGAAATTATATGGTAATTGTTTAAGTCTGATTCCAATTCAGAATTAACGTATATTTTTAAATAATATACAGTGTATAATCAAAATCAGACATTTTGAAAATATTATCATTTAAATATTATAATGATAAGAAATATTCAAATTTGATTTGAAAATTGAAATGAAGTTAAAACCATTTTGAAATGAATTTGAAATGGATTTAAAAGAATATTCAAATTTGATTTGAAATTTGAAATGAAGTTGAAATCGTTTTGAAATGAATTTAAAACGGATTTATAAAGGAATATTCAAATTTGATTTGAAAACTGAAATGAAGTTGAGATCGTTTTGAAATGAATTTAAAATGGATTTATAAAGGAATATTCACATTTGATTTGAAAATTAAAATAAAGTTGAAATCGTTTTGAAATGAATTTAAAACGATTGATAAAATACGATTTAAATGGAAATCGATGAAATATATATAATATATAGTTAATGGCCTGAATAGAACGCGCCGCGCTGTGACCATTCACGAATTTCGACCATTGACTTCAAATTGACATTACAGGAGATCCGACCGTCGGATTCTCCTAAAACTAAAACCGATGGGTTCGTATCGAAAAGAGCTTTCCAATAAATATAAGAGATTTGAAATCTAATGGTTGGATTTTGAATTATGTCCAAATCAAATTTGTAAAAGGTCGTCGTAAGTGCAGCTCGGTGGCCGTTATTAGAAACCGGCTGTATGTGCCTTGATAAAATTATTAAAAATATCAATAATTTGTGTAAAATCATAATAAATGATTTGGAAAGAATTTGGATGAAAAATTCCACGTTTGTAAAGATAAAATTATTTTTTTAATCAAAACGAACTAGTTAATAACTAGAATAATAATCCATTTATTTTTATAAAGAAATAAATTGGATTTGAAAATGGTTTTAAAAGTAACCATAATTTTTCAATGAATAAATTGGAATGGTTTCGAAATTGGATTCCGTGGTTATACAGATACTGTTTTGAGAATTTGGAAGATACGATATTGTTATTCGTAATACGATATCCGTTAGTTTCAGAATTTGATAATAAATATAAGCCGATTTAATTTCTATTCAGAGCCTTGTATTTAATATCAAATTGGATTTTGGGTTTGTCGTGAATGGTGTCTTAAATAACACTGTTCTTAAACCTAGTTGAGAAAAGAATAAATCTTTCAATTAAGATTTAGTGAAGTTTTCCAATTAATTAATATTTAATTGGAATTGAATAAAAGAATTGGATTTTGGGTTTGTCGTGAATGGTGTCTTCATTTACACCGTGTGAAAAGAATAAATCTTTTAATTAAGATTATTAGAGTTTCCAATTATATTCGGTAATTAGAATAAAATGGAATGTGAATTGGGTTTATTGCAAACTGTGTTTTAATGACATTCATTCTTTAACCCCATTAACAATGAAATGTGATTTGGAATATATAAACTTTCTATTAAGATTTAATGGAATTTTTCAAAGTAAAGTGTTCCAATTTAATAAAATAAATTGGAATGGAAGGGAATTCGATTTGGTAATAATCGAGATGTGCTTCTGTAGAAGAAGACTGTTAGTATATACGGAATTTAAAAGGTTTCGCCGTTATTCCATTTATATTATTGGTTGGATATGGAAATTTATATCGACTGTATATATTGATCTGTTTTCCGTGAAGATTCCACAATTAATGGAATGGGATTTTGGGTCTATCATGAACTGTGTTTTAAATGACATTAGTTCTTTAACTGAGTTAAACATTGGATTTATTTCCTAAATTTGAGCAATCATTATATAATGATTTTTGAAGATTAAAACTAAGTGAAGTTTTAATGAATCTTTAATTAGACTGAAATGGAAATGTGATAATTTAAATTATCATATTTATGAAATGATTGAGAATGGAGTATCACCAGTTTTGCTCCAAGCAATAGTTAAATCTTTAATTAGATTTGAACGTGAAATGGTAATTAATTTTACCGATAACACCGTGGTGTTAGATATGGAGTGCTACCTGTTTTTCTCCATGGGATGAGTAGGTTTGGATTGGGAAATATAATAAATGATTACTTCGGTAAGGTTCGCTAATCCCGACTAGTTTGGAAAACCTTAATTTGGTTTAAATTTTGAAAAGAATATTTGAATAAAATAATATTTTGGATTGGAATGAGGCATATGTTGTGTTTTTATAGCAACTGTTTATAAGATATGCGAGTTATTCGGAAAGATCGGGTTTATCCCATTCTGAATAATAGATACGGCGATAAGTCGACGATGAAGATGGTGGTTGATGACCGAAGGTCTTCACTTCGTTTGGATGATTACCAATGTCTTGATTGGGAGGCATCACAAGACAAGGTAATAAGTGGCAATTGTCTAGACGTACTTGGAGATCGACCGAATATGCGAGGACATCTCTCTTTTATTAGACATATAGGATGATGAATAAGGTGCCTCCGGTTTCATTCAGACCCAGAACGGACATGCAAAAAGATAGTATGTCTGACATTGTATTCCTTTATATTGTATTCGTTGATCTCTGCTAAATATATATCTGTTTACTGGCGGAGAATTTATTCTCTTGCTTAACACCCTTCTTTAATACATACGAGCTTAGAGGTTATATATCGGCAGAAATCAATGGTACGTTATGGAGTGACAGTATGGCATGCTGAGTGGCATGTGATCATGGATTTTGTTGAAAAGCAGGGCCTTGTGGTTTATGAACAAAGCACGACTTTAAATAGCATAGCATTGTGTAGCGTTAGTTCGCGAGCCTCACACCCTGGTATGAACCAGAAACAGGATGAGGACTTCAAGGAAATAGCATATGTTAGTTTCTAGCTAGGAGTAACATCATGGTATGGAGCCCAGACTGTTTCCTCATGTGGATGTTGCCTATTATTATTTGATGGATAGAGAGGCGCCTTGGATATATCGATCACTATGGGATCGATAAGGGATCGATGGATATTATGGTTGACATACTGACCGAATTTTATGCCCCATAGGGCAGCCTAACATATAGTTTATGGTATTGCCAATCATCGATGGATGACCAGCCCTGTCGCTAACCGCAGGTGCAGTCGCGGCTGTATCCTGAGACTCGGGCTAGATAGTCTCGAATCGGTAAGGACGATCGCATGCCTTGGCTCATAGATGGAAATCCAATTTCCAATACGTAATTTCGTGATTTTAGTTGTAAATATATATTTGGTGACGTAATATATGGATACCTACGCCGCCTATGATTGGTACATTTATATTTGAAGTTGAGTTTTTCACTTATAGTAATAATAAAATATGAAATTTCCCCTGCCAAGCATTTATGGCTATTATAAGGTAAAACTCTATCCTTCGGCTTGCGTTGCATTGCGTGTTGGGACCTGAGTATTATAATAGCTTCATTTTTCTTTTTAGTATTGCGCTGTATGTTTTATGCACTAGTATTCTTTGGGTTAAACCTATTCCATGTTATATGGTGTGGTCCCTTGATTTACCAAACTTTAAAATCAAGTTAATAACTGTTTAAGTTTTCACACCAGTCACATGACTGACCTGGAGTTTATTGTTTTAACCTAAACTCTGGGTGCTTCAATTTTCCACACGGACAACTAGTAGTTTTGGTTTCCGTAAATTTCTTTATACATGACCTTGGATTTACAGCTGGGGCTATATTCGAAACGCTCTGTATCCATGTATTTCTTTCAGTTGTGTTACGTATTATTTTATGCTTTATTGTAATTTAAATCTCTCATATTTTCCTGATGTGTAATATTTATTCATACTCTGTTATATTCTTGTACTCTGATGTAACTGTGGTAAAAGCAATGAAATGTTCTTCGGTTTGTGTTCTAATTTTTCGTGTTCTAAACTCAATCCGGGCTTTCCCATAAGGGCGAGTTTGGGTCGTTTCAGGTTTTTTGGCAATATAAATTAACAACAATTTTGCAAAACAAATATAAAATAGACGATATCAAAGAAAAAGAATCTAACAATTAAAATTTTGCTATATTTACATCAACAACAATAAATACAAATAGAAATTAAAATTAAAGAATAATTAAAAATTTTCTCTATTTACATCAACAATAATCAGTGCAAATTGAAATTAAATTAAAGATATAATTCCATATTGAAAACGGAGGGTATAATTATACAAATTAAATATTTGTATAAAAATTCAAGAATGATTGCAAACAAATAAAAAAAATTAAATTAATTTATTAATTTAAATACTCTAAAAATTGAGGTTGTTACAATCCCCCTACTCAAACCTTTTCGTCCCCGAAAAGGAACGAGGTAGGGAAATAGTAATTAAATAATTAATATATTTAAACCAAATGGTTCATATTTATCTTCATACTTATATACATTTTGAAACGTGTATATATATATATATCAAAAAAATTCCAAACATTTCAAGATAGTTTTAATTATTGACTCGACGTCTCGATTGGCTAAATATATTTATCCCACTTTCGAAACCTGAAAATAGATATCGATGATGTCGCGGTCATCATTAGAACCATTTTCAAGTGACTAGAGTGTGACTCTATATCTATCCAATACACATAGGATTTAATGTATGCGTTGATCAGACGTATACCCAAATCACTAAGTATTTAATAGGCCAACTTAACGTCATGTAAGTACTCAAAACATTTTTCTATATTTAAACAATATATATACCAAATTTCCAAATCATATATTATAAATAATATATATCAAATCATAAGAACTAAATTTTTAAGTAGGGAAAATTATATGTCTCCACTACTCATTTATTAAAATTCAACCTCAATCCATAATAAATATACAAACAATATTATTATTAAATCAAATAATAACATATTATACAATCAAGATAAAATCAATTTCTTACAAAATCTACATCTTTAAATCTTATTCAAAATATATAGTTTATAAAATCTTAAAGTATAAACAACAATTATTTCCAAAATATTGGTATTACCAAAACAAAATGTTATTTACAAAATATATGTAACAAAATTGCCTCAATAAAACTTATATTATAATACCTTTCATAATTCCATTTTCAAATCAATATTACATAAGAATGGACTTGCTAGAAGTCTTATACTCTTCTTCTACTTCCCAGCTTGTTATAGACAAGGATAAATTATGTAATTCGAGTTAAAAGTTGAATGAACGAAAGAGCCTAATCAAAAAGGATCTACAAAGGAAGATGGATTCAAATGAAAGGAAGATTTCAAAACGGATTTAAATACTAAACAAAATTTTATATCCAAAAATATTTGTTGAAAAACATTTTAGAACCATTAAAAATTAATTATACTTTAAAAATACGCTCTCTCTCAAGAAGTATTTTGCGACTGGTTCCACTCATTCTAGGGTATCACTACCCAATCACTAATGAGCCTTTACCCTATAGGCTAAAGCTTTGATAAACCAAATCTCTGATACCAAATGTAACATACCGTCTTTCGTCCACTTCAAGATGGTAACTAAACCAACTTGAACCATTCGAAATGACAGAATGTTATTAGATTCTAAGGTAAATAGAATAATCACAGACAGAAAACAGAATATCTCAAAGTGGAATAAATAAATATACAATAGTTATTCATGAAGCTACTAAATAAAAGTCAAAATTTATACATAATATCAGAGTTACAAATTTAATACAGTGGAAGTCTAAATACAAGAATTTCTAATACAAAGGAGAAATAGCCGGAATCAACAGTTATAGGTGATATCTTCAATAGCCTCTAGCTTCAAAAGGTGAAATCTCAACACACCAATACTCGATCTGACCCGAGCAATAACGCAAAACAAAACAACTCGGATCAGGACTAACAATCTCATGGAATTAAATCAACTTAAAAGAAATATTCAATGAAATGCATCAATAACTTAAAGGATGTTTGGGATCACCATCCTTTAAGGATCCATTAAACTAATATCATGTAATATAATATGCTATTATAATAGCGTCTAGGTAATTATACTATTGAAAATAGCGTAAGCAGGATTACATTTTTACCCTTACACTGTTTACAAACATTGTTGTAAACATTGCATATAAAACACCAATAACGGTCGGTGGACAGCAGTGTGCCTCTGTAAGACAGCATCAAATCAAAAGGGGTCTCGATCAGGATAATATGACAAGGTACATGAGGAACGCCCATAGTAGGAATATACTAGTTGCATGCCCGGACAGGTGGTAACGCATAGCCACGACTGCCGCCCACCTCGAACAACACTCCCAAATCAAGGATGCGCATCAAATAAAATCAATTAAACTGAGGGACTATAGTAATAAAGGAAGAAGTGTTGCCGATGGTGGTAGCTAACCCCACTTGGTCCGGTATAGCCCTGTTTTAGTCATTTTAATTATGACCCGAAGGTCAAGGATATCGTCATCGTTCTCTTTCTTCAAATCCAGTAATCTCTACCAAATCATCCTACTTCGTTCTGGAACTTCACCGCGTACACAGTTGTTAAAGTGGTTTTCTTTGTTGGCAGAGAGTACGACAATATATGATCACAGTCTCTTTAACAACCAAACGTTTACATTTTTCACACCGTGGCCATTTTATAAAATCATATCTTGAAATAAATTGATTTAAGAAATTTCTTAAATTCAAATCAAACAGTTTATGAATCAATTCCATATATAAAATTACTTCAATTCGTATTCAATCAATTCATATATTCATATCAATTGTAAATTCAAATTCCAATTAATTACGCAGTTCACGTTCATTTCCTATAATGTTCAAAATTTATGTCAAATCAAAATTCACATTTAGTTGAATTAAAATCAAATTTATTGAATCAAGTATCATTATATAAATTTAAATCTTTAAACCTTGAACTTTAAATCAAAAAACAAAACTTATCCACCTATTGAGTTTATTATTAAAGTTTATAAAATATATATAAAATAAGCATTGAAAATATATCTATAAATTATAAATTTATATAGAAAATAGCTTTATAAACATATGTAGGTTTGTAATAATTTAGAAATAGGTTTAAAAAGAATAATTTATTATAATATGTTAATTTAAAGTTAAAAGTATATATATGATTAAATTATACAGTTTAAAATAAATAAATTATAAGTAAAATCTTAAATAAGCATTTAAATACATTTTTACTCATAAAATCATTTTAAAACATATAATTTAGAATTTATAAAATTTAAGTATAAATCTTTAAAATATAAATATAAAATAAAAGATCTTAAATTAATATTATTACAATCACATTTTCCAAATCATTTTAATTTGAAACATTACCAATGGTGTCCGTATATAGTTTCTACCCTATAGTCAAGTGATACAGATATTTATCATTTCAACCAGCAATTTATAAAATTTCTGCGCGTTTATCATTTCAATCCGTAAACCTAAATTCTGTAAAAATCGTTCAGGTATATCATTTCAACCCATAACGATTTTTCCCTAATCTAATGTCTGTTCGGGTATGTATCATTTCAACCCTTAGTGATTTTTCCTAAACTAGGGGTATCTACAATATAACAAATCACCACATATCATCAGTCTCATATAATCAGTGTACATACATGTCATATGAATATCGTGTCACATATGAAAGTGTATATTTTAAACAAAGAATTTCTACCGGCACTCCTATACATATCATAACAGTTCATTTAGTTGATCTAACGTCTTTGAAATAATGCGAGTCAGGTGTGAGATAAACTTACCTTTCGTGGCCCAAAATGAAACAACGACTTGCAGGCATGGTTCAGAATGGATTTTAACTCGATGATCGCTTAATATTTTATTTATTTTATAAGAGGAGGCTAGGGAATATTTAATGGACCAGTACAACTATTTGGGTTTTGGAACGGTTCTCAAACTCAACAGCAAACTTGACTCAGAATAAACCTAATAAATTGTTTACACAATATATATATATACACACACAAACACACAGAAAATTTTAATATATATATATATATATATTTACAATTCGATTCACAAAAATATATTTTATAAAGTATACAATTAAATAAAACACAGCGCTAATGCATACTAACACACTTATATATAATATATAATTTGAAACACACACATAAACTCAAACACACATACCGTATACACATCACAAATTATAACAGTGCATATATTATAAATTATACATAAACACACAACAAATGCTTTTTCAAAATAGTATACACATATTTAATATAAACATATACACAGTAAAATTAATATATACCTATATATTTAAAACTCGACACATTCCAAATCACTTATATAAATATATATATATATTAAATTATATAGTACCAAACCATATATATTTTTAAATCACATAAAATGCAAACACACCCAAAAGGGGACATACAAAAAATCACTCTCATGCACAAACAAGATCACTCATGCCGCACAGTAACACAAACAAACACTATCAACATACCACACAAATAAAATAACACACAGACATGTTAATACTCATGCCTTGACACATGAACACACAAGTATAACATAACCCATAAACTTACACAACTTACCAAACTCATGCACACAACAACTACATACATATTATATAAAGGGAGCGACTATATGAACACAAAATTTTGACACAAATTAGAAGGCATAAAATCTCAACCACGTGATTAATTTGTCTTTATGTGAGGGATGCAAGTCATAAAGTAATCATAAGGTTTATATTTTTGTGTCACTCAATTTGTGTCTATATAGACTTTCCCTTAAATGAATCACACAAACACACATGGAAGAAAAAGAAAAAAAATACATCACACACTAAATTAAACTCACACACAAACATGTCCTAAGTATATACACAATATACATACAACGCACGCACACACAAAAAAAAACTAACACACGAAAAAGACACGAAGGGGATTGTGTGGAGCTGTAGCTGGAGGCTTTGGCAGAGAGGTTTGGGCGGGTGAAGGTCGGAGGCTGGAGGACATGGGCGAACTTGGGTTGGCATGCGATGGGCCTCGCAATGGAAGCAAAGGACGATGGAAGTCAGGGGTTTTAAATGCGGAGGTTGCAGGGTTAGCAGATGTGAGGCTCGGCGGAAGAAGACAACATGGTGGAGAGGCTTGCGGACAAAAGGGAATATAGCAGACTTGTTTTTCATGATGGTAAGATTTGTCCAGATCTAAAGTAAGAAGTGGAGAGGCGATGGAATTTAAAGAAAAAAATGGGATGATGGAAGAAAGAAAAACAAATGCCACTTATGTATTATTATTTTGAATGGACAGATGAATACAAAAAGGGATAAGCTTTTAAAAGAGGAATGGGAACATAAATAAAGCAATAAATAGTGACTGTTGAGGTTTCAAAATTTAAACAGTAGGGAGTTCTTGACTGTTTCAATTCACGAAGGATAAAGGGAAATGCACTACTTTTTAGCACAATAGATCACTTCGTTATTTTTTTTAATTAAGAATTCATGCATTGCTTCATTCCATAATTGGAAATGAATAAGTAGAAATTTCACGTGCATCAGTATTGAAGAAACGAAAAGTAAAATGAATGGTTTGAATTTTTTTGAACATAAAGAATTAAATAATGGGAAGAATCAAGGGAAAATGGTAAGAAAAAGGAAAGAAATTGGAGGAGCTTTATTAACGCTTAGCAACAAATAAAATGTATACACATGAATTTTGGGAACAGACGGATTTAATTATAAAAACAACGAACATGCAAGGAAAGAAATTAAACTAATAAATGGACGTCATCTTTAAATGGTAAACTTTTATTACAAAATAAAAAGAAAAAGAAAAATATTAAATATAAAGGAACCAATAGTTCTTTGGCAATATAAATTAACAACAATTTTGCAAATCAAATATAAAATAAACGATATCAAAGAAAAAGAATCTGACAATTAAATTTTTTCTATATTTACAACAAGTCTAAGAGATCAATGTTCTTCCATATTTGAACAGAATTACCATGTATGACTTGTTGTCGATAATTAGTATCTGCATTGGATGTTTCTTTCTATCCGGAGCAAAGTCTTCCCATTCCTTAGTCTAGACCCAAAGTGACTATCAGTTGCTTAACAATAAATACGAGTAGAAATTTAAATTAAAGAACAATTAAAATTTTACAATATTTACATCAACAACAATCAATACGAATTGAAATTAAATTAAAGATATAATTTAATATTGAAAACGAAGGGTATAATTATACAATAAAATATTTGTATAAAAAAACCAGAATGAATGCAAATAAGTAAAATAAATAAACCAAAATTTTAAATTAAAACATTAACTAAAATACTCTAAAAATTGAGGATGTTACAGTGTTTTATAAAGGATTTACATCTAATATACTGGGATATCTGAGCTATGTTTTCATGCAAAAGCAACAAGACTGTAAGGAAAAATTTAAGAGATGGAATAAAATTAGAGATAAAGATGATGAAGGACTCATGGCAGCTAAAGCACATTTTAAAGAGAAAGAAATAGAAGCTGATTTGGATCCTGAAAATATGATAGTATATGAACATATGATTGAAACTAAGAAAGCGGTTTCCATCCAAAAGCATATTAAATTCTGGAATTTTAAACAAAAATCCAAAGTCTCATGTTGCAGGATGGAGTTACAAATACCAAGTTCTTTCACTCCAGAATGTCCTTGAGAAGGTATCATAATAATCTTATAGCTTTAATTAATGCTAAGGTGTATCTTTTATATAAGCAGGAAGAATTAACAGTGGAAGCTTTTGAGTATTTTAAAAATCTGTGTAGCGACCCGAACTTCCCCGATCTCCGAAGAGAAGAGAAAGAACGAATTACTGTGAGGACAAGACAAATCAGAACGCAGAAGGAAGAACATTTCATTGTAAATTACAACAATTCCATCAGAATACAAGAATATACAGAGTATGGATTAATATTACACATTATAAAATATTAGAGATTACAATACATTACATAGCAGCGCAAAATAATACAAACACAACTGAAGGAGATATACGGATACAAAGCTTTTCGGATATCGTTCCAGCTGTAAACCAGGATCCTGTGAATATAAATCTGCAAAACCAAAACTACTAGCTGCCGTGTCAAAATAAGGGCACCCAGAGTTTAGGTTAAAACAATAAACTCCAGGTCAGTCATGGGATTGGTGTGAGAACTAAAACAATTATTAATTTTTATTTTAAAGTTCGGTAAATCATGGGACCACGCCGTATAACACGGAACGGGTTTCCTCCCAAGAATACCAGTGCATAAAACAACAGCGCAATGCTAAATAAAGAACAATGAAGCGATTATAAGACCCAGGTCCCATCACATAATGCAACGTAAGTCGGAGGATAGGGTTTTTACCTTATAATAGCCAAGAATGCTTGATACGTTTAAAACAAATTATTTGATACTATTATAAGTGCATAGTGTATAAAACAACCTCAAATCATAAGTATCAATCATAGACGGCATAAGCGCCCTATCCCACTATGTCGCCATACTAGGCTCTACAAATAAAACCGCAAAGTTACGTATGGGAAGTTGGATTTCCATCTGTGAACCAAGGCAAAAGATAGTCCTTACCGATTCGAGATAATCTAGCCCATGTCTCAGGTCAGAGCTCGAGTGACCTTGGAGCGACAGGGCCGGTCCACCGATGTGGATTAAAATTCCTGAACACTGCGTTTCCCCGCCCTTTGGGGCGTAAGTCTGGTCCGTCTGCCGACCAGAATGCATCGGCCGAAACCGATATAACCGAGGCGCCTCGCAACAGCAACAACCACAAAAGTCAAACTCGTCAGGGCGTGTAAAACCACTGACGCCACTTCTAACTATAAGGAAACGCATGCCCTCCCTGAGGTCCTCTCCCGTTTCTGGTTCACAACCGGGGTGTGAGGCTCGCGAATCAACGCTACACAAAGCTATGCCACATAGGCCGTGCTTTGATCATCAACCACAAGACTCTGCTTTTCAACAGAAGCCTTGATCATTTGCATCTTAGCATGCCACACAGGCAAACCACTCTATGCAACCGATATCAGTCACACAGAATGAAATCTGATGTCAGACACACAGTCCATTTACAAGTCCGTTCTGGGTCTAAACGAAACCGGAGGCACCTAGTACCCCGCATATCCATCGATCTCCAAGTATGTCTGGACGACCACCAACTGATTCCCTCCTTTTGGGCGTACGGCCCAATCAAGATCATCAGTAATTATCCAAACGACGTGAAGACCTCCGGTCTTCTACCATCGTCTTCATCTTCGACTTATCGTCGTATCAGTTATTCAGAATGGGATAAACCCGGTCTTTCCGAATAACTCGCGTATACAATAAACAAGTGTTACACAAACACAACATACGCCTCATTCCAATTCATCAGTCACTAACCGTAAATTAACAAGAGAATAATTCCCCAAATATTAAACCCGAAGGCCGAAACCAACATCAGATCAATATCTAGAAAATCATTCTGCTTAGCTAACCGACAGTTAGTTTCTAAATTTCACATTCTTAGGGAAAGGTTCCCATTAATTTTATCAAAGATAAATTCTTTTCAATTTATTCTTTAATCTTCCTTTGAATATCAATTCAAACTAGTCGGGATTAGCGAACTACACCAAAGTAATCATTTATTTTTAATTTCCCAATCCCAACCTATTCATCCCATGAAGTAAAACTGGTTATACTTCATATCTAACACCACAGTTTTATCGGTAAATTCAATTACCATTTCACGTTCAAATCTAATTAAAGATTTAACTATCGCCTGGAGAAAAACTGGTGATACTCCATTCTCGATCTTTTCAATCAAATTAAAGATTCAATTAAACTCCACTTAGTTTTAATCTTTAACTGGATTAAAGAATCGATGTCATTTAAAACACGGTTCACGATAAACCCAAAATCACATCACATTTCAATCAGTCCCTAACCGTAAATTAGCAAGTGAGCAATTCCCTAAGTATTAACCCCGAAGGCCGAAACCAACATCAGATCAATACCCCAGAAATCATTCAACTTAACTAATCTCCGGTTAGTTTCTGATTTTCTTAACTCCTTTGGGTCTAAGAACAGTATTATTGAAGATACCATTCACGACCCAAAATCACATTCCATTAATTATCGAGTTAAATAACAAGTGTTATTTAAAACACTGTTCACTATAAACCCAAAAATCAATACCTGTTCAATTCCAATTAAATATTATTTAATTGGTACACTTCATTAAATCTAAATAAAAAGATTTAATCTTTTCTCAACTGGGCTTAAGAACAGTGTTAATGAAGACACCATTCATGACAAACCCACATCATATTTGATATTAAATACAAGGCTCTGAATAGAAAATATATCGGCTTTTATTCAATATCAAATTCTACGACTAACAAATGTCGTATTGGAAATAATGATATAAATATATATCTTTCAAATTTCCATAACAACATCTATATAATCATGAAATCCAACATCGAAATAATCCAAAGACACTTTCGATTCAAATCCATTCCAATTCAATTATTGGAAATTCTGGTTACTTTTAAAACCCTTTTCAAAATCAATTTATTTATTTAAAAATAAATAGAATTACAATTCTAGTTCAAAACTAGTTCATTTCGATAAAAATCTATTTTTATCTTTTCAAACATGAAGTTTTTCATCCCAATTCTTCCCAAATCACTTCTTATGATTTTACACAAATTACTGATATTATTAATAATTTTATCAAGGCCCGTACAGTCAATTTCCACCAACGGCCATCGAACTGCACTTACAACGACCTTTTCCAAATTTGATTTGGACATAATTCCAAATCCAACCGTTAGATTTCAAATTTATAATATTCGTTAGAAAGATCTTTTCTATACGAACCCAACGGTTCCGGTTTTAGGAGAATCCAACGGTCGGATCTCCCGCAATATCCATTCGAAGTCAATGGTCGAAATTCGCGAATTACCGCAGCGCGGCGCGTTCAATTCAGGCCATTATATTAAATATATAATATATACTTCGTCGATTTCCTTTAAAAACGTAATTTATAAATCGTTTTAAATTCGTTTTCAAAACGATTTCAACTTCTTTTCAAATTCAAATCAAAATTGAATTTTTCCTTATAAATTCGATTTAAATTCATTTCAAATTGATTTCAATTCAAATTGATTTCTAATTCAATTTCAGTTCGTTTTCAATTCAATTTCAATTCGAACTCTTTTCTATTCGATTTCAATTCGAATTCATTTCAATTCAGTTTCAGTTCGAATTTCAATTCTTTTCAAAATATCAAATTTTGAAATCACTTTCGATATTCACTATAAAATGAATAAAATCGATATAAATATCGTTCACGTCAAAATGGCGTCAATCTAATCAACACGGCTTCATATATTTCTATTTTCAAATATTCTATTTCAAACATTACTTTTTCAAATATTTCTATTTCAAAATTGGAATGAGGCCCAATCAATTACCATATAATGTTAATTAAATGGATTTTCTACAACACATGTATACTATAACAACGATGAATAATCAACCATCATCCAGAGTGCATTATACACTGTATAAGCATCAAATATAAATATTTAACGCTCATGACAGTTTGTCAATCAATCGATCGACATACAACTAATTATTGAGATTAGTGTATGTCATATATCATCCCAATACCCGTGTGGGGTTTCAAACAATCAAACACAGATTTTATTTGTGCAGTTGGGCGATGTGTAAAATTTATCGTCCCAATCAATATCAGTCAAATGTGTGTATACAAACAAATTGTCCGATTTGTTTATTTTTATTTCATTTCATATACACATTAAAAATTCTATTTTTAACTATAAAATATTTTCAACTATATAAATATTTTATTTCATTTCACATCACACCACACAATCAACTACACATCAAAATCAAACAACCAAGCGTACAAGCCGTCCATGGTCTATGGACGACGGGTGTCGGGTGCTACTAAACACCGTCTGCATCCTAGTATATATTTTAACTAGAAAATTAAATTAAAAGGTGAGAAGTTCTCACCAGCTAGCTAATCCAAACGCCACGACTCTTCTTATGTAGAAATTCTTCATCGTCTCTCCAACGAGATATGTTTCAATACATTAAAATTCTTGTTTTTAACATCGCTACTTTACATAGATAAAAATTATATTTTTATCGCTTTACCTAAAACAAAAGTCACATTTTTATTTTCATACCATTCGTATAAAAATCATATTTTTATAATGGCACTTCATATAGGAAAATCATATATTTTTACTCGCTTTCATGTTAGTAAAAATCGTATTTTTATCTTGATGCTTAAACTATAAAAATCCTTTCTTTCTATTTGTAAAAATCATACTTTTCCTATATAAAGATTCGACCTTTTCTACAATAAAGATCCGACCTTTCTATTATTAAAAATCCGACCTTTTCTATTATAAAAATCATATTTTTAATTCTATCATACTATATATATGTAAAAGCTGAATTTGTAAATGCTACTACATAAAAAAATGATTTTTTCCATTATTTAAAACCTATTTACAGTAAATGAATAAATAAAATTAATAAATAAAATAATAGAAAACTTACGGTGGAGGTGAGGGGGTGTAGGATCGTCAGAGGAGCGTTGGGTGGCCGGAGCAGGCGGAGGGGGTCAGAATCATGGCGGTTCAACGGGTTTTTGGGGCTGTGGGGTGGAGCGTCGGTTGCGAGGGGGTTTGGGGTTCATCAGGGTGTCGCGGCTGGATTGGGCTATGGGGGGCGTGGTCTAATCGGAGAGGAGGAAAATAGGGTCGGGGTGGGGCCTGGCGCTAGTAGCGGCGACGCGGTGGACGGGGGTGCGCAGCGGTTCATCGTCGAGCTCCTTCCTCTTTTTTTTAATCGGGTTTTGACTGGGGTAAGGGAAGAGAGAGAAGAGGGAAGATAGGGTGAGTGTATATACATTTATATAAATTTATTTTTATATTAAATCCATAAAATAACTGTTTATTTCGACCTCGAAATCGAACCCACCGCCTGTCATCCATAGCTAATTACCCCCATTCCGAACACAATAGGATATGTATCATAAGCTGATTCGATCATTTCGATCAGTTTCCATTGAATTTACATTTAAATCATTATACTGAATTTTAAATGTACATTTCAAATTACCGGGGTCACATACGGACTCGAAAAATTCCAAAAAAATATTTTCTAGCTTTGTATTGACGATACGGTCCTAACAAAACTAATTTCGTCGAATTCTGAGACCGTTTGAAAAATGGCCATTTTCCAGTCGATTAAAATCAACTGAAACTAGTCAACCGCGTTTTCCTTTGCCACGCTCACATATTGATTCGAAAAATTATGAAATTTGAAACCTAGCAATAATTTGACATCACAAATCCAACAAAAGTGGTTTCGTCGAAATCCAAGGACGTTTACAAAATGGCAATTTTCTAAGGGCCGAAATTCCATAGCGACTATTCTGAAATTTCAACTGGACATAACTTTTTATCCCTGCTATGAAATTTCAATTTTTCGGATTCGTTGGAAAATATTCACAAATAGATTCAAATATTTTTGGTTTCGCTAAAATCCGGTTTATTTTGCACCCGGCATGTTCAATTGAAATTTGAAATCGAATTATCGAACTACCACGCCATTTTCAGTTCCTTTTATATATATAAATAAATATTTATATTCTAACGACCATCTATATAATATATACGTTCGAATTCCATTCAAAATAAATTTCTCGTCGTTATTATTTAAAATAATTCATTTTAAATAATCAAAATCCACTAAAATTGCCAAAATAAAAATTTTAAATTGGCTCAGATTTCCGGGTTATTAAAATCTCTCCCACTTAAAACTTTTCGTCCCCGAAAAGGAACGAAGCCGAAAGTTGTTTAACAAATCAACTCAACTTTCGTTATTTTCATTACGGCTTAAGTTCTTCAACTTTTCAGTTTCTAAGAACTTTTCAAATTTCTCAAAAATTTGGCTAACACCCTAAATTTCCGAAAAATTTCCCCATAACCTCCCCTGCACCGGGAGCACCAGGAAAATCCCGAAATTGCCATACAGGCTCTCTGATCTCAAAAAGAAAAAAGAAAAAGCCAATCGGCTCATAAAATCATCATCACCCAAACAAAACAGTAAATTATGGTAAACATGTACCTATTTGTCGGGCAAACAGTTTTATTCTTCTGCTCCAGCCTCCTTGCTATGACCTGTTCACTGTAAGTACATGTATATGCATGCAAATGCGACAAATTTTCAATACAATCCACTATTTGATACAATTTTGCTATAGGGTACAAATTTTAATTAATCAACCAATAATCAACAATACAACCATCAATCAATTAGTTGATTAGCTTTTCAAATTCATAACTTTGATATACAGTCAAAAATCACAATTTTAGTGCCAAATCACAACAATAGGCCCTATCTAATTTTGGTTCTCACACTAGTCAATAGGAAATATATAGGTATCACACTTTTGGCACTCGAATATAAACACTGATGATGAGGCCTCATCATCAGAATCATCTCCGGGCGACTAGAGTATGATTCTATATCTATCCGGTATATAAAACTTCAAATACACGCTAGCTAGGCTTGTACGCAAAATCTTTATATGCTAAATTGTCCAAATCAATTTAAAATAAATATTCAAATACGTATAATACGATTTAAATTTAAAAACAAAATTTGTTTTCACTTTAAAGATATACTCTTCACACTCGTTCTAGGATACTACTGATCCCATCTCTAACGAGTAATTCTCATTGGATATTACTAATCCAATTTCTGAGGAATTCTTTCGTATGGTTCTAACGTGTCTTGTTCTTTGAGCTCTGTAAACCAAAGCTCTGATACCAAATGTAGCGACCCGAACTTCCCCGGTCTCCAAAGAGAAGAGAAAGAACGAATTACTGTGAGGACAAGACAAATCAGAACGCAGACAGAAGAACATTTCATTGTAAATTACAACAATTCCATCAGAATACCAGAATATACAGAGTATGGATTAATATTACACATTATAAAATATTAGAGATTACAATACATTACATAGCAGCGGAAAATAATACAAACACAAATGAAGGAGATATACGGATACAAAGCTTTCCAGATATCGTTCCAGCTGTAAACCAGGATCCTGTGAATATAAATCTGCAAAACCAAAACTACTAGCTTCCCGTGTCAAAATAAGGGCACCCAGAGTTTAGGTTAAAACAATAAACTCCAGGTCAGTCATGGGACTGGTGTGAGAACTAAAACAGTTATTAATTTTTATTTTAAAGTTAGGTAAATCAAGGGACCACGCCGTATAACACGGAACGAGTTTCCTCCCAAGAATACCAGTGCATAAAACAACAGCGCAATGCTAAATAAAGAACAATGAAGCTATTATAAGACCCATATCCCATCACACAATGCAACGCAAGCCAGAGGATAGGGTTTTTACCTTATAATAGCCAAGAATGCTTGATGCATTTAAAACAAATCATTTGATACTACTATAAGTGCATAGTGTATAAAACAACTTCAAATCATAAGTATCAATCATAGACGGCATAAGTGCCCCATCCCACTATGTCGCCATACTAGGCTCTACAAATAAAACCGCAAAGTTACGTATGGGAAGTTGGATTTCCATCTGTGAACCAAGGCAAAAGATAGTCCTTACCGATTCGAGACAATCTAGCCCATGTCTCAGGTCAGAGCTCGAGTGACCTTGGAGCGACAGGGCCGGTCCACCGATGTGGATTAAAATTCCTGAACACTACGTTTCCCCGCCCTTTGGGGCGTAAGTCTGGTCCGTCTGCCGACCAGAATGCATCGGCCGAAACTGATATAACCGAGGCGCCTCGCAACAGCAACAACCACATAAGTCAAACTCGTCAAGGCGTGTAAAACCACTGACGCCACTTCTAACTAGAAGGAAACACATGCCCTCCCTGAGGTCCTCTCCCGTTTCTGGTTCACAACCGGGGTGTGAGGCTCGTGAATCAACGCTACACAAAGCTACGCCACATAGGCCGTGCTTTGATCATCAACCACAAGACTCTGCTTTTCAACAAAAGCCTTGATCATTTGCATCTTAGCATGCCACACAGGCAAACCACTCTATGCAACCGATATCAGTCACACAGAATGAAATTCGATGTCAGACACACAGTCCATTTACAAGTCCGTTCTGGGTCTGAACGAAACCGGAGGCACCTAGTACCCCGCATATCCATCGATCTCCAAGTACGTCTGGACGACCACCAACTGATTCCCTCCTTTTGGGTGTACGGCCCAATCAAGATCATTAGTAATTATCCAAACGATGTGAAGACCTCCGGTCTTCTACCATCGTCTTCATCTTCGACTTATCGTCGTATCAGTTATTCAGAATGGGATAAACCCGGTCTTTCTGAATAACTCGCGTATATAATAAACAAGTGTTACACAAACCCAACATACGCTTCATTCCAATTCATCAGTCACTAACCGTAAATGTAACGACCCAGAATTTTAGGGCCAGTTTAAAATTTTTATTTTAATGAATTTAAAGTATTTTTGATGATTTATTTATTTTAATCGAAGTTAAAACGAACAAATTTAATTTTAATTATAAAAAGAGCTAGAAATAGCGTGGTAGTTTGAAAAGTCAAACTTGAACTTTGACTGACCATACAGGATGAAAAATTTAACGGATTTTAGTAAAACCAAAAATATTAGAATCTATTTAAAAATATCTTTCCAACAAATCCGAAAAATCGAAATTTCATAGCGGAAATCAAAAGTTATGGCCAATTCAATTTTTAGAAGGTCGCTAGGTAATTTGCATAGGACAAAAATGCTACTTTTGGCATATAAAGGAATTTCGACTTGAAACCACTTCCATTGAGTTCGAAATGACGTTTCTGCATTGAAAAACAGTAAACACTTATATGTTTCGAGTTTCAGAAAATATTTGTTTAAAAATGTATTTTTAATATTAAATATATTCGCCTTGAAAATAGCCATTTTTCAAAAAGTCTCAGAATCGAACGAAATAAATTTTGTTGGGTTCGTATCATCAAAACAAAGCTAAAAATGATTTTTTGGTAATTTTTAGAATTAATATATAATTATAATTGATTTTTCAGCATAAACGGGCAAATTTTTGACTTTAAAAATTCATTAAAAATTCAAACGGGCTCAGAATTGAACGAAATTAATTTTCATAGGTCCACAGCATCAAAACATAGCTAAGTATATTTTTCGAGAATTTTTGAAGTAAATTTGAGACCTCGGTGAATTTTCACGTACGGTACACATTAAAATATTAATAAAATAATGTATTTATTCCAAAACTCATAGCATACCTCGGAACTGGACCCCGGGACATAGCCCATTGTGTTCAGAAGGCCTCAAAACCTTAAGAACGACAGTAAGCGGGCCTAAATCGGAGTTCGGACCAAAACGGGCCTTAACGGGCTAATTACATAATTAGTTAACCCTAATATAATATTATAAAATTCGGATTTTACTGTTCATCCTCCATCTTCAGCCGACACCTCTTCATGCTGAACCCATCATGGCTGAAAACTTCAAACCCTCATAACTCTTTCATTTCTCAACGAAAATTAGCGTGTGAGTACACGTTTCGAAGCTCTCGCCGAGCTCTTCGATCTCCGACAAGTCCCGTCCCTTTCTGTCGCCTGAGCCGTCCGCACCGAAGCCTCAAAGCCGCCGCCGTTTTCTGTCCGCCGCCCCCTGTAGGTCCCGCCGCACCTCACCACCTTCTGGCCGTGCATAGACCTCTCGTAGCCGGTCCTTCTCCAACAAACGGCGTCCAAAACCGTTCAGTAAATCAAAAGTTATCGGGATTTGAAGTTTTGAACAAATTCTGAAATGAGGTATGCTTCAGATTTTGCGACGCTTTTAAGCGTTGCTGCAGCAGTTGTTAAAAGTCTGTTTGATTTAAAACATTGATAACTTATGCATACGAACCCCGTTTCTGAAAATTTCAGATCCGACATGACCGTGAGGACGAGTAGTATTTGCTGAGACCGATTGGAGCGTTCTGAAAATTTATTTGGATTTATTTTAATTATTATCCAATCAAAGGTGAGAGTTCTATTTATTTATTTATTTATTTATTTAAATAAAAATAATTAACTGTGATTGTGATTTTCCTTTGATCCGTTGCTGAACGCTAATTGATTATCGTGTGATTGATCCTGAATTGTCATTGATACGTAGATCTATTTGTTTGATAATCGTCGTGTTGATAATAATGATATCATATTTGTTAAGAATAATCACATCATGATTGTTAAGGTAGGATTGTTGAAAACACATATATCACTTTATATGTCCTTGTTGAAATAAAACTGTCGACATAAACAAAGTTATTCTTTTTATTTGTTTTGATTAGGTATTAGAAATGTTTTGACATAAAATATCCTTATATGTTAATGTGAAACATTAGAAAGGAAGCAACATAAAAATCATATTTTTATGTTAATATGAACCAATAGGAAAGAGTGTAAGTAAAAAGGATATATCTATTGAAATATGAACCATTAGGAAGAAAAAAGGGGTAGAAAATAAGGATTTCATTATTATTGTAATGGGAATCACTTTCGTTGACATAGAATAGAGGTAACAAGAATACTATTTTTGTTAAGTAGAAATGTTTAGCCAATAAAACTTTCATTTTATTTGTAAAGTTAAAATAAGAAAATAAACACCGTATGATGATTGACATTTTTTGTCAATGTTTATATAAGAAAATAAACACCGTATGATGATTGACATTTTTTGTCAATGTTTATATAAGAAAATAAACACCGTATGTGGATTGACATTTTTGTCAATATTTTAAAATAGAATTTGTCGCCATTTGAGATAAGTATATTTTTGTTCATTTACAAAATAGAATTGGCCGCTATATGTAATGAACTAATATTTTGTTCATTATCAAAATAAGAAAACATCGTATGTAAGTGAATATATTTTGTTCATTATCAAAATAAAGAGCACCGTATGTTGAATGAACAAATTTGTGTTATTTTAAAATAAAAAGCACCGTATGTTGAATGAACAAATTTGTGTTATTATAAAATTTGCATTGCATAAAATAGTATTTTGTCATGTTAGAAAAATAGAAATTTGCATTGCATAAAATAGTATTTTGTCATGTTAGAAAAATAGAAATTTGCATTGCATAAAATGGTATTTTGTCATGTTAGAAAAATAGAAATTTGCATTGCATAAAATGGTATTTTGTCATGTTAGAAAAATAGAAATTTGCATTGCATAAAATGGTATTGTGTCATGTTAGAAAAGAAGAAATTTGCATTGCATAAAATAGTATTTTGTCATGTTAGAAAAATAGAAATTTGCATTGCATAAAATGGTATTTTGTCATGTTAGAAAAGAAGAAATTTGCTTTGCATAAAATAGTATTTTGTCATGATAGAAAAATAGAAATTTGCTTTGCATAAAATAGTATTTTGTCATGTTAGAAAGAATAGAAAATGCATTGTATGTATATCATCGTTTTTGTCAAGTTAAAAGCATAAAATGCATTATATGTAAAATAAGTAAATAATGCATTGTATGTAAAATAATGCATTGTATGTATGCATATTATTTTGTCAAAGTTAGAAAATAATGCATTGTATGTAAAATAATGCATTGTATGTATGCATATTATTTTGTCAAAGTTAGAAAATAATGCATTGTATGTAAAATATGGAAATAATGCATTGTATGTATGCATATTATTTTGTCAAAGTTAGAAAATAATGCATTGTATGTAAAATATGGAAATAATGCATTGTATGTAAAATATAAATAGAAAAGGCACCGCATGTAATATTAACATTATTTTCAATGTTAATAAATAGAAAAAGCACCGTAGGTAATATTAGCATTATTTTCAATGTTATTAAAAAGAAAATGAAATGTATATAAATTTAACATCACTTACAATGTTTAATAAAAAGAAAATTTCACTGTATGATAGTTACACTATTTTATAATGTTAAGATTTAAAGAACTTGACCGTAGGAAGAATATACATTATTCATAATGTATATAAAAAGAGAATTCACCCCGTAGGAAGAATTAACATTATTTATAATGTTAAACAAAAGAAAAGAAACTGTATGTAAGGTTTAACATTATTTATAATGTTAAACAAAAGAAAAGAAACTGTATGTAAGGTTTAACATTATTTATAATGTTAAATAAAAGAAAAGAAACTGTATGTAAGGTTTAACATTATTTATAATGTTAAATAAAAGAAAAGAAACTGTATGTAAGGTTTAACATTATTTATAATGTTAAATAAAAGAAAAGAAACTGTATGTAAGGTTTAACATTATTTATAATGTTAAATAAAAGAAAAGAAACTGTATGTAAGGTTTAACATTATTTATAATGTTAAATAAAAGAAAAGAAACTGTATGTAAGGTTTAAAATTATTTATAATGTTAAATAAAAGAAATGAAACTGTATGTAAGGTTTAACATTATTTATAATGTAAATAAAAGGAATGAAACGTATGTAAGAATAACATTATTTATAATGTTAAATGAAAGGTAAGGAACTGTATTGAAACATTAACATTATTTATAATGTAGATAAAAGGGAACTTACACCATAGGAAAGTGTTCATTATTCATAATGAAATTTGAAAAGAAATATATAAAGAAATGAATGGGATGGCACATTATAATTTACATTCTTAAATGAAAATTATAAAGTATAAAATAAATAATAATGAATTAAAAAGGGAAGAATTATCGTCTAATCCTAAACTACATTGTCAGGTAAGTAGAAAGGTGAAAGTTAAGAGAAATGTAAGCTGCACGTAGGGACGACAAACTAAACGAATTATTTACATATATATTTATATATATAATTAAAATATAACGAATCGAGCGCGGTAGTTCGCGTTTTGAAATCGAACTTTTAAACGATTATACCGGAAGATCCGACCGTCGGATTTTCCCAAAACTGAAACTGTTAGGACCGTCTTGGAAAAATCTTTCCAACGATTTATGCTACGTTAAAATCCAACGGTTAGATTTCGAGAAAAGTGAAAATCATAATTGGTTGAAAACAGCGCCAAGGTCGCCCTTGACCTGAAGCGTCGTTAAATAAAGGAATTAATTATGTTAAATAATTAAGGCAAGAACTAAACGTTATAAAATAAAATAACGATATAAAATATGTTTTTCTCAAAATATATGAATGCGAGATTATTTGGAAAGTCCGGGTTAATCCCATTCCAAATGATCGTACGATTCCAAGAATTCAAGTATGAAGACGGCGCATGAAGACCGTAAATCTCCCCTCGAATGGACAACGATCAAGACTCTGAATTGGTTTGCTCCCAATTCAAGGGTCGGGGTAATTGCCCAAACGTACGTGTTGATTTCACGGGTTTGACCCTAGTTCAGACTTAGAGCATGGGTATAAATGGATGGTGTGTCTGACATCGTACCCCACAAAATATTATGTTGTTGATATTCAGTTAATATATAAACGATTGGTGGCAGAGAATTCATTCTCTACTTAACACCCGTTTATATAGTGACGGACGATCAATAGTACGGTATGGAGTGACGGTGTGGCATACTAAGATGCAATGATCAGGGTTTCTTGTTGAAAAGCAGAACCTTGTGGTATGGAGAACATGACTTCACGAGCCTCACACACCGGTTGAGTCTAAAAAGGGGGAAGGGAACGCAGGGAAAGTAGCACGTTTCTTTCTAGTTAGTAGTCATTTTACTTTTGGAGGATGATGAAACGAGGCGCCTCGGATAGGTCCTATAGGACCGGGGAACGTGTGCTTAGGAATTGCCAATCCTCTAAGCTGTATGTGAGGACCGGCCCTGCAGGATCCAAGGGTTAACTGCGGGTAATCCTGGGACATTAACTAGAGTGTCTCGAATCGGTAAGGAGTCCTCCCTAGCCTGGACTCATGATGGAAACCCAAATTTCCAATACGACCCCGACGGATTTGATTTGTATTACTAGTACGGAGGCATAATATATGGTACCTATGCTTCCTAGGATTAATACATTTATTTTGAAATGTTTTCATATACACTAATAATAGTATTAGTTTCGTATTTGGCGTATTTAGCATGTTTAACCACCATAAGGTAAAACTCTATCTTCTTGGTGTGCGTTGCATTGTGTGATGGGACCTGAGTCTTATGGTGGTTCCATTTTTCAAAAGACATTGCGTTGTTGACGACTTATTTAATCATTTATTATGACACTTTAAATTATGCACGGCAGTCCCTTAGAGTAAACCCGTTCCGCGTTAGCGGCGTGGTCTTTTGGATTTGCCTTATTTTTAATAGTTACTGTAGTTAAGAATTCTCACACCAGTCCCACGACTGACCCATAGTTTGTTTCACCTTTTTGCAAACTTGGGTGCCCTCTCTTCTACACGGGCAGCCAAGTAGACAGGTTCTTTCTTTGCTTGGAGTTTTTCTTTGAAGCTGCATATTTTCTCTCTCTTGGATTTTGCTTGGGAGAAGAGGTGATGACTTGGAGCTCGAAGACTTTTACCTTTGTTTCTATGGCATCTTTTCTTTTCTTTTTAGACATCAAACTTATTTCTTTTCTGCAAACTTGTTGTAATAGATTAGTTTCTGTGACTGTGGATTTTCTGTGATTAATGACATTATATTTTTCCGCTGCTATAATGTTATTACTCTATGAATCTCCTTTGCTATATTGTATCTGTGTTCTGTTTTATTGTATTTATGTTGTATTCCAAAAATGATTTCTCCTGCTTTCACTTGTGGAAGTTTGGGGTTATCACAGTTGGTATTAGAGCTTTGGTTTACAAAGCGGAGTACAACATATTTATAATAATTCGTTTACATAGAATCACTATATTCTATGGCGAACAGTTCATGAGATACATAATAGCCAGTCACTTTATCATCATCCTTTCCTTTATCCTTCGATCTTCTCTATCCCTTAGAATCACCTTTACCATTGTTTTGACTCTTTCCTTGATCATACGTTCGAAGAAGACTAAGAGAAGTAGCGATGCTCAAGTGGCCCATGTGTATAAAGGAGCGAAAGGACCAACTTCTTCAGTAGCAGCTTTTACCGAAGGAGGAGGAAAGCCTGATGTTATAGACGGTACCATCTCTGTTAAAAACATTCCCTGTGTTTATTCTTCCTCCTATCCTCTTCTATTTTTCTTTTTCCTTTTCGAGGACGAAAAGTTCTTAAGTGGGGGAGATTGTAACGACCCAGAATTTTAGGGCCAGTTTAAAATTTTTATTTTAATGAATTTAAAGTATTTTTGATGATTTATTTATTTTAATCGAAGTTAAAACGAACAAATTTAATTTTAATTATAAAAAGAGCTAGAAATAGCGTGGTAGTTTGAAAAGTCAAACTTGAACTTTGACTGACCATACAGGATGAAAAATTTAACGGATTTTAGTAAAACCAAAAATATTAGAATCTATTTAAAAATATCTTTCCAACAAATCCGAAAAATCGAAATTTCATAGCGGAAATCAAAAGTTATGGCCAATTCAATTTTTAGAAGGTCGCTAGGTAATTTGCATAGGACAAAAATGCTACTTTTGGCATATAAAGGAATTTCGACTTGAAACCACTTCCATTGAGTTCGAAATGACGTTTCTGCATTGAAAAACAGTAAACACTTATATGTTTCGAGTTTCAGAAAATATTTGTTTAAAAATGTATTTTTAATATTAAATATATTCGCCTTGAAAATAGCCATTTTTCAAAAAGTCTCAGAATCGAACGAAATAAATTTTGTTGGGTTCGTATCATCAAAACAAAGCTAAAAATGATTTTTTGGTAATTTTTAGAATTAATATATAATTATAATTGATTTTTCAGCATAAACGGGCAAATTTTTGACTTTAAAAATTCATTAAAAATTCAAACGGGCTCAGAATTGAACGAAATTAATTTTCATAGGTCCACAGCATCAAAACATAGCTAAGTATATTTTTCGAGAATTTTTGAAGTAAATTTGAGACCTCGGTGAATTTTCACGTACGGTACACATTAAAATATTAATAAAATAATGTATTTATTCCAAAACTCATAGCATACCTCGGAACTGGACCCCGGGACATAGCCCATTGTGTTCAGAAGGCCTCAAAACCTTAAGAACGACAGTAAGCGGGCCTAAATCGGAGTTCGGACCAAAACGGGCCTTAACGGGCTAATTACATAATTAGTTAACCCTAATATAATATTATAAAATTCGGGTTTTACTGTTCATCCTCCATCTTCAGCCGACACCTCTTCATGCTGAACCCATCATGGCTGAAAACTTCAAACCCTCATAACTCTTTCATTTCTCAACGAAAATTAGCGTGTGAGTACACGTTTCGAAGCTCTCCCCGAGCTCTTCGATCTCCGACAAGTCCCGTCCCTTTCCGTCGCCTGAGCCGCCCGCACCGAAGCCTCAAAGCCGCCGCCGTTTTCTGTCCGCCGCCCCCTGTAGGTCCCGCCGCACCTCACCACCTTCTGGCCGTGCATAGACCTCTCGTAGCCGGTCCTTCTCCAACAAACGGCGTCCAAAACCGTTCAGTAAATCAAAAGTTATCGGGATTTGAAGTTTTGAACAAATTCTGAAATGAGGTATGCTTCAGATTTTGCGACGCTTTTAAGCGTTGCTGCAGCAGTTGTTAAAAGTCTGTTTGATTTAAAACATTGATAACTTATGCATACGAACCCCGTTTCTGAAAATTTCAGATCCGACATGACCGTGAGGACGAGTAGTATTTGCTGAGACCGATTGGAGCGTTCTGAAAATTTATTTGGATTTATTTTAATTATTATCCAATCAAAGGTGAGAGTTCTATTTATTTATTTATTTATTTATTTAAATAAAAATAATTAACTGTGATTGTGATTTTCCTTTGATCCGTTGCTGAACGCTAATTGATTATCGTGTGATTGATCCTGAATTGTCATTGATACGTAGATCTATTTGTTTGATAATCGTCGTGTTGATAATAATGATATCATATTTGTTAAGAATAATCACATCATGATTGTTAAGGTAGGATTGTTGAAAACACATATATCACTTTATATGTCCTTGTTGAAATAAAACTGTCGACATAAACAAAGTTATTCTTTTTATTTGTTTTGATTAGGTATTAGAAATGTTTTGACATAAAATATCCTTATATGTTAATGTGAAACATTAGAAAGGAAGCAACATAAAAATCATATTTTTATGTTAATATGAACCAATAGGAAAGAGTGTAAGTAAAAAGGATATATCTATTGAAATATGAACCATTACGAAGAAAAAAGGGGTAGAAAATAAGGATTTCATTATTATTGTAATGGGAATCACTTTCGTTGACATAGAATAGAGGTAACAAGAATACTATTTTTGTTAAGTAGAAATGTTTAGCCAATAAAACTTTCATTTTATTTGTAAAGTTAAAATAAGAAAATAAACACCGTATGATGATTGACATTTTTTGTCAATGTTTATATAAGAAAATAAACACCGTATGATGATTGACATTTTTTGTCAATGTTTATATAAGAAAATAAACACCGTATGTTGATTGACATTTTTGTCAATATTTTAAAATAGAATTTGTCGCCATTTGAGATAAGTATATTTTTGTTCATTTACAAAATAGAATTGGCCGCTATATGTAATGAACTAATATTTTGTTCATTATCAAAATAAGAAAACATCGTATGTAAGTGAATATATTTTGTTCATTATCAAAATAAAGAGCACCGTATGTTGAATGAACAAATTTGTGTTATTTTAAAATAAAAAGCACCGTATGTTGAATGAACAAATTTGTGTTATTATAAAATTTGCATTGCATAAAATAGTATTTTGTCATGTTAGAAAAATAGAAATTTGCATTGCATAAAATAGTATTTTGTCATGTTAGAAAAATAGAAATTTGCATTGCATAAAATGGTATTTTGTCATGTTAGAAAAATAGAAATTTGCATTGCATAAAATGGTATTTTGTCATGTTAGAAAAATAGAAATTTGCATTGCATAAAATGGTATTTTGTCATGTTAGAAAAGAAGAAATTTGCATTGCATAAAATAGTATTTTGTCATGTTAGAAAAATAGAAATTTGCATTGCATAAAATGGTATTTTGTCATGTTAGAAAAGAAGAAATTTGCATTGCATAAAATAGTATTTTGTCATGATAGAAAAATAGAAATTTGCTTTGCATAAAATAGTATTTTGTCATGTTAGAAAGAATAGAAAATGCATTGTATGTATATCATCGTTTTTGTCAAGTTAAAAGCATAAAATGCATTATATGTAAAATAAGTAAATAATGCATTGTATGTAAAATAATGCATTGTATGTATGCATATTATTTTGTCAAAGTTAGAAAATAATGCATTGTATGTAAAATAATGCATTGTATGTATGCATATTATTTTGTCAAAGTTAGAAAATAATGCATTGTATGTAAAATATGGAAATAATGCATTGTATGTATGCATATTATTTTGTCAAAGTTAGAAAATAATGCATTGTATGTAAAATATGGAAATAATGCATTGTATGTAAAATATAAATAGAAAAGGCACCGCATGTAATATTAACATTATTTTCAATGTTAATAAATAGAAAAAGCACCGTAGGTAATATTAGCATTATTTTCAATGTTATTAAAAAGAAAATGAAATGTATATAAATTTAACATCACTTACAATGTTTAATAAAAAGAAAATTTCACCGTATGATAGTTACACTATTTTATAATGTTAAGATTTAAAGAACTTGATCGTAGGAAGAATATACATTATTCATAATGTATATAAAAAGAGAATTCACCCCGTAGGAAGAATTAACATTATTTATAATGTTAAACAAAAGAAAAGAAACTGTATGTAAGGTTTAACATTATTTATAATGTTAAACAAAAGAAAAGAAACTGTATGTAAGGTTTAACATTATTTATAATGTTAAATAAAAGAAAAGAAACTGTATGTAAGGTTTAACATTATTTATAATGTTAAATAAAAGAAAAGAAACTGTATGTAAGGTTTAACATTATTTATAATGTTAAATAAAAGAAAAGAAACTGTATGTAAGGTTTAACATTATTTATAATGTTAAATAAAAGAAAAGAAACTGTATGTAAGGTTTAACATTATTTATAATGTTAAATAAAAGAAACTGTATGTAAGGTTTAACATTATTTATAATGTTAAATAAAAGAAATGAAACTGTATGTAAGGTTTAACATTATTTATAATGTAAATAAAAGGAATGAAACGTATGTAAGAATAACATTATTTATAATGTTAAATGAAAGGTAAGGAACTGTATTGAAACATTAACATTATTTATAATGTAGATAAAAGGGAACTTACACCATAGGAAAGTGTTCATTATTCATAATGAAATTTGAAAAGAAATATATAAAGAAATGAATGGGATGGCACATTATAATTTACATTCTTAAATGAAAATTATAAAGTATAAAATAAATAATAATGAATTAAAAAGGGAAGAATTATCGTCTAATCCTAAACTACATTGTCAGGTAAGTAGAAAGGTGAAAGTTAAGAGAAATGTAAGCTGCACGTAGGGACGACAAACTAAACAAATTATTCACATATATATTTATATATATAATTAAAATATAACGAATCGAGCGCGGTAGTTCGCGTTTTGAAATCGAACTTTTAAACGATTATACCGGAAGATCCGACCGTCGGATTTTCCCAAAACTGAAACTGTTAGGACCGTCTTGGAAAAATCTTTCCAACGATTTATGCTACGTTAAAATCCAACGGTTAGATTTCGAGAAAAGTGAAAATCATAATTGGTTGAAAACAGCGCCAAGGTCGCCCTTGACCTGAAGCGTCGTTAAATAAAGGAATTAATTATGTTAAATAATTAAGGCAAGAACTAAACGTTATAAAATAAAATAACGATATAAAATATGTTTTTCTCAAAATATATGAATGCGAGATTATTTGGAAAGTCCGGGTTAATCCCATTCCAAATGATCGTACGATTCCAAGAATTCAAGTATGAAGACGGCGCATGAAGACCGTAAATCTCCCCTCGAATGGACAACGATCAAGACTCTGAATTGGTTTGCTCCCAATTTAAGGGTCGGGGTAATTGCCCAAACGTACGTATTGATTTCACGGGTTTGACCCTAGTTCAGACCTAGAGCATGGGTATAAATGGATGGTGTGTCTGACATCGTACCCCACAAAATATTATGTTGTTGATATTCAGTTAATATATAAACGATTGGTGGCAGAGAATTCATTCTCTACTTAACACCCGTTTATATAGTGACGGACGATCAATAGTACGGTATGGAGTGACGGTGTGGCATACTAAGATGCAATGATCAGGGTTTCTTGTTGAAAAGCAGAACCTTGTGGTATGGAGAACATGACTTCACGAGCCTCACACACCGGTTGAGTCTAAAAAGGGGGAAGGGAACGCAGGTAAAGTAGCACGTTTCTTTCTAGTTAGTAGTCATTTTACTTTTGGAGGATGATGAAATGAGGCGCCTCGGATAGGTCCTATAGGACCGGGGAACGTGTGCTTAGGAATTGCCAATCCTCTAAGCTGTATGTGAGGACCGGCCCTGCAGGATCCAAGGGTTAACTGCGGGTAATCCTGGGACATTAACTAGAGTGTCTCGAATCGGTAAGGAGTCCTCCCTAGCCTGGACTCATGATGGAAACCCAAATTTCCAATACGACCCCGACGGATTTGATTTGTATTACTAGTACGGAGGCATAATATATGGTACCTATGCTTCCTAGGATTAATACATTTATTTTGAAATGTTTTCATATACACTAATAATAGTATTAGTTTCGTATTTGGCGTATTTAGCATGTTTAACCACCATAAGGTAAAACTCTATCCTCTTGGTGTGCGTTGCATTGTGTGATGGGACCTGAGTCTTATGGTGGTTCCATTTTTCAAAAGACATTGCGTTGTTGACGACTTATTTAATCATTTATTATGACACTTTAAATTATGCACGGCAGTCCCTTAGAGTAAACCCGTTCCGCGTTAGCGGCGTGGTCTTTTGGATTTGCCTTATTTTTAATAGTTACTGTAGTTAAGAATTCTCACACCAGTCCCACGACTGACCCATAGTTTGTTTCACCTTTTTGCAAACTTGGGTGCCCTCTCTTCTACACGGGCAGCCAAGTAGACAGGTTCTTTCTTTGCTTGGAGTTTTTCTTTGAAGCTGCTTATTTTCTCTCTCTTGGATTCTGCTTGGGAGAAGAGGTGATGACTTGGAGCTTGAAGACTTTTACCTTTGTTTCTATGGCATCTTTTCTTTTCTTTTTAGACATCAAACTTATTTCTTTTCTGCAAACTTGTTGTAATAGATTAGTTTCCGTGACTATGGATTTTATGTGATTAATGACATTATATTTTTCTGCTGCTATAATGTTATTACTCTATGAATCTCCTTTGCTATATTGTATATGTGTTCTGTTTTATTGTATTTATGTTGTATTCCAAAAATGATTTCTCCTGCTTTCACTTGTGGAAGTTTGGGGTTATCACAGTAAATTAACAAGAGAATAATTCCCCAAATATTAACCTCGAAGGCCGGAACCAACATCAGATCAATATCCAGAAAATCATTCTGCTTAGCTAACCGACATAATTTCTAATTTCACATTCTTAGGGAAAGGTTCCCATTAATTTTATCAAAGATAAATTCTTTTAAATCTATTCTTTAATCTTCTTTTGAATATCAATTCAAACTAGTCGGGATTAGCGAACCACACCGAAGTAATCATTTATTTTTAATTTCCCAATCCCAACCTGTTCATCCCATGAAGTAAAACTGGTTATACTTCATATCTAACACCACAGTGTTATCGGTAAATTCAATTATGATTTCACGTTCAAATCTAATTAAAGATTTAACTATCGCCTGGAGCAAAACTGGTGATACTCCATTCTTGATCTTTTCAATCTAATTAAAGATTCATTAAAACTCCACTTAGTTTTAATCTTTAACTAGCTTAAAGAATCGATGTCATTTAAAACACGGTTCACGATAAAACCAAAATCACATCACATTTTAATCAGTCCCTAACCGTAAATTAGCAAGTGAGCAATTCCCTAAGTATTAACCCCGAAGGCCGAAACCAACATCAGATCAATACCCCAGAAATCATTCAACTTAACTAATCTCCAGTTAGTTTCTGATTTTCTTAACTCCTTTGGGTCTAAGAACAGTATTATTGAAGATACCGTTTACGACAACCCAAAATCACATTCCATTAATTGTCGGGTTAAAGAACAAGTGTTATTTAAAACACTGTTCACGATAAACCCAAAAATCAATACCAATTCAATTCCAATTAAATATTATTTAATTGGTACACTTCATTAAATCTAAATAAAAAGATTTAATCTTTTCTCAACTGAGCTTAAGAACAGTGTTAATGAAGACACCATTCACGACAAACCCAAATTATATTTGATATTAAATACAAGGCTCTGAATAGAAAATATATCGGCTTATATTCAATATCAAATTCTACGACTAATAAATGTCGTATTGGAAATAACGATATAAATATATATCTTTTAAATTTCCATAACAACATCTGTATAATCACGAAATCCAACATCAAAATAATCCTAAGACAATTTCGATTCAAATCCATTCCAATTCAATTATTGGAAATTCTGGTTACTTTTAAAACCCTTTTCAAACTCAATTTATTTATTTAAAAATAAATAGAATTACAATTCTAGTTCAAAACTTGTTCATTTCGATAAAAATCTATTTTTATCTTTTCAAACATGGAGTTTTTCATCCCAATTCATCCCAAATCACTTCTTATGATTTTACACAAATTGTTGATATTTTTAATAATTTTATCAAGGCCCGTTCGGTCGATTTCCACCAACTGCCATCGAACTGCACTTACAACGACCTTTTCCAAATTTGATTTGGACATAATTCCAAATCCAACCGTTAGATTTCAAATTTCTAATATTCGTTAGAAAGCTCTTTTCGATACAAACCCAACGGTTCCAGTTTTAGGAGAATCCGACGGTCGGATCTCCTGCAATATCCATTCGAAGTCAATGGTCGAAATTCGCGAACTGCCGCAGCGCGGCGCGTTCTATTCAGGCCATTATATTATATATATAATATATACTTCGTTCGTTTCCTTTTAAAACGTAATTTATAAATCGTTTTAAATTCATTTTCAAAACGATTTCAACTTCTTTTCAAATTCAAATCAAAATTGAATTTTTCCTTATAAATTCGATTTAAATTCATTTCAAATTGATTTCAATTCAAATTGATTTCTAATTCAATTTCAGTTCGTTTTCAATTCAATTCAATTTCAATTTGGATTCATTTCAATTTGATTTCAATTCGAATTCATTTCTATTCAGTTTCAGTTCGAATTTCAATTCTTTTCAAAATATCAGATTTTGAAATCACTTTCGATATTCATTATAAAATGAATAAAATCGATATAAATATCGTTCACGTCAAAATGGCGTCAATCTAATCAACACGGCTTCATATATTTCTATCTTCAAATTTTCTATTTCAAATATTTCTTTTTCAAATATTTCTATTTCAAAACTGGAATGAAGCCCAATCAATTACCATATAATGTTAATTATATAGATTTTCTACAACACATGTATACTAATAACAACGATGAATAATCAACCATCATCCAAAGTGCATTCTACACTGTATAAGCATCAAATATAAATATTTAATGCTCATAACAGTTTGTTAATCAATCGATCGACATACAACTAATTTTTGGGATTAGTGTATGTCATATATCATCCCAATACCCGTGTGGGGTTTCAAACAATCAAACACAGATTTTATTTGTGTAGTTGAGCGATGTGTAAAATTTATCGTTCCAATCAATATCTGTCAAATGGGTGTATACAAACAAATCGTCCAATTTGTTTATTTTTATTTCATTTCATATACACATTAAAAATTCTATTTTTAACTATAAAATATTTTCAACTATAAAATATTTTTATTTTTAACTATAAAATATTTTATTTCATTTCATTTCACACCACACAATCAACTACACATCAAAATCAAACAACCAAGCATACAAGCCATCCATGGTCTGTGGACGACGGGTGTCGGGTGCTATTAAACACCGTCTGCATCCTAGTATATATTTTAACTAGAAAATTAAATTAAAAGGTGAGAAGTTCTCACCGGCTAGCTAATCCAAACGCCACGACTCTTCTTATGTAGAAATTCTTCATCGTCTCTCCAATGAGATCTGTTTCAATACATTAAATTTCTTGTTTTTAACATCGCTACTTTACATAGATAAAAATTATATTTTTATCACTTTACCTAAAATAAAAATCACATTTTTATTTTCATACCATTCTTATAAAAATCATATTTTTATAATGGCACTTCATATAGGAAGATCATATATTTTTACTCGCTTTCATGTTAGTAAAAATCGTATTTTTATCTTGATGTTTAAACTATAAAAATCCTTTCTTTCTATTTGTAAAAATCATTCTTTTCCTATATAAAGATTCGACCTTTTCAACAATAAAGATCCGACCTTTCTATTATTAAAAATCCGACCTTTTCTATTATAAAAATCTTATTTTTAATTCTATCATATTATATATATGTAAAAGCTGAATTTTTAAATGCTATTACGTAAAAAAAATTGATTTTTTTTCCATTATTTAAAACCTATTTATAGTAAATGAATAAAGAAAATTAATAAATAAAATAATAGAAAACTTACGGTGGAGGTGAGGGGGTGGAGGATCGTCAGAGGAGCGTTGGGTGGCCGGAGCAGTCGGAGGGTGTCGGAATCATGGCGGTTCAACGGATTTTTGGTGCTGTGGGGTGGAGCGTCGGTTGCGAGGGGGTTTGGGGTTCATCAGGGTGTCGCGGCTGGATTGGGCTATGGGGGGCGTGGTCTAATCGGAGAGGAGGAAAAGGGGGTCGGCGGTGGGGCCTGGCGCTAGTAGCGGCGGCGCGGTGGACGGGGGTGCGGCGGCGGTTCATCGTCGAGTTCCTTCCTCTTTTTTTTTAATCGGGTTTTGACTGGGGTAAGGGAAGAGAGAGAAGAGGGAGGATAGGCTGAGTGTATATATATTTATATAATTTAATTTTTATATTAAATACATAAAGTAACTTTTTATTTCGACCTCGAAATCGAACCCACCGCCAGTCATCCCTAGCTAATTACCCCCATTCCGAACACAATGAGATATGTATCGTAAGCTGATTCGATTGTTTCGAACAGTTTCCGTTGAATTTACATTTAAATCATTATACTAAATTTTAAACGTACATTTCGAATTACCGGGGTCACATACGGACTCGAAAAATTCCAGAAAAATATTTTCAAGCTTCGTATTGACGATACGGTCCTAACAAAACTAATTCCGTCGAAATCTGAGACCGTTTGAAAAATGGCCATTTTCCAGTCGATTAAAATCAACTGAAACTGGTCAAACGCGTTTTCCTTTGCCACGTTCACATATTGATTTCGAAAAATTATGAAGTTTGAAACCTAACAATAATTTGACATCACGGATCCAACAAAAGTGGTTTCGTTGAAATCCGAGGTCGTTTGCAAAATGGCCATATTCTAAGGGCCAAAATTCCATAGCGACTATTCTGAAATTTCAACTGGACATAACTTTTTATCTCCTCTATGAAATTTCAATTTTTCGGATTCGTTGGAAAGATATTCACAAATAGATTCAAATATTTTTGGTTTCGCTAAAATCCGGTTTATTTTGCACCCGGTATGTTCAATTGAAGTTTGAAATCGAATTATCGAACTACCACGCCATTTTCAATTCATTATATATATATAAATAAATATTTATTTTCTAACGAACATCTTTATAATATATACATTCGAATTCCATTCAAAATAAATTTCTCGTTGTTATTATTTCAAATAATCAAAATCCACTAAAATTGCCAAAATAAAAATTTTAAATTGGCTTAGATTTCCGGGTTATTACAATCTGTATAATGGAGAAGTTTGCAAGGAGCTCCCTTCGTTCCAATCAACAAACACAATTAATATGAAAGGTCAACAAGCATTGATGAAGACAATTTCTATAGAAGTAAAGTATGCAGTCTTCTCAGTACATGAAGATTCTAGTTCAGGACATGATGGTATAAATTCTAAAAAATTTAAGCTTTATTGGGAAGACATAAAATTGGAATTGTTACATGCATTTAAAGATATGTTCTGTTAGGCAAATTAGCAAAGCGTAGCAACCATACTTTTATAACCTTGATCCCAAAAGCGGAAAGGCCTTCTGATGTTTCTCAATACGTACCAAATTCTTGTTTTAATATGTACTATAAAATATTTAGCAAAATCCTACGCAATAGGATAAAATGGTATCTACCACATTTATTGTCCCCAAATTAGTGTGCATTCGTACCTGCTAGATATATTGGGGATAATATACTCCTTGCACATGAATTACTAAAAGACTTTAAGAAACATGGAGTGAGTGAGTTTGGTGTTAAAGGGAATCTTCATAAAGCCTATGACATGATAAATAGGGAGTTTATATGTTATATTCTGATGAAAATTGGATTTCCTTTGCATTTCATTAACATCATAAATGAATTTATATCATTACCTAACTTTTCAATTCTAATCCAAGGAGTCCCTAGTGGTTTCATATATTCAAATAGAGGGTTAAGACAGGTTGACCCATTATCATCATATTTTTTTTCGATTGCATTTGAATATTTTACATACTGCATGATTGTAGGAGTGATACAAAATAGGTTTTGTCCAATGCATAGATTGAGCCTATAGTGTCCCATCTATTATATGGTAATGACTTGATGGTATTTGGGAAAAGTTTACCCATTTGTGTAGTAGCCTTAAAGGATGTTTTTGATAGTCACAGGAAATATAGTGGTTTAATTGTGAGTAATTTGAAAAAAAAAGTATTTTAGCACATAGTCTAAATACACTTTTGAAATTACTTCTATTTTTGCTATCTAGAATGGTCAGTTACCAGTAAAGTATTTAGGGGAACCAATTTCATCCAACTATATACATTATGATGATTGTCAAGCATTGTTTAATAATGTTCAGTCAAAAATACAAGGTTGGGATGTTTTATTCTTAAGTTCTTCTAGTCGGGCTGAGTTAATTCAAGTGGTAATTACCCCCAATAGTGTTATACTGGATCTTCCTATATCAGTTACCTGATAATTTGATTGATAAATTGCACATGATGCGTGTTGATATTTTTTTATGGTAATTCTGCTCATAAGATAAACTGGGTTAAGTTGTGTTTGCCTAAAAGTGAAGGTGGGATAGTTATTAAATCTTTTTCAGATTTGAAAAAAGCAGCAGGAATTAAATTAATGTGGAAAGTTTTAACTTCCTCTTCTTTATAGAGTGTGTGGATGAGGCAAAAGTATTGTGAGAAAAAGCATTTTTGGAATATGGAAATAGACAATAATGCCTCTAGAATAAGGAAAACAATACCGAGGCTTAGAAATTCAGCCAAACAACTTTTTAATAAGGTGATAGCTTAGGGATTAAGCACTTTATTGTGGTATGAATCATGGATTAATGGTATATGTTTGGTTGACCTTATTGGCTTATCTAGAATTTAGATTTTAGGGAGAAATAAAGATCAACTGGTTTCATGCATCATTCTGGAAGGGAAAATTAATGCTTTTTTACATACAACTACAAAAGAAGTTGAAAATAAGGTGAATATTGTGAAAATTGACTCAAGTGCTAACTCTGATTTTATGAGTGGACAGAAGGAGGTGATTTTTCATTTCATAAAGCATGACAACATTCGAGGAAAAGGCAGTAGGTCAATAGGATATACAAAGTGGTATAGCATAATTCAGATGCAAATAGAATGTCCATGATTGCTCTTCTAGCTTATAATGACAGTCTTAGTACAAAGGATCGTTTGAAAAAGTTCGGCATAATAGAACAAGGAGGTTGTATTTTATGCAATAATGAAGATGAAACGGTATGCCACTTGTTCTTTTCTTGTGACATTCAATGTATATATGGGGATATTTTGCTCTGAAGCTCAGTTATGATTCTATTTCTTTTGGTACTTTGAAGGAGGAAGCTGAAAAGATAACGAGGAGATTCAAAGTGAAGGATCAATTACTGGATATAGCATATGCAGTTTTTACATGTGTGATTTATCACATACAGATGGAGTGAAACTTGAGGCAATTCAGTAGCAGAAGTATTTCAAAAGAGATCAAAGTAAAGACGATTGAAAGAGAAGTGTTCTATCTGATTAACAACAGTGGAAGCAAGTCCCGAAGAACAGGATTTAATATGAATCTTCTGAGAAGATGGGAGTCGAGTTAATGGATACAGGATGAAGAGGAGCTGCACTGTTTATCTTTTTGATGTTTTTATGTTTGTAATATTTGTTTCTGGTCAAGAAGGATGAGTGAGTAGCTTGAGAGTGAGATTTATTTTGTATAATTTTGTTTTTAATTTCGAGACTAAGTAGTTTTGTATTGTTAATATATGGAGGATATATGTACTGTTTTCCCTTATCCGGTAACCTATTAGGGGGGCATAAGGTTTTGATGAGGCATATATACAAAGTATATGATTGGTTTTATAATAAAGTAAGCAATTTTAAAATAAGTAATACTGAGCAATTCAAAAAACTTGTAACAAATCATGTGTATATTTTAATATCAGCTATAAACAATGGTAACTTATTTTAGATTAACTTTTAAAACAATATACTGTCCTGTTTTGATAATATATACATATTGCATAAAACCAAACAGCAAACCATAACAGCTGTAGCCTTTTAAAATTGCATCATTGTATTTGTCACAATGAATATGGAATCAGTATTCCTATATTTGAATGCATCCATTTTTCTTACCATAGCTAATATATATATATAAACACACACACACATATATATATTTACATGTATTTCTTGCATGTTGGCATACTTAAACATAATTAACAAGAGGTGGATGCAATCAAATATATGTTGCAGTTTTAAACTGCTGTAAGAGTGATAGTCAAAACAGGTTTTATATGCAAGTCTGAGTTCAAAAATAATTTTTTTAGTATACTCATATATGTGTCATTACACATCTATACATAAGAAACATATGCATTTGTTTTCTTAATCAAACATGCAACAATATATATGTATATAGTGTGTCTTTGGTTGTGTATAAATCATAACTCAAAACATATAATTTATACACACATATTTATCCTGTGGAGGATTTATATGAAAATACCAAATTTAAAATATGCAGCATAAACAAAAACATGTAACAATTCAAATCATTCGATTATTTATATCGAAATCAGTGATACTCAGTTTAACAAAATTCATTTAAAGCCAAATCCAGGCATAATTAATATGTAATATCATACACTATTTTAACAATTAAACTGGGTATTCTTCAAAACTTCTTCGTATCAATGATCATATCTCATTGATGTAACTCATACTATGTATCACATACAAAACATTCACAGTGAAACAATTTCACTTTAGAATGGAAATTTCATTGAATTTCTTTCATCTGCGTTCAACAATATAGTTAGATTGCAAGAATTAAACACTTGTACATGCCAATCAGAATTCAAGTTACAATATTTCACAAGCCTTCAACTCTGATGGGATTTTAAGATCTAATCGAAACTCTTTTCTAGTAATTTAACAAAATTAAAGCGGGATGTATGCAAGATAACAGTAAATTGAATTCAAAAACATACAATTAGGGTTTATTTACTTACAAATTTGAATCTTTGAATCAATCGACGTTAGAATCGAATCATTCATGAGCGTTACAAATCGTGATGCCTCTAATTTGTCCACGAACGTCGGCCTTGATTTAATTCGTCTGACGAGATTTAGGAGGAAGAGCTATGGTACAAGCCGCACTTGTGAATTCTCCTTTTTTTCACCCTTTTATTTTGGATCTAGGGTTTTGCCTAATCTTAGAAAAGAGGTCGGCATATCTAATATATGTTATGGTCGGATCTGAAATAAATGACAAAGCCGAAATGCACATTTATACCAATTCAAAAAGAAATGAAATATCAATGTTTGATATTTCATATTTCCTTATGAACGATTCTCTCCTTTTAAAAAAGTTCTATTTGTGTGACCTCATTGGTTATTACAACATTAGCAGTAATTTTAAATCGTATTTCAAATCATAATAGTGAGCAACATATAGTAATACATCGATGTTACCCAAGTTATAAGAATAATATCAATGATTCGATATAATCTTTCTGTGACTAATGTCTTAATGTAATTTATTCCTTTTAACCAATATATCTAGGATTAAACTCGAGGCATGGAATGTATCATCCTCTTTATAACTTAAGCCTTTTATCTTGATCAATGAGTAGAACATACAAAACAAATCAATATTTGAGCACGACCATGCATTTCATAGTCTCACTCAATTAAGAGTCCCATGGATATCACTACAGATATATCATAGGGTTAAATTCCATCTAGGTCATTCATAATTTTCATTCTATTCGAGATGTATCCAATGGTCACCTTTATTGTCTACTCAGTTAAAAGTAACTTTTGATGATATCAAAACACAAATATCTTCAAGTGAAATTAAAATGATTTCAGGTCTGAGGACCATTACATTACTACCACTTAGAGAATAGCTTATGATACTGTTAATTATATCCCATGTTGTTTTTCTCATGTTAGGTCAGTCCAATACGCTATTATCCAATACGTATTTATGTCTTGACATTAATATCACGTACATTAATGATTAGTGAGATGTGGCCATCTGTCAATCAACATACTAGTCTCAATATTTCATTGTTGCCCTATATAAACAATAAAACTCGACTAGGGACATTTAAGAATTATAATACTTAGCATATTATATAATCTCATGTTCAAGTCATTTACTTGAACTATATAAATCTGTACTATTATTCTAAGGACTTATATTATGTTAATATTTATATTACGCATTAAATATAACATAACAAAATATTTTTTATTCAAATAAAAGAATAACATCAACAATGTTATTAATCACATCAAATGGATTGCTCTAAGGCATAAATTCTAACACCTTCATCCTCCTAATCAAATCACTCTTCATCAGGACCGAGAAGTAGTCTATTTGTCGCCTCCCGCCAAAATGAGGGAGATCTACAAGGTCGTCCATAAAGAGCCTCGAAGGGTGCCATATAGATGTTAGTATGAAAATTACTATTATATCCAAACTCCATGAGGGTAAATGCTCCTCCAATGTCCCTTCGAAATCCAAGATACACCACCTTAGTAGATCCTATAAAGTTTGGTTCACCCTCTCAGTCTGCACATCGGTCTAAGGGTGATAAGTTGTTCTCATTCTGAGCTATGTCCCTAGAGTCTTCTACGGACTCCTTTAAAACTCACTAGTGAAAATCAGGTCTCTGTTTTCAAAATACTCGTTGGAACACCACGGAATCAGAACATCTCTCGCACATAGTCAAAAGCTAACCATGAAGTCGTTCTCTTACTCTTAACTTGGATTAAATGAGTGCTCTTTGTCTGTCAGTCTATGATAACCTAAATACTAGTGTTTCCATTCCTCGATCTAGACAACCCATCTATAAAATCCACGGATACTGTAACAACCCGGAATTTTTGGTTGCCGAGAAAGTACAAATTTAGTGTGTTTTGTTATTCTTGTACCAATATGTTGGTGATACGATTTTGTAATATAATATCTAAATAAGAAATAAAGATTTGAGTATTTCAAAATTCGAATATTCGGAATAAATTATATAAAACTTTGTTATAATAGAAATTTATTCCAATTAATAATCATAAAATTATGATTAAATGATTATGGCGATATTGAAAATATGTATTATTGATTGGGAATAATATTTAAGAGGAAAATATATTTTCAATATTAAAGATGATTTGTGGATTGAAATAATTATTAAATTATTAATATGGGGTTTTAAATACAAGATGTATTCTTGACAATAATAATAAGTGTGAATCAATATTTATAAATGATAATGGATGAAATTAATCAATTTGTTGCTTGCATGAAAATATAAGTATTTATTGTGAATCAGTATTTATAGAATAAGTGTATTTTATTATTGTTGGTAATAATTTTAAATTATTGATTCGAAAAAGTGTACAGCAAAATTGTTGTATAAATAAATTGGGAAATTTGTGTTTTTAAATACAAACTATGTATATAAATATGTATGTATTGCACCAACAATTGAAACAGACTTCCAACGGTAATGCCGATGGCAGTTTTTTACGATCGATAAATCACCCCGACCTCCCCCTCTAGCCTTCAAATAACCTTCCCACTAACATTCCCCCCTCATTAGATCCTCCTCCGTTGTCGCCTCTTGCACCACCTGATCCTTTAACTGCCTCTGCTTCCTCTTTGGTATTTCCTCAAGCAACTCTCTTACGAAACCATCAACGATGTTAGACTTCCTTGTTCCAGCATTTGCCATGGAATGCGGGGAAGTATGCCCCCATTGACATGCAATCGGATTCTTCGATGATTCCACGGAGCATATTAACAGCATTATCGAAGCTAGGATGCTTGTATGGAAAGATTAACTTGTTGGATTTTTCTTGGATGTCCCACTCCCACTTTCTTTCAGTGCAGTGGTCCAGAAGCTCAATTCGATTTGGAAGACGAAAGGCTCCTTTCAAGTTTAATCTAATGGCATTCTTTTCTTATTTCAGTTTTCCAACAAGGAAGATAGGCGAATGATTTTGATGGGTGACCCCATTATCATGAGAAACAAGCTTTTCATCATAAAGTTATATGTCCTTCATGTAAGAAACGTTTGTGGCTCTATGAAGGCAGTTCCTATATGGGTAAAATTATTCTCTAATATACCATTGTTTTCTTGGTCCCATACTCGAACCAACTATCGTGCCGGTAGGCTAGGAATGCTTTAGACGAGATGATAGAGAATAAAGATTAGAGTACACTAAATGTGTAACAACCCGGAAAATCTAAACCAATTTAAAAAATTTATTTTGGGCAATTTTAATGAATTTTGAATATTTAAAATGAATTATTTTAAATAATAACGACGAGAAATTTATTTCGAATAGAATTAGAACATATATATTTATTTGAATCATCGTTAGAATATAAATATTTATTTTTAATTATAAAAGGAATTGAAAATGGCGCAGTAGTTCGAAAATTCAATTTCAAATTTCAAATGAATGTACAGGATTCAAAATAAACCGGATTTTAGCAAAACCAAAAATATTAGAATCTATTTGAGAATATATATCCAATGAATCTGAAAAATCAAAAATTCATAGCGGGGATAAAAAGTTATGCCTAGTTGAAATTTCAGAATGATCGCTACGGAATTTTGGCCCTTAAAAATGGAAATTTTGCAAACGACCTCTGTTTCCCACGAAATAACTTTTGTTGGATCCGGGATGTCAAATTATTGCTAGATTCCAAAATTCATGGTTTTTGGGATTAATATGTGAGCGTGGGGAAGTAAAACGTGTTTTAACAGTTTTAGTCAATTTGGATCAACCAAAAATTGCCATTTTTCAAACAGTCTTGACAAAATTAGTTTTTTAGAACCGTATCATCATTACGAAGCTAGAAAATATTTTTCGGGAATTTTTAAAATTAGTATGTGGCCCCGGTAAATCGAAATGTGCGTTCAAATTCAATATACATTGATTTATATTTCAATTTGAATGGAAACTGATCGTAACAGTCGAATTAGGTTATGAAACATGAACCATTGTGTTCGGAATGGGGGTAATTAGCCAGCGACGACAGACGGTGGGTTCGATTTTGAGTTCGAAAGAAAAAGTTACTTTTTGGGTATAATATAAAATAAATTATAATAATAGGTCAACCCCCAATGCTATCTCACCCCTCACACTCTTCCTTCCATCAGTTTAAAAAAAGAAAATAAAAATTGAAAATAAAATCCCGCTGCCAGCCCTAGGGGTCGCCGCCCCCACCCAGCCCACCGCAGGTCAATGGCGCGCCCTTCTCCGATCCTTCCCCTCCAGCCTCCCCTCTCTCTCTCCCCACACCCATTCGTGAACCCCGAGCCCACATCACCCTAGACCCGCCGGAAACCGCACCTGAGCACCACTTGGCCCCACACCCCAACTAGCCGCCACCGCCCTCGTGCAGGAAACCACCACCACGCCACGGCGCAGCAGCGTTGCCTCCCTCTCTCCTCCACCCAGTAGAAAAAAAAGTGAGTCCTTATTTATTTACATCCCCTTTGATTTTCAGTTTTAATTCATGTATATGTATTGTTTTAGAAAGAAAAAAACTGAATTATTATTTGAAAAGCATAGAAAAGAAATGATCTTTACTATAGAAAAGAAATGATTTCTATGTTATGAAAAGATTTGATTTTGAAAAGAATAAAAAAATTGATTTTTATATAGGTGAACATCGATTGGATAAAAATATGATTTTTATATTATAGAGATAATAAAAATATGATTTTTAATTATATAGAGAATAAAAATATGATTTTTGTATTATAGGGATAATAAAAATATGATTTTTATAATATGAATAACAATATGAAAATATAATTTTTAGTTAGATAAAAATATAAATTTTATCGTATGTATGTAATAATATAAAGATTCGATTTTTAGATATGTAGAATGGCGACAAAAATAAAATTTTGTCTTATAGGAAGAATTACAAAAATGAGATACTTATAAATAAAAATACGATTTTTATAACATTTTCATTATGATAAAGATGCGATCTTTATATGGATATCGTTAAGATAAAAATTCGATTTTTATTATATATGAAGCGAAATAAAAATTCGATCTTTATATAAGAGGAAAAATATAATTTCTATATAGAAAGAAGCATTGTAAAAATATGTGAAGTAGAAATAAAAATATTATTTTTATTTATTGGAATGAAGCGATAAGAATGTGATTTTTCTATATGAACAGCGGGAAAAGGTCGCATTAGAATTTTGGGCATATCCGAACCGTTCAGAAATAGATAATGGAGGAGTGGAACCCAAAGGTGAGAACTCCTCACTTTTATTTTATTTTCTAGTTAAAATATATACTAGGATGCAGACGGTGCTTAGCAGCACCCGACACCCATCGTCCACAGACCATGGATGACTTGTTTGTTTGATTGATTATGTTGTGAAAATTGATTGTGTGTTGTGGAATGGAATAAAATGTTTTATAGTTAAAAATATAATTTTTAATGTGTATACGAATAAAATTGAATATTCGTTTACAAATCAGATGATTTGTTTATGTACACCCATTTATCTGATATAGACTGGGACGATAAATTTTACACATCGCCCAACTGGACAAATAATAATCAGCATTTGTTGTTTGGAACCCCACACGAGTATTGGGATGATATTTGACATACACCTATCCCAATAATTAGTGGTATGTCAATCGATGAGTTGACAGACTGTTAGAAGCGTTAAATATTTATATTTGATGATTATGCAGTGTAGAATGCACTCTTGGTGATGGTTGAATGTGTTTGATTGTTGTTGCGTACATGTGTTGTATGAAATCCATATAAATCAAATTATATGATAATTGATTGTGTCTGATTCCAGTTCAGAAAGAATAAATATTTTAAAATAACGAACATTTTAAAATAATGAATATTTTAAAATAATATTCAGTAAAAAAATTAAAATACGATTTTTATGTCCGATTTGGGATGAACACGAATATATTTAAATACATAAAGCCATGTTGATTAGGTTAACGCCATTTTGACGTGAACGATATTTATATAAATTTGATTAATTTCTATAATGAATATCGAAAACGAAATGATTTTGAAATCTAATGATCATTTATATATCGATGATATGGAATATTCAATTTTGATTTGAAATTGAACATGAAGTTGAAATCATTTTGAAAATGAATTTAAAACGATTTATAAAATAAGATTAAAATGGAAATCGACGAAATATATATTATATGTATAATATAATGGCGTGAATAGAACACACCGCGCTGCGGTAGTACCCGAATTTCGACCATTGACTTCGAATGGACATTATGGGAGATCCGACCGTCGGATTCTCCTAAAACCGGAACCATTGGGTTCGTATCGAAAAGAGCTTTCTAACGAATATTAGAGATTTGAAATCTAACGATTGGATTTGGAATTATGTCCAAATCAAATATGAAAAGGTCGTTGGAAGTGCAGTTCGATGGCCTTTTATGAAAATCGACTGTATGGGCCTTGATAAAATGATTAAAAATATCAATAATTAGTGTAAAATCATAAGAAATGATTTGGAAAGAATTAGGATGGAAAATTCCATATTTGAAAAGATAAAAATAAATTTTTGTCGAAATGAACTAGTTATGAACTAGAATTATAAATCCAATGTTTTTAAAATAACTAAATTGGATTTGAAATGGTTTTGAAAATAACCGAAAGTTCCAATATACGAATTGGAATGCATTTGAATCGAAATTATCTTCTGAAAATTTCGATATTGGATTTCATGATTATACGAATATTGTGGAGGAATTTGGAAGATATATATCGTTATTCCAATACGGTATTTGTTGATTCCAGAATTTAATATTGAATATAAACGGATATATAATCTATTCAGAGCCTTGTATTTAATATCAAATGTGATTTTGGGTTTGCCGTGAACGGTTCTTCATTAACACTGTTCTTGAACCCAGTTATAAAAGATTAAGTCTTTTTATTTAGATTTAATGAAGTATACCAATTAATTAATATTTAATTGGAATTGAATTGAAATTCGTCTTTGGGTTTATCGTGAATGGTGTTTTAAATAACACTTGTTCTTTAACCCGATTAAAAACGGAACAAGATTTTGAGTTGTCGTGAATGGTATCTTTAATAATACTGTTCTTAGACCCAATGGAGTTAAGAAAATCAGAAACTAACTGGAGATTATTTAAGTTGAATGGTTTCTTGGGTATTGATCTGATGTTGGTTTCGGCCTTAAGGGTTAATACTTGGGGAATTGTTCACTTGCTAATATGCGGTTAAAAGCTGATGGAATGGAATGTGATTTTGGGTTTATCGTGAACCGTGTTTTAAATGACATTGGTTCTTTAACCCAGTAAAAGACAGGATATGATTTCCCAAGTTAAACAATCGTTAATATTGATTTTTAGGAAGATTAAAACCTAGTGGAGTTTTAATGCATCTTTAATTAGATTGAATTGATATCCAAAGGAAGATTAAAGAATAAATTTAAAGAATTTATCTTTGATAAAATTAATGGGAACCTTTCCCAAAATATAAGAATATTTGAATAAAGGAATATTCTTGATTGGAATGAGGAATATTCCGGGTTTATCCTATTCTGAATAACTGATTCGACGATATGTTGAGGATGAAGACGGTGGTTGAAGACCGAAGGTCTTCACATCGTTTGGATGATTACTGATGTCTTGATTGGGTTGTACACCTAAGGCAAGGTAATAAGTGGTGATCGTCCAGACTACTTGGAGATCGACGGATATGCGAGGGCCTCTCCCCTATATTGGACATATGGTGAGGAATAAGGTGCCTCCGGTTTCGTTCAGACCTAGAACGGACATGTAAATGGATGTGTGTGTGACATCGGATTTCATTCTGTGTGATTGATAGACATCGGTTGCATAGCGTGAATTGCCTGTGTGGCATACTGAGATGCAAATGATCAAGGCTTCTGTTGAAAAGCAAAGTCTTGTGGTTGATGATCAAAGCATGACTTTAGTATAGCTTAGCTTTGTGTAGCGTTAATTCGCGAGCCTCACACCCTGGTGTGTACCAGAAATGGGTAAGGACTTCAGGGAGGGCATGTGTTTCCTTCTAGCTAGGAGTGGTGTCAGCGTTTTGCATGCCCTAGCATTTTACTTATGTGGATGATGGATAGGGAGGCGCCTTGGTTATATCGATCGATCCGAGACCGATAGTTTGGTCGGGATATGACCAGTTGACACCCCATAGGGCGGAGAAACACATTGTTCAGGCATTTTAATGCACTCCATGTGGACCGGCCTTGACGATCCAAGGGTCACTCGAGCTCTGATCCTGAGGGGCGAGCTAAAGCATCTCAAAGCGGTAAGGACGATCCCTCGCCTTGGTTTACAGATGGAAATCCAACTTCCAATACGAAATTTTGTTATTTTAATTGTAAACCTATATATGGAGACATAGTGGTATGGGGCACTGATGCCGTCTATGATTGATACTTATGATTGAAATTGTTTTGACACTATACACTTATAGTAATAATAAAACATCAAATTTTATGTACCAAGCATTCTTGGCTATTATAAGGTAAAAACTCTATCCTTCGGCTTGTGTTGCATTATGTGATGGGACCTGAGTCTTATAATAGCTTCATTGTTCTTTACTTAGCTGTTGTTTTTATGCACTGATATTCTTGGGAGGAAACCGGTTCTGTGTTATACGGCATGGTCCCTGGATTTACCTAACATTAAAATAAAGATTAATAACTGTTTTAGTTCTCACAAAAGTCGCATGACTGACCTTGAGTTTATTGTTTTAACGTAAACTCTGGGTGCCGCTATTTCCCCACGGGCAGCTAGTAGTTTTGGTTTTGCATATTTATATTCAGGGATCCTGATTTACAGCTGGAACGACATCCGGAAAGCTCTGTATCCGTTTATCTTTTTCAGTTGTGTTTTGTATTATTTTCCACTGCATTGTAAATTGTAAATCTCTGATGTTTTGTAAATGTGGTAATATTTATTCATACTCCATATATTCTTGCATTCTGATGAAATTGTTGTAATAAGCAATGAAATGTTCTTCTGTTTGTGTCCCGATGTGTGTTGTTCCCAAAGTCAATCCAGGCTTTTCTTCACGGGGAAGTTCGGGTTGTTCCAAAATGCCTTACTGAGGTGAAACTAGATAAAGAGCTTGTGGATGATTTCTTAGTTAACACGACTAAAAAAGTGGGCATATTTGACTGTAGTTTTATGTTGCCGTAGATCGATAAAGCGTTGCCTTAAGTCATTTTTTCAAATAGGCAACACCATAGGGGTAAGGCATCGGCGGCCGTTGCCGTAGCTCTCTAAGGCGACGCTTTTGCCCGTCTACTACCACGGAAAGAAAGTGTTACATTATAACCATGTTGCAATAGCACTTACAAGTAATGCAACAATATACAACGTTGCCTTAAGCACAAGTCATAGCCTGGCTTCCAGGTCACGATAGTGGGGCCTACACGAAATTTTACGTCAGCTGCCAATGTGCCATATGCCGTGTCAACTCTCCACATCAACTTCCCATGTATTACATGCCACATCAACTATCCACATGGCACCACGTCGGCTGTGGGTCCCACGTGTCTTACCATAGTGGATTTAATAATATTATACTAAAAGCAAAACCATTGCACTATGTAATGCAACACCGTTATCTTGTAATGCAACATCAGAAAATAATAAAATGCAGTAGTAAAGAAGGCAAATGCTACATTGGAAGAAGGAAAATACAACCCTGTAATTACAAATTTTGCAGTACTTACAATCCAAAACAATTTACCACATTCAGACATACCAAAATATTCGTACAATAAATCCACCCAAAACTTTCATCACCACATTCAGACCATTCAATTTTACATACCAAACCACAGGTTCCATCACCAACACATACCATAAGTGCCATCACCAACACATACCATAAGTGTCATCACCAATACATACGACAAGTGCCATCACCAACGCATATCATTAGTACACAATTTAAAAGTACAATTCGAATATACCACAAGTGCTAACACATACCATCCAAAAACTTCACTCAGTTGCAGGGGTTGCAAGAGCACCAATATAATCTTCATCACTTGTTGTGGTGACACCAAAGTCTCCAACATCTAAATTAAAGTCTGGATTAGCTTCACCTAGCTTTTCAACACCTATGACACATTCTCTTTCACTTTTCTGTTCACCTTTGCTTACAAATACCCCCCAAACCTTGCTTTATTTTTTTGGTCAGCTCTTGCACACAACTATTTGTAGAACCAAGAGTTGTTGGGGACTTTTCAGCCATTTTACCTCGCCTTCCCACAAGGCAGTTCTGTCCGTGAGTCTTCCCACCAGAGATAATTGCATTTTCCTCTACAATATTTCCTGCATCCATCATTTCTTGAATCTTCGCCTACGAAATGAAAACCAGACAAGCATATAAAATAAAAACCAGGGAAAACAAGAATTACAAAAAATATAGATGTTTTGAGTTTTAAAAGTAGACTAGATAATGAAAAGATATGACAAACACAGACAGGCAGGAATGAATTTATTAATAGAATTGGTTATCTTTCAAACTAACTATTTTTTCGATTTAATAAGTAGCTCCAACAAATGTACAATGTGCCTACTATATTGACAAAAGTATTGATTCATAATTGATCTTGGGTCAAATATTTTATATAAGCTACTCGAAAAAATTTCTTAATAGAACTGGTTATCTTTAAAACTAACTATTAAAATATGGAAGTTTCAACTGCAACATGGTTATCATTCAAACTAACTATTAAATTTCTATTTCGATATCTAATGTACTTATGTATTTGGCTTTTAGTTCATCCGTATTTCTCTTGTAAGTTCTCCCTGGTTCTTGTTTATACATTTTCAAATAGACAAAGGCAGCAGATGAGCTGGGTTTTTCGAGTCCTTCTTTCTCTGTCAAGTATTAGGATTATTAAAAATTAAACAAAATTTTAAAATTTAATCTTAAGAATTTACAAATCTAGCTTCTTCCTATGAACATTGTGAAAATCATACAAAATATAATTCAATGATATAACGAACCAAAATTGTCATGTAGCAAATTCAACTCAATCACAAAAAAGTTATCGTAAGTTCAAAAAAACAAATACTGTCTTTTCTGTAGCTAGCGCATGAGTTTTAGGACCCATGGTATGTGTCCCACTTAATGAATTATGATGCGCAGAATTAGTCTCAGCTAAGTCCTAAAAATCCAAAAAAAAAAAAGATTAGCGCTAAACAAGATAATGCGAACTATTAAAGAAAAGATTTGCACTAAACAAGATGATGTGAACTAGTAAACAAATTAAATGTAAATATCATTAATTTCTTTTATTTATTTTTTCTATCTGTTGCATGATTATTAAATTAGCATTATACAGATTAATTTTCTTTTGTGGTCACATTTAAGCCATATCTAAATTGCTTCATCCCCTAGTATTTCAAGAACATTTTAAAATCGTCCAGCGGAATTGTATTGGGCCTATTCGCAAGCCTTTCCTCATCAGTAGGATTTTTTTATTATGCATTGCTTTCATATGAGACTTGTACTGCCTCCAAGAGTCATTAAGTGTGTTCAAAACCTACTTGTGTCCTTCAATCGGAATGACATACCTAGCCTACAATATATCAAATACAAAATTCAAGAAACAAACTAATTAGTTAGAACCAAACATTTAAGAAGTCAGTTGAACTTTGGTTTAGGGTGATAGATTATACCAAAGCAAACATTTTCCGCTTTAATTGATTTGGAACAACATGGCAATTGATGTAACTAAGTGACACATTATCTTTGCTAGTGTCCCAAAAAAATTGCCTAACTCCATAATATTGTGAAAAACTGGCTGACCATCCTCATTCAAAGCAATGACTACTTTATCATCAGGGAATCTAGAATGTACCTTGGTCATTTTTGACTTCCCTCTAGATTTTTTTAGATCTTGTGCTTTATATACTTGGTTCAAAAAAATGAATTTAAAATTAATGTATGGCCTTATGGAAACATATGATATGTACGCAAAACTTATAATAAACACACTAAACAGTGCACTTCATAGATAAAGAAACATTGTACCTGCTTCATCTTTCTCTGCAATCCATTCCTTCTCTAATTGATCAGTAACATTTTCCATTGTTGAAGCTACAACATTTCACTTTTGACATTCCCGCATTGCTAAATAAGCAATGACCAAACCAGCAGGTTCACAACTGGTTGATTGTTTGAACATTTTTGTAATAACTCGGGAAATCCGAACCAATTTAAAAATTTTATTTTGGCAATTTTAATGAATTTGAATATTTAAAATGAATTATTTTAAATAATTATGACGAGAAATTTATTTCGAATAGAATTAGAATGTATATATTTATTTGAATCATCGTTAAAATATAAATATTTATTTTTAATTATAAAAGGAATTGGAAATGGCGCAGTAGTTTGAAAATTCAATTTCAAATTTCAAATGAATATACAGGATTCAAAATATACCGGATTTTAGCGAAACCAAAAATATTAGAATCTATTTGAAAATATATTTCCAACGAATCCGAAAAATCCAAATTTCATAGCGGGAATAAAAAGTTATGCCCAGTTGAAGATTCAGAATAGTCGCTATAGAAATATAGCCCAAAAACAAAAATCACATTTTGCATATGAATGAATTTGGACTCGAAACCACTTCCGTTGTGTTCAAAATGCCGTTTGCGACTCCGAAAATTATAAGCTTCAATATATTCAGAGATCCGGAGTAGTGGTAATTGGATAGGGTTTTCGGTCATCAATACATAGTCCTTAAAAAGTGAAATTTTGCATATGAGCTCAGAATACGACGAGATAAATTTTTTTAGATTCATAATGACAAGTCATTGTTGAGTTCCAAAATGCACGTCGAACGAAGTTAGTATGTGGCCGTGCGAGCTAAAACAGTTCAGGGTAAAACACACAGTCATTTTACAAAGGAACAATATTGATACGATCTCAAAATTCGATTCCGTTTTTTTTCTGCATTCGTATCATCTAACAATGGTTAAACCCAAAAGGGCATGACTTTTGGAGTTAGCGTGTGAGCGTGCAAGAAGAAAAGGTGCGCTAAAATCGCATTTTTGAACAATATCTGAGCATATTTGTGAATTTTAACGGATGGTCAAACGAACTAGGAATTCGACGAAACTTGTTTGTTGGACTCACCTTTACGTGTACTATGTTGTTTCCGAAATCCGCGACAAACGGAGATTGTTTGCAGTAGGACGATTCGGGAGAAACTAGCATATAATCTCTTTCTCTCTTTCTCTCTTCATTATTCCTTCCTCTTTCAAGCAAAAAAAGAAAATAAATGGCCTCCCTCCCCAAAACCCACTGCCACTGCCCTCCTCCTTGCTGCCGCACCCCATCAGCGCCGCCACCTAGCTCCGACCACCCCTTCCTCCTCTCTCTCTCTCCCCTCCTCTCTTTTTCCCCTTTTCATGAACCCTAGCCCCTAAATCCACCAACACCCGCCACCGTGGACCCCTCCCCCGCACCACCACCACCTCAGCCACGTCAGCAGGCCCTACTGCCACCACCCACCACCCAGCTCCGGCCGTGGGCCCCTCCTCCTCCAAAAACCCATTTTTCACAAATTTCACGTTTTGCATTTAACCCCTGTCACTATCTAGCCAATCACTCCCTAACCGTGCATTTCTGGCCAAAGCTCCATAGTACCAAAATCGAAGAGCACGATTTTCTCTACAATTTGGTATATGGAATTCCTATTTGGATTGCGGAGCTGTCGGGAATACGCATCCAAAGTCTGCTGTCCATACACTGTCCAAATGCTGTCTTTTTACGATTTCCGGCGAAATGACATATTTTCGGAAGGAAGACCACTAGGTGAAAGTTGCCTGGAATGGCACGTTTAAGCTGGATAAAATGATGGTGTGAAAACTGACGCTCGTTTGCAAATTCTGGAAACATACAGCAAATCTGGACGATGGAAAATATGTGAGTTTTCTCCACTTTAAAACTTCTATAGTTTTTGACATATGAAGTATGTAAAAATATGATTTTTTATACTTATAGCGAATTAAAAATATGATTTTTATGTTATAGAAATAATAAAAATATGATTTTTATAATATATAGATAATAAAATTTTGATCTTTATATATGTAGTAGAGATATAAAAGTACGATTCTTATATATATGAGGTGATGATATAAAAATGTGATTTTTATCTATGTAGTGTTATTATAAAAATATAAAATTATTTTTAGAAAGATAAAAATATAATTTTTACCCTATGTATGTTAAAACAATCATACAAAGAAATAATTATTGATTGGTTAAAAATATAATTTTTAGCGTAGATTTACTACATAGATTGACAACCAAAGCACGGCGGAGTGGAACCCAAAGGTTAGAACTTCTCACTTTAAATTTACTTTCTAGTTATAAATACATACTAGGATGCAGGCAGTGCTTAGCAGCACCCGACACCCGTCGTCCACAGACAATGGACAACTTGTTTGTTTGTTGGTTTGTGTTGTGAAAATTGATTGTGTGATGTGGAATGGAATAAATATTTTATAGTTAAAAATATAAGTTTTAATGTGTATATAAAATAAATATTCAATTACAAATCGAACGATTTGTTTATGTACACACATTTGACTGATATTGATTGAGACGATAAATTTTACACATCGCCCAGCGGCACAAATAAAATTCATTATTTGTTGATTGAAACCCCACACGGGTATTGGGATGATATTGGACATACACTAATCCCAATATTTAGTTGTATGTCAATCGATTGGTTGACAAGCTATGTAAGCGTTGAATATTTATATTTGGTGCTTATGCAGTGTAGAATGCACTTTGGATGATGGTAGACTATGTTTGATTGTTGTAGTATACGTGTGTGTATGAAATCTATATAAATAATATTATATGGTAATTGACTGTGTCTGATTCCAGTTCAGAAAGAATGAATATTTTGAAATAACGATTATTTTAAAATAACGATTATTTTAAAATAACGAATATTTTAAAATAATATTCAGTAATAGATCAAAATGTGATTTTGATGTCTGATTTGGGATGGACACGAATATATTTAATTATATAAAACCGTGTTGATTAGATTAACACCATTTTGATGTGAACGATATTTATATCGATTTTATTCATTTTTATAATGAATATCGAAAGGAATTGATTTCAAAATCTAATGTTTTGAAAGTACTATCATTTATATATCGATGATATGGAATATTCAATTTTGATTAGAAATTAAATATGAAGTTGAAATCGTTTTGAAAACTAATTTAAAATGATTTATAAAATATGTTTTAAATGGAAATCGTTGAAATGTATATAATATATATATATATATATATATGTTGGCCTAAATAGAACGCGTCGCGGCAGTTCGTGAATTTCGACCATTGACTTAGAACGGACGTTACGGGAGATCCGACCGTCGGATTCTCCTAAAACCAAAACCGTTGGGTTCTTATCGAAAAGAGCTTTCTAACGAATATTTGAGATTTGAAATCTAATGGTTGGTTTTGGAATTATGTCCAAATCAAAATTGGAAAAGGTCGTTGTAAGTGCGGTTCGATGGCCGTTTATGGAAATCGACTGTACGGGCCTTGATAAAATTACTACAAATATCAATAATTTGTGTAAAATCATAAAAATGATTTGGAAAAAATTGGGATGAAAAATCCCATATTTGAAAAATAAAAATAGATTTCTATCGAAATGAACTAGTTCTGAACTAGAACTATATTCCAATATTTTTAAATAAATAAAATGGTTTTGAAATGGTTTTAAGAATAACCATAATTTCCATTATATAAATTGGAAATGGATTTGAATCGAAACTGTCTTTGGAATATTTCGATGTTGGATTTCGTGATTATACATATATTGTTATGGAAATTTGAAAGATATATTAATATCAATATTTCCAATACGATATTTGTTGGTTGTCGTATTTGATATTGAATATAAGCCGATATATTTTCTATTCAGAGCCTTGTATTTAATATTTGGGATTTGGGTTTGTCGTGAATGGTGTCTTCATTAAAACTATTCTTAAACCCAGTTGAGAAAAGATTAAATCTTTTTATTCATATTTAATGAAGTATACCAATTAAGTGATATTTAATTGGGATGGAATTGAAATTGGTCCTTGGGTTTATCGTGAACGATGTTTTAAATAATACTTGTTCTTTACCCGATTAACAATGGAATAAGATTTTGGATTATCGTGAATGGTATCTTTAATATTACTATTCTTAGACCCAATGGGGTTAAGGAAATCAGAAACTAAGTGGAGATTAGTTAAGTTGAATGGTTTCCTAGGTATTGATCTGATGTTGGTTTCGGCCTTCGAGGTTAATACTTAAGGAATTGTTCACTTGCTAATTTACGGTTAAAGACTAATGTAATGGAATGTGATTATGGGTTTATCGTGAACTGTGTTTTAAATGACATTGGTTCTTTCCCCAGTTAAAGACATGAATAAGATTTTGGGTTTTCGTGAACAAGGTTTTAAATCTCGGATATCGGTCGCGTTTCGCCTTGGGGATTTTATAGACCCGGTCTCCTATCAGGGGAGATCTCGGACGAGATGAGTCTAACTCGGGAGTTCATCTCGGTTTTTCATCTCGGGTATGTGTGTTCATATCGGAACAATCTCGGGGTACATGATATGTTAAAAATGATATTTAAAAAAAATGATTTTTATGAATGCTATAAAAAAAATAGTAACTTAAACTTAAAATGCAAAATAACTTTATTATTCATTATTTTGTGAAAGATCGTTCATACTCTAAATCGTAACATGCTTAGAACAGGAATATTGTTAACATGAAACATTAAAAGGGTCCAAAACACTAAAAAATTCAGCATAAATAGACCATAAAATACATAATTTTGATAAGTAACATGTATGTAAAAAGACGAATATGAAAATCATAAGCATTGTAAAACATATATGAACGTACGATATAGTCATTTAACATGCAAAATGTAAAATAACAAAACATTGATATGGCTAGATTTGAGTTTTTTTAATTATAGTTCTAGTTTAGTGACAAATTTGAATTTTTACTAAAAAAACTAAGATCTCGGACGATATTCTAGTATTTCGTCTCGATCGATATATTATTCAATATTGCAATATCTCGGGTGATATATTCGAAAGGAGATTTAGAGTGATATTTGATGTTTCGTTTCGGTAGGAGCCCAAAACGTGATCTCGGAGGAGATCTCGGGCGATATTTGCGAGATTTGAAAAAGTGGTCGTGAATGGTATCTTCAATAATACTGTTCTTAGACCCAATGGAGTTAAGAAAATCAGAAACTAACTGGAGATTAGTTAAGTTGAATGGTTTCCTGGGTATTGATCTGATGTTGGTTTCGGCCTTCGGGGTTAATACTTAGGGAACTGTTCACTTACTAATTTATGGTTAAAGGCTGATGGAATGGAATGTGATTTTGGGTTTATCGTGAATCGTGTTTTAAATGACATTGGCTCTTTAACACAGTTAAAGGCAGGATATGATTTCCCAAGTTAAACAATCGTTAATACTGATTTTTGGGAAGATTAAAACCAAGTGGAGTTTTAATGCATCTTCAATTAGATTGAAATGATATCCAGAGGAAGATTAAAGAATAAATTTAAAGAATTTATCTTTGATAAAATTAATGGGAACCTTTCCCAAAGTATATGAATATTTGGATAAAGAAATATTCTGGATTGGAATGAGGCGTATGTTGTGTTTTTCTAGCACTTGTTTATTATATATGCGAGTCATTCAAAAAGCCCTGGTTTATCCCATTCTGAATAGCTGATTCGACGATGTGTCGAGGATGAAGATAGTGGTTGAAGACCAGAGGTCTTCACATCGTTTGGATGATTACCGATGTCTTAATTGGGTTGTACACCCAAGACAAGGTAATAAATGGTGATCGTCCAGACGTACTTGGAGATCGACGGATATGCGAGGGCCTCTCCCCTATATTGGTCATATAGAGAAGGAATAAGGTGCCTCTAGTTTCATTAAGACCCAAAACGAATTTGTAAATGGATGTGTGTCTGACATCGAATTTCATTCTGTGTGATTGATTGACATCGGTTGCATAGCGTGAATTGCCTGTGTGGCATGCTGAGATGCAAATGATCAAGGCTTCAGTTGAAAAGCATAGTCTTGTGGTTGATGATCAAAGCATGACTTTAATGTAGCATAGCTTTATGTAGCGTTAATTCGCGAGCCTCACACCTATGTGAACCAGAAACGGGAGAGGACCTCAGGGAGGGCATGTGTTTCCTTCTAGCTAGGAGAGGTGTCAGCGTTTTGCACACCCTGACATTTTACTTATGTGGATGATGGATAGGAGGCGCCTCGGTTATATCGGTCATTCCGGGGCCGATAGTTTGGTTGGGATATGGCCAGTTGATGCACCATAGGACGGGGAAACACATTATTCAGGCATTTTAATCCACTCCGTGTGGAGAATCCCTGACGATCCAAGGTGCAGTTGCGACTGTATCTTGAGGGGCGGGCTAGAGCATCTCAAATTTGGTAAGGACGATCCCTTGCCTTGGTTCACAGATGGAAATCCAACTTCCAATACGTGACTTGGCGATTTTGATTATAGAGCCTAGTATGGCGACATAGTGGTATGGGGCACTTATGCCGTCTATGATTGATACTTATGATTGAAATTCTTTTGACACTATACACTTATAGTAATAATAAAACATGAAATTTTACGTACCAAGCACTCTTGGCTATTATAAGGTAAAAAAACTCTATCCTTCGGCTTACGTTGCATTGTGTGATGGGACCTGAGTCTTATAATAGCTTCATTGTTCTTTATTTTGCATTGCGTTGTTGTTTTTATGCACTAGTATTCTTGGGAGGAAACCCATTCCGTGTTATACGACGTGGTCCCTTGATTTACCTAACTTTAAAATAAAGATGAATAATTGTTTTAGTTCTCACACCAGTCACATGACTGACCTGGAGTTTATTGTTTTAACCTAAACTCTGGGTGCCCCTATTTTCCACATGGGCAGCTAGTAGTTTTGGTTTTGCAGATTTATATTCACAGGATCTTGGTTTACAACTTGAATGATATTCGGAAAGCTCTGTATCCGTATATTCCTTTCAGTTGTGTTTTGTATTATTTTCCGCTGCATTGTAATTTTTAAATTTCTGATATTTAGTAAATGTGTAATATTTATTCATACTCTGTATGTTCTTGTATTTTGATGAATTTGTTGTAATAGACAATGAAATGTTCTTCTTTTTATGTTCTGGTTCGTCTTGTTCTCAAAGCAATCCGTTCTTCCTCTTCTCTTCGGAAATCGGGGAAGTTTCGCCTTCTTACAGTGGTATCAGAGCTTTTGTTTACAGAGCTCGGAGAATAAGACACGTTAGAACCAAACGAAAGAATTCATCAGATTTTGGATTAGTAATATCCAATAGGAATGACTCGTTAGAGATAGGATCAGTAGTTTCCTAGAACGAGTGTGAAGAGTGAAAATTTTAAAATAAAATTGAAAACAAGTTTTGTTTTAAAAAATTAAACTTTATTTTTTGTATTTGAATATTTTTTTTAAATTGAATTTGGACTATAGAGTACATGGAGATTTTGGATATTTGTCTGGTCCGCATGTATACGAAGCCTCAAATATACTGGATAGATATAGAATCACACTCTAGTCGTCGGGGATAATCCTGATGATAGCAGCTGCATCATCAGTATTTATGTTCGAGTTTCGAAAGTGGGATATCTATATATTTCCATTTGACTGGTGTGAGAACCAGAACTAGATAGGGTTATTATTGTAAATTGGCATCAAAAACATGATTTTCTGTATATATGTCAAAATTATGAATTTGAAACATTAATTCACTAATTGATTGATGGATGTGTTGTATGATTATTTGTTATCTAATAAAACCATTATGTGAAAGAGCGGTACATATAACCAAATTGTATCAAATGTTGAACTGCATTGAAAATTGTTTGGAATTGCATGCATATACATGTATATACATTAAACAGGTCATAGCAAGGAGGCTAAAGAAGAGGAATAAAATTATATGTCTGAAAAATAGGTACATGTTTTCTATATTTCTTGGGTTTGGATGATTTTATGAGCTGATAGGCTGTTTCATTTCTTTTTGGATTGGAGAGGCCTGTGTGGCGGTTTGGGGATTTTCCCGGTGCTCCCGTACAAAGATGGTTACAGCGAAATTTTTCGAAAATTTAAGGTGTTAGCCAAATTTTTGAAGAATTGAAAAGTTCCTAGAAACTGAAAAGTTGAAGAACTTAAGCCATAATTAAAATAATGAAAGTTGAGTTGATTAGTTAAACAACTTTCAGCTCTGTTCCTTTTCGGGGACGAAAATATTTTAAGTGGGGGGATTGTAATAACCCGAAAAATCCGAACCAATTTAATTTTTTTATTTTGGCAATTTTAATGAATTTTGAATAGTTAACATGAATTATTTTAAATAATTACAACGAGAAATTTATTTTGAATAGAATTAGAACGTATATATTTATTTGAATCGTCGTTAGACTATAAATATTTATTTTTAATTATAAAGGGGATTGGAAATGGCATGGTAGTTTGAAAATTCGATTTCAAATTTTAAATGAATATACAGGATGCAAAAGAAATCGGATTTTAGCGAAACCAAAAATATTAGAATCTATTTGAAAATATCTTTCCAATGAATCCGAAAAATCCAAATTTCATGGCGGGAATAAAAAGTTATGCCCAGTTGAAGATTCAGAATAGTCGTTATAGAAATATAGCCCAAAAAAAATTCACATTTTGCATATGAATGAATTTGGACTTGAAACCACTTCCATTGAGTTCAAAATGCCGTTTGCGACTCCGAAAAGTATAAGCTTCGATATATTCCAAGATCCGGAGTAGTGGTAATTGGATGGGGTTTTCGTTCATCAATACATAACCCGTAAAAAGTGAAATTTTGCATATGAGATCGGAATTCGACGAGATAAATTTTTCTGGATTCATAATGACAAGTCATTGTTGAGTTCCTAAATGCACGTCAAACGGAGTTAGTATGTGGCCATGCAAGCTAAAATAGTTCAGGGTAAAACAGGCAGTCATTTTACAAAGGAACATTATTGATACGATCTCAGAATTCGATTCCAATTATTTTCTGAATTCGTATCGTCTAATAATGGTTAAATCCAAAAGGACATATTTTTGGAGTTAGCGTGTGAGTGTGCAAGAAGAAAAGGTAATTGCATTTTCGAACAATATCTAAGCATCTTTGTCAATTTTAACGAACGGTCAAACGAACTAGGAATTCACGAAACTTGTTTCGTTGGACTCGTCTTCACGTGTACTATGTCGTGTCCGAAATCCACAGTAAACGGAGATCGTTTGCAGTCGGACGATTCAGGAGAAACTAGCATATAATCTCTTTCTCCTCTTTCTCTCTTCATTATTCCTTCTTCCTCTTTCAAGCAAAAAAAGAAAATAAATGGCCTCCCTCCCCAAAACCCGCTGCCACCACCCTCCTCCCCGCTGCCGCACCCCACCAGCGTTGCCACCTAGCTCCGGCCACCCCCTCCTTCTCTCTCTCCTCTCTTTCTCCCCTTTACATGAACCCTAGCCCTAAATCCACCAGCACCCGCAACCGTGGACCCCACCACCGCACCACCACCACCCCAGCCATATCAGCAGGCCCAACCACTGCCACCCACCACCCAGCTCCGGCCGTGGGCCCCTCCTCCTCCAAAAACTCATTTTTCACAAATTTCCCGTTTTGCATTTAACCCTCTGTCACTATTTAGCCAATAACTCTCAAACCGTGCATTTCTGGCCAAAACTCCATAATACTAAAATCGAAGAGCACCATTTTCTCTTCGATTTGGTACATGGAAGTACAATTTTGAATTGCGGAGCTGTCGGGAAAACGCGTCCAAAGTCTGCTATCAAAACACTCTCCAAATACTGTCTTTTCGCGATTTCCGGCGAAATGACATATTTTCGGAAGGAAGGAGAAAGTTGTCCGGAATGGCGCGTGTAAGCTGGAAAAAAAGATGGTGTGAATATTTGAGCTCGTTTGCAAATTCTGGAACTAGAACATCAAATCTGGGCGATTGAAAATATGTGAGTTTTCTCCGCTTTAAAGCTTCTATGGTTTTTGACGTATGAAGTATGTAAAAATATGATTTTTATACTTATAGCGAATTAAAAATATGATTTTTATATTATAGAAATACTAAAAATATGATTTTTATATTATAGAAATACTAAAAATATGATTTTTATAATTTATAGATAATAAAATTTTGATCTTTATATATATAGTAGAGATATAAAAGTACGATTCTTATATATATGAAGTGACGATATAAAAAAGTGATTTTTATCTATGTAGTGTTGTTATAAAAATATAAAATTATATTTAGAAAGATAAAAATATAATTTTTAGCCTATGTATGTCATTTATGAAACAATCATACAAAGAAATAATTATTGATTGGCTAAAAATATAATTTTTTAACATAGGTGTACTACATAGATTGACAATCAAAGCACGACGGAGTGGAACCCAAAGGTGAGAACTTCTCACTTTAAATTTACTTTCTAGTTATAAATATACACTAGGATGCAGATGGTGCTTAGCAGCACCCAACACCCGTCGTCCACAGACCATGGACGACTTGTTTGTTTGTCTATTTGTTGGTTTGTATTGTGAAAATTGATTGTGTGATGTGGAATGGAATAAATATTTTATAGTTAAAAATATATTTTTTAGCGTGTATATAAAATAAATATTCATTTACAAATCGAACGATTTGTTTATGTACACACACTTGACTGATATTGATTGGAACGATATATTTTACACATCGCCCAACAACACAAATAAAATCCTTTTTTTGTCGATTGAAACCTCACACAGATATTGGGATGATATTGGATATACACTAATCCTAATATTTATTTGTATATCAATCGATTGGTTGACAAGCTGTGTAAGCGTTGAATATTTATATTTGATGCTTATGCAGTGTAGAATGCACTTTGGATGATAGTTGACTGTATTTGATTGTTGTAATGTACATGTGTGTATGAAATCCATATAAATAACATTATATTGTAATTGACTATGTCTGGTTCCAGTTCAGAAAGAATGAATATTTTGAAATAACGATTATTTTAAAATGACGAATATTTTAAAATAATATTCAGTAATAGATCAAAATGTGATTTTGATGACCGATTTGGGATGGACATGAATATATTTAAATATATAAAACGTGTTGATTAGATTAACGCCATTTTGACGTGAACGATATTTATATCGATTTTATTCATTTTTATAATGAATATCGAAAAGGAATTGATTTCAAAATCTAAAGTTTTGAAAATATTATCATTTTTATATCAATGATATGGAATATTCAATTTGGATTAGAAATTGAATATGAAGTTCAAATGTTTTGAAAATGAATTTAAAATGATTTATAAAATACGTTTTAAATGGAAATCGACAAAATGTGTATATATATATATATATATGATGGCTTGAATAGAACGCGCCATGCCGCGGCAGTTTGCGAATTTCGACCATTTACTTCGAACGGACGTTATGAGAGATCCGACAGTCGGATTCTCCTAAAACCGGAACTTTTGGGTTCGTATCGAAAAGAGCTTTCTAACGAATATTAGAGATTTGAAATCTAACGGTTTGATTTGGAATTATGTCCAAATCAAATTTGGAAAAGTTCGTTGTAAGTGCGGTTCGATGGCCGTTTATGGAAATCGACTGTACGGGCCTTGATAAAATTATTACAAATACCAACAATTTGTGTAAAATCATAATAAATGATTTGGAAAGAATTGGGATGAAAAATTCAATATTTGAAAAGATAAAAATAGATTTCTATAGAAATGAACTAGTTCTGAACTAGAATTATATTCCAATATTTTTAAATAAATAAATTGGATTTGAAATGGTTTTAAAAATAACCATAATTTCCAATATATAAATTGGAAATGAATTTAAATCGAAACTGTCTTCGGAATATTTCGATGTTGGATTTCGTGATTATACAGATATTGTTATGGAAATTTGAAAGATATATTAATATCGTTATTTCCAATACGATATTTGTTGGTTGTCGTATTTGATATTGAATATAAGCCGATATATTTTCTATTCAGAGCCTTGTATTTAATATCAAATGGGATTTGGGTTTTTCGTGAATGGTGTCTTCATTAACACTATTCTTAAACCTAGTTGAGAAAAGATTATATCTTTTTATTTAGATTTAATGAAGTATACCAATTAATTCATATTTAATTGGGATGGAATTGAAATTGGTCTTTGGGTTTATCGTGAACGGTGTTTTAAATAACATTTGCTCTTTAACCCGATTAACAATGGAATAAGATTTTGGGTTGTCGTGAATGATATCTTTAATAATACTATTCTTAGACCCAATGGAGTTAAGGAAATCAGAAATTAACTGGAGATTAGTTAAGTTGAATGGTTTCCTGGGTATTGATCTGATGTTGGTTTCAGCCTTCGGGGTCAATACTTAGGGAATTGTTCACTTGCTAATTTATGGTTAAAGGCTGATGGAATGGAATGAGATTTTGGGTTTATCATGAACCATGTTTTCAATGACATTGGTTCTTTAACCCTTTAAAGACAGGAATAAGATTTTGGGTTGTCGTGTATCTTTAATAATACTATTCTTAGACCCAATGGATTTAAGCAAATCAGAAACTAACTGGAGATTAGTTAAGTTGAATGGTTTCCTCGGTATTGATCTGATGTTGTTTTTGGCCTTCGGGTTAATACTTAGGGAATTGTTCACATGCTAATTTACGGTTAAAGGATGATGGAATGGAATGTGATTTTGGGTTTATCGTGAACCGTGTTTTAAATGACATTGGCTTTTTCACCAAGTTAAAGGCAGGATATGATTTCCCAAGTTAAACAATTGTTAATATTGATTTTTAGGAAGATTAAAACCAAGTGGAGTTTTAATGCATCTTTAATTAGATTGAAATGATATCCAAAGGAAGATTAAAGAATAAATTTAAAGAATTTATCTTTGATAAAATTAATGGGAACCTTTCCCAAAGTATATGAATATTTGGATAAAGAAATATTCTGGATTGGAACGAGGCGTAGGTTGTGTTTTTCTAGCACTTGTTTATTATATACGCGAGTTATTCAGAAAGCCCGGGTTTATCCCATTCTGAATAACTAATTCAACGATGTGTCGAGGGTGAATATGGTGGTTGAAGATCAGAGGTCTTCACATCGTTTGGATGATAACTGATGTCTTAATTGGGCTGTACACCCAAGATAAGGTAATAAGTGGTGATCGTCCAGACGTACTTGGAGATCGACGGATATGCGAGGGCCTCTCCCTTATATTGGACATATGGGGGAGGAATAAGGTGCCTTTGCTTTTGTTCAGACCCAAAACAAACTTGTAAATAGGCGTGTGTCTTACATCGGATTTCATTCTGTGTGACTGATACACATCGATTGCGTAGCGTGAATTTCCTGTATGGCACGCTGAGATGCAAATGACCAAGGCTTCTGTTGAAAAACAGAGTCTTGTGGTTGATGATCAAAGCATGGCTTTAATATAGCATAGCTTTGTGTTGTGCTAATTCGCGAGCCTCACATTGGTGTGTACCAGAAACGGGAAAGGACCTTAGGGAGGGCATGCGTTTCCTTCTAGCTAGGAGTGGTGTCAGCGTTTTGCACGCCCTGACATTTTACTTATGTGGATGATGGATAGGAGGCGCCTCGGCTATATCGGTCGTTCCGGGGCCGATAGTTTGGTCGGGATATGACCAGTTGACGTCCCATTGGACGGGGAAACGCATTGTTCAGGCATTTTAATCCACTCTGTGTGGACCGGCCCTAACGATCCAAGGTGCAGTTGCGGCTGTATCCTAAGGGAGGGCTAGTGCGTCTCGAATTTGGTAAGGAGGATCCTTTGCCTTGGTTCACAGATGGAAATCTAACATCCAATACGTGACTTTGCGGTTTTGATTGTAGAGCCTAGTATGGCGACAAAGTGGTATGGGGCACTTATGCCGTCTATGATTGATACTTATGATTGAAATTGTTTTGACACTATACACTTATAGTAATAATAAAATACGAAATTTTACGTACCAAGCATTCTTGGCTATTATAAGGTAAAAACTCTATCCTCCGGCTTGCATTGCATTGTGTGATGGGACGTGAGTCTTATAATAACTGCATTTTACTTTATTTAGCATTGCGCTATTGTTTTTATGCACTGGTATTCTTGGGGGGAAACCCGTTCTGTGTTATACGGCATGGTCCCTTGATTTACCTAACTTTAAAATAAAGATTAATAACTGTTTTAGTTCTCACACCAGTCACATGACTGACCTGGAGTTTATTGTTTTAACCTAAACTCTGGGTGCGCCTATTTTCCACATGGGCAGCTAGTAGTTTTGGTTTTGCTGATTTATATTCGCAGGATCCTGGTTTACAGCTGGTGTGATATTCGGAAAGCTTTGTATCCATATATTCCTTTCAGTTGTGTTTTGTATTATTTTCCGCTGCATTGTAATTTGTAAATCTCTGATATTTAATAAATGTGTAATATTTATTCATACTCTGTATATTCTTGTATTCTGATGAAATTGTTGTAATAGACAATGAAATGTTCTTCTGTTTGTGTTCTGATTCGTCTTGTTCTCAAAGCAATCCGTTCTTCCTCTTCTCTTCAGAGACCGGCGAAGTTTCGGGTTCTTACAATTTTGCTACATGTAAGTTTTAAAACTGGTGGACGAGACGTTGAACGTTTTAAAATTGCTAGATAAGTCATTAAAAGTAGCATCAATTTCATATATGTTTCTGCAGTTTTATCCAGGTTACTCACTTTCCTTGGAGTAGGAGTGTGTGTCATCACTCCCTTATTGGAGCCAGCTTTCTTCGAGGGGGGTGTAGGTCATCGCTTCCTCAGTTTCAAGGGCTGCACTGGCTCACAACGAGTTCTAGATCTACGTAAAGGTTGCTTTGACTTAATAACTTTGAATCTCTACAATTAAGTTGAAGTTCAGGATTTTTAGTTTGATTTTTTTACGTTTATAAAGGCAAAGAAAATAAGTAGTAAATAAGTAACTTTTCATACCTCTGAATCTGATGAATCATCAATGTCATCTTCACAATCATTTTCTGGGATGTATTCATCATATCCATCAGTATCTTTACTTTTTCTTTCCTATTTCATGTTGGAGCCTCTTTCATACTTTTAACCAATGAAGGCACATCAAGTGATCTACTAATTGCATCATTTTCTTCCATACACGCGATTCGGTCTTGTTCATACTTCGTCAACACTTGTGGTTGTGAGAACTGCAAGCAGATTAGCATTATTTTTCACCATCGATGATAAATTTAAGCTAGTTAACCAAATAGAATCAACATATAAACAGTTCTTGCGTTTTCGACGGAATGCAGGCACAAAGAACCAATACTTACATGTATTAGCTATAACATTCATGGCCAGAATAGGAAATCGACATAGTAGTAGAAAACACTAAAATGCAGCTCTTGCTTTTACGCATAGAATTTTTATAAAAACTCATTTGAAAACCTGATTAATAAAACTGAAAAATACCTCAATATCATTTTCATTCTCTCGGATATCGTCATCATTACCCGTTTCATTTTCTACATTTAATTTCCTTCTGGTTCCTTTATCCGTCACAGTAACATCTTCTTCACCATTATTCATATCTGGCTCTGTCAATAGTTTCTTCTAACCCATTTGAGTTGGCTTGTTTTTAATCATTTTGCGTTGCTGCTGAAATATGTGTGCGGTAATATACTTGTGCTTTGCACCCGGTTTCTTAACAGAACCTTTAAAAATAAAAATAATAATGGTGGCCTTCATAGTTCTTCACACACACACACAGAGATATATATATACACCCATACACAAGAATGAATCTATATTACATATACATATATACCTTGAATTACATTTTTCCTTGGCTGTATGATTACATGTGGTTGCATTTAAATCAACGGCTCACTGTCTTTGTCAACGGTGTTGTCAGTGTAAAAATCCTCTTCTTCTTCCCTATTGCATCCCTTAACATATTCGTTTACGTCCTTTTCATTCAATATTAGCTGTCAGTCACCCCTCTTTCCTTTGTGGACTTAGACTCCTCCTATTTCAGTGTACAAGAGGCATTCTTCAACAAACTCCATAAGCACACCATAAGAAAAGCAACCTACATCATATTGTTTTACTAAGAAGGATTTCCCACCTACGTAACATGTCCATTGAAACTCCTCGTTATGGTGAAGCCAAATATTTATAAGTTCATCTATCCTGTACAAAATGAATGCATTAGAACAAGGTACATGCAAGTTAAAGTGGACAAAAAACAACAGTTAATATTTTGGACGATAACAAATTCAGATGATAGTAAAGAAAGACATTAAATCATAAAACATGTGAACAATGTAATTACATTATGAAAAAAGAGTGCCAAATACATTAAACAAAAATATTAATTTATAGCTAAAACAAAAAGCGCCAAATACATCATAAATTAGACAACAGATTAGACCAAAATAAAGCAAAAACAACAAGGAAATTTTTTGTCCTAAGGAGATGGAATAGGAGGGATTTCTGGTTCTAGTTATATTATGGGGATATTATCCCTAATCCAACCTCCATCAACAATTTTTGGTTCCAGTTCACCATATATGCCGATATCATGTGAATGCAGATTGCTTATGTTTTCTTCCATTGCTTTTTGATTTTCAGAATCACACCAATCTCCCAGAATTTTTTTAGTAACGTAACGGCTGTTCTTTTCAACTGCATCATCCACATAAAATACTTGTTGCACTTGCGAAGATAGGACATAAGGATCAGTTTTATGGCACTTACTAAAATTTACTCGAGTAAGACCATATGAATCTTTTTCCTCTTGGTACCAGCAATACTTAAAAAGGAACACTGTGAAAGCATCCCAATAAGTAAGCTCAGAATTCGATTGATCTGTAGTAATTGACGTCACTAACTATTGGTTTTTGGTCTTTCGAACCTGCAAAGCTGGTGATTTTGGCATAAAAAATATACCACTATTTTGTGTGGTACATCGAGAATCTCTAAATCTTGTGTGGAATCTATATCCATTTATTACATAACCGGTAAACTACCTAGCTAATCAATTAGGGCCTAATGCAAACACCTGTATATCTCTTGAAATATTGTCCTTTTTACGAACCTCATCTTTTCACCAATTCCAAAACTCTTTGAAATATTCTTGTTTCCTCTTGTATTTTCTTGGATTTGCAAGACCATCCATGAAAGCTCGACTAACCCTAAGTAATAATTAAAGTAAAAAAACTACGAAATGCAGATATTAATTTATAGTTAAGGAAAATGATATAGGAACTTGAGAACTTACTCGATCAAACACTCAATTTCTTTATGCCCAACTCTTGTAAATCCAAACAAGTGTTAAGGTGATCCTTCGAAAAGCGATGTATATTAAGTACCTAATATTTTGTCACATATGTTCTTCTCTATGTGCATGGAATCCAGGTTATGTCGAAGCGGATTATGACACCAATATGCTAAGTCAAAAAGTATTGGCTTTTATTTAAAAGGCCATCACTTTACCCGTTTTCTTGGTCTTATCCCCAAACTGATTTTTGTACCCTCGCAATAACTGTTCAATATCTATTCCTGATAATATCTCTGGAATGCTTCCCATTTCAGTTTCGCCATTAAATCTCCTCTTATCTAGACTCCACTTATGCGTCGATCAAGAAACTTTCTGTGGTTCATATAACACGTTGTTTTGCTATGATTCATATAATTTGAAGAAATTTCATAATGGCATACTGGACATGCTAGTTTCCCCTACGTGCTCCAACCTGACAACATGGCATATCCCGGTAAATCACTAATGGTCCATAAGACGCTTGCACATAAATTAAAATACCCATTAGTGAAGGAATCATAAGTTTTGACGCCAACAGTCCATAATGCTTTCAATTCCACAATTAATGGCTACATATATACATCAATACTATTCTTTAGAGAATCCGGACCAGATATCAATGTTGAAAGAATCAAATTCTCTTTTTTCATATGTAACCAAGGTGGAATATGGTAGTTTACCAACACAGTTGGCCATGTACTATAACTTGAATTCATTGAATGATATGGATTAAATCCATCAAATGCTAGACCCAATCTAACATTATGACTTTCTAACGAAAAATTAGGATAGCGAGCATCCATCATCTTCCATGCAACACCATCAGCCGGATGTCTTAGTTTTCCATCTTGTTTTCATTCCACTTGGTGCCATCTAATAAGTTTGGAAAATTCTTTGCACATAAACATCCTTTGTAATCATCGTCTTAGCGGAAAGTACCTCATAACATTTGCCGACACTTTGGGAATCAACTTTGGTGGATCATTATTATCAGTGATGTCTTCTTTTTCTTTTACAACCCATCTCGAAAAACCACAAGTGTCACAAGCCAGATGTAGCAACTCGATTTTCGATAGACCGATTTTTTTTTAAATTCTAATCCATTGAAACCCGTGTTGGTTGATCTGGTATACTGCAGAAAAGATAGAGATATAAAATATATCAGAGCTAAGAAAATATCTCACAACAGGATGGATAAAGTATAATATAATCAAAGTATAGCCTTACCGTATTAATAATACAGTCTAACCAGTATCCAAAGCTATCATATCTCTGTCACAAATCTAACCTACGAGTATGTTATGAGGAGGGGATCAGAACACAAGTTCTGGTGACTGGATTTTAACTATACATTTTGGATAACCCAACATATATCGTTCAATCACGTTTTATTATTTATTAGGTTAATTGGGTTAACAACACTCAAGGCTTACACACACGTTGTACCCATCTATTTCCCAATGGATTAACCTAATACATATATATGTAGCTACCCTCAATATTAAGGTACACCCCATGGTACCCCACTCGCACCGTCTCCACTGTAATGCCACAGAAATGTACGCAGTCTCATTGGAGTAATGTACGGATTTCTATATAAGAATGTTACGCTCCACATATATCTTCCATTATTATGCTACGTAAGCGTATGGACTGCCACCTTCGATCGAATTAGATTCCATCACAGATAATGCCCTCAAGTTTACGATACATCACACAGAGAAGACATGCATGTATTTAGACTTTCCCACATATGTATCATCAATCGTATTCGATGCCTTATCGACACATAACCTCTAATGTGCATCGAGTTCCATGTGTTACACCCCACGTACGTTATTTTCACTCTTTATTAAAATGCATTCAGATTTGTGAAGTTTTATAGGTAAAAAATATAGAAGCATTACAAGACAGATATAAAATAATAGCGGAATTTAAAACTTTATTTAACAGAAGACATCATGGTCCAAAACATAGTTACATCATAAGTCTGAAATATAGATAACCCATTACATCAACTTAAAACTTAAGTCTTGTAATAAAATCATCAGAGTACAGGAATAAAAGAAGCATAGTTCCCCATAAATATAGCCATATCAGAGAAGACAGGAAATCAAAGCAGTACATCTAAGCTGCACCAAGCAGAATGAAAGAGAGAATCCAAATCAAGCCTGGGTATTCCCACCCTGAGAACCTAGTGGGAGAAATGAAAGAGAGAGAAGAGGAAACAAAATGGGTCAGACATAAAGTCTGACGAGTCCAGTTACTTTTAGTATATAAATAAGTTAAAGCATCATGTCAGGCATATAAACTGGATAACAGAGATAATAGTGTAATAAGGCAAGTATAACAGGATAAACAGGATAACAGAACTGGATTAGTTGCGCTTCTTAAGTACTTTTCTCTGCACCAATACTAGTATAACGGAAACAAGATGGTCCCAAATACATAATGGTAGTTTTAGGTGTACTCTAGTAGCAGGTTTTTCCCCAAACAAAATTAACCGATAACTAAATAGAAATAACGAGCGTTAACTCAAACAAAAATACAGGTACCCTACAGAAACAGACAGGACTAGCCGTACCCTAATTACTACCCCGCAATCGATTGGCTCCCTATCCCATAAATACCCTGTGTCGGCCCCACAGTAGGATGTATTACTTCTTAAAGTGGCAACCTACAGAAGGACACAGACCTATTTACTGGTGCTACATCGTCTTATTTTCCCAAATCAAATCATACACACGCACTTACATGAGTCCTTTGGAACGCGCCAGTACACACCTCCTCCAAGATGGACTTCTTACAATCAGCTCAGCAAGCTTGCCCTGACCGCTACCTAGTGCGGGGTCCCCCTTCAGTACCGGAATGGGTTACTGACTAATATGGGTCCCACCCAACAGATGGCACTAGCTAACCCATACAAATCTTGTGTCCCCAATCAACTTGGATTTTGACAAGATATGCTTAAAATATTTAACAGATTCACATAACCCCCAACATATTTACGGGTTAAACTTTACATGCTAACGGGTTCATACAACTCTAACAGATGTAACAAGTTAAGTTTTCTAGATTAACAGGTTCCTACAACCCCCGCAGATTTAACAGATTTACTTAACCCCACAGATTTAACGGGTTTACTTAACCCTATATATTTAACGGGTTTCTAGATTTACGGACTGCTTAATTTATAATTAAGTACAACTTACATTATTTCATTAGTTATCCCCTTCCTCTATCATTTATTATAACCTAATCTATAATTACCACTTGTCCTTAGGACAAGCCTACCTATTATCTTTCCTTTTTCCCATTTGGGTTTATTCATAATAGGTTATTATCAGTCCCCGTTCATGTATGTTAATGCACCAAACCTCTCAGATTAGGTTGACCACTTGTGGACGCTGAATATGTCGGGCGGTTCTGGGTAGACTTCTACCACAAGTTGAACTTAACCTTGTGTCTTAGCACCGTTGCATGTACATTTACGCACTTGACCCCTCACATCAGATTAACCACTTGTGCATGCTGGATTTTTCGGGTGGTTCCAGACAAACTTCTATGACACGTGTAATCTAACCTCGTGTCTAAGTGCAGTTACAGTTTCTAACTACTGTAAATCTAGGCATATTCATTCTTGAATAATTATTCATGCTCATCGTATGTTTTTCAATTATAGTATTCAGTTCAACATATTTCAGCAGATTTTTCATTTTAACAGATTAAACATCTCTGCAAGTAACGACAGGTTACCTACAGTTTTATTATCATGTTATGCTAAATCTTAAATTAAGCCTACATATTCATATACCCAAAATTACGGTCATAATTCACAATATAACATTCGCCCCAAGTTTTAGTCAAATTATACAGTATAGGTTATGTCCCTAAAAACACCAATCATGATTCATAATACGAGTTATACCCAGATTAAAGTTTTAGATCAATGTATAGATTATGCCCCCAAATCACATTCACGTTTTACAGTTCAAGTTATGCCCCAATTTTAACATTCCCAGTTGTTCCCAATTTCGTACTTCCGCATATTTCAGCGATAGGCCTAGACTCAAAGGCAGCCTAATTATAAAAGCAAAAAGGGAAAGAGGAGAGAAGAGAACAAGAATAGGCATAATAATAAATCAAGCATATGATGATAAATTGATCATAATAACAAGATAGGCGTTTGATGGCATAATTGGGCATATGAGAATGATAGATCAGATGTACAAGTAATGGCAGATCTGATATGGTTTAAGTTATTAACAGGCTTAAAACTTTGACCCAAACTTATAAACATGTCAAGATTACTTTTTTAATGTTTATATCTAAAAGCAACATAAACTCACTGTGACTGGATCTAAAGAACAAAGAACAATAGGCTGAAGTTGTAAAAGGAATTTTTGTATGCGTATAGGATGTTGTTGAAGAAAATAGTCTAACTCAATCTAAGCTGAGGCAACATCTCATTGCCTCCATTGTTTTTCATGTGTAAAAACAATAGAAATGGGCTCCTATTTATAGCCTAAAGCCAACGAACCAAGCCACAAAAAAAGTCCACATTCATAAACTGAATTGTGCCCAGATCTGTATGGGGTTGACCCATGGGTCGACCCGAAACACCCTTGGTCGACCCCTAGATCAACCCAACTGGATTTCGGGTCAACCCTAGCTGGGTCTCGGGTCGACCCCTAGAATGAGTCGATACCGCCTTTTGGCCTTCCCACTTTGTTGTTTTGAACTTTTTGATTTTTATATTTCTTTTTCTTTTTGTACATGTATAATTCTCTTGTGCGTAAACAAACTTCTAGGATTAATAACTTCTTTGTATGATGTCCCTTTCACGCAAACTCGGAGTCTATCTTAAGCAAAATTCTGAGACGAACGCAATTGTGCAGTCCGTTTTACTTAATTCCCAATATTTTATTAATTATTCTCTAGTTTGTCATTTTTAGTGTTGTTAAAATTACGGGGTGTTACTCCTTTATCTTTATTCTTTGCCCAATATAACATGCAACGGTTTGGGCAGGCATGCAATTTTTGGTAATCAAGACCTAAATCCTTAATGACGCTTTTTGCAACGTAAGAAGACAAAGGCAGCTGGGCATAAGGAAAAGCTTCTTTTATAAGCTTTAGTAATTCCCCAAACGCAGACTCGTTAATTCCATAAGCACACTTTAAATTATAAATCCTGACCAAGAAACTTAGTCGAAAAAGTTTAGTGTAGCCAGGATATAAAGGTTGTTTTCCTTCTCTAACATGCCGATAAAATTTCTCAGCCTCTGGATTTGGTTCTACTTCAAAGTCCCAAGGATTTTGATCAAATTTTTAACCTGCACATTTGAATATCACATCTAAATTATCCTCAAAATCCATCTCCATTTCACAATCCATATGGTCATCAACATCCATTAATGTCATCTGTAAAACCTCACAAATTAACCCGGTATGTACTAGAGAAGGGCCATTAAAAATAAGATGATCTTATATGACATTTTAACAATACCAATTACGTTATGTACATTTTTTGTAGGGGCACTTCATCTCATCACCTACTTTATAAATGGGAAATGCATTTCTTAGAAAAGCTTTTAACCCTCTCACATATTCTGCACTTGATCTCAGAAGTCCTATCCAAATGTAATACTCATTATCTATTACCACAATCTAATCACGACCTTGTAAGATTAAATTTGATACCACTAATAATTCCAAGAGACGAACACGGGCTACCCTATAAGGTTTGATTAAATTAGAAATAAAAACACAACAAGTTAATAATTTACAAATATACATAATCAGTGTGTGGCCAAATCAATGATTGTTTTGATTTAAATTATCACTAACTTTTGGAACTGAATTATCAGGAGAATACATAAAACAAGCAATTGAGGATACTGAACACAAATTCATAACATTACATGGCTACACCAAAACAACATAGTACAGATACAAGGATGATACAGGTGATACAAAGATAATATAGTTGGATATATACAAAGAGCGATGCAATAATTTAAGTTTTCTTATAATGTTTATCCCATGAAGTTGGTCGTTAAGTCTACTAATTTCATTTTGAAAACCAATAAATAGAGTTTGCAGCATTGCAAGTTGATGTTGTAATTCCTTTTGTACTCAGAGGCTCGACTTGGAAACCGTGGTCAATCCTCTACCAAAAGATACACCCTATGCGATAAACACAACATCTAAAATAACGACGACCAACGTCAACTCCAATCGAAATAACATCTTCTATAACGACATACCCACACCCACACATTATGATTGGTGAGTCAAATTGTTGTTCCTTAACCACTTGGTTGTTTTTATGCTAATGAAAAGGTAGCACGACTTTGCCGTCGACGTAGCCTTTCTTCACATAGTTGTTCTCGGTTTTGTCTTTGGAGTTCTCTTGCTCCAATTCATACTGACACAAATCTTCATACTGCCTTTCCTACATCTCTATGTAGAAATCAATAGGAGTTTCAGGTGATGATGAGTTTGGTTGTCCTAGATCACCCATTCCCGGGGTATCTTAATAGTAATATGATGTAGGAAGAGAAATAGGTTGTTTTACTACAAACAGAAATAGACATTTAAACATTAAAATTGGATTTCTTTTACCGCCTAATTTTTTTTCCCACTTTTCACAATTTGACATTTAAACATATTAAGTCATTGTTAATTTATTTACCAATACATCAATGAGTCAACATAAAAATACAAAACTTGCAAAATTTCAACACATGCAAACATATAAATACAACACCTTAAGTATAAAAAACCCGAAATATTTAGATAAAAAACCCTAAACATGTAACCATTAAAATTTTTTTTGCAGAAAAACCCTAATTTAAGGCAATCGATATACCCAAATCACACAAAGACTTTGAATGTAGACCAAAATAAGTTAGAGATGAAATCACTTAAATAAAACCCAAATGATGAAGACCTAACTACCTTTTGTTGTCCTAAATGATCCAAATCGGAGGTGTAAAGTTTGTAAAATAGGAGCAATCAGAGGTACAATAGAAATCGGAGGTGTTTGTGGATGGATTTCATGGAGAGAGAAGAGTAGTGAGGGAAGAGTAGAGGGGGAGATATTTATTTTGGGGGGAAGTATTTCATGAAGGAAGGAAACCTTGTGCCAAAATTTCACATAACTGAAGTAGGGATTGGTTTGAACCGTTAGATTATCATCATTTATGGTTATTTTTTTGTTTATTTTGAAAACACGGATCGTTGACCTAGATTGTATTTATGTAAAGCTACGCTTTGAACTGGTGGTGCACGTCACCACAGCAGAATTTCAACCGCAACAATGCATTCACGTCTAATGCAACAACATATGAATATTGTTGCAGAAGACCAATGAAAGCATAGCCTTTGCCACACTTTTCATGCAATGCACACACATTAGTGTCGAATATGCCCGCTTTTGTAGTAGTGTAAAATACCATATGGAGGTACGTAAAGAATTAGAGTCAATTACCTTTTGAAGCCACTGATATGTACTACTTGTAAGGTTTTTGATCATAGTTCAGTCAATTATGGGAGTAGCTCTGGGATGAAATATAGTCGTGAAGAAGTTTAAGGAAAGAGGGCAAGTAATTCTGGAGCTCAAACAAGCAAAGTTCATTTGAATACAAACAATGTAGAAGGTGTTAAAGTGATTGAACCAATGATTCCAGAGAGAAGTCATGTGATCAATCAGAATAGGAAGACATTTGCTCCAAAAGTTAATATTTGGCAGAAAGTTGAATGTAACAAGAACAATGTCATGTTTAAAGACACCAGAAGCAAGAGCACTTTTAGTGATAACTGGGCTACTGCAAAAAGCTATCATATGCAGAAGAGGAAGGAAGTCATAGCAAGTCAAGAGGGATCCATATTGGTGGAGGATGAAATTTCAAATGTAAAAAACAATCTAATGAAGCTTTTATTTCCAATGCAAAAGTGAACACAATAGCTACTGGTAAGAGCAATAAACTTATCGTTGATACCGGTAATGAAACCTTTTTCACAAGCAATAGTTTTGATAAGTTGAAAGACATAATAGATTAGCATCAAAGCTTGAAAGATAATATAAGAAAAAGTAACAGGTAAGTGATTGTTGAAGACTCAACTGTGAATGAACATATTGTCAATACTATGGGTAATATGGCACCCAAGAAAACCAAAGATAAAGAAGATCAGGAGAACATTTTAGTTGAACCTCATGAACACTCTAAAGCAAGGCCCAACAAAGAGATATGCAATACTATCAATAGTAATAATGCATAGTTTGTGCATGACTGTTTTAGAAAGGCTACCTCTGAATAGCTTGAATTCGATCCAGCCATCGTTACATCATTGTGCGATTTATTTTCAAATGAGGAAGAAACTGAAGAACAATCGAAGAAAATAATTCAGGAGTCACTGCAACCAGAACATATCAACCTTAACAACATTGAAAAGTGTAATGTTGTGATGGCCCGCCCCACACCAGCCGACATTTCCAATGAAACATGCTGTGTTGATGTCCAACCAGCATGGAACGGCCGTCAACAAAAAGAAAAAATGGAAGGAATTTGAACGGTAAACCATCACAGAACCTGTCGTATATCTCACAACGCATGGAACAAAATATAATAATAACATAACTTGATATAAAACAGGCGAGACGGTGCATAAGCTGAAAACTAAACCATCATTGCAGCAGAAAAATTCAAAATGCAGCTTATGATCTAAACCATCATTATTATAACTTTTAAAACTGTCTCTAAAGCAAAATAGGAAGGTACACTACTAATCCCAAAAGTAGTGACCATCAACAAAACAAGGAGAATATATGGGAACAATACGTGTAAGCCTCCTGCTCGTCTCTGGACAATTACTTGTGCATAACCAGCTAACATGTCTCTAGTCTGCTCGTTTAGGACACCCAGAGTAATAAGAAGAGACATAAAAACCTGGGTCAGACAAAAGTCTGCTATGATCGATAAGCAGCAAAACAGAACAATAACAGGTATACATAACTATATCTGAACCTAGACCTGCAACCAAAGAGTTAGCACAACAGGATGTACAATACTCTAAGGTGACACAAACACATAGTGTGAAAATAATGGGGAGGGGGTGTGCATGTCATAGTGATAGCAAACATCAAACATAGCAATCATCCTCACATCTCTCACTCTGTGTGTAAAGTATACGATATCCACCACTTCGATCACCCAATTCTTTGTTACGATCACTCTGCCCCATGGAGCCATGATGGCTCCACTGCACTGATCCGTAACCATCAATACTTTGCTATGTCCACTCTTCCCCATGGGTCATTACAACCCCACTGCACTGGCTCATAACCGTGCTACGATCACCTTGTCCCATGGAGTTATGACAACTCCACTTCATTGATCCATAGCCAATATCCATCTCTCAGTGGTGAGCCAAAGCTATAGACATCGATGATCCCTTTGCACACGTCCCCCAGCAAAGTCCAACTCATGAAGTTAACTCATTGATTCCCATTTGGATCCTGAGTTCTAACTTCTCACTTGGACTTCCTTTGCATCTTGGGTTTTGGTCTAATTGGAGTAAGTCTTCAGAAGAGTCGTCGCTTAGTAGTAATAAAGGTTCAAACCAGGTTTGGTTCAATCTGCTTCAGTAGGTCTAGTTCAAATACATCATCCCCATGCTTCCCGTAGGGTTCGATTTCCACTACATGTCGGTCCGATTCGGTCGTCTCCCTCCGGTTCGGTTCGGGTGGTGCTCTAGCCTTGGTTCGGTTCGGCGCTCCTTTGCCTCCAGATCTTGGTTCGATCCCGCTCCCTAGCTCTAATCTATCTGATCCCCATGACAAGCTCTGGTCCGATCCCAATTCCAATTCAATGCAGGTGGCCTTCCTTTTTTCCATGCACAAACTTGCCACCACTCCGGTTTGGTACGGATATGTCCGATCCGATCCCCTATTCTGATCCGATCCAGAATCCTGGCACTTTTCCAGCAAGCTATTTACGCCATACGACGGCGTTTTCGATACAATCTAACTTCACTAAGCAACCAAAAAACATTCCAAATAGTAATAACAACAAAGAGAATCGACCATAAGCACCAAAACATCAATCTAACATGTTAAAATGGATCAAACATACCCAAAACCCATGGTTTTCCCCTTAATCATGTGTAACCATAACTAATGATACGATTAGCAAAACATATCCAATTTATCCAAATTTCTATCAGAACCCTAAAATAATATTTAAGAATTTTTACATATTTTTCCTGAATTTTAACATGCATAATTTCGCTAATTAACACTAATCACCCCTAATTAGCCATAATTAGTGAAAAACAATGCAAATCACTCACCTTAGCCACAAACGAATTATGGATCTGAACTTTACTACTGTTTTGGGGCGATTTCCAATGCAACGCAGTGGCTCCAACTCTGATTTGATTCTAATTTGACTTGATTTAGCGTTGATTTGCTTGATTAGTGACAAAAAGGTGATTTGGAAGTGATTTAGAAGGTGATGGCCATTGTTAGGGTTGAAGAGAGGTAAGTGGCGGATGTAAAAATGAGTAAAAACTGAATTCCGTAACCCTATTAGCCCTCTCATAACCCTAATCCCGAAATGGGTTATGAGCCAAGCTGCTATCACTCTAATTAGGCCAGGTTAAGCAGTTTTTCACCTGCCAAACCTTGTTTTAGCCATATCTCCCAAACGGTAAGTCCGTTTCATCAATGTGACCACTCTATGGAATGATAAACCACCATATGAATCCAATGGAAGTGGTTTTAGGTCAAAACTTCTTACCAATCAAAAGTTATAGTCGAAACAATATTTTCTTGGGGTAAAATGGTCGTTTAAAAATCGACGAAGATCATGAACATGGGAAATGACCCCAATAGTTGTTCCCCAAAGTCTCGTTATCACCCCACTGGACTATGATCAGTTTCACCCTCTTCCTTCGAAGTTGCTTCGTATTGTACTCGACAATACGAATTGGCCTGCAGTTCCTAACCGCCTCGGGATCTACTTCGATATCATCCAACTTATCCAGTGAAATAGTCATATCGGGGTCGTCCACGAACTTTCTTAACCGGGAAACATGAAATACATTGTGAACTCCTGCATCTTGTCAGGTAATCCAAATTTATATGCAAAATTTCCAACTTTCTTGAGAACTGGGAATGGACCAACAAATCTAGGTGCTAACTTGCCTCTCCTATCAAATCGAATCACGCTTTTTAATGAAGAAATCTTGACAAACACCATGTCGCCAATGGAGAATTTCAATTCTCTTCGTCTCTTATCAGCATAACTTTTCTGCCAATCTTGGGTAGCCTTCATTCGCTATTGAATAATCTTGATCTTATTTGAAGTTTCTCTTATCACAACTGGTCCAAGTACAAACCTCTCACCGGTTTCCAACCAACACGATGGTGAGTTGCACTGTCTTCCGTACAAAGCTTCAAATGGAGCCATACCAATACTGGACTAATAACTATTATTATATGCGAATTCAACTAGATGCAAATGGTCATCCCATGACCCTCCAAAATCTAATATGCAAGCTCTCAAGAGATCCTCTAATACACGATTCACCCTCTTCATCTGATCGTCGGTTTGAGGATGGTATGCGGTACTGGGATGTAATTCTAATCCTAAAGCCTCTTGTAAGCTCTTCCAAAGCACGCTAGTAAATAATGGCTCTCGATCACTCACAATGCCTTTGGGCACTCCATGAAATCTCACTACCTACTTCATACACAGTTCTGCTAACTTAGCTGTTGTTCTATTTGATTAACAGGTATAAACCTTGCACTCTTGGTCAATCGGTCCACAATCACCCAAATGTTATCATGGCCCGATTTAGTCCTTAGTAACCCATTAATGAAATCCATTGAGACTTGTTCCCATTTCCATTCTGGAATTTCCAATGGTTACAGCAAACCACTAGGCTTCTTTTGCTCGGCTTTAACTAGCTGGCAGTTCATGCATTTGGATATAAACTTCCCAACGTCTCTTTTCATTCCTTCCCAGTAGTAGGTCTGCTTCATGTCACGATACATTTTTTTACCATCGGGATGTATAGTCAGTTTTGAGTGATGAGATTCTGTAAGCTCTTCATCACTCAATCCATTGACATTGGGCAAAACTAGTCTCCCATTCTTTCTAAGCCATCTATCTCGATCAAGCCTATACTTGTTCATCTCCTCATCGATTCCCATTTCTAACTTGGAGATGATTTCTAATATATTAACATCGTTCCTCTGACTAGAACCAATTCGCTCAATAAGGTGGGTCTGACCGTCAAACATGCTAACATTTCTGGATCCAATTCGCACTTTGTTCTGAAATCATACCCAGCGACATACTCCAGTTGCTTCCATTCCAGAAACATAACCCCTAAACTGGCATGTGTCCTACTCAACGCATCAGCTACCGCATTGCCCTTTCCTATTGTATATGCGATATCGAAATTATAGGAAGCAAAAAATTCTAACCATCTTTGCTATCGGAGATTTAGATCCTTTTGAGAGAAAAGATACTTTAACGACTTATAATTGATAAACAACTCAAATATTTCTCCCAAGAGATATTTTCTCCACATCTTTAATGCGAACACGATCGATGCCAACTCCAAATCATGGGTAGGATATCTGTTCTCATGCGGTTTCAGTTTCCAACTAGCATAAGCTACAACCCTACCTCCTTGCATCAATACAGCACCTAGTCCGGTACCACATGCATCCGTGTATACTGTCATCTCTTCATTGCCTTCAGGAATGACTAACACTGGCGCACATGTCAACTTTTCCTTCAGACTCTTGAATGCATTCTCACACCTTTCATCCCAGACGAAAGCTCGATCCTTCTTGGTCGACTGAGTTAACGGTGCTGCTATCTTGGAGAAGTCTTAGATGAACTTACGATAATATCCAGCTAACCCCAAGAAACCCCTCATGTCCGTTGCATCCTTGGACGTAGATCAATCTTGTACCGTAGCCACCTTCGCAGGGTCTACGACAATACCATTCTCTGAAACAACATGACCCAAAAATCTCACTTCCCTCCTCCGGAAGTGGCACTTAGAAAACTTTGCTTTCAATCAGTGTTTTCTCAACACCTCCATTACTATACTCATATGTTCCTTGTGCTCTTCTTCTATCTTCGAGTAAACCAAGATATCATCCACGAACGCAAGAACAACCTTATTCAATTGATCCATGAATACCCTGATCCACAGAATATGCTGGTGCATTGGTCAACCCGAATGGCATGACCAACCTCTCATAGAATCCAGACAGCATCCGAAATGTCATTTTAGAAATACTCTCAAATGCTACTCGAAGCTGATGAAATCCTGTTGCAAGGTCCAGCTGGGAGAACACTCTTGCTCCTTCCAGTTGATCAAACAAATCATCTATCCATGGACAAGGATACTTTTTCTTCCTACTCACCTTATTCAATTCGCGATAGTCCACACATAAACGAAGGGAACCATATGCCGTAGTGGCAAATACAGCTGGTGCTCCCTACTCCCAGACACTTCTTCTGATAAATCCCTTCTTCAAAAGATCACTTACTTGCACCCCGAGCTCTCGCTGCTCCTTTGGTGCCATACAACGAAGTGGAATCACTATAGGTCTGGCATCTTTTACTAAATCAATACGGAACTCAATCTCTCGGTGTGGTGGAAGTCCGGTCACTTCCTCGAAGATATCCGGATATTGGCCACCAATGGGAACCCCTGATATCTCATCTTATGGGATGCCAAGGGAATTTAGAAAACTAGCGATCACCTCATTACTAGGTAGGCCACCAAACACTACACTCCACCCATCATCTGCCCTAATAGTCACCGAAAATCCCCCATAGTCTACCACCACCCAATATCTTTGGAGCAAATCGACTCCTAAAAAATTGCCAAACCCACATAATCCCAAAACAAAGCAATCACAAGCAAATAAACATCCATGACTCGATAAGACCAAATTTTGACAAATCATATTAAGGCTAGTCGGACCACCAATCGGGTTCGTCACAACTAAAGGTCTATCGACTATCTCGGGTTCCAATCCCATCCTATCTACCAGGTAATTAGATATGAAGGAATGGGATGCCCATGTATCAAAGAATACTCGAACAGGAACATCATAAATAGAAAGCATACCTTGAATGATGACATTCTTTCCTTTCTCTGCCGCAGTTGGGGCATTCGACGAATAAGGAACAACATTAATAGCATATGCTTTCACAATCTGCTTCTCTTTAGGAGGTTGTGGACATTTATCCCTATGATGTCCCAATTGGCTGCAGTTGAAGCACTTCCTGTCTCCTGGCATTGCTCGACATTCTTTAGCATAGTGGCCCTTCTTGCCACAGCTAAAGCACTCGATACCATTTTTATCCTTTTTCTGACCATCCTTATGTTAGTTCTATTTCCTCTTATTTTGCGAATTATTCTTGCCTCCTTCGCTTGCTTGCGGCTTTGGCTCGCCTGCAGATGCAACATCGACTTCAGTCTTGGGCTAAGGATAAAGGCTCTCTGATCTCAATGCTTTCCTAACAATCGATTCAAAAGTCTCATCAATATGGTTTATAAGCCTTTCCCCTAAGTACTTATCTAAGCCTGTTATGAACTTCTCATTCTTCTTCTTGGGAGTATCGATAAGAGATAATCCATACTTCGATAAAGTATCAAACTCAAAAATATATTCCGAGACCGTCCAATCATTCTGTTTAAGCTCCAAGAACTTCCTAAACAACTCTGACTTCTTGGAAGTTGGGATAAACTTGTCATTGAAGCGAGCTTTAAATTGATTCCATGTAACTTGATTTTCTGGAGTAGCTACCTTAATAGCATTACACCAATTCATAGCCCGTCCTTGCAGCTGACGGGATGCTACCTTCCTCTTCATCGCGTTTTCGATTCCCAGATCCTCGAAGATATGCTCACAACTATCAAGCCAATCCTGAACTTCTATAGCCGATTCCGTTCCATGGAACGGCTTCCCACCAAGACTTGTGTAGTCCTTACAGAGCTTGGCGAAATCGGCCCTAGGCTCCTGCACAGCTGCACCACCACCATTCGCAGCATTAGGAGCTACCCGTTGAACATCCCTAAGCATCTCTCTTATGAAGTCAGTGAGCATCATCCTCATATCAGGATCATTCCTATTATTGGCTCCTGAACTTGTATTCCTCGTATATCGGCTCATCGTTCAATCTGTAAGGAGAAACGATTAACCATCTCTTCAGTGGTGCCAGTGCAGTGCGACTCCATCCTTAGATACACTAATAGTATATATATAGCTTTTAAAAACCAAAATATCACAAATACGCACTCTCATATATGTATTATATCTCCCTGTTGTCTTTCCCTAGGTTAACTATGCAACCTAGAGCTCTGATACCAAATGTGACGGCCCGCCCCACACCAGCAGACATTTCTAATGAAATGCGTTATGCCGATGTCCAACCAGCACGGAATGGTCATCAAAAGAAAGGAAAAAGGGAAGGAATTTGAACGGTGAACCATCCAAGGACCTGTCGTATATCTCACAACGCATGGAACAAAATATAATAATAACATAACTTGATATAAAACAGGCGAGACAGTGCATTAGCTGAAAACTAAACCATCATAGCAGCGGAAAAATTCAAAATACAACTTATGATCTAAACCATCATTATAACAACTTTTAAAACTGTCTCTAAAGTAAAATAGGAAGGTACACTACTAAAGCCCAAAGTAGTGACCGGAAACAATATGGGGAGAATACATGGGAACAATACGCGTAAGCCTTCTGCTCGTCTCTTGACAGCTACTCGTGCATAACCAGCTAACATGTCTCTAGTGTGCTTGTTTAGGAGCACCCAGAGTAATAAGAAGAGACATAAAAATCTGGGTCAGACAAAAGTCTTCTATGAGCAATAAGCAGCAAAATAGAACAATAACAAGTATACATAGCCATACCTGAACCTGCAACCAAAGAGTTAGCACAATAGGATGTAAAATACTCTAAGGTGGCACTAAGACATGGTGTGAAAATAATGGGGAGGGAGTGTGCATGTCATTGTGATAGAAAATATTAAACATCGCAATCATCCTCACATCTCTCACTTAGTGCGTAAAGTATATGATATCCACCACTTTGATAACCCGATTCTTTATTACGATCACTCTACCCAATGGAGCCATGATGGCTCCACTGCACTGATCCGTAACCGCTAATACTTTGCTATGTCCACTCTACCTAATGGAATCATGACAACCCCACTGCACTGGCTCATAGCACTGCTACGATCACTTTGCCCCATGGAGTTATGACAACTCCACTGCACTGATCCATAGCCAATATCCGTCTCTCAATGGTGAGTCAAAACTTTAGACAACGATGACCCTTTTGCACATGTCCCGCAGCAAAGTCCAACTCATGACGTTCACTCGTTGGTTCCCATCTGGATCCTGAGTTCTAACTTCTCACTTGGACTTCTTTTGCATCTCGGGTTTTGGTCGAATTGGAGTTGGTCTTCGAAAGAGTCATCGCGTAGTAGTAATAGATGTTCAAACCCGGTTCGGTTTGATCTGCTTCAGTTGGTTCGGTTCAAATACATCATCCTTAGGCTCCCCGTTCGGTTCGATGTTCTGCTTAAGGTCGGTTCGGTTCGGTCATCTCCCTCTGGTTTGGTTCGGGTGGTGCTCTAGCCTTGGTTCAGTTCAGCGCTCCTTTGCCTCCAGATCCTAGTTCGATCCCGCTTCCTAACTCTAATCCGATCCAATCCCCAGGCCAAGCTCCGATCCGATCCCAGTTCCAATTCAACACAGGTGGCCTTCCTTTTTGCCATGCACTAACTTGCCACTACTCCGGTTCGGTTCGGATATGTCCGATCCGTTCCCCAATCCTGATCCGATCCGGAATCCTGGCACTTTTCCAGCAAGCTTTTTACGCCATACGACGGCGTCGTTGACCAGTATAACTTCACTAAGCAACCATAAAACATTCCAAACAGTAATCACAACAAAGAGAATTGAACAGAAACAACAAAACATCAATCTAACATGTTAATATGGATCAAACGTACCCAAAACTCATGATTTTCCCCTTAATCCTGTTCAACCATAACTAATGATAGGATTAGCAAAACATATCCAATTTAACTCAAATTTCTGTTAGATCCCTAAAATAATATTTAAGAATTTTTACATATTTTTCCATAATTTTAACATGCATAATTCCGCTAATTAACACTAATCACCCTTAATTAACCGTAATTAGTGAGAAAAATGCAAATCACTTACCTTAGCTACAAATGAATTATAGATCTGAACTTTACTACTATTTTGGGGCAGTTTCCAATGTAACACAGCAGCTCCAACTCTGATTTGATGCTAATTTGACTTGATTTAGCGTTGATTTGCTTAATCAGTGATAAAAAGGTGATTTGGAAGTGATTTAGAAGGTGGAGGCCATTGTTAGGGATGAAGAGAGGTAAGTGGCGGCTCTAAAAATGAATAAAAACTGAATTCCTTAACCCTATCAGCCCTCTCGTAACCCTAATCCTGAAATGGATTATGGGACTAGCTGCTAATCACTCTAATTAGACCTGGTTAAGTTGTTTTTCACCTTCCAAACTTTATTTTAGCCATATCTCCCAAATGTTAAGTATGTTTCATCAATGTGACCACTCTACAGAAAGTTAAACAATCATCCGAATCTAATGGAAGTTGTTTCAGGTCAAAACTCCTTTCCAATCAAAAGTTACAGTTGAAACACGATTCGGCAGGGGCAAATAGTTATTTAATAATCGGCAAAGATCGTGAACATGGGAAATGACCCCAATAGTTGTTCCCCAAAGTTACATGACCATACAACCTCATACTAAAATGAAATAAATATTCTGCTATCCTCTAATGCGTAGAATGCGGGTCGTTACAAATGTCTCAAGTGCAAACCCCACAAAAAACAATGAGAGTTCATTAAAGGACATTAATGCTCACCCATGCAGTAGCATTAAAACTCCCCTGGGCATAATGATCTAGCTGAACAACACTTGTATAATGTAGAGAAATCCAAGAAAGACATATATAGCAAGAAAAAACAAATCTTTATTGTAATGACCCGAATTCTAACAGACCAATTTTTTTTTCAAAAATCTCAATATATCAAAACTCGAGTTGGCTTGTCTGGTATCCTGCAGAAAAGATAGAGATATAAAATAAATCAAAGCTCAGAAAACATCTCACAGAGGAATAGAATAAAATATAATATAATCAAATATAACCTTTCCAAAGTAATAATACTACTTAAGCAGTATCCAAAGTTATCATATTATCATATCTCTACCATAAACCTAACCTGAGAGTATGTTATGAGGAGGTGGTCAGAACACAAGTTCTGGTGACTTGACATTAATTACACATTCCGAAATAACTCTACATATGCCATTCAGTTACATTTTCTTGTTTATTAATTTTTTTTTGGGTTAATAGCACTCAAGGCTTAAACACATGCCATACCCATCTACCTCCCATTAGATTAACCTAATATAGTATACATGTAGCTAACCCCAATATATCAAGGTACTTTTCATGGTACCATCCTCGCACGGTCTCCGCCGCCATTCCACGGAGGCGTACACAACTCTCATCCTATGCCAAACGATGTACGAACCTCCATATTACAACACCACGTTCCACACAGAACTACCATCGCTATGTTATGTAAGCGTACTAACTACCATATACAACCCCCTTAGTTGAATTAAGTCAAAACACGGAGTAATGCCCCAACGTCTACCATACACCACCCGGTGCGGTGTCCATGTACTTAGACCCTCACACATACGTACTATCTTGTAACAACCCGGAAAATCGGAACCAATTTAAAATTTTTATTTTTGCAATATTAATGAGTTTTGAATATTTAAAATAATTTATTTTAAATAATAATGACTAGAAATTTAATTTGAATAGAATTAGAATGTATAAATTTATTTAAATCCAAGTTAGAATATAGTTATTTATTTTAATTATAAAAGGAATTGGAAATGGTGTAGTAGTTTGAAAATTCGATTTCAAATTTTAACTGAATGTATAGGATTCAAAATAAACCGGATTTCAGAAAAACCAGATATATTCGAATCTGTTTGAAAATATCTTTCCAACGAATGTGCGTTAAAATTATATATACATTGATTTATATTTTAATTCTAAGGAAAACTGATCGAGACAGTCGAATTGGCTTACGAAACATATCCCATTGTGTTCGGAATTGGGGTATTTAGCTAGGGGCGACAGTCGTTGGGTCTCGTTTGGAGCTTGAATGAAAAGCACACCTTTTTTGAGAATAAATAAATAAAATAAATTATATTTTACACATAAACCCCCTCCCCCCAGTCTTTATTTTCTCCAATCAAAAAGTCGAGCCCTAAATTAAAAAATAATAGCGGGCCTCTCACTCGCCTTCACCATGCCGCTCCTTCACCCATATCCACCCTCCTCCGCCGCGACACCGACCATAGCTGCACCCCTCCGATGATCCCCCGCGCCCCTTTTTCTCTCCTTCTTCGACGCATGGAACTGCTAGCCCAGTACCTCGTTGATTCCGATGCTACCACCAGAACCTCTCCTAAGTCCAGCGCGCCACCCATTGTGCCACCGCCGCCTGCTCCCTACCCCACCACCAACGCCGACGGCGAGCTCCCCGGCGATAGAAACCCTAAAAATTATTAGTGATTTTTCTGATTTGATTTGATTTTATTATACAAAAATCTTATTTTTAAATTATAGAAAAGTTTAGATTCTTAAAATAGAAAATCTAGGATTTAATAATAGAAAATTTTAGATTTTTATTATAGAAAGATAAGATTTTTGAAAATATAAAGATGAGATTCTTAAATATAAAGATGAGATTTTTAAAAATATAAAGATGATATTTTTAAAAATATAAAGATGAGATTTTTAAAAATATAAAAATGAGATTTTTATCGTATGAGTCATAATGATATTTAGTTAGATAAAAGTTTGATTTTTAGTTATATAAAAATATAATTTGTTATATATAGCGATATAAAAATGTGATCTTTTATATATATACTACGATATGAAAATGCGATTTATAAATATATAAACTCATATTAAAAATGTGATTTTTACTATGAACAGCATGGAAAAGATTGCGTTGGAATTTCGGGCAAATCCAAATGGTTCAGAAATTCAGAAATAGAACTAGAGGAGTGGATCCCAAAGGTGAGAAATTCTCACTCTAATTTTATTTTCTAGTTAAATATATATACTAGGATGCAGACGGTGCTTAGTAGCACCCAACACCTTTGTTTGAAACCATGGTTGTTTGCTTTAGTTGTTTTTTTGTTTGAATTTTGTGTGGGATGTGAATTAAATTGATTAGAATTGTATGTGTTTGGCCGAGCCAGTATTAAGCGAGGGATAAGGCTAGACCTTATTTTGGTTCTAGTATCGTGTCGTCATGCTGTCGAAATTTTCTAAAAATGTTAGGACAATAAAAATATAATTTTTATTGCATAAATGAACTGTATAAAATATTCATATGTTAAAATAAATATTTTATCACTAATAATATAATTTTTAACGAGTATATGAATGAAAATAAATATTCATTTACAAATCGTACGATTTGTTTATATACACACATTTGACTGATATTGATTGGGACGATATATTTTACACATCGCCCAACTGCACAAATAAATTCTGTGTGTGTTTTGATTGAAACAACACACAGGTATAGGGAGGATATTTGACATACACTAATCTCAATTATTTAGTTTTATGTCAATTGATTGGTTGATAGACTGTTGTAAGCATTAATTATTTATATTTAACGCTTATGCAGTTGTGTAATGCACTCTGGATGATGATTGACTGTGTTTGATTATTGTTGTGTACATGTGTGTATGAAATCCACATAAATAAAATTATATGGTAGTTGACTGTGTCTGATTCCAATTCAGAAAGAACGAATATTCTAAATTAACGAATATTTTAAAATGACAAATAATGAATATTTTAAAATAACTAATATTTTAAAATTATATTCAGTAATAGATAAAAATATGATTTTGATCTCCGATTTGGGATGGTTACGAAAATATTGAAATATATATGAACCCGTGTTGATTAGATATGCGCCATTTTGACACAAACGATATTTATATCGATTTCATTCATTTTTATAATGAACATCGAAAAGGAAATGATTTCAAAATCTGATAATTTGAAAATATTATCATTTATATATTATAATGATATGGAATATTCAATTTGGATTTGAAATTGAAAATGAAGTTGGAATCGTTTTTAAAATGAATTTAAAATGATTTTTAAAATAAGTTTTAAATGGAAATCGACGAAATATATATAATATATGTTGACGGCAAAAAATGTTGTAAACATCAAAGATTCCTATCACTAGGAATAGTTAATTTGGTTACAAGACTACGTAAGAGAAAGCGGTAAATGACACAAGTATTTATAGTGGTTCGGCCGCGGCTTCGGCCTATGTCCACTTTGGAAGGATGTTGAACTTTTATTAATCACTCAAGAATTACAAAGTAGAGCCATGCTCATTACATTCACTCTTATAATTGAAATATGCTAGGTATTTGGGAAAAAGAATATTTAATTCTCCTTTCTCCTCAAATAGGAGATGCTATTAATGAGGCTCAAGAAGCTCTAGAAAGGTCTCAAGTAAAGAAAATACAAATCCTTTGAAGTGTGACGCCATGGGCTATTTATAGGAGTGCGAGGTAGGATTAACTGAAAAGGGGGGCCATATGCAGGAAATTCGAGCCTACACCCTCGTGCCTCGAAATTTCAAACCCAGACATGCTCGGGTGCGGTTCTTCCAAGGGGCGTGAGGGTCCCGGGACCGGGTATCGAGGATCGTAACTCCTTCGGGGTCCGAGGCCTTGGATTGCGGACGTCTTCTGCATTTCGTGAGGCCACAAGCGGTGTAATTCCTTCTTGTTCCTGTTTCCTTCACTCCTGTGCGTTCCTTTTCGGCCTCAGCTCCATGAGGTACGTTGAGTTAAGCGTGTCTGATGCTCTCCTGGGAACCAGACCAAAAAGCCGGTTAACATTTGCCCTCCAAAGTACGTCTTATCTTTGACGTGATGTGCTTTGCGTAGGTTGAAGGAGTGGTGAAGCTGTTAATCTTTCCTGTAATTCAAGAGGTAAAATAAGAGTTAGCTATAAGGCCCATTCCTCCTGGCGGTGCAGATGAGCCGTCGTTGGAGGACGTGTCGTGCTCAAGCCACCAAGCGTTCGTAGAGCGTGGCCTCCGTGGATGCGCGGGAGTGGCCAATACACATATATGCATAATATATATATATATACACATATATATATATATATATATATTTTGGGGTTCAGAATCCTCGAGGCCCAAGGTGCCTCGGAATCTCGAGTCCCTGGTGGGCTCGAATTTTCAAGGCGGTGCCTCGGGGCCATGGGACCTCGAGCTCCTGGTGGGTTTGAGATTTCAACCCGAGGCCTCTGAGTTTCGAGTCCCGGGGGGCTCGAAGTTTCGAACCCAGAAGGTTCAAAATCTTAAACTCATAAGGTTCAGAATTTCGAACCCGGGGTTCGAAACTTCGAATCCAGTGGGCTCGAAATTTCAAGCCTATAGTGGGCTCAAAATTTGAGCCCACAATGGAATGCAAAGGGTCGTTTTCTGTTTTATAAATTGGGCCTCCCCCTCACTTTTTCCATTTTATTTTTTCTCCCTCTGGCCGCCATTGCTTTAGAGCTTCGAACCCACGAATTCGAGCCCAGTGAATTTTGAACCCGAACTAGGTAGGGCCTCGAGTCAAGGAGTCGAGAAGAGGAGGAGGTCAATGGGCTATGGCAAAGGCATCGAGACCCCGCAGGCTCGATTTTTCGAACCCAGTGGGTTCGAATTTCCGAACCTCAGTGGGTTCGAATTTTCGAACCCATAGGGTTCGGAGTCTCGAACCCTCGCTGGTTCGAACTTTCGAACCCTGGGTTTCGAAGCTTCGAACCTTTCTGGGTTCGGATTTCCGAGCCTGGGGATGGTTTAGAACTTCGAAACCTTCTGGGTTCGAAATCTCGAACCTGGAGCTTGAATTTTCGAGCCTGGGGACATGGCTGCAATCAAGCTTCCGATCTGCCACGTCGATTGGACTTTGACTTCTGAATCTTCATTTTTGGATTTGCATGCTTAGCGTCGATGCATATATCGTTAACCGCGTGAGCGGGGCTTTAGGAGTATACACATAGGGTAGAGCATACAACCGGACTAGGACTTGGACTATAACGAGTTGTTCTGAACTTTCTTTATGCAGCCCATCCTTGCATAGCATTACACACACGTATTAGTTGTCACTGACACTAGGGGTACAGGTCATTATACAACACGTACTAATATTGTTGCATTAAAGTATAGATAAAGATGCAAACCTGAACAAGGACAGGAAAGACTGTCAATTCCGAGGCTTCCCAGCCCACCTTGCGCGCATCCGATCCTACCCCTAAAGGTGACTCGTCGAACAACGAGCTTGAGACCACCACTGAAGGTTCGACTTCTTCTTATTCGACTAGCTTGCCTGAAGCGTTTGAGCATGGGGAGCGACCTGAACGTCAACACTTCTCGGTCGTAACTGAAGAGACCGAGAATGTAGATATCATGGGCAATGATGAGCCCGTACCTCCAGTGGTGCAGACATGCTGCTCGACGCAGTAATCTTGGAGAATACTATCGACTCAGTACAGTTGATCCTGGATGCCGCCGCGGTTAGGAAAATGGCAGCCCGATTTAAGATACCAGCGGGTGATGCACATGCCCCTAGGAGAGATGACAGGGCACATGCACCGCCTGTAACACCCCACGTCCATTAATGTCACTCACAAAGTTAACGCATTAACTTCCATGGAGGTTATAAGTGAATATAGAATAGAAAAATTACAACAAGACAGATAATAAATAGTACTTGGAAATCTAAAACTTCATTTTATTGCAGCGGAAAGTAAACATGTTTGTTACATCATAAAACCATAGATCATAACCAAGTACAATATCCATCTTCATAAAAACAAAATACATAATCCCATTACATAAATAGCCATTAAAAAGATAACAAGCTGGACTTTACTTCAACGGTCCAAGCTTTCCAAAGAGAGATGAAGCAATTCAATCAAACTCCACTAGAGCTGGGCCCAACCTGAGGACCTGGAGGGGGAAAAAGGATAGAAATAGAGGGGGTCAGACATAAAGTCTGGCGAGTATGGTAATTCTAACAATACTATTATCAAAATAACTAGACTAAGGCATAAGCTGGAAGACAAGTAAATGTCTATGAACTCTTAGGAAGATAAAGATAGCGTTTAAGATAACGTTAAATATAACGGTAAAGGCACACCTAATTACTAACGAATGATAAGTACACTGCACTGCACATTACTACACTGCATCACACCAGTCACCCTATTGTTTGATCCCACTTGCTTCACACAGAAACTTTATAAATAGCCTTACGTACCCCTAGCTGACTACATAGGTGTCGTCTGCCCCTATCTCCACTAGGTGTACCCCACTACCCACTTTCGATCGGCTCCCTACTCATTGATACCCGTGCTGGCCCCACAGTGGGGTGTATCACTCCCCTAAAGTGGCAACCCGATACAACTTGAGAATGCACGGCTTATACCTACACGATGCAACAACGTCTTACCTACCAGCTTGGGTCCACACACGCATACGAAACATGTTGGACTTGTGTTGCCACCGCTCCCCGTTTTGGCCTCTTACAGTCGAACCCAGCATGCGTGTCCCGTCCTCGACTTGGGTCGAGCCCACAAAGATGCGTTTGGGATACTGGTCGAAATGGACCCCCACAAGCTACCCACCTAAGCTTGTCACTAGTATATCCCAACTAACCCTCTTAGTCATGTTCATTTACATGTGTGTTTGGTTAAGTCTTACTAATCGTATTTCACATGCCACAAAGGGCACCCCCTAGATTCCTCATGCCACCCAAGGCACCTACTTAACCCCCATGTCCCACCTTACATGTTTATTTGGTTAAGTATTTCTTAATTCATTCAGGCCATAACCTCATAAAGACCTCTCACATTAGACCGGCATATATGGCAGCTGGATTTGCCGGGCGGGTCTGGACAGTCTTACACCATAAAAGAGTCTGACCTCGTGTCTTTACAACCATTATGCTTTAGTTTAGGCCTAGGACCTCTCACATTGGGCTGACATTTGTGACCACTGGATTTGCCGGGCGGGTCCGGGCAGGTTTACGTCACAAACGAGTCCAACCTCGTGTCCTAAGCATTGATTAACACTTAAAATCTTTTACCCCAGTTTTAATAATTCCCTATTCAAATTATTGATTAAGTCAACTTTTAATGATGTCCATAATTGACTCAATTATGGCCATCCACTTATGGCATGCAAAATCATATCAATTGCACCCCAACTTTTTAATATTAAATCCTTAATATTACACCTACCCCACGTTTATACGTTCGCTTATTCAACGCATAATATAGGCTAGACTTGTATAGTCTAACACCTAGCACAAAGATAAATTATCACAAAATATAGACAATTAAAATAAATCTAATCATAATAGGGGTGGAACTTGCATAAACTACACATGTTAAGGATCAAAAGGTGTCAACTTGTTAAACGTCTCAATTTATATGATATGATCATAGCCCAAATCTATACATAAACTTGCATATGGGGTTTTTAGGCAACATAATGATGGTGTGAACTAGCATAGGATATCACATATGTCATAGCATAATTCTAGATGTCATAATAGATGTCTTGGTATATGTTCATAACTTTTCTAATCAATCTAACTTGCATATGTGACTTGTCATATAGATCAAAATAACCCAAACATGATGATTTAATTAATATGAACTAACAAGCATAGATGGTAACATCATGGCCTTTTTAACATGTATGATTCATCACAACTTAGCACGGAAACTTTCAACATACATAACATCATCATAGCATGATTTACAACATATAAGATATCATCATCACATAACATTGGATTTACAATATACATGATAGCAAAAGGGGTTTACAACAACATATATGATAATTCACATCATCTACTCATAATCCATTCATAACTCAACCTAATTAAAATGATAATAATCTTGTTAAGATCATCATACTCACAATTTAGAGAAGAAAAGAGAGAGTTTTGCTTTGCTTTAGGGTTGAGATAATTAGAATTGAATTTGCTTTTCTTCTTTCTTAGTTGGCGGCGGCTCCATTGATTTCCATGGCGACGGTAACTATTCTATTTTAATTAGGTTTAGGTTTAGCATTAGGATGTATTTATAGGTGTAGGAAGTTATTTAGGACCATTAGATTAACCCTGAACCATGAGAACCAATCAAATGCAAAATCTGCATTTGAGCGAATCGGCCTACGGGTTGACAGCCAAACACCCTGGATTAACCCCTAGTCGACCCAGCAAAGCTCGGGTCGACCTCAAAAATGGGCCGGTTCGGTTATTTCCCCTCCCAATTCGCTGTTTTGAACTTTTTCGCATATTTATTTATTTAATTTTTAATTTATATATATATATATATATATATATATCAATATATATATATATATTTCTCGGCGCAACCCATTTCACTTAATTCTTTTCTAAAAATTAAGTATACTTTAATTTGTGAATTTTAATGTTATAAAATTACGGGGTGTTACATTCTCCCCTCCTTAAAGGATTTCGTCCCCGAAATCTCCAAGTCAAGAAGAATGTATATCCTACCATCTAATCGTCCATCTACTCAACCATCAAACACCAGCATCAATTGTCCTTAAAAGACTTCTAATGCTTTAATGTTAATATGCACAGTGTGTGTATATGTCCATATCTAATGCAAAATTAGGCAGTCTACTAATTCAATCGACCTCCTTAGTGCAATTCATGATAGTGCCATGCGTCCGATATGTATGCAAAAGATTCCTAATGATACATATTAATTCTATATGCGTGCACAACCATCCACCCGAATGCAGCAACTATATGATAATACAACCATTATACATCCATTTTACTAAATACATCCATATACATGCAATATGCAATATGAAGTGACTGAGCCGATCTGGTGCCTAATAGTGTGTGTATATGCATCCACGAGCAACCACTAGCAAACACTTGCATCCACTTTGCATCCACTGTACATAACATGTCTCAAACACATGTTTCAACCATAGGATTATCCTAATTAAAGGTCAAAGATACTAGCGAGAGGATATACTAAAGATAAGATAAGTACAAGCTAAGCGATAAAGGAGAAATTAAAAGACATACCCTCAAAAAGAAAAGGGTATCGTGAACGCATCTTCTCTTCCGTCTCCCAAGTAGCGTTGCTCTCATCATCTCCCCATTGCACTTTGACTAGTCTGACCTCTCGATTCCTCAACCTCTTGATCTCCGACCCAAGAATGCGCGTAGGAGCTCGTCAAATTGTTGCATCACGCTCTATCTCCACCTCTCTAAGAAAGCTCGGCTCTACTACTTCCGCGGTCTCGTGCAAGCACTTCCTCAAATGTGACACTTGGAATACGTCATGTACACCACTAAGTCTCTCGGGCAACTCCACTCTATACGCCATCCGTCCAGTCCTCTCCTTAATAGGAAATGGCCCTACAAACCTTGGTGCTAATTTCCCAACGGACCCAAAGCGAAAAACGTTCCGTAATGGAGACACTTTGACAAAGACCATGTCCCCTACTTCAAACTCGAGATCTGTCCTCCTCTTATCCGCATAAGATTTCTGCCTATCCTGTGCTACTTTCATCCTCCTTCGAATCAAGTCGATCTTCTCCGAAGTCTCCCTAATCATATCGGGCCCAAGTAAGATCTTATCCGTAGATTCCCACCAACATGTAGGTGAACGACAAGGTCGTCCATAAAGAGCTTCGAATGGTGCCATACCAATGCTGGACTGAAAGCTGTTATTATATGCGAACTCCACCAATGGAAGATGCTCTTCCCATGTACCCCCAAAGTCTAGGATACATAGCCTCAACAGATCCTCTAGAATGCAATTCACCCTCTCGGTCTGGCCGTCCGTCTGAGGATGATATGCGGTGCCCAAACATAACCGAGTCCCTACCGCCTCTTGTAAGCTTCTCCAAAATTCGCTAGTGAAAATAGGATCGCGGTCGCTCACTATGCTAGAAGGAACACCGTGCAAACGAACTATCTCTCGAACATATATCGAAGCTAACCATGGAGCAGTCCCCTTACTCTTCACGGGAATAAAATGGGCGCTTTTAGTAAGTCTATCTACTATAACCCAAATTCCCGTATTACCCTTCCTTGATCGCGGTAATCCATCCACAAAATCCATCGAGATGCTTTCCCATTTCCATAGTGGAACCTCCAATGGGTGAAGCAACCCACCGGGTTTCTTTTGCTCCGCTTTTACTTGTTGGCACACCAAGCATCTAGCGACATACTCGGCCACATCTTTCTTCATGCCGGCCCAAAAGTAAACTCTCTTCATGTCTTTGTACATCTTGTCCCCGTCGGGATGAATGGTCATCTTCGAATGATATGCTTCGTCAAGAATAGTCTTCCTTAGGTCATCGTCTTTTGGTACACAAAATTTACCGTCCCTACGTAACCAACCCTTATTGTCTAGGGTATACCTGCTTGATGACTCCCCTCCTTTGAATTTTTCTACTAACTCAACCAACTGCGGGTCATCTCGCCGTGCCTCGCTAATCCGTCCCAAAAGCGTAGGTCTGACCTCCAAGGATGCTAGCAAACCGGGTACGAAGTCAACGGAAGGTCTAAAGTCAAACATCAAAATGAATTCTAAACTTTGCCGCTCAACAAACAAAGGACTTAAGGATAATCTTTTTCTACTTAAGGCATCGGCCACCACGTTACCCTTGCCAGGGGTATATGCTATCTCAAAGTCGTAGGACGCTAAGAACTCCATCCACCTTTGCTGCCTTAAGTTCAAGTCCTTTCAAGAGAATAGGTATTTTAAAGATTTGTGGTCAGTGAATAGTTCGAATTTCTCGCCAAGAAGATAATGACGCCAAGACTTAAGCGCGAAAACAATAGCGGCCAACTCTAGGTCATGTATGGGGTAATTCTTCTCATGCGCTCTCAACTGCCTTCCACCATAGGCTATTACCCTGCCCTCTTGCATTAAAACTGCGCCTAGTCCTATCCCACAAGCGTCAGTATAAACGGTAAACGGCTTACTCCCGTCTGGCAATAATAAGACTGGGGCTGAAGTCAAAGCTCTCTTCAAACGTTGGAACGCATCATCACAATCTACGTCCCATGTGAAAACTAGGTTCTTCTTCGTCAAGCGTGTCAGTGGAGCTGATATCTTTGCGAAGTCTTTGATAAACTTCCTATAGTAGCCAGCCAACCCCAAGAAACTTCTCACTTCGGTAGCATTTTTGGGAACCTTCCAATCTTGGATGGCCACCACCTTCGCGGGATCTACAGCTATCCCTTCTTTGGAAACCATGTGCCCCAAGAACCGTACTTCCTTCCTCCAGAAGTGACACTTAGAAAATTTAGCCTTAAGGCTATGCGCTCGTAGGGTCTCCAACACTTCCCTAAGATGTAGGGCATGCTCTTCTTCATCCTTAGAAAAGATCAAGATGTCATCTACAAAGACTACCACGAATTTGTTAAGGTACTCCCTAAGCACCCTACTCATCAAATGAACAAAATATGCTGGCGCGTTTGTCAAACCGAAGGGCGTCACTAGCCATTCATAGAAACCGTCCAGAGTACTAAAGGCAGTCTTGTCAATGCTATCCTCAGCCACTCTCAACTGATGGAACCCAGTGGCTAAGTCCAACTGCGAAAACACTGAGGCGCCAACTAACTGATCGAAGAGATCGTCAATCCTCGGCAGTGGGTGTCTGTTCTTCTTAGTAAGTTTATTAAGTTCTCTATAGTCAACACAAAGTCTAAGGGACCCATCCGCCTTCGTGGAAAATACTACTGGAGCACCCCACTCCGATATACTCCGTCTTATGAACCCCTTCTCAAGCAACTCCTTCACTTGCTTACCGTGTTCCCTCCTTTCACATGGAGCCATGTGGCGTACTGGCAAAGATACTGGTTTCGCATTATCCACAAGATATATTCGAAAATCTATCTCCCGCTTCGGAGGCCAGCCCTTCACCTCTTCAAACACATCCGAATATTCTCGAACCACTCTAACAGATCGTAGATTTTCCTCAGACGCGTCAAGCGATTCTAGATAACTTAGCATAATCGAATTTATGGGATTACAGAAGATTTCGAGAGTGTTGCCAAGGCGAGTCACGAGCCTAACTACTCTCCTTTCACAATCAAGAATGACCCCATTTCTGGATAACCAATCCATTCCTAAAATTATCCCATAGCCCATGAAGCCCAACACATAAGCATCACATCTAAATTCAACGCTAAGTATGGAAATTTTCAAATCCAAACACATCATAGACAAATAAGCCGAGCCCCCAATTGGATTCGAAACAACTAAGGGATCCTCTATTAAACTGGTGTTTAAGTGCAGTGATTCAACTAATGATGTAGAGATAAACGAATGTGATGCGCCCGAATCGAATAAGGTACGGACAGGATGACCAAACAGAAAAACTAAGCTTTCAACAGAAATGGTTCTACCTCGTTCTTGCAGCGGTGGGACCGCGAGAGCTTGAACTTGTCCCCTAGTCTGCCCTGGTGCCATAAGAGCCTGCACCTGTCCTCCCGAGGTAGCTCCTTCCCTCTGACCCTTCTTTGGGCAGTTCTTCACTAAATGTCCCGCATCGCCACAATGAAAACAACCTGTCTTCTTTTTCTTTCGGCAACCCTTGCTGAGATGGCCTGGGGTTCCACGGTTAAAGCACTTCTTCTTTCCCTTGCCATTATTGTCTTTTCCACCCTTCTTGTTTTGCTGTTGTAGTTTCTTCTGATCCCCCTTCTTCTCGGGTGCCTTATCAGCTTTAGCGCTTTTCTCCTCATGCATAAGCGCCATTTCTACTAAATTCTCAAAGGTGGCCCCCATAGGGATGTGGGTCATAGCCAACCCTTGCAATGGTTCATTCAAGCCATTCACGAACCTCAACGCCTTCTTCTACGGCGTGTTCACTAAGTCCAAGCCAAACCTTGCTAATTGGTTAAATTTATTGACATACTCTTTCACTGATGAGCTTCCTTGCTTCAATGTCAAGAACCTTTCCATATATAGATTTTCTTCCTCCCTTGAGAGAAACTTCGCCTTGAACCTACGTCTGAAATCCGCCCAAGAGTCAACAGGACGCTCCCCATTAGTGACCTCCCACCAAAACGAGGCCTCTCCCTTCATCAACCAAGCTGCTAAACGAACTCTCCTCCCTTCTTCTACTTCAAAGATTTCTAGCAATTCTTCCACCTCCTTAAGCCAATCTCTAGCTTCCACAAACGTTTCTGACCCTTGAAATGGTTTTCCACACATAGCCTTGAATTCCTTGCACGTCTTTGCAAAAGTATCTACGCGAGGAGGAGGAGGAGGAGGAACGGGTGCAACTGGTGGTGGAGGAACATTGGATGGACCTGCAGCAGCCCTAGCCTCCAATAGCCTCCTATACCATCCTGGTATCGTTACACCGTCGGGTAGATTAAGATCTTCAGCCATGCTGAAACGAAAAAGGAAAGATTCAAAATGGAGAATTCGAAAGATAAAGATAAGTGGCTATTGGGGATTATGTTTTTCTTAAAAACTTTTCTCTTTAAATTTCTCATTAAAACATGTTTTTGAAAACACTTCTTCCAAAAATAACTATTTTTCTAAAGTATTTTTATCTGTTTTGGTAACCTTAAGCTCTGATACCACGTGTAACACCCCACGTCCATTAATGTCACTCACAAAGGGAATGCACTAACTTCCATGGAGGTTATAAGTGAATATAGAACAGAAAAATTACAACAAGACAGATAATAAATAGTACATGGAAATCTAAAACTTCATTTTATTACAGCGGAAATTAAACATGTTTGTTACATCATAAAACCATAGATCATAACCAAGTACAATATCCGTCTTCATAAAAACAAAATACATAATCCCATTACATAAATAGCCACTAAAAATATAACAAGCTGGACTTTACTTCAACGGTCCAAGCTTTCCAAAGAGAGATGAAGCAATTCAATCAAACTCCACTAGAGCTGGGCCCAACCTGAGGACCTGGAGGGGGGGAAAGGATAGAAATAGAGGGGGTCAGACATAAAGTCTGGCGAGTATGATAATTCTAACAATACTATTATCAAAATAACTAGACTAAGGCATAAGCTGGAAGACAAGTAAATGTCTATGAACTCTTAGGAAGATAAAGATAGCGTTTAAGATAACGTTAAAGATAACGGTAAAGGCACACCTAATTACTAACGAATGATTTCTACACTGCACCGCACATTACTACACTGCACCACACCAGTCACCCTATTGTTTGATCCCACTTGCTTCACACAGAAACTTTATAAATAGCCTTACGTACCCCTAGCTGACCACATAGGTGCCGCCTGCCCCTATCTCCACTAGGTGTACCCCACTACCCACTTTCGATCGGCTCCCTACTCGTAGATACCCGTGCTTGCCCCACAGTGGGGTGTATCACTCCCCTAAAGTGGCAACCCGATACAACTTGAGAATGCACGGCTTATACCTACACGATGCAATAACGTCTTACCTACCAGCCCGGGTCCACACACGCATACGAAACCCGTTGGACTTGCGTTGCCACAGCTCCCCATTTTGGCCTCTTACAGTCGAACCCAGCATGCGTGTCCCGTCCTCGACTAGGGTCGAGCCCACAAAGATACATTTGGGATACTGGTCGAAATGGACCCCCACAAGCTACCCACCTAAGCTTGTCACTAGTATATCCCACTTAACCCTCTTAGTCATGTTCATTTACATGTGTGTTTGGTTAAGTCTTACTAATCGTATTTCACATGCCACTAAGGGCACCCCCTAGATTCCTCATGCTACCCAAGGTACCCACTTAACCCCCATGTCCCACCTTACATGTTTATCTGGTTAAGTATTTCTTAATTCATTCAGGCCATAACCTCATAAAGACCTCTCACATTAGACTGGCATTTATGGCAGCTGGATTTGCCGGGCGGGTCCGGGCAGTCTTACACCGTAAAAGAGTCTAACCTCGTGTCTTTACAACCGTTATGCTTTAGTTTAGGCCTAGGACCTCTCACATTGGGCTGACATTTGTGACCACTGGATTTTCCGGGCGGGTCCGGGCAGGTTTACGTCACAAACGAGTCCAACCTCGTGTCCTAAGCATTGATTAACACTTAAAATCTTTTACCCCAGTTTTAATAATTCCCAATTCAAATTATTAATTAAGTCAACTTTTAATGATGTCCATAATTGACTCAATTATGGCCATCCACTTATGGCATGCAAAATCATACAAATTGCACCCCAACTTTTTAATATTAAATCCTTAATATTACCCCTACCCCTCGTTTATACGTTCGCTTATTCAATGCATAATATAGGCTAGACTTGTATAGTTTAACACCTAGCACAAAGATAAACTATCACAACATATAGACAATTAAAATAAATCTAATCATAATAGGGGTGGAACTTGCATAAACTACACATGTTAAGGATCAAAAGGTGTCAACTTGTTAAATGTCTCAATTTATATGATATGATCATAGCCCAAATCTATACATAAACTTGCGTATGGGGTTTTTAGGCAACATAATGATGGTGTGAACTAGCATAGGATATCACATATGTCATAGCATAATTCTAGATGTCATAATAGATGTCTTGGTATATGTTCATAACTTTTCTAATCAATCTAACTTGCATATGTGACTTGTCATATATATCAACATAACCCAAACATGATGATTTAATTAATATGAACTAACTAGCATAGATGGTAACATCATGGCCTTTTTAACATGTATGATTCATCACAACTTAGCATAGAAACTTTCAACATACATAACATCATCATAGCATGATTTACAACATATAAGATATCATCATCACATAACATTGGATTTACAATATACATGATAGCAAAAGGGGTTTACAACAACATATATGATAATTCACATCATCTACTCATAATCCATTCATAACTCAACCTAATTAAAATGATAATAATCTTGTTAAGATTATCATACTCACAATTTATAGAAGAAAAGAGAGAGTTTTGCTTTGCTTTAGGGTTGAGAGAATTAGAATTGAATTTGCTTTTCTTCTTTCTTAGTTGGCAGCGGCTCCATTGATTTCCATGGCGACGGTAACTATTCTATTTTAATTAGGTTTAGGGTTAGCATTAGGATATATTTATAGGTGTAGGTAGTTATTTAGGACCATTAGATTAACCCTGAACCATGAGAACCAATCAAATGCAAAATCTGCATTTGAGCGAATCGGCCCACGGGTTGACAGCCAAACACCCTGGATTAACCCCTAGTCGACCCAACGGGGCTCGGGTCGACCTCAAAAATGGGTTGGTTCGGTTATTCCCCCTCCCAATTCGCTTTTTGAACTTTTTTGCATATTTATTTATTTAATTTTTAATTTATATATATATATATCAATATATATATATATATATATATATATATTTCTCTGCGCAACCCATTTCACTTAATTCTTTTCTAAAAATTAAGTATACTTTAATTTGTGAATTTTAATGTTATAAAATTACGGGGTGTTACACCGCCCGAGGGTCATATTTCCTGGAATCGACAAGCTTGCATGTCTGGGTGTGTGCCCCCATCTAACAACTTCATTCGAGACATATTGTTCTATTTCCGCCTCATGCCGTCGCAGCTACACCCCCAACACCTATGCTTCTCTCTTGGGGACTTACGTTCTCTTCTGCGAGTTTTTGAAAAGGGAGCCCACCGAGAAGATATTCGATACTTCTTCCATTTAAGGAAAACAAGTGCGGCCTCTCCCTCTCAATGGTCTTTGGAAGCAACGGTTACTACCAAATTCTTTGTCGGGACGTAAGTGTCTCTCTGACTCTATTTCTTTCGTAATTTTTAGAATTCTTTCCTTTATTCATGGTTTTAAATGGAATATGATAGGAAATCCGAGGGCGCCTATGGGGGACAAATATAGGCAACGCCTTAATGCTCTGCGGGCGATACCATAGAATTTTCGCGACACCAGCACTGTAATGAGTCAGGATCAGCTGAGCCGCGCTGGGTTGTTGCCGGACAACCAAACCATGATCAGGCTTGCAGCTGATTTCAATGTGCCAAAGGAGGGAGTTGCGGCAGGCCCTTCTTCTATTGGACGAAAGAGAAAAATGCCCCCAGCGGGGGGAGAATTGCAAGAGATTGTTCCGCCTCAAGGAAATGCACGCAGAGGCGGGGTTCATGGTCAAGAGGAGGTTTCCAGAGAGGAGGGGCTGCTGAGCACTCCCTCCCGTCTCTGGCAAGGGAATGGGAAGGAGTGTCGGATAGACCATAGTCTCCTGCAACTCACTCGGGGGCAACTGCCTTGCTTGAACCCACATGCATGTTTGACGGCTTAAAGGGACTCCCCTTAGTAATGACTCCATGGCCGAACACGACGAGCCTGGAGGAACTTTCTTATGCGGCTGATGGGTTAACTTCCTCGATTGAGCTGCAATCTGGTCTGTTGAGAGAACACTTAGGGAATTCATTCGTAAGACTGCATTACGTAGATGTTGTCCCATGTGAGTTACTCGACTATCTTCGGCTTGCGTTATTGGCAGGTATCGTGGCGGGAGGAAGTAACGGACAAAGTTATGGGCGTGGGAGTCGCCAGCATTCCCAGAGTTCTTCTTTCACGAGATTCTAGAGATCCGCTAGCTTGTATTGTGCTCCATCTCAGGTAAAACAAGGCAGCGGCCGTCGGGACCGGGATTGATCTCGGCGATCTCCACCACCTCCTCCTTCGGTCCATGCGCCTACGCGAGATACTCGGCTCAACATAGGTGACTCTCGACCTCGGCCTTTGGTAGCTCCCACGTCGGTTGCCCCTCCGGTCCTCGCTCAGCCCGCTAAGGGGAGGGAGTTGTTATTTGGCCAGTTGAGACATGCCACGGAGGCGGCGATGGGAATGCAAAATTTGATTGAATCTCAGATCCAAGCGTTTTCCGAGGAGGCGAGGAGGGCATTTTTGAAGCTATACTTCCTTCAATACCTTATTGACGAGCTGTCGTCTCTCCCTGATCTCCATCCTTCTCCCAATAGGGAATCCCGAGAGATATGGATGCATGTACAAGATGTGTACCATCAAGCCAAAGAACTTACCAAGTTTTCCCTCCACCTTTCGGATTTGATCAAGAAGAAAAACCTAGAGCTAATCAAATGACAGTTAACTATTGATGGAAAAAAGACCTCGGTTACTCACCTAGAAACTGAGATAGGTAGGTCTATTTGTTGTTAGCCGTTATCTATAGAAAGTATATGGATAGATAGTATATGGATATCCATAGACAATATATGGATATGCTTGTGTCGCCCGATGTTCGAAACTTAGCACCTTCACTATTTATGGTGACACCCAATAAAACTCTAAACATGACATTTTAAATGGGTCACAGATAATTGGAAGGCAACATGTCGATTTCTCTTTGGATCTTCGGCAAACCAACAGAGTAACCTCATGTAGCAGCATTGCTTGTTGTTTCCTATCGGAACAACAATGCGGTTTTTATACCTACAACTGCCGACATATGAGTGATGTTAACCCATGTATTTCTCCAATCAATTGTTTGGTTATTGGTACACAGTAGAAACAATAACAAAAAAGAACTTCTACCAGATTTATTAGCTCATCGCTAGGCTCAATCACGCCAGAAAAAGGAAACACAACGTAAACTCTACATCTGTATCCCTTTTCAATCACCAGTTCCATATCTGGTGGCACCCACTAACATCATTCAAAAAAAATGTATACTGAGCACTAGAGCTCAGTAATTTGATGCACCAATAGGCATAATGGTGATTAGTTTGATGACCGAATGAACTACTTTGTGACTAGGGGTAAAAAAATATTCCAGAATCTTCTAAGCACCAAATTATTTATCACTTTACAAATCGCTCTGAAAATTCCAAAGCCTCTCTAGAAAAATACATATAATCAAGTGCCAAATGACATCGACTAAGTATTAAAAATCAGAAAAAAGATATGCCTACACACTCATCTACCGCCTCTATTGAACATAAATCGCCACCTTAATTCACCAATCAATCCACAACCATGAAACCCCGTTCCATCCCCAAATTCAAATTCCTGACCAACGTACCGTATACCAGTGATTTTTAGAATCAAGAGGAAAATGCTACTAGTGAGAAGAAAACGTAAATAAATAAGGCCTAAATCGTCACAAAGTTAGGGTTTCGATTTAATATTCCTGAAAACTTACATGAGTGAGAATCAAGAGGAAAACGCGAAGTAGCAGGACGAAAAGAATGGTGCAGTGAAATTGAAGCAGTGGTGAAGATGACAACATACGTTTAGTTTTGATGGGAGGCTTTTTTATTTTTGTTTTGGTAGGTAGTGGGGATGAAATAACTGGAAAATAGAATGTGAAAATTTTGGCTTAACATTGGAACGGTTCGAGTCCATTCTAAAACGGCCATGGTCAAAAACCATGCTAACCTCATTCGCCACGGCTCTAGCCCGTTCCAAAACTGCCATGGCTTTAGACCGTGACAATTCTTTCACATTTGGGTGTGGAAAAACTGGCAATATGGTGTTGTAATCTCACCTTAAGTTGAACACTTGTGGACGCTGGATTTGTCAGGTGGTTCCGGGCTGGCTTTTAACAAAAGTCGAACTTAACCTCGTGTCTCAGTGCGATTATCTACAATTTCCCAATTACTGTAAATTTTACATGCAAATTAGGCAAATCTGTTTTTTTCCTCATTCCAAAACTTTACTATAATTCTATCTAAAACCTTTTTGCATAATAGTTTTCTTAAGAAAATATTCATGTTTATTGTAAATTCGATAATTACAGTTACAGTAATTCCCAATTCAGGCAGACGGTTAATGGAAATAGACTTTATACAACAAACATGTAAGAACCTGGAATTTTGACAATAAATAGTTATCTAATTAGAATCTCAAAAATAGGAATTTCTACAAATTTTGTAATTTGACCATGAAACATTAACTGATGTGTTCGTCTAGGAATTCAGGTCAACTTTCATGTTTGAAGTTTCGCGAACGGAGTCCATATGAAAAGTTACAGATGAAATACAAAAAACGGACGAAAATAAATAAATAGAATAAATATAATATACCTCTCCTTTTATTACCTCCCATCACTGGGTAAATCGGGCAAGGGCAATCAACACCTATGCCTGGAGCGGTCGACTGCTTCGAGCCAGATCTGCCCAGTGATAGCTAGGTTTTGAAGGGTATTATGGTTATATTTATAAAACGGATGGATGAATAATAAATAAAACTAACCCAACAGTTCAAGGCCAAATCCACCCCTACAAATAAAGGGGTAAAGCCTCATTCTTTTTCACATAAATCTGCAGTGGCAGCGAAGCTCTGCAATTTTCCTCCTTCTCCAAACCTAATTTCTAAAGAAAAAATATATTAATATGTAAAAAATCAAATCCAATTCATATGAAATTGAGAGGATAAGCAGATCTAAAAGAAAAGAATGCAAATTGATCCTCCGAATCAGATTATCCCCGCTCTTCTTATTTTCTTACATCTCTACAAATTTGGAATTTTCCCCTATCCAAATAAATTATAGGTTTATAAGAATTTGGGGAGTGTAGGCCTAAAGGTTTAAAACTTTGGATTTGGAGGCTGTAAGCTGAGTGGGAAATTTATATATACATCTATAATAACGTATATATCTCGTTTGCAATAGATCTCAATTTTTATGCCTATTTTCATCAGATATGCCTATAATATGATTGTAATTGAACTAGCACATGTCAGATTTGATTATAAAAATTGTCAAAACTTGTGAATTGTAAGTTGTGGTTATGCATAATATTAATTGTAGGATTCTTAAATTTGAAATCTTGTAAAATGTATTGCAATTGTTGTAAAGTACTGTAGATCCGAAAATCAATCCAATGTAAACCCTAAGTAAATGTAGTTACATTCTAGATCATTAGTTCGATGTTGAATAATAAAGTATGTGAATTTGGGTAAAAAGGTTAAATTGGTAAATTAAGTGATTGTATTATTAAAAAAATATGTGTTTTTGTATTCAATATCGTTAGGATTTTTCTTAATTGTTGTAAAAATGCCATTTTCCTCTTTTTGCATAAAAAGGCATTATTTTGAAATCACAAGAGGTGTGATAAAAAGATACCCTGGGGTATAATTAATATATATATATATATCAACCAATAAATAGATAAATAAATGAATAATAATAGTAATCGCCTGTTGAGGTACAACAAGTAGATACCTTTGGACTGATAAATGTTTGCCTTAGGAGAATATTACTGTTATGGTTAGAAAGGGCAATATAAATAGAAACTAAAGAAAATGGTGTCAAAAAGGGGAGTAATTGACACTGATTGTTGTTTATATACAAAGTCCAAATTAGGGAAGAAATCAAATAAATACCCTAGGAAAAGGGGATACAAACTTCCTTAGTTATGTTAATGATTATAAAGCTTAAAATATAAAATATAGTTGCACTTAGTAGGCTAATAATATAAAATATTATTAACCATTTAAACCCATGGAGATAAAGAATCGTATACGTATATTATTTCCTTGTAGAGGGACTAACGTGAATAACTTAATAACGTAGCTTACTTTATCCCAATAAGGAAAGGTGCTAAAGGCAAATGGGTTACGAGTCCAGTAACCTTCGCATATAGTCCTCTTACTTGGTCTTAAGTGGCTAGGGTTGAGGTGTCTACCTGGAAATAGGTCTTCCAGTTTAGGGGTCTTAAATGGTAGGTGTGTGTGGGCCTACCCAAACGTGAAAACTTAAAACAATAGATATAGATACCTATCCTACGGGAAGTAATAAGCGACTAAGGGTGTTATCTAATATGGTCAGGTAGAAGGTATAATGAACGATAAACTACCATCCCTCACATTATGAGGGGCAAGGGTATACGCGTGAATGACGGAAGCCTTAACTAGTAGCATCTGTAGCTAGTGCCCTCTAGTTCATATTAACGTTAAGTAAATTATCAAGAAATATTAAGTGACCAATTGGTCCGCCTAAGGTCTTAAGCGATTAGGAAGAATCCACCCTATCTATCATTATTAGTGAGGCAATAAATGATGAAGGATAAGCGAATGAAAGTATATGGATACAGAAACTCCATAATTAGGGTCTAATCTCGGTATATTAACCAGCTAAGCTTTGATATAAAGGCTTCACAAAAATATGTATAAAGGTCCTATCTCAGTATTATAATTTGGGAACACTGTTTTGGGAAGAGTGGTAGGGTCGTGCCTAAACATCTACATGGTTAGGTTAGAATCACTGACCTTGATAGGCATACATCTTGGGTTGAACTAAACGGGTTACATTTGTGTATTATAATATGTGTTGTACATTTCTTAGTCATCAGAACTTATTGTTCTGACCCCCTCCTCATTACAACCTCCCAGGTTTCCTAGAGTAGGTCGGGTTCGCACAGTTGTTTAAGTTTGGCTTTTGGTTCTCGTTATCTCTCATGATCGGTATTGGCAAAGTGGCTTACTTTGAAAAAGGTATTTACTTAAGTTAATACTAGTACATCCTATTTTGTTTCCACTATGAGTTATCTTATCATACTCCGATTATGCTCATGTTCATTTATTGCAGGTACCAGATTAACATGCTTCGTACTTGGATGAGTTGGAATTTCGATTTTTGTCGAAATTTGGGCACAAAAAAGTGTGGGGTGTTACATTTGGAATTAGAGCTTAGGTTAAATGATCAGAGGAACTAGTTAAATTTAAACTCATGAGAGAACATAATCCGATTTTCTATTCTGTTTTTCTTCTTCTTTCTTACTCGACTATAATTTCGACGATGAATTAGTCTTAGGCCTAATAATGAAAATGGGCGTTAAGGACTAAGGGTCGAAATATGTTAAGATCAGGTTTTTAGCCAATTCTATCTAACCCCATAGTACGTTGACGATCTCGTCGTGGAGAGCATAAGGAATGCATATGGTGTAGTCCGTTGGTTCGAGTTTGGAGACTGGTCAAAAATCTAGCTACAACCGAGATAGTTGCGATTTCCGATGTTTGGTTTCATTCGTAGTTCCGGTTAAGACCAATACTCAATCCAAAATGGGAAAAGTTCACATTAGTATGTCTTATCTATTTTGGAAATATAATTATGAGGTATATCCATTCATTACTTCGTTACATTTCCAAATCTACCTTTATTGAAATAGATATCTGAGTTCTTGGCCTTATATTCGAAGAAATTTATTTTTAGAACTCTTTAGTAAAATAAAATAGGCTTTGACGATTTTGAATGACAATTTCAGAAAATTATTTTTTGAAAGCCTAGTTCAATAAAGATATGATTTTGAAATTTTAATCTATTTATGTTTCAAAAAATTTGGGGTTTAGTGTAATTTTAATAAATATAATCTGATTGGTAGGAGAGATGTAGTTAGAAATGACAAGGAATATGCCACTAAACTTGAAAATAATAAATATCGATTCCTTGTGATTTTTAGTATCTCTCCCCCAATATATATTTGATAATTTGTTGAAATTAGCACAATTAATCCTTGATGTTTTAAAGTTCCAACATTTTTTAACCCGAAAAGGTTTTTCCAGTTTGTAATATGAAATGGAATAATAATAATAATAGTGATAGTAAATTGGATTTATAAGTTCGAAACCGTTAGTATTATAATAAATTCCATCTTTGAAAAGTTTTAAAATTTTCTTAGGAAAGGCTATGGAAAATCCTCCATCTTGAGTTTTGGGGTCATTTGATTTTGTGAATCGTCTATTTGTTGTCGCTAGGTAAGGGGAAAATCCGTTTTATTTTATATTACGGATTTGTAGCTAAGTTATTTTTGGAAGTTCGCTGGTTTGTTGTGTAGACGTAACATCATTGATGAGACTATAAATTCTTGGAGTTGGTTTAGAGTTTAACAACGACCTTTAAATACTGCGGTGATGAGGTTAATTATTTTTCACATCGCTTCAAATCTTAAAAGATAACGTCAGATGATTAATATTTTAATCCAACCTAATAAGGTCAAGGTTCAATCTTCGTATAAAGCCATTTAATAGTTGACCATTTAACGTTATGCAAGAATGGCCAACTAGTTAATAAGTTTTGGTACAACTTGGACCAAGGAATCAATCGTAAAAGTTGCACCCAAATTACCCCTTAACTTCCTTCTTTCATCCTTCCATCCTCATCTAGTCGAACCATATCTCCATTCTTCTTCTCTTTCTTTGTCGTCGCCTCACCTCCTCCTCTTGGCGCTTTTTTGCACATTAGATCTTGCCTCACTAATACTCCAAGATCTAATTTCTTCTCTCCAACCAATTCTTGGCCTATAATACCTAGTTGTAATATTCGATCCTACTCACACCATTTAATCTCCTCCTTAGGTAGATATCATTTGATTGGATCGGAATAAGCAAAAAGGTCTCACCGCTTTAGGACTAAGAAAATTTGTCGAGGCAGTTGGACTTACACCGGCTAGTTGCTTCAAGATCTTAAAATAGGTTATTGTTTGTGTTTCATCCGCCTTTGCTATACCTTGCTAGAATTGGTTCTTTAAAGGCAATCGCCGTTTCAGAGATGAAGATTAAGTTGTCTTTTGTATGGTTTTTCTAAGGAGAATCTCAATGAGATTTTAGAGGAATCTGTGTCCTACACGGACTTAAATAGTCTTTCATTTGACCGACTTTGGTGATTTTGCAGCAAGTCTCTTTTCTTAATGTCGGTTCTTGAGTTCAAGAATCTGTGTTCAAACTGCTCGTATAAACATGTGACCCATTTAGCACATCTTTCTATAAATAGGAAGTTATGAGTAGGTTTCTCTTATGATGTGGGAGTTCAATCCTTTGCTTGATCATTGGCATAACCATCATTTAGTACCGCATTATATTCGATTCGACTTGTACTCTTGTGTGTTGTCTCGTGGATTTACTCTTTATAAATTCACCTACCCATTTTGTCTTCAGACAATATTAGGGGGATTTCCATGAGAACAGTCTTGGGGTAGGTTTCTTTTCTCATCGTAAATTCTTTCTTAGAAGAGGTGGTGATGTGGAAACCTCCAATAACACCAACAGTGTTTGTAACATGAGATTGAGCATTTTTGCTACCATGATATGGTTTATTAAAGATCAAAAAAAAAAATTGTATTAAGCTGCAGCCATGGAGCAAGACATCTCATTTTTTATAGCCATTGTCTTAGGATTTTGGTATTGTTTTGTCATTGTTTTTGTTGTTATACCTTCCAACATCGGAATCTTCGCTTTATGGTGATTCGTGCTTGTAACTATTAGTGTTGTTTAAATTGCACAACTTAGATTAATGAGGTTTCCAAGTTTGGAAATGTTTATATGATTCACGCATTCCCGTTGGAATGAAATCTCATTTTTCTTATCTAAGCTAATAGTTGTCCTAGGGCTAGGAAGAATAGAATTCTGTGATGGATTAATTTTAGCAAAGGACCGGTTTTACGTCACAGGTATGTAAATAAATAAATCATTGTTCCTTATTAAATCTAAAATTTATTCTGGTATATTGTCTATGATTCAAGTTTTTGCATTTTTGGCGTGACTGGCTTCCTTTTTTGTAACGACCCGGATTTTGTCGACTTTGGTTATCGCCATAAACTCAATGATGACTAACCAAACATCGAAAAATACCAGAAAGTTAACGAAAGAAAACAGAGGGTGAGGAAAGATAAGATAGAAACTTAAAATAGAAGAAGAAGAAGAACACAACATCAGAGTAACACGAACCTCACAGCGGAATGAATAACATATAATATATATAACATAACTTTGAAATATACATCTGTACTTGAATATACATCGTTGTCAAAGTACAACACTTACAACACAACGGAAATAAACAATAGCTATATGATCCTGAAGCCTCCTGCTCCAGCTCTTCAAGTATCTGTAAATCCCGACTACTTGACTTCCCGTACAAAATTGGGCACCCAAGAGTTTAGGGAAAACAAAACAAAATAAACTCTGGGTCAGTCATGGGACTGGTATGAGTAAAACAGTTTAAAACAGTTCGAACAAGTAAACAATATCTCATAAGACCACGCCGTATAACGGAACGGGTTTTTCCTTTATGAGAATCCAAAATATCTTTATACCAAAAACCTTTTTGATATTATAATAATGTCTATCAATCACAATATAATAATAAGCTAGCAGAAACGCTTTCATATCACATTCTACATATATAATATACAATCAAAACCGCAAGCACGTATTGGGTAATGGATTTCCAACTATGACAAGGTATGGAACACCTTTCGCTAGTGTACCTCTAGAAAGGAATACACTGGGTTCAACAAGAACATCTTGCAACCCGGCCACACATGACCGACCACTCATTTCTCTTGAGTGTATCGAATGTATATCACCAACGATTGGGATCAACAACCGTTTCCCGAATGGGACAGCATCAACAATAGATTTTTAGAAGTAAATGAAACTCTAGATCAGGTGATTATACACCCTAATAGATGCGACCTACATAGCCTTGTTGCCTGCCCGATTTTTTTCATTTCTCGGTTGATGAGGCTTGAGGTTACGCTTTATCATTACATCAGATTCACTTCGAATGCCACATTGTCAGATCCATCGAAAATCACTAATTGACATCTACAACAGTACATTACGTGTTAGCTAAATAAGTTTCCTTCTCCGCTTCCACTCTTGGTACGGTTGAAGAAATCAATGTACGTGACCTTTCTGGAAATACTCTGTCAGACATTCATCCATACAAGTCATCCAGGAACAGGATGAACCAAAGGCACTATTCAGTACATCCATCTTAGGCACTGTTATCTAAGACTTATACAATAGCCCTTGCACTTTACTCCGTCTTCAATTACCTTCGGCATATATGATTCGTAACGCTTATGCCAGTACAAAGTGGTTCTTTGGATAATAATCCAACAGGTCTCTCCATATTAACAACGTTAAAATGGTCAAAACTTCGATAGTCTGTGATTTAACCATCAAAGGAAAACAGGTGTGCAAACAACGATGTTATTTCCAAATGGAAATTATATCGATCAATCATCATTGAACATTTATCTCATTATTTAACTTATTCATTTTTCCATCTCCTGTTTCTATATATTCAATATTTCTTATTTTCTAAATTTAGAAAATATACGTTATTAACAATGGAAAACATTTCCATTTCTTGGTTTCTTTATTTGAAAACATTTCTGGTTTCTCATTCGGAAAACATTTCCAAAGCTTCTTCATTAGATCTAAACAGATGTTTAAATAAAACATCACTATGCCAACTCCAACCATTTACTAAATTCACTTAACCATCATTCACTATCAAACCTTACCATTCCTTAGTTAAGAAGGAAGTCAATCAAATTGGGGTATAATTACCTCTCAGACCTTAACTGAACAACGTTTTAACTTTGGAATAGACAAAGTTTGTCTTTTAAACCTTTAACAATTTTCTTACGTAACTCTCTTTCGAATAATTTCTATTCGATAACTCCTCCCTTCAAATAACTATATTCGATAATCTTTCGTTCGAATAACTAGATTTGAAAACCTTTCTTCGAATAAACTATATTCGATTAACTCCTTTGGATTTAACTTTAATCGATTAACTCTATTTGATTAACTCTTATCACTTAACTTCTTTCGAATAAACTATATTCGGTTAACTCCTTTAATTCTATTCGAATAAACTACATTCGATTAACTCCTTTAATTCTATTCGAATAAACTATATTCGATTAACACCTTTCGAATAACCAATATTCAATTTAACTCACTTCGAATAACTTATATTCGATACTCTTTCTTTCGAATAAACGATATTCGATAATCTCTCTTTTCAAATAAACTATATCCGATTAACTCCTTTCAAATAACCAATATTCGATTAATCTCTCTTCGATTAAACTAATATCGATTAACTCCCTTCGATTAAACTAACATCGATTAACTCCCTTCGATTAAACTATTCGATAACTCTATTTAACTCTATTCGAATAAACTAATATTCGATAACTCTATTTAACTCTATTCGAATAACTAACATTCGATAAATCCTTTTAACTTTATTCGAATAACTAATATTCGATTAACTCAAATTTGATTAACTCTAATTAATTAACCCTGTCATTTTAACTCTAACTGATTAACTCTAACTGGTTAATTCTAACTGGTTAATTCTATCTAATTTACTCTATTCGATTAACTCTAACTGGTCTCTAACTGGTTGACTCTATTTGATTAACTCTATACGATTAGCTTAACTCTAATCGATTTACTTAACTCAAATCGATTTACTCTAATTTGATTTACTTAATCCTAATCGATTAACTCTATTTCGATTAGCTCTATTTGATTAACTTCTTTCGAATAACTAATATTCGATTTACTCTATTGGCTTTATAAAGATTTCCCTTTTTATAACGTTTATCCATTTAAAAAGATTTCCTTTTAACAACGTTCATTCATTTATAAATATTTACTTTTAGTAACGGTTCTTCACTTTATAAATGTTCTTTTAATAAGGTTTCTCCCCTTATAAGGATTTCCTTTTAACAACGTTTTCCTTTTATATAACGGTTTCCTTTTTATAATGTTTTCCCTCTTTTTTTACATCATATTCCGTTATAAATAATTTCCTTTTTATTCCATTATAAAAAAAAAATCCTTTTTATAACATCCTATTCCGTTATAAATAATTTCCTTTTTATAACCTATTTATTTTCTAACTAGATATTCCTCTTATAAAATCTTATGATTATATAAATATTTCATTTTCAATATACGTTTTGAAAATTCCCTTTCTACTTTCCAGTATTCATTATGGTATTTAAAATACCCAATAACATGATCAATCTCATCCAAACATATAAAATCAATAACCAATTTTATATCGCAGCATATATCACGATATATGACAAACAGTAAAATAAATGTTGAGGAATCCAGTCGGATTCCTCCAACCTATATTCCTGCATCCACAGATGTTAATCAACATAAATAACATCAATTTCATTTCACATGAAATATATTGATTTACAGAATCATTATTTGATCGACGATTTTTATATATAACTGTATCTACGTTTTCAATCAAATCTATTTAACAGTCCAAACAATCAATCCACGGCAATCAATCATTATTTATCAAAAATAAAGTACAGTTTATAAAAATATAAACTGAACAGAGTTAGTGAGTTTTACTCACACTGGATGATCATCGTTAATAACGATAACCATCGCTTGATTCAGACGGACAATTTATTTTGCTAAAAATTGTAACGAGCTTCGATTCGCTCCCAGTCAGTTCCATTGTGGAGCGCTCGTCCATACGATCATGTCGGATCTTGTTTCATTCAATTCTGATTACGTATGATTAAGTTACACTTTATACAAGTTTATAACGTTATTGAACTAAATAAAACTTGTATTTGATTTTTCCTGGGCTTTGCTTACCCTTTATATCCTCTCATCTCGGCCCATTCAAAATAAAGGATCCGCCAAATTTCTTTCTTCTTCTTTGGACTGATTCAAACTATCCCCCTTCTCTTGTGCACTGCTTTGTTTCTTCAATCCCCAAACAAAACTCCTGTTGCCGCTCCGTTCAATCACCATGGCCGCAGCTTTCTCCAAGTCTCTAAATCCCACCACAATCACAACCTCATCATTCGATTCACCACTCAAAGCTTTAAGCTCCTTTCTCCCTTTTACTTCGTTCCTGTACAGGTCACGCTACAGGCCTTCGAACCAAAACGTAATTCGTCTAGTTCTTCATTCAAATATCGAATCCAACCCTACATCATTTATCACAAAACTGCTTCTACAATTTCTTCACTAATAATTCAACCAAAGGATACCCCTACATCATTACCAATTTAAAACCACCACTCATTTTCTTCACCGCTCCTTGTAACCAACCCGTACCCCATATTTTCCTAACACAAAAATAATTACAAAAATTACTTAGCTACAGATTAACAAATTTGAGGCCAATTCACTCCTGTACTTGCGATGGCCATACATAGAAAACCCACCTCCTTTGACTGATTTCTGGCGACGCAGTACACCACCGGACCACCCCTGCTTGCCACCATCTGCATCTCCTTCTCATACTCTCTTCCTATTCGAATAGAACCCTGGCCATCATGACCTGCTGTGAACCCCCGTTTGTATTGATTTGTACAGAGTAGTTTGGCCTTCAGTTTTGGAAAAAGAAAAACATACGAGAGCATCTGCATATTTATAGTATAGGAGCCTTTATTGTTGGATCCTTCTCCGCCAGGTAAATAGATGTGGTTTGTTGAAGGCCATGCAAATTGTTTGAGGATCAAGGGTTTGGTGCGGCTGAAAGAGGACTACGTGGCCTATCTTTGGCCTTAGAAATGACTTACAATATTTGTTTTAAGTTATTTAACATGTCCCGCTCAATAAAATTGTATCCATATAGAAACTCTACAAACTAAAATAAAAATACCGTTGTGATCAACACTGTCCCACGATCCCAAAAATATAATAATATCGGTAGGTTAGCTTATTCTATGAAACCCCAAAGTGTTGGTTACAGGGTGCAAAATACTCCAAACAAAAAGTTGCTTATTTAATTTATTAAAAATATCAAAAAAATTCTAAAAATTAAATTATCACTATTTCCCAAAAGAACCTTGTCTAAATTCGAAATCGGTATCTGGTTATATCGAATAAACCGTTATGGTCGATAAACGATTCTATAGCGACTATTTTAAAATTTGATTTGGACATAACTCAAAATCTACACGACAAAATACAGATCTTTCTCTTCCATTAGAAAAATATACCCCACCAGCTCCACACGTTTCTTGTTTTACAGAAATCCGATTTAAAACGAACCCTGTACATTCGGTTGAAGTTCGAATCGCCAATTTACGAACTGTAGCGCCATTTCAGGCTCGATTATATTTATAATATAATTATACGTTCAAGCTGACGTTATTTAATATATTTGTTATTCAAATTAAATTCTAAACTGAATTAAATATCACAGATGATCCAGTTCACACCATATCGCCATTTCAGCCAATTTTGATTATTTCAAAATTAAATATATTATTTAATTATTATTTTAATTAAATATTCACCATTATTTAATTCAATGACCATTAAATCCATTTTAATCACCCTTTAAATAATTAAATAAATTAATTATTATACCGCTGAAAATGCGGGTCATTACATTCTTCCCCACTTAAAATAATTTCGTCCTCGAAATTGCTAAGGTAGAAAACAACTCTATTAACTGGTTATAACTTATTTGTTCACTTTTTAAATTCAGTTTCCACTGAATCAATTAAATTTTCAATTAAATTTATTAATCAATTCTTATCAACGAAAATCTTCAGAAATGCTGAAAATTTTCTAACACTTTAACTTTTCGAAAAATTTCGCCAGCACCTCCTTTGTACTGGTCAATAGCTCAAACTCCAACTCGCCTCTCTGGGCTTTCTTCAACCCAAAAGAAAATCAAATAGCCAAGCGGCTTGTAGTACTCCGTATTTCTGTTAACACTAAAGTTACTAATTTAAGAATAACCAATGCTTAATATATTAAATGTGTAAAGGGGAGATGTATCTAATGTGCATACAAATTTAATAACAAATGTGTAAAGGGGAGATGTATCTAATGTGCATACAAATTTAATAATAAATGTGTAAAGGGGAGATGTATCTAATGCGCATACAAATTTAATAATAAACGTGTAAAGGGAAGATGTATCTAATGTGCACACAAATTTAATAATAAATGTGTAAAGGGGGGATGTATCTAATGTGCATACAAATTTAATAATAAATGTTAATAATGTACATTAAGAAAGTAATTGTGAACATAATTGGCTTCTCTTTAGAACGGATGGCTTTGATTAACCTTAGCTTCATTGACGGCTCAAATTAACTTGCAATCCTATATAAACAGCCCCTAGTCTCCTTCTCTTTGCACCATTCTTCTCTAACCTTATGCTGCACAAATTCTTGATGGACATGGCTTCTTCTTCTTCTTCCTCTAAATCTAAATAAATAAATTAAAATAAAATATAAATCAAGACGAGGATATGCTGCTCAAGTCTTTCTAGAGAAGATTCAAAACAAGTTATGATTCAAGTAAAGATTCAACGGCTTCAAGCAACGCTATCTTTCTATTCTTTTCTAGATCCAATCAATGTAAGTCGGTTACTTTTTAGATTTGAACGCCTTTTCTATTTGTGACATGAAATTAAAAGAATATAAGAAATATGCCTTATCATTTCATTGAATCTGTGCTTGTTTATGACTTTGGATCTGATTCTTGATTATGGCCTAGAACACATTGTGACTAAATTGCCAATGCTTAAGATCATGACTATGGAACTGTGGCCTTCGAAACCATAAGCCTTTGACTATGAACATAAGCCTTTGACTAGGAGCATAAACCAATGCCTATGACTATGACAAGGACAATAGTGGATAATTACCTATGATTCATGAACATGATATTATTTCCTAGGATTATTACTGTGAGATTGGATCTAAACTTGATTATCTATTTAGTTTATTCTTAATTGTCCTTGGATCTTGATTATGGGAATTTATCTACTAAATTAGATCTACCCATATACTTGAACCTATGTTATTTGTTCAACCCTTTTTATGTCATAATATTATCAGATCTATAGGCCTTCGATGCTTTAATCAATTTGTTCGGTGTAATTTGTTAGATCTGTGATTAGTGAATTATCATCTTCTGCCAGTCATTATGTCTATCATTTCATGGCATTTTGGTTCATTCCCTTTTTATCCATGAATCTATATTTATCTATAATCTAGGAAGAAATCACGATTACACGAACGATGGGAATACGATTTGAGCAAATCATAAATTTGACTTAAACAAGGTTGTAAACTTGGAAATTGGCATAATGTGGAACATGAACATAATTTATGATTGGCATAATTTAGAACATGTATTATGGCATGTTTATTAGAACGCAAATTTGAAAATTTGACATGAATTATGGAATATGTAATTTGACATATTAAAATTAGTATTGGCAAGTAAGCTAAGTTTTAGGCGTAAACGGTAAACTAGAATAATAATTCTAGTCTTGCCATAAACTGTAAATTAGGGTGTTAAATCGGAATTGGGTCAATTAAAGTTAATTTGGCATAATAAGTATATTAGCACAAATTTTGAATTTAGTCATAATTGTGAGTTATTGTCATGTTTAGAATAATCATGGTTAGTGACACTTAATTTGGTATAATTTACATACCAAAAACTATAAATATGATATATAGGGAAAATGGGCCATAATAATAAATGTTGAAAATGTACATTAAAAGAGTAATAATGGAATAAGTAAATTAGGGAAAATTTACTTATAGAATTTATCCTAAATGAGAAAAGTAAATTTAGACAATACGAACATGCTTAACCCGAGGTTGGATTGAGTTGTGATGTAAACCTGCCCGGACCCGCCCGGCTGTCCAGTGATCACAACAATACCTATCCAATGTGGGAGGTTAAGGCATTGAGCCCGATAAAGGCCCGAGGTTAGACTGAGTTGTGGCGTAAGACTGCCCGGAACCAACCGGCATACTGGCAGCCACAACAACACCTGTCTAATGTGAGTGGCTGGTGCTTTAATAAGACAATTAAAGTTAAGCTAGAATGGGAGGGTTAAGTCCATAAGAACACTTAACCAACTTAACACAGTTAAGTTAGAACGATAGGGTTAAGTTAACTAGAACATTTAACCAACTTAACATGGTAACAAGACAAGATTTGTAGGGATTAATTAACTAAGAAAAACACTTAGCCAATTTAATATGTTAACAAGACTAGAAAGTGGGGGTTAAGTAAATTCAATATACTTAGCCAATTTAACATGTTAACTAGACTAGAGGTTGGGGATAAGTAAAGTTAATACACTTAGCCAATTTAACATGCTAACTAGACTAGAGGTTGGGGTTAAGTAAATTTAATACACTAAGCTAATTTAATATGTTAGCTGGACTAGACCGTAGGGTTGAGTAAGCGTGAACACTTAACCATCAGAGTGTGATAAATGAATAGGGTTAAGTTAAAAACATGAAGGGACAATACTTAACCATTAGAACATGTTAATCAAACCAATGTTAGGGTTAAGTTGACTAAGGGAACACTTAACCGTTATAACATGTTACTTAAAACAGATTGGCAAGGTTAAGTTAAAAAGGAACACTTAACCAATACAAGATGAATAGGTAGGGTTAAGTAAATACTTAACCAATATAACTTGATGCTGGTAGGGTTAAGTCAACGTGAATTACTGGTAACACTTAACCAGTTTAACATGACAAATGAATAGGTTAAGTTAACTTGTATCGACTAATGACACTTAACCAATCCAACTTGACGAGAAAGAGAACTAAGTAGTAAACCTTAGTTAAAAGGACTAAGTGTTAAACCTTAGTTAATAAAACGATGATTCAGGAAACCAAGTGGTAAACCTTAGTTAGGAAAACTAAGTAGTAATCATTAGTATAACACGAGGAGGAGCGAACGATCTTAAAGAAGGCTCCAACGAATTGGGTTACGAAGCCCGAGGCTCCGAGGGGACGTGAGGTTACTCTTGGTATCCCTCTGTGAGGTGGCAGATGTACCTTCTGGGCTCACAGAGGTTAAGGTCTGTGTAAGAATGTAACGACCCGGGAAAAAGACGACCTTGGTTATCCGATATACAACACATATCGAACAATCAAAAGTCGAAATTACCGGATAGTCCAAGAAAGAAATTAGAGGGTGAGGATAGATAAGATAGAACTAATAGAATAGAAGAAGAAGAAGAAGACAACAACATCAGAGTAACAAGAATATCACAGCGGAAAGAATAAGATATAATATACAACATAACTTGAAAACAAATCAGTATATGTATACAGTAGCATTATCAGAGTATAACACTTACATCACAGCGGAAATAAACAATAGCTATATAATCCTGAAGCCTCCTGCTCCAAACTCTCCAAGTATATCTGTAAAATCCTGACTACTTGACTGCCCGTACAAATTTGGGCAACCAAGAGTTTAGGGAAAACAAAACAAAATAAACTCTGGGTCAATCATGGGACTGGTGTGAGTAAACTCAATTCACTTGGTTTAACTTTTCAAAATCCTTTTCAAAAGAAAAGATAATCGTAAGACCAATCCACACATAAACACGGACGGTTTTTACCTTACGATAACCCAAATCATTTTTGGAAATCATATCTTATCTGATATTATAATAATGTCTAATCACACAAGTAAATAAAATCTAGTAGAACGCTTGCATCTCACGCTCTACATATATAATATAAAATCAAACTCGCGACCACTTATTGGAGATTGGATTCCAACTTGACAAGGTATGGGACCACCTTCCGAACGTGTATCTCTAGAGGCGAATACACTGGGTTCAACAAGAACATCTTGCAACCCGGCCCACACATGACCGACCACTCATTTCGCTTGAGTGTATCGAATGTATATCACCAACGGTTGGGATCAGCAACCGTTACCCGAATGGGTCAGCATCGATAGATTTAAGAAGCAAATTGGAATTTCTCTAGATAGGTGATTATACATCCTAATGGGTGCGACCCACATAGCCATGCTGCCTGCCCGATTTTTGTCCTTTCCTAGTTGATGAGGCTTGAGGTCATAACGTATCTTTTGACAGATCCCACCTCCATTACTTTGAATGCCACATCGTCATACCCGCCAAATCACAAATTGATTTCACCAAAAATACCACGGGTATACAGCTAAGAGAAACGAATTCCTCCGCCACCAAACGTAAGTGCGTTTGAAGAGATCAACTTATGTAATTTATTGGATATACTCTGTCAGACACTCATCCATTTACGTTTGTCCTGGGACTGGACAAACCGAAGGCACTATTCAGTACATCCATCTTAGGCACTGTTATCTAAGACTTATACAATATCCCTTGCACTTCACTCTGTCTTCAAGATATTCAGCATACTTGATTCGCAACGCTTATGCCAATACGGAGTGGTTCTCTGGATAATAATCCAACCGGTCTCTCCATATTAACAATGTTAAAATGGTCAAAACTTTGATAGTCGGTGATTTAACTATCAAATGAAATCATGTCGGTGTGCAAACAATGATATTATTTTGAGGAAGGAAATTCTATCGACCAAACATCATTCAACGTTTATCCCTTTTAGTTCATTCATTTATTCATTTCCCTTTTCACTTTCATTTAACATTCCTTATTTAATATATTTAGAATATATACACTATTAACATTGGAAAACATTTCCATTATCTGTCCTCTATATTCAGAAAACATTTCTGACTCTCATTTGGAAAACGTTTCCAAATCTCCTTCATTTTTGTTTTAAACAGATGTTTGAATAAACATCGCTATGCCAACTCACCATTTCACTCATTTACTAAATCCACTTAATCACTTCCACTCTCGAACCTTATCCACTTCTTAGTTAAAACTGAAGTCAATCAAGTTGGGGTATAATTAACTCTCAGACCTTAACTGAACGACATTTCTAACTTCGATATAGACAAAGTTCAAACTTTCAAATCTTTTAACACACTACCTTACGTTGCCCTCAGATTCGATTTACGAATCCCCTTCCTTTACCAAAAATCACTTAATTATAACAATGGAGTTATACTTCCCTGCATCCGAAATATAATAACCTTAATATGACTTTTATTTTTCTAACTCGAATAAATAAACGAACAACTAATTTATTTACTCCTATTCGGTTAACTCTAATATATAACCCTTATTCTATTAACTTTTATTGGATTAACTCTTATTCGGATAACTCGATTTTCTTAACTCATCTCGATTAACTAATTTGGTCAACTCATCTTATTTAACTTAATTTGACTAACTCCTATCGAATAACTAATATTCGATTCAATTATACTCGACTAAATATGTCTTTTTTTAACGTTATTTCGAATAGCTACTATTCGATTTAACTCCATTCGCTCGACTCTAGATCGCAGCGATCATAATGGTTACGTCTGACTCCCTCAGGAAACATCCGACCGCCGTAGGCTATCTGCAGCCCTGCGAATTACGCTAGCAGTCGTGCTAAATGGAAATTCATCCTTAAATAACTTTGTCTATTTTTAACTCTATCTCGAATAATTAGATTCGATCAATTCTAATTGAATAACTAATATTCAATTAACCCTTATTCGATTACTATATTTGAATAACTCTAGTTCGATTTGACTCAAAACGATTAACTCTAACTGATTAACTCTAACTGGTTAATTCTAACTGAATAACTCTAACTGGATAACTCTAACTGAATAACTCTAACTGGTTAACTCTAACTAACTAACTCTAACTGTTTAACTTTACGGTTTAACTCTGACAGTTTAACTTCAACGGTTTAACTCTAACAGTTTAACTCCAACTGTTTAACTCTAACAGTTTAACTCCAACTGTTTAACTCTAACAGTTTAACTCCAACGATTTAACTCTAGTTGATTAACTCTTTTGAATTAATCCCTTAGACTTTTCTCTTTTGAATAATTCCTTTGGAATAATTCCTTTGAATTACCTCCCTTGAATAGATTCTTTTTCTATTCGTTTACTCAACAAATAACTATTCTCTTTTCGCTTCTATTTATTTAACAAATAAATATTCCATTTAACTTTTCTATTTATTCAACAAATAAATATTTCTTTTAACTTTTCTATTTATTTAACAAATAAGTACTTCTTTCAACTTTTCTTTATTCCCTACATGAATATTCCCTTTTCAATTCCATTTGTAAATACTTTTACGAATGTTTCCCTTTTTATTTCTATTTGTAATCGTTTCACAAATATTTCCCTTCTATTTGATTTCACCAATATTTTCCCTTCTATTTGATTTCACCAATAATTTCCCTTCTATTTGATTTCACCAAAATATTTGTTTTTTAACAAATGCTTTGATTCTATAATCATTTTCTCTCATGAAATTCTCTTTATATATAAAATCTATTGATTTTATATAAATAATTTATTTTCAAAATAAACTTTGAAAATCTCTTTTCACTTTCTAGTATCACTTATGGTATAAAAATACCAAATCAAAAGGTTCAATCATCATCCAAACACACAGGTTCAACAACAGATGATATAACACATCATATATCAGAATATATGAAAAACGGTAAAATAAATGTTGAGGAATCCAGTTGGATTCCTCCGACCTGTTTCCTTGCATCCACAGATGTTACACAATATAATTCACATCAATTTCATTTCAATATGAAATATTCTGATAAACAGAATCAATATTTGGTTAACGATATATATAGAATTATATCGATAATTTCAACTAACTGACTAGCAGTTCAACCAAACAGCCAACACACAGCAATCCAACCAATATTTATCAATTCTAAAAATACTTTATAAAAATATAAAGTGTTCAAAGTTAGTGAGAATTACTCACATTGGACGGTTTATCGTTGAATAACGATAATCGGTCATTGATTTGGTTAAGACGTTAAATTTCACCATAAATCCAAACGAGCTCCAATCCACTTGCGGTCAGTTCCATTGCGTAGTGCTCGTCCATACGATCCCAACGGATCCTGTTTCGTTAAATTTCGTTAATGTATGCAAAAGTTATGCTATTTACAATATTTACCTAATTTAAATGAATATATATTTAATTAAATTAATTAAATTATTTTTATCTTAATTAATTTCTAATTGCGTTATTAGCCAAATTACCTTCCCTGCCCTTCTAAAAAAATCCTACTTTCCCATCTCTAGCCATATCCAATTTTTTTTTAAAAAATTGAAAAACCATTTTAATATTAATTAAATTTAATTTTCAAATAAAATATTTAAAAATATGCAATTAATTATAACTTAAAATTTTTAACCCGGATCAAAAATCTGCTTCCACTCATTTTAAAGTATTTTTCGATAAGAATCCAACGGTCCTTGTTTCGTGGAAATCCGGTTTGTTTTGAAAAAGTTATAAGCTTTTAAAGTTTAAAGTTAAAAATTACGAAAATGCCCCTGGTTTGTTTTAAATTCAAATTAAATTTTAAATTTAAATTTAAATTAATCATCCCATCCGTCGGATCAGTTAGGGATAGCCAGGGAGAGCAGGAAACTATATTTTCCAAACTCAAGCCTTAGACACTATCCGCTCTGTCACCCTTAGAATGTTCTGATATTTATTTTTACAAATTCTATTTTAATTATAATAGATATATATATATATGTATATATATATTACAAAAATAAATAAATAAATATTATTTAAAAACTTACCCCGCGAAGCCCAAGCCTCTGCCTAAGAGTCCCTAGCTCCCCGTCTTGCCCTCCTTTCTCCCTTCCTTCCCTTTTCCCTATTTCCTAATATTTTATTATTATTTCTGCCATTGCCAAAGCTTGAAGGAGGAGGAGGAGTGAGTTTAAAATGAAGGGGGGGGGGGCTATTTATAGCCAAAGGAGTCACATGGATTGCTGAGGTGGCGCGAATCCAACGATCGAAAATGGATGGTTAGGATTAATCCTTAAATTAATTAAATTATAAATAAATTTAATAATTTATGAATAGTAAAGTGTGTTTTCTCAACCCTATTCGGACGTTAATTTGACTTACTTATTGATACTTTATCCAAAATCTTTTTCAACCATGTTGTTCAATTTTTCTTGCTCTTCAATACTATATAAAAATATATCAATTTTGAATTTGTTTGAACTTTCAAATAATTTAAATTCAAATTCAAAATAGTGTTTTGTGTTAGTTTCAACACCTTCCGGTCTCATGTTGGAGTATCAAACGATAACGGTTTTCAGAAATTCTTCCACCATCTGGTCCGGTTTTTAACGTACTTCAATCCTATGTATTCAAATCAAAAATCGGAGTTCGTTTAGATTTTCAAATAATTTATTTAAATTTTGTTTCCTTGATAACTTTCTATATCCGTTATAGGATTTTCCCAGATTTCATATATAGCTAATATCCTATGTTTAGAATTTTCTTGGATAGGTCTCAGGTTCCAGTTTTGTCGTTAGCATTAGCAAATTCCAATTACCGTCAAAATTTAGTTCAAATTTTGGCCTTTTATTTTTTCTTTTCCACATACGGATGCCATTTTTGACGTAACTTGGTTGGTTACCTAATTTCATCATTTCAGATTTAATGAAACTGATTTCATCGAAATCCGAGTTCATTAGCTACTACATCCTTTGTAAACGTACTATTTTAAATTAAAAATTTATCCTTTTATACTGCCAGTTCACATTATATTGCAGATCCACTAAATTTCTACTATTTCGGAATAAAATAAAATATTCAAAATTATTGAAATTAAACCATTTAAACTTCCAAAACAATAAAAAAAACATTTTTAAATAATAACTAAATGGTCAAAAAAATCTGGGCCGTTACATTCTTTCCCCCTTAAAATAATTTCGTCCTCGAAATTGCTAAGGTAGAAAAATGAACTTTATAACTAGGTTAAAATTATTTATTTACTCCGGTTTCACTAAACCAATTAATTCTAATTAATTTATTAATTTATTTCTATAAACGAAAATTTCAAAAAATTCTGAAAATTTTCTAACATTCGAAATTTCTGAAAAATTTCGCCAGCATCTCCTTTGTACTGGTCAATAGCTCAAACTCCAACTCGCCTCTCTAGGCCTTCTTCAACCCAAAAGAAAATCAAACAGCCAAGTGGCTTGCCAAACAGGCTCATAAATCTCATCCAACTCATATGAATATGTACGTGTACCTTTTTGTCGGCATTCAATTCTGCTATCAATTTAGCATATACCACTATCATCCCAATCAAACTCCCAATCACTTTTATCTTCAGCACGACCATCCGCTTATAACCAAGCCAAATTTCAATCAAACTGCAATTCCAATCTCAATTCAAATTTCTTGCTCGACCATCCATTTCTATCCCAGATTTATCTCTAATCTAGTCCAATTCTACTTGATACCATTCTATTTCAATTCAACTCAATTTCCACTGAACTGCCTTCAATTCAATTTCAAATTTGCTTTCACAAATTTCTATTTAATTTGTGTTTATTTCAATAATCTGTACCTGGGAGTTTCAAATAGCTTTGTCTTTTCCAAAAATCAAATATCCCTTTGGAATATCAAAACAACTCGGTTTCTCAAAACAATTCAAAAACAAAATCTTTGGTAGTAATCTGTCACTTACAAACTCGAATATGAGCACCGATGATGTCCGGATCAACATCGGAATTTATTTTCTAGCTATGAAGTGAGTTCAATACTATAGCACTTTCAAAACCCATTTTTAAACATTTTCATTTTGAAATTTATTTCAAAATATCCCTTTTCAATGCTTGTAACAAATTTAAAATCTCCCAGGATTTTAAAATTCACATATATTCAATTTAATTCCATTTACAACGCTTATTCAAATTTTAGCAATTTTAATTCCAATTCTGAACTTAAATTCAGATTTAATTCATCTGATTTCATATATTTCACTTATATGAATTTTGATTTGTTATTTACATAACCATTTCACATTTTATAATCTTATTCGATTATAATCACAACCAAGACATTAAATATACTATAATAATTTCAAATATCTATACTTTGCTTATATCAAAATATAATTTGGGTAAAATTATTTCATTTACCCTTTTTTCAAAACATATCGTGTCGACCCATCGTATTCAAGTGTTTATAAACTCCTATCGATATAGTGGATCAAACTGATCGACTAGAACTCATAAACGACTCAACCAATAAATCTCCACGGTATAAAATCATTTTATATAAAATAACAAATACGTTCACTCTTATATATGCACACTCAAACTCAGTCTAGGGCATTACTAACCCCATCTCTACTGAGTCACGCCACATAGCCAAGGTAAATCACCTAACCTTCAGCTCTGATACCACTGTAACGACCCGGGAAAAAGACGACCTTGGTTATCCGATATACAACACATATCGAACAATCAAAAGTCGAAATTACCGGATAGTCCAAGAAAGAAATTAGAGGGTGAGGATAGATAAGATAGAACTAATAGAATAGAAGAAGAAGAAGAAGACAACAACATCAGAGTAACAAGAATATCACAGCGGAAAGAATAAGATATAATATACAACATAACTTGAAAACAAATCAGTATATGTATACAGTAGCATTATCAGAGTATAACACTTACATCACAGCGGAAATAAACAATAGCTATATAATCCTGAAGCCTCCTGCTCCAAACTCTCCAAGTATATCTGTAAAATCCTGACTACTTGACTGCCCGTACAAATTTGGGCAACCAAGAGTTTAGGGAAAACAAAACAAAATAAACTCTGGGTCAATCATGGGACTGGTGTGAGTAAACTCAATTCACTTGGTTTAACTTTTCAAAATCCTTTTCAAAAGAAAAGATAATCGTAAGACCAATCCACACATAAACACGGACGGTTTTTACCTTACGATAACCCAAATCATTTTTGGAAATCATATCTTATCTGATATTATAATAATGTCTAATCACACAAGTAAATAAAATCTAGTAGAACGCTTGCATCTCACGCTCTACATATATAATATAAAATCAAACTCGCGACCACTTATTGGAGATTGGATTCCAACTTGACAAGGTATGGGACCACCTTCCGAACGTGTATCTCTAGAGGCGAATACACTGGGTTCAACAAGAACATCTTGCAACCCGGCCCACACATGACCGACCACTCATTTCGCTTGAGTGTATCGAATGTATATCACCAACGGTTGGGATCAGCAACCGTTACCCGAATGGGTCAGCATCGATAGATTTAAGAAGCAAATTGGAATTTCTCTAGATAGGTGATTATACATCCTAATGGGTGCGACCCACATAGCCATGCTGCCTGCCCGATTTTTGTCCTTTCCTAGTTGATGAGGCTTGAGGTCATAACGTATCTTTTGACAGATCCCACCTCCATTACTTTGAATGCCACATCGTCATACCCGCCAAATCACAAATTGATTTCACCAAAAATACCACGGGTATACAGCTAAGAGAAACGAATTCCTCCGCCACCAAACGTAAGTGCGTTTGAAGAGATCAACTTATGTAATTTATTGGATATACTCTGTCAGACACTCATCCATTTACGTTTGTCCTGGGACTGGACAAACCGAAGGCACTATTCAGTACATCCATCTTAGGCACTGTTATCTAAGACTTATACAATATCCCTTGCACTTCACTCTGTCTTCAAGATATTCAGCATACTTGATTCGCAACGCTTATGCCAATACGGAGTGGTTCTCTGGATAATAATCCAACCGGTCTCTCCATATTAACAATGTTAAAATGGTCAAAACTTTGATAGTCGGTGATTTAACTATCAAATGAAATCATGTCGGTGTGCAAACAATGATATTATTTTGAGGAAGGAAATTCTATCGACCAAACATCATTCAACGTTTATCCCTTTTAGTTCATTCATTTATTCATTTCCCTTTTCACTTTCATTTAACATTCCTTATTTAATATATTTAGAATATATACACTATTAACATTGGAAAACATTTCCATTATCTGTCCTCTATATTCAGAAAACATTTCTGACTCTCATTTGGAAAACGTTTCCAAATCTCCTTCATTTTTGTTTTAAACAGATGTTTGAATAAACATCGCTATGCCAACTCACCATTTCACTCATTTACTAAATCCACTTAATCACTTCCACTCTCGAACCTTATCCACTTCTTAGTTAAAACTGAAGTCAATCAAGTTGGGGTATAATTAACTCTCAGACCTTAACTGAACGACATTTCTAACTTCGATATAGACAAAGTTCAAACTTTCAAATCTTTTAACACACTACCTTACGTTGCCCTCAGATTCGATTTACGAATCCCCTTCCTTTACCAAAAATCACTTAATTATAACAATGGAGTTATACTTCCCTGCATCCGAAATATAATAACCTTAATATGACTTTTATTTTTCTAACTCGAATAAATAAACGAACAACTAATTTATTTACTCCTATTCGGTTAACTCTAATATATAACCCTTATTCTATTAACTTTTATTGGATTAACTCTTATTCGGATAACTCGATTTTCTTAACTCATCTCGATTAACTAATTTGGTCAACTCATCTTATTTAACTTAATTTGACTAACTCCTATCGAATAACTAATATTCGATTCAATTATACTCGACTAAATATGTCTTTTTTTAACGTTATTTCGAATAGCTACTATTCGATTTAACTCCATTCGCTCGACTCTAGATCGCAGCGATCATAATGGTTACGTCTGACTCCCTCAGGAAACATCCGACCGCCGTAGGCTATCTGCAGCCCTGCGAATTACGCTAGCAGTCGTGCTAAATGGAAATTCATCCTTAAATAACTTTGTCTATTTTTAACTCTATCTCGAATAATTAGATTCGATCAATTCTAATTGAATAACTAATATTCAATTAACCCTTATTCGATTACTATATTTGAATAACTCTAGTTCGATTTGACTCAAAACGATTAACTCTAACTGATTAACTCTAACTGGTTAATTCTAACTGAATAACTCTAACTGGATAACTCTAACTGAATAACTCTAACTGGTTAACTCTAACTAACTAACTCTAACTGTTTAACTTTACGGTTTAACTCTGACAGTTTAACTTCAACGGTTTAACTCTAACAGTTTAACTCCAACTGTTTAACTCTAACAGTTTAACTCCAACTGTTTAACTCTAACAGTTTAACTCCAACGATTTAACTCTAGTTGATTAACTCTTTTGAATTAATCCCTTAGACTTTTCTCTTTTGAATAATTCCTTTGGAATAATTCCTTTGAATTACCTCCCTTGAATAGATTCTTTTTCTATTCGTTTACTCAACAAATAACTATTCTCTTTTCGCTTCTATTTATTTAACAAATAAATATTCCATTTAACTTTTCTATTTATTCAACAAATAAATATTTCTTTTAACTTTTCTATTTATTTAACAAATAAGTACTTCTTTCAACTTTTCTTTATTCCCTACATGAATATTCCCTTTTCAATTCCATTTGTAAATACTTTTACGAATGTTTCCCTTTTTATTTCTATTTGTAATCGTTTCACAAATATTTCCCTTCTATTTGATTTCACCAATATTTTCCCTTCTATTTGATTTCACCAATAATTTCCCTTCTATTTGATTTCACCAAAATATTTGTTTTTTAACAAATGCTTTGATTCTATAATCATTTTCTCTCATGAAATTCTCTTTATATATAAAATCTATTGATTTTATATAAATAATTTATTTTCAAAATAAACTTTGAAAATCTCTTTTCACTTTCTAGTATCACTTATGGTATAAAAATACCAAATCAAAAGGTTCAATCATCATCCAAACACACAGGTTCAACAACAGATGATATAACACATCATATATCAGAATATATGAAAAACGGTAAAATAAATGTTGAGGAATCCAGTTGGATTCCTCCGACCTGTTTCCTTGCATCCACAGATGTTACACAATATAATTCACATCAATTTCATTTCAATATGAAATATTCTGATAAACAGAATCAATATTTGGTTAACGATATATATAGAATTATATCGATAATTTCAACTAACTGACTAGCAGTTCAACCAAACAGCCAACACACAGCAATCCAACCAATATTTATCAATTCTAAAAATACTTTATAAAAATATAAAGTGTTCAAAGTTAGTGAGAATTACTCACATTGGACGGTTTATCGTTGAATAACGATAATCGGTCATTGATTTGGTTAAGACGTTAAATTTCACCATAAATCCAAACGAGCTCCAATCCACTTGCGGTCAGTTCCATTGCGTAGTGCTCGTCCATACGATCCCAACGGATCCTGTTTCGTTAAATTTCGTTAATGTATGCAAAAGTTATGCTATTTACAATATTTACCTAATTTAAATGAATATATATTTAATTAAATTAATTAAATTATTTTTATCTTAATTAATTTCTAATTGCGTTATTAGCCAAATTACCTTCCCTGCCCTTCTAAAAAAATCCTACTTTCCCATCTCTAGCCATATCCAATTTTTTTTTAAAAAATTGAAAAACCATTTTAATATTAATTAAATTTAATTTTCAAATAAAATATTTAAAAATATGCAATTAATTATAACTTAAAATTTTTAACCCGGATCAAAAATCTGCTTCCACTCATTTTAAAGTATTTTTCGATAAGAATCCAACGGTCCTTGTTTCGTGGAAATCCGGTTTGTTTTGAAAAAGTTATAAGCTTTTAAAGTTTAAAGTTAAAAATTACGAAAATGCCCCTGGTTTGTTTTAAATTCAAATTAAATTTTAAATTTAAATTTAAATTAATCATCCCATCCGTCGGATCAGTTAGGGATAGCCAGGGAGAGCAGGAAACTATATTTTCCAAACTCAAGCCTTAGACACTATCCGCTCTGTCACCCTTAGAATGTTCTGATATTTATTTTTACAAATTCTATTTTAATTATAATAGATATATATATATATGTATATATATATTACAAAAATAAATAAATAAATATTATTTAAAAACTTACCCCGCGAAGCCCAAGCCTCTGCCTAAGAGTCCCTAGCTCCCCGTCTTGCCCTCCTTTCTCCCTTCCTTCCCTTTTCCCTATTTCCTAATATTTTATTATTATTTCTGCCATTGCCAAAGCTTGAAGGAGGAGGAGGAGTGAGTTTAAAATGAAGGGGGGGGGGGGGCTATTTATAGCCAAAGGAGTCACATGGATTGCTGAGGTGGCGCGAATCCAACGATCGAAAATGGATGGTTAGGATTAATCCTTAAATTAATTAAATTATAAATAAATTTAATAATTTATGAATAGTAAAGTGTGTTTTCTCAACCCTATTCGGACGTTAATTTGACTTACTTATTGATACTTTATCCAAAATCTTTTTCAACCATGTTGTTCAATTTTTCTTGCTCTTCAATACTATATAAAAATATATCAATTTTGAATTTGTTTGAACTTTCAAATAATTTAAATTCAAATTCAAAATAGTGTTTTGTGTTAGTTTCAACACCTTCCGGTCTCATGTTGGAGTATCAAACGATAACGGTTTTCAGAAATTCTTCCACCATCTGGTCCGGTTTTTAACGTACTTCAATCCTATGTATTCAAATCAAAAATCGGAGTTCGTTTAGATTTTCAAATAATTTATTTAAATTTTGTTTCCTTGATAACTTTCTATATCCGTTATAGGATTTTCCCAGATTTCATATATAGCTAATATCCTATGTTTAGAATTTTCTTGGATAGGTCTCAGGTTCCAGTTTTGTCGTTAGCATTAGCAAATTCCAATTACCGTCAAAATTTAGTTCAAATTTTGGCCTTTTATTTTTTCTTTTCCACATACGGATGCCATTTTTGACGTAACTTGGTTGGTTACCTAATTTCATCATTTCAGATTTAATGAAACTGATTTCATCGAAATCCGAGTTCATTAGCTACTACATCCTTTGTAAACGTACTATTTTAAATTAAAAATTTATCCTTTTATACTGCCAGTTCACATTATATTGCAGATCCACTAAATTTCTACCATTTCGGAATAAAATAAAATATTCAAAATTATTGAAATTAAACCATTTAAACTTCCAAAACAATAAAAAAAACATTTTTAAATAATAACTAAATGGTCAAAAAAATCTGGGCCGTTACAAAGAAGAACCAAGGGTATGCCTTGGTTGCAATATATGGCAACCTAAAGACTAGGATGGACCAGCGTGATTCGGCGAGACTAGTAGCCCTGTGATAGCGACTCGTCGTCTACCTACCATCTTGAGTTAGTCGAGATATGTAAAGCGGAAAGGCGGAGAACTCCAAAAGACCATATACTTGCTATCTAGTTATGGGTGAGGATGGCCATAGGTTAGTGGGGGCATAGAGGGCCTGTGTATAGTTCTCATTTTTCAAGGTGTTCCTTTCATTAGTTGTGGGAGGGGTCGAGTGGGACCATAGCCACTGGAAAAACAGATCTTAGCATCTGCATCGGCAGATAACATAAAGCTCCCGACCGAGTTCCGTGTTTCTTGATTAGCCCTGCCACGGGACTCGGGTCGCTCGATTCAGGACATGTGCATCTAGACAGCGATAAACGATTCGCGACACATACGTGGGGAAAGTCTAGGAACATATACTACTCTAGGTAGTGTGTCCTATACTAGGGGCATCGTTTGACAGGTAGCGTAATCCCTAGTTGGACCTATGTGGCATAAACCCTGAATCTGTGAAGCATTAGATAAGCCGCGTAAACCTGAGTGGAATCTAGGAAGCACTTTGATATAAAACCCTAGATTAGATCTAGGTAATAAATAATAAATGTACGCCTAAAGGCAACCACAATTACTGGGATTGGGATCACGTTATCATTTTAGATAGATTACTAGTTGGGACACTAGATAGGTGGTGCAGAGACATAGAAACCATAATAACAGGTTAATAGCGAAGCGGAGAAAGTATTAAAGCATATCCAATTTATCTTGTCTTAGAATATCTTGTGTTAATCTTATCCTATCTTGTTGGCCCTATCATCATGGTATTGTCTTGTATTCAGTTAATTCATGTTGTTTTGTTTTTCCTTGTTCACATGCTAGAAGTAACTGAACTTACCAGACTTTATGTCTGACCCAGTTTTCTTTCGTCTTCTTTTCTTCCGTTCCCCTCCCCCCCAGGTAGTTAAGGAGGGAATAGTATAGCTCAGGTTAGATTGGACCGTCACTCTTCCCAAGCTCGAAGATTCTTTGACAAAGTGCTTTGGACTCTCTTTTTCTACTGCTATGGCTGGCTTATGCTACACTGGGGAATATAAATGTTATTTTATGCCTCTTTATTTTGTAAGACAGATGATACTCTGATATTGGAAAACAATTGTTGTACAAACTATTTTATCAATAAAGTAAAATTTTATTTTCCGCTGTTTTAATTTCGTCTGTCTTGTAATTTATCTGCATCTTTTACCCTAAATGCTCCAAAGAACTTAGTGCATTCCCTTTGTGAGTGACACTAAAGGATGTGGGGTGTTACACTTGGTATCAGAGCTGAAGGTTACCGGATCAGATAAAAGATTTGAAAAAAATTATTATTTTCAAACAGTTTTAAAAGAAGCATTTTCAAAAGAAAAGATTTTTTTTAAAGGCATATTCCCCAAAAGCCATACGCACTATCTTCTGATTCTCTGTTTGAATTCTTGTCCCCTTCTTTCTTGAGTCTCTGGGGCTCCTGGGTTTCTGGGAGGTAACCTCATCGAAGGGCGAAGTAGTGCCCGACTTCCATCTATAACCGTAGTAGTTTCACCTGCGGTTAGTTTTCTTTCAAGCTTAGTAGGGTTTTATGTACGATGGAGGCAACTTTCGAGAGATTTGTCAACATGATTACACACAAAAGAGGATGAGGAGTTTGGCTAAGAAGCACAACCCAAGGATGAGGAATTCATGGATGTAGACTTGGCTCACGAAGGAGGAAGGGATTATAAAACCTAAGACAAGAGGATGTATCTTTACTGTGGCAGAATAGGGCATATAATTAAGAACAAAGGACAAGATTTTCAGAAGGGCAAGTACATGCTTTCACCACTAAGCGTACCTATGAGAAAGGTAGTAAAGTTCTATTGGAAGAGTATAGCTTTTCTGTTTGTACTCTTTCTTTTGCTTTTAGCACTTCACATTTGTTCATATTTGCTTCCATAGTTGAGTCTCTGCACCTTAGTACTTGTATAGTAAAAGATCCCAACTAGTGCTCAAGTGTTTGGTTGTTTTTGCTTAGATCATCTCACGTAGATCATCCAAATTCGGAGGAGACATTCCTCGGGTGCTTGTCTGATATTGGTTTAGTCCTTTGGGGCATGTACTTGAGGGATGTCGAGTTCGACTAGGATGGTTTGCTTGAGAGATGAATAGTTGTGGCAGGCGCTCTATATAGAGAAGGACTAACCTTAAGAGAGGTAAAAAGTACGTAGTGACCTTTTTGACCCTCATAGTTATGGCATGATGGATAAGCTAAGAGGAGAGACCTCTGATCATCCTAGTATATACACTCAGTATCATGGTTGACATTTGTTTATTTTGGAAATGGAGGTCAAGAAACTTCGCAATCGTGAAGTTGAATCTGCTAAGGTAAAGTTGAGTAAAGCTCAAGAAGACGTGATACGGGAGATTGAAGATAAGGCATACGCGCCTCATACCCTTTTTCTTAAGGGTACATCCTTGATTCCTTTTTTTAGGAATTCTATGCATACTAATTTCTAGCTTTAAAGGTATATCCTCTAGGACGTATCATCGATCCTTAGGTAGAAACCCTTTTAGATGTAAACATGTATTTGAAACATGTTATGGTTGATGGTTGCGAATGGTTGCTAGTGGTTGCTCGTGAATGCATATACTCACGTATTAGGCACTAGATCAGCTCAGACGCCTTCATATTTCATTTACATATCTGTATTTGTTTATGAATTGAACTTAATGTGTTATCATATGGATGTCGCATTTGAGTGAATGATTATGCACTCATATAGAAATAATATGTACCATTAGGATTTGCATATATATTGGACGCATGGCACTGACATGATTTTCATTAAGGAGGTCAACTGAATCAGTAGATCGCCTGATTTTGCATTAGATAAAGACATGTACACACACTATGCATATGAACATACAAGCATTTGAAGTCTTTAAGGACAATGGATGCCTGTGTTTGATGGTTGAGTAGATGGATGATTGGATGGTAGGATTTACATTCTTCTTGACTTGAAGATTTCGGGGTTGAAATCCTTTAAGGAGGGGAGAATTTAACACCCCGTATTTCTATTAACACTAAAGTTACTAATTTAAGAATAACCAATGCTTAATAGAATAAATGTATAAAGGGGAGATGTATCTAATGTGCATACAAATTTAATAATAAATGTGTAAAGGGGAGATGTATCTAATGTGCATATCTAATGTGCATACAAATTTAATAATAAATGTGTAAAGGGGTGATGTATCTAATGTGCATACAAATTTAATAATAAATGTTAATAATGTACATTAAGAAAGTAATTGTGAACATAATTGGCTTCTCTTTAGAACAGATGGCTTTGATTAACCTTGGCTTCATCGACGGCTCAAATTAACTTGCAATCCTATATAAACAGCCCCTAGTCGCCTTCTCTTTGCACCATTCTTCTCTAACCTTATGCTGCACAAATTCTTGATGGACATGTCTTCTTCTTCTTCCTCTAAATCTCAATAAATAGATTAGAATAAAATATAAATCAAGACGAGGATATGCTGCTCAAGTCTTTCAAGACAAGATTCAAAACAAGTTAGAATTCAAGTAAAGATTCAACGGCTTCAAGCAACACTATCTTTCTATTCTTTTCTAGATCCAATCAATGTAAGTCGGTTACTTTTTAGATTTGAACGCCTTTTCTATTTGTGACATGAAATTAAAAGAATATAAGAAATATTCCTTATCATTTCATTGAATCTGTGCTTGTTTATGACTTTGGATCTGATTCTTGATTATGGCCTAGAACACATTGTGACTAAATTGCTAACGCTTAAGATTATGACTATGGAACTGTGGCCTTCGAAACCATAAGCCTTTGACTATGGACATAAGCCTTTGACTATGAACATAAGCCTTTGACTAGGAGCATAAACCAATGCCTATGACTATGACAAGGACAATAGTGGATAATTACCTATGACTCATGAACATGATATTATTGCCTAGGATTATTAATGTGAGATTGGATCTAAACTTTATTATCTATTCAGTTTATTCTTAATTATCGTTGGATCTTGATTATGGGAATTTATCTATTAAGTTAGATCTACCCACATACTTGAACCTATGTTATTTGTTCAACCCTTTTTATGTCATAATATTATCAGATCTATAGGCCTTCGATGCTTTAATCAATTTATTCAGTGTAACTTGTTAGATATGTGATTAGTGAATTATCATCTTCTGCCAGTCATTATGTCTATCTTTTCATGGCATTTTGGTTCATTCCCTTTTTATCCATGAATCTAGATTTATCTATAATCTAGGAAGAAATCACGATTACACGAACGATGGGAATACGATTTGGGCAAATCATAAATTTGACTTAAACATGGTTGTAAACTTGGAAATTGGCATAATGTGGAACATGAACATAATTTATGATTGGCATAATTTAGAACATGTATTATGGCATGTTTATTAGAACGCAAATTTGAAAATTTGACATGAATTACGGAATATGTAATTTGACATATTAAATTTAGTATTGGCAAGTAAGCTAAGTTTTAGGCGTAAATGTTAAACTAGAATAATAATTCTAGTCTTGCCATAAACTGTAAATTAGGATGTTAAATCAGAATTGGGTCAATTAAAGTTAATTTGGCATAATAAGTATATTGGCACAAATTTTGAATTTAGTCATAATTGTGAGTTATTGTCATGTTTAGAATAATCATGGTTAGTGACACTTAATTTGGTATAATTTACATACCAAAAACTATAAATATGATATATAGGGAAAATGGGCCATAATAATAAATGTTGACAATGTACATTAAAAGAGTAATAATGGAATAAGTAAATTAGGGAAAATTTACTTATAGAATTTATCCTAAATGAGAAAAGTAAATTTAGACAATACGAACATGCTTAACCCGAGGTTGGATTGAGTTGTGATGTAAACCTGCCCGGACCCGCCCGGTTGTCCAGTGATTACAACAATACCTATCCAGTGTGGGAGGTTAAGGCATTGAGCCCGATAAAGGCCCGAGGGTAGACTGAGTTGTGGCGTAAGACTGCCCGGAACCAACCGGCATACCGGCAGCCACAACAATACCTGTTTAATGTGAGTGGCTGGTGCTTTAATAAGACAATTAAAGTTAAGCTAGAATGGGAGGGTTAAGTCCATAAGAACACTTAACCAACTTAACACAGTTAAGTTAGAACGATAGGGTTAAGTTGACTAAAACACTTAACCAACTTAACATGGTAACAAGACAAGATTTGTAGGGGTTAAGTAACTAAGAAAAACACTTAGCCAATTTAATATGTTAACCAGACTAGAAAGTGGGGGTTAAGTAAATTCAATACACTTAGCCAATTTAACATGTTAACTAGACTAGAGGTTGGGGATAAGTAAAGTTAATACACTTAGCCAATTTAACATGATAACTAGACTAGAGGTTGGGGTTAAGTAAATTTAATACACTTAGTCAATTTAATATGTTAGCTGGACTAGACCGTAGGGTTAAGTAAGCTTGAACACTTAACCATCAGAGTGTGATATATGAATAGGGTTAAGTTAAAAACATGAAGGGACAATACTTAACCATTAGAACATGTTAATCAAACCAATGTTGGGGTTAAGTTAACTAAGGGAACACTTAACCGTTATAACATGCTAGTTAAAACAGATAGGCAAGGTTAAGTTAAAAAGGAACACTTAACCAATACAAGACGAATGGGTAGGGTTAAGTAAATACTTAACCAATATAACTTGATGCTGGTAGGGTCAAGTCAACGTGAATTACTGGTAACACTTAACCAGTTTAACATGAAAAATGTATAGGTTAAGTTAACTTGTATCGACTAATGACACTTAACCAATCCAACTTGACGAGAAAGAGAACTAAGTAGTAAACCTTAGTAAAAAGGACTAAGTGGTAAACCTTAGTTAAGAAAACGACGATTCAGGAAACCAAGTGGTAAACCTTAGTAAGGAAAACTAAGTAGTAATCCTTAGTATAACACGAGGAGGAGCAAACGATCTTAAAGAACGCTCCAACGAATTCGGTTACGAAGCCCGAGGCTTCGAGGGGACGTGAGGGTACTCTTGGTATCCCTCTATGAGGTGGCAGATGATCTTCCTGGGCTCACAGAGGTTAAGGTCTGCGTAAGAAGAACCAAGGGTATGCCTTGGTTGCAATATATGGCAACCTAAAGACTAGGATGGACCAGCGTGATTCGGCGAGACCAGTAGCCCTGTGATAGCGACTCGTCCTCTACCTACCATCTTGAGTCAGTCGAGATACGTAAAGTGGAAAGGCGGAGAACTCCAAAAGACCATATACTTGCTATCTGGTTATGGGTGAGAATGTCCATAGGTTAGTGGGGGCATATAGGGCCTGCGTATAGTTCTCATTTTTCAAGGTGTGTCTTTCATTAGTTGAGGGAGGGGTCGAGTGGGACCATAGCCACTGGAAAAACAGACCTTAGCGTCTACATCGGCAGATAACTTAAAGCTCCCGACCGAGTTCCGTGTTTCTTGATTAGCCCTGCCACGGGACTCGGGTCGCACATTTCAGGACATGGGCATCTAGACAGCGATAAACGATTCGCGACACATACGTGGGGAAAGTCTAGGAACATATACTGCTCTAGGTAGTGTGTCCTAGACTAGGGGCATCGTTCGACAGGTAGCGTAATCCCTAGTTGGACCTAGGTGGCATAAACCCTGAATCTGTGAAGCATTAGATAAGCCGCGTAAACCCGAGTGGAATCTAAGAAGCACTTTGATATAAAACCCTAGTTTAGATCTAGGTAATAAATAATAAATGTACGCCTAAAGGAAACCACAATTACTGGGATTGGGATCGCGTTATCATTTTAGACAGATTACTAGTTGGGACACTAGATAGGTGGTGTAGAGACATAGAAACCATAATAACAGGTTAATAGCGAAGCGGAGAAAGTATTAAAGCATACCCAGTTTATCTTGTCTTAGCATATCTTGTGTTAATCTTATCCTATCTTGTTGGCCCTATCATCATGGTATTGTCTTGTATTCAGTTAATTCATGTTGTTTTGTTTTTCCTTATTCACATGCTAGATGTAACTGAACTTACCAGACTTTATGTCTGACCCAGTTTTCTTTCGTTTTCTTTTCTTCAGTCCCCCCCCCCCAGGTAGTTAAGGAGGGAATAGTATTGCTCAGGTTAGATTGGACCGTCACTCTTCCCAAGCTCGAAGATTCTTTGACAAAGTGCTTTGGACTCTCTTTTTCTGCTGCTATGGCTGGCTTATGCTACATTGGGGAATATAAATGTTATTTTATGCTTCTTTATTTTGTAGGACAGATGATACTCTGATGTTGGAAAACAATTGTTGTACAAACTATTTTATCAATAAAGTTTTATTTTCCGCTGTTTTAATTTCGTCTGTCTTGTAATTTATCTGCAACTTTTACCCTAAATGCTCCACAGAACTTAGTGCATTCCCTTTGTGAGTGACACTAAAGGATGTGGGGTGTTACACGGCTTGCCAATTCGGCTCATAAATTTTATATCCAATAGAAATATAAACTTGTACCTTTTTGTCGATATATCATTTTATCCTTTCCACCTATTATCAATTCCGCGAATACAAGGGTCATCTCAATCAAATTCTAATCTGCTTTTATCCACAACACAACCATTCGCTTATATCCGAGCCAAATATCATTTCAACTCGAGTTTCTTCTCGATTCCCAACTCTTAACTTGATTATCACATTACACTTCAAATTTGAATCTCACAATCCAATTTGTCTTGATATCATTTTAATTCAATATCAGTTACCACTTTACTGGTTTTACTTCAATTCAAATTTGTTTTCGCAAATTTCTGTTAGTTTTGTTTTTTAATTCAAACAGTCTTTCCCTGGGAGTTTTAAACAGTTTACTCTTTCCAAAAAATCAAATTTTCCTTTTTGAAACTCAACATAACTTGTTCTTTCCCAAAAAAAATTCAAAACAGTACCTCTGGTAGTAATTCATCACTTACAACTCGAAAATGAATACTGATGATGCATGTAACACCCCGTATTTTCTGTGAACGTATAGGTAACAAATCAGAAGATAATTAATTTTTAAAATAAGAATCAAGGGAAAGGGTTGCGCCATTGCGTTCGTCTCGGAATTCTGCTTGAAAACGAGTCCGAGTTTGCAAGAATCGGAGTCCGTATGAGGGAGATATGACCCTCCGAAGTTTCAGAAATACTCAGAATCGAAAACAGCTCAAAATTCGAATTAAAAATTCGAATTCAAACCCAGAAGCGGGCTGGGCGGGAAATTTCCCGCCCAGGGCCCAAGTCGACTGGGGAGTCGACTGGGCAGTCGACCCCCCAGGACCCAGGTCGACTGGGGAGTCGACCTGGGGGTCGACCTCCCTGGTCGAACCTGGTGCGTGTGTGTGCGATTTTGAGGGCTGTGACGTGTTTGGACGGACCTGATGAGTTCTAGGGTTAATCTGAGGGCCTAAAATGAGTTCCTACACCTATAAATACATCCTAAGACCTAGCCTTCTCTACACACAATTCTATTATGCTTCTACTCTACCTCTGTTCTAATAAAAAATAAAAATGGCGTCGCTACTCTACTGAAATCAAAACTAGAAGCTAACCAACATCAACCTAAGCAACTCAATTCAAATTAGAGATTAAAGCTTCTGCAATGATTCTACAACAATTAAAGTTCTTTATTTAATCCAACCAAGGCAAGTACAGTTATTTTCCGATATAAACGTTAATTCTGATTTTGACAATAATTGTAAATCTGAATCTGAGGTTATATCTATTCTGTTTAGATCTTATTTTGTATCTCTTTCCTCTTTCTGTTTTATAGCCAGGCTACCACGAGCCTATGCCAATCTCATAAGAGATTAACATACGCTAAAATGTTTGGGACAGTAAAATGAATGACGCATAAATTGGGGATGACCAATAGGTGACTGATTTGAGGAAAGAACATGGACTGTAGCTAGAACGAAAATCTGAGATAAATGACTGGACATGTTATAACATAAAGGGTATTGAACATATGATTTGAGGACACGACATAGAAAGGTATATAATTGGACATAAATATAGACTGTATTGAACATATGACTTGAGATAAAGAGAATATGGCTTAGGTATAAAGGTTTACATTAAATTAGGATACCTATTAAATGTAAATAAACACCTAGGTGAGGGATCTTTGGAATATATGACATGCATTGAAATCAATGGCTATATTTGGTATAATTTATATGTGAATCTTTTGTACAAGTTGAACTAAATTAGGACATGTAAATTATGACCATAATCTGTGACATCTAAATTCAATGCAAACATGGGGTATATGATCATAGTGTGAATCATGACAATTGTTTAAGCATGCAAACTTAGGCCAAATTTATAGTTAGGCAAGATATGTTTGTGAAACTTTAAGGAATGATTAAATCTGTTATATTTGCCTAATTCGCTAGTTCTGCTATATTGGCCTAATCTGCTAGTTCTGCTCTACTACCTAGTCTGCTAGATTTGTTCATCTGCCAAATCTGTCATCTGCTAAGTCTGTTGAAAATGCCAAATCTGCTAAACTAAATCTGTTGAGATGCCTAATCTGTTATCTGCTAAATCTGCTAGTTTGCTTAATCTGCTAAATCCGTTAAGTCGCATAATCTGGAAAAATCTGTTATCTGCTATATCTGATGAGTTGATATAATTAGTCCGCTTTTGACATAATCTGAATTGGCTATAGTTATGAATACTTGACATGTAAATTAGGCGTGGGTATAAATGGTAAATCATTAATTAATTGGCCGTAAAGATAAACATGGCTAACTCGAGGTTAGAATGACTATGCAGCGTAATTCTGCCCGGAACCGCCCGGCATATTCCAGTGGCCGCAAACAATAGGTTCTAATGTGAGAAGTTAGTCATAACGTGCTTGAAACCCGAGCTTAGACTCAATTTGCAACAGAAACCTGCCTGGAACCAACCGGCCTAACCAGTAGCCGCAAACTGTCAGTCTAATGTGAGAGGTCTGGGCATTAATATTTAATTAATGAAAATCTGAGATAAACATGATGTCTAAAACGTGTGGGGTGGGTAAGGTTAAACCAATTGGACCAATGAATCTGATAAACCCGTTTCATGAATCTGTAGGCCCAATACTAAGTTAGACAATTTGTAACCAGTTAATCTATAAGTCTGTTAATCTGTAACCAGTTAATCTATAAGTCTGTTAAATCTGTATATCTGATCCGTTAATCTGGAAACTTGTCTGTGAACTAGTTGATCTGAATTCTGTATGTCTGAACTTGTAAACAAGATAATCTGAAATCTGTTAGTCTGGGGACACAAGGTTAGTAGGGGAATTACTTGTGTCATCTGCTGTTTGGGACCCTTATTAGTCAGTAACCCTTTGTGGTATCAAAAATTTGACCCAACAGTAGGTAGGGTCCGGGCACGCTTACTGAACTAATTATAAGCGGTCCATTCTGATAATGGCGAGGGGTGTTGATGGTGCGTTCCAACCGGGTCATGTGCGTGCATGGATCCCAGTCTGCCTCTGAGGATGTAAGACGCCGTGACATCTGTAAATAGGTCTGTGCCAATTGGTTGTCACTTTAGAGAGTGATACACCCTACTGTGGGGCTGACACAGGGTATTTATGTATTAGGGAGCCGATCGCTTGGGGTAGGGTTTTAGGGTACACTTAGTTCTGTCTGTTTCTGTTGGTACCGTCTGTTTCTGTGGGGTGGCAACACCTGTCTGTTTCTGCGTGGCACCGTCTGTTCAGGTAGTAAAGGCCCAATTACTAGTGTACACCTAATGCTACATTCTATTTCCGTAGGGATTAATCTGTTTCTGTTTCTGATCGGGTGGTAAAGGCCCATTACTAGCGTGGAAATTATTCTGTACCCGTTTCTGTTTCAGTTTAGACACTAGGGTGACACCTAATTCAGTTATACTAGTATTAGTCCAGAGAAGTGTAAAGCAATAGCTTATATCATTCTGTTCTTCTGTTATATCCGCTACACCTGTTACAGTTATCTCTCATCTAGTTTTATGTTCATGTCATGTTATTATTATCTGTTCATAACTGAAAATCACTGGACTTGCCAGACTTTTTGTCTGATCCTTGTTGTTTCGCCTCCTTTCTTCCGTTCCCCCCCAGGTTTTGTAGAAGGGAATACTCTAGCTTGATCCAGATTTCTTCCGCTTGAAGAGCTTAAAGTATGGCTTGTCTTCTTCCGTGGGGATTATGATTTTAAACTATGCATTCTGAAGGCTTCTGTACAAGACTGATATTTTGTACTTGAATTCTGATATTGTGATTTGAAAGGATGTAACCAAGCTTATTTCGGTTTCTGTTGTAATAAAGTTATAAAATTTTCAAGTACTTTTTTATTTGTCTTGTAAGTTTCTGTTCTGTTTACTAAAATGCTCCATCAAAGTTAAGGCATTCCCTTTGTGTGTGACCTTAATGTAGGTGAGGTGTTACACTTGGTATCAGAGCTGAAGGTTACCAGATTAGATAGAAGTTTTTGAAAACTATTTTCAAAAAGGTTTTGAAAGGAAGTATTTTCAAAAATAAAGCTTATTTTGAAAAACATAATCCCCAAAAGCCATATACCTTTCCTTCAGTCCTTTTTTTGTAATTGAATCTTTCCTTTTTCGTTTCAGCATGTTTGAAGCATCTGAGATACCAGAGGGTGTTCATGTACCCGGTTGGTTTCGTCAATATCTTGAGGCTAGGACCGCCGCCGCAGGTCCAACAAATGATCCCCCTCCTCTGCCCCCTCCTCGTGCAATTGCTTTCTCAAAGATCTGTAGAGATTTTAGGGCCATGGATGGAAAGGATTTCCAGGGAACTAAATCATTCGTAGAAGCAAGGAACTGGTTCAAAGAAACCGAGGATCTATTCGTTATCTTCAAGGTGGACGAGAGGTAGAAGGTACAGTTGGCGGTATGGCTGCTCAAAGATGAAGCTTCCTATTGGTGGGAATTCACTAACACCGAGAGGCCGGTTGAGACATGGATGGATTTCACAACAAGGTTTGAGACAAAATTTCTCTCGCAAGCTGAACGAAGTTTACAACTGGAAAAGTTCTTATCTCTTAAGCAAGGAAGTATGACGGTCAAGGAATACGTCAACCAGTTCAAGCAACTAGCTAGGTTCGGATTGGATTTAGTCAACACTCAGCATAAAAAGGCTCTCCGTTTTGTCAAAGGATTGAACGAACCACTGCACAGCCTAGCCATGACCCATGTACCCATGGGAGTGAATTACGAGAAATTGGTGGACATGGCACTACTGCACGAGGAAGACAAGGGCCCGAAAGAGATAAAGAAGGAAGAACCACAGAATAAGAAAGCAGGGCCCAAAAAGGAAACACAAAGGAAGGATGAGAAGTCTGAAGATAAGAAGGGGAAAAGTGCTTTACTTGTGGAAGCTCGACTCATCTGAACAAGGATTGCAGAAAAAGGAAGGGCACTTGCTTCAACTGTGGTGAGATGGGACACTTCACTAGGGACGGCCCGAAGAGACGAGGGCAAGGAGGGCAGGCGATCACTCTTGAGGCTAGTGGCTAGGATAGAAATAGGAAAATTTCTATAGTAGGTTTAATTTCTTTATCTGATTATGGAGGTAAGACTCTTTCTGATTCTGGTATTTTGATTTTATAATCGATAATCTGCACTTTAATACTAGTATTATTTCTGATTCCGCTGTAGACTCAGACCCATAAGGGTTATGACTCATCTGTTGTGATAGGTTGGGGTTTGAGAGATATCTGTGTTAGGCATCAAGTAAGACGCATACATTCTGGGTTTTATCATGCTTAGTTCGGTAACCTGGTCTGTACCAGTAATCTGTAAATATCTGAATATTCCCGATAAGGTTAAGATTTCCAGTTTTGACATTATCTAAAGAGGGTAATCCTCTGGGTGTCAATTTGATGTTGGTTTCGGTCTTCGGGGCCGATACTTAGGACCCATGCCTAATGGGAACCAAGTTTTTGTTTTATCTGTACTCGCTTCCATCATTCGACTGTATCCTATCGATCGAATCTTCGAACTTTAGGTAGAAACTAATGGGTGTAAACATGTGTTTGAGACATGTTATGTTTGATGGTTGCAAGTGGATGCAAGTGGTTGCTAGTGGTTGCTCGTGGATGCATATACACACACTAGGCACTAGATCGGCTCGAAAACACTCTCGTACTGCATATGGATGTGTGAGCATTTTTCAATTTTTGTGGATGCAAAATGATTGACTCAGCACATGGATGTTGCATATGACTGAATGGTTATGCACTCATATAGAAATGATATCTATCAAATAGGAAAATTTGCATACATGTTGGACTCATGGCACCAGCATAATTCGCATTAAGGAGGTCAACTGAATCAGTGGACCACCTGATCTTTGCATTAGATAAGGAACAGATACACACACCCTTGCATATGTTCATACAACATTAGAAGTTTCTAAGGACAATGGACGCCAGTGATTGATGATTGAGTAGATGGATGTTGGATGGTATGACACATTCTTCTTAACTTGAAGATTTCGGGGACGATATCCTTTAAGGAGGGGAGAATGTAACACCCCGTATTTTCTGTGAACGTATAGGTAACAAATCAAAGGATAATTAATTTTTAAAATAAGAATCAAGGGAAACGGGTTGTGCCATTGTGTTCGTCTCGGAATTCTGCTTGAAAACGAGTCCGAGTTTGCAAGAATCAGAGTCCGTATGAGGGAGATATGACCCTCCGAAGTTTCAGAAATATTCAGAATCGAAAACAACTCAAAATTCGAATTCAAAATTCGAATTCAAAATTCGAATTCAAACCCAAAAGCGGGCTGGGAGGGAAATTTCCCGCCCAGGGCCCAAGTCGACTGGGGAGTCGACTGGGCAGTCGACCCCCCAGGACCCAGGTCGACTGGGGAGTCGACTGGGCAGTCGACCCCCCAGACCAGGTCGACTGGGCAGTCGACCTCCCTGGTCGAACCTGGTGCGTGTGTGCACGATTTTGAGGGCTGTGACGTGTTTGGATGGACCTGATGCATTCTAGGGTTAATCTGAGGGCCTAAAATGAGTTCCTACACCTATAAATACATCCTAATACCTAGCCTTCTCTACACACAATTCTATTCTGCTTCTACTCTACCTATGTTCTAATAAAAAATAAAAATGGCGTCGCTACTCTGTTGGAATCAAAACTAGAAGCTAACCAACATCAACCTAAGCAACTCAATTCAAATTAGAGATTAAAGCTTCTGCAACGATTCTACAACAATTAAAGTTCTTTCTTTAATCTAACCAAGGCAAGTACAGTATTTTCCGATATAAACGTTAATTTTGATTTTGACATGAATTGTAAATCTGAATCTGAGGTTATATCTGTTCTGTTTAGATCTTATTTTGTATCTCTTTCCTCTTTCTGTTTTATAACCAGGCTACCATGAGCCTGAGCCAATCTCATAAGAGATTAACATACGCTAAAATGTTTGGGACAGTAAAATGAATGATGCATAAATTGGGCATGACCAATAGGTGACTGATTTGAGGAAAGAACATGGACTGTACCTAGAACGAAAATCTGAGACATATGATTGGACATGTTATAACATAAAGGGTATTGAATATATGATTTGAGGACACGACATAGAAAGGTATATAATTGGACATTAATATAGACTGTATTGAACATATGACTTGAGATAAAGAGAATATGGCTTAGGTATAAAGGTTTACATTAAATTAGGATATCTATTAAATGTAAATAAACACCTAGGTGAGGGATCTTTGGAATATATGACATGCATTGAAATCAATGGCTATATTTGGTATAATTTATATGTGAATCTTTTGTACTAGGCAAGTTGAACTAAATTGGGACATGTAAATTATGACCATAATTTGTGACATGTAAATTCAATGCAAACATGGGGTATATGATCATAGTGTGAATCATGACAACTGTTGAAGCATGCAAACTTTGGTCAAATTTATAATTAGGCAAGATATATTGGTGAAACTTTAAGGAATGATTAAATCTGTTATATTTGCCTAATTTACTAGTTCTGCTATATTGGCCTAATCTGCTAGTTCTGCTTTACTACCTAGTCTGCTAGATTTGTTCATCTGCCAAATCTGTCATCTGCTAAGTCTGTTGAAAATGCCAAATCTGCTAAACTAAATCTGTTGAGATGCCTAATCTGTTATCTGCTACTTTGCTTAAACTGCTAAATCTGTTAAGTCGCCTAATCTGCAAAATCTGTTATCTGCTATATCTGATGAGTTGATATAATTAGTCCGCTTTTGACATAATCTGAATTGGCTATAGTTATGAATAATTGACATGTATATTAGGCGTGGGTATAAATGGTAAATCATTAATTAATTGGCCGCAAAGATAAACATGGCTAACTCGAGGTTAGAATGAGTTTGCGGCGTAATTCTGCCCGGAACCGCCCGGCATATTCCAGTGGCCGCAAACAATAGGTTCTAATGTGAGAAGTTAGTCATAACGTGCTTGAAACCCGAGGTTAGACTCAATTTGCGACAGAAACCTGCCCGGAACCAACCAGCCTAGCCAGTAGCCGCAAACTGTCAGTCTAATGTGAGAGGTCTGGGCATTAATATTTAATTAATGAAAATCTGAGATAAACATGATGTCTAAAACGTGTGGGGTGGGTAAGGTTAAACCAATTGGACCAATGAATATGATAAACCCGTTTCGTGAATCTGTAGGCCCAGTACTAAGTTAGACAATTTGTAACCAGTTAATCTGTAAGTCTGTTAATCTGTAACCAGATAATCTGTAAGTCTGTTAAATCTGTATATCTGATCCGTTAATCTGGAAACTTTTCTGTGAACTAGTTGATATGAATTCTGTATGTCTAAAATTGTAAACAAGATAATCTGAAATCTGTTAGTCTGGGGACACAAGGTTAGGAGGGGAATTACTTGTGTCATCTGCTGTTTGGGACCCATATTAGTCAGTAACCCTTTCTGGTATCAAAACTTTGACCCAACAGTAGGTAGGGTCCGGGCACGCTTACTGAACTAATTATAAGCGGTCCATTCTGATAATGGCGAGGGGTGTTGATGGTGCGTTCCAACCGGGTCATGTGCGTGCATGGATCCCGGTCTGCCTCTGAGGATGTAAGACGCTGTGACATCTTTAAATAGGTCTGTGCCAATTGGTTGTCACTTTAGGGAGTGATACACCCTACTGTGGGGCCGACACAGGTATTTACGTATTAGGGAGCCGATCGCTTGGGGTAGGGTTTTAGGGTACACTTAGTTCTATCTGTTTTTGTTGGTACCGTCTGTTTCTGTGGGGTGGCAACACCTGTCTGTTTCTGCGTGGTACCGTCTATTCGGGTAGTAAAGGTCCAATTACTAGTGTACACCTAATGCTACATTCTGTTTCCATAGGGATTAATCTGTTTCTGTTTCTGATCGGGTGGTAAAGGCCCATTACTAGCGCGGAAATTATTCTGTACCCGTTTCTGTTTCAGTTTAGGCATTAGGATGACACCTAATTCAGTTATACTAGTATTAGTGCAGAGAAGTGTAAAGCAATAGCTTATATCATTCTTTTCTTCTGTTATATCCGCTACACCTGTTACAGTTATCTCTCATCCAGTTTTATGTTCATGTCATGTTATTATTATCTGTTCATAACTGAAAATCATTGGACTTGCCAGACTTTTTGTCTGACCCTTGTTGTTTCGCCTCCTTTCTTCTATTTTCCCCCCCAGGTTTTGTAGAAGGGAATACTCTAGCTTGATCCAGATTTCTTCCGCTTGAAGAGCTTAAAGTATGGCTTGTCTTCTTCCGTGGGGATTATGATTTTAAACTATGCATTCTGAAGGATTTTGTACAAGACTGATATTTTGTACTAGAATTCTGATATTGTGATTTGAAAGGATGTAACCAAGCTTATTTCAGTTTCTATTGTAATAAAGTTATAAATTTTTCAAGTACTGTTTATCTATCTCGTAAGTTTCTGTTCTGTTTACTAAAATGTTCCATCAAAGTTAAGGCATTCCCTTTGTGAGTGACCTTAACGAAGGTGAGGTGTTACAATGCAGCTATCATCACCAGAATCTATTTTCCAGCTATCGAAGTGAGTTCAATACTATAAAACCATTTCTAAACATTTCCACTTTGAAATTCATTTCAAAATATAATTCACACTGCTTGTAAAACAATTTAAAATCTCCCAGGATCTTAAATTTTCCTTATTTTTAATCCAAATCCATTTACAAACACTTATACGATTTTCCAGAATTTAGTTCAATTTCTGGTTTAAATTTCAGATTTAACTCATCTGATTTCACGTATTTCACTTATATGAATTCTGATTGGTTATTTACATAACCATTTAATTTATAATCTTGCTCGGTTATAATAACAACCAATATATCCACTATATTATAATTTTGATATATTTATCTTCTCTATATCAAAATATACCTTGGGTAAACTTATTTTAATTTACCCTCCTTTAGAACATATCGTGTCGACCCATCGTATTCCAGTGTTTATAAACTCCTACCGATACAGTGGATCAAACTGATTGACAAAAACCCATAAACAACTCAACCAATGAATCTCCACAATATGAAATAATTTTTACATCAATAACAAATACGTTCACTCGTATCTATACACTCAAACTCAATCTAGGGTATTACTAATCCCATCTCTACTGAGTCACGCCACAGAGCCAAGGTAATTCACTTAATCTTAAGCTCTGATACCAACTGTAACGACCCAGATTTTGTCGACTTTGGTTATTGCCATAAACTCAATGATGACTAACCAAACATCGAAAAATACCAGAAAGTTAATGAAAGAAAACAGAGGGTGAGGAAAGATAAGATAGAACTTAGAATAGAAGAAGAAGAAGAAGAACACAACATCAGAGTAACACGAACCTCAAAACGGAACGAATAACATATAATATATATAACATAACTTTGAAATATACATCTGTACTTGAATATGCATCATTGTCAAAGTACAACACAGCGGAAATAAAGAATAGCTATATGATCCTGAAGTCTCCTGCTCCAGCTCTTCAAGTATCTGTAAATCCCGACTACTTGACTGCCTGTACAAAATTGGGCACCCAAGAGTTTAGGGAAAACAAAACAAAATAAACTCCGGGTCGGTCATGGGACTGGTATGAGTAAAACAGTTTAAAACAGTTCGAACAAGTAAATGATATCTCATAAGACCACGCCGTATAATGGAACGGGTTTTTCCCTTATGATAATCCAAAATATCTTTATATCAAAAACCATTTTGATATTATAATAATATCTATCAATCACAATATAATAATCATCTAGCAGAAACGCTTTCATCTCACGTTCTACATATATAGTATACAATCAAAACCGCAAGCACGTATTGGGTAATGGATTTCCAACTATGACAAGGTATGGAACCACCTTTTGCTAGTGTACCTCTAGAAAGGAATAAACTGGGTTCAACAAGAACATCTTGCAACCCGGCCACACATGACCGACCACTCATTTCGCTTGAGTGTATCGAATGTATATCACCAACGGTTGGGATCAGCAACCATTTCCCGAATGAGACAACATCAACAATAGATTTTTAGAAGTAAATGAAACTCTAGATCAGGTGATTATACACCCTAATAGGTGCGACCTACATAGCCATGCTGCCTGCCCAATTTTTGTCATTTCTCAGTTGATGAGGCTTGAGGTTACGCTTTATCATCACATCAGATTCACTTCGAATGCCACATTGTCAGATCCATCGAAAATCACTAATTGACATCTATAATAGTACATTACGTGTTAGCTAAAAAAGTTTCCTTCTCCGCTTCCACTCCTGGTACGGTTGAAGAAATCAATGTACGTGACCTTTCTAGAAATACTCTGTCAGACATTCTCCATACAAGTCATCCAGGAACAGGATGAACCGAAGGCACTATTCAGTACATCAATCTTAGGCACTGTTATCTAAGACTTATACAATAGCCCTTGCACTTTACTCCGTCTTGAATTACCTTTGGCATATATGATTCGCAACGCTTATGCCAACACAGAGTGGTTCTTTGGATAATAATCCAACCAATCTCTCCATATTAACAATGTTAAAATGGTCAAAACTTCGATGGTCTATGATTTAACCATCAAAGAAAAACAGGTGTGCAAACAACGATATTATTTCCAAATGGAAATAATATAGATCAACCATCGTTGAACATTTATCTCCTTATTTAACTTATTCATTTTTCCATCTCCTGTTTCTATATATTCAATATTTCGTATTTTCTAAATTTGGAAAATATACGTTATTAACAATGGAAAACATTTCCATTTCTTGTTTTCTTTATTAGAAAATATTTATGGTTTCTTATTTGGAAAACATTTCCAAAGCTTCTTCATTGGATTTAAACAGATGTTTAAATAAAACATCGCTATGCCAACTCCAACCATTTACTAAATTCACTTAACCATCATTCACTATCAAACCTTACCATTCCTTAGTTAAGAAGGAAGTCAATCAAGTTGGGGTATAATTACCTCTCAGACCTTAACTGAACAATGTTTTAACTTCGGAATAGACAAAGTTTTTCTTTTAAACCTTTAACAATTTCCTTATGTAACTCTCTTTCGAATAATCTCTATTCGATAACTCCTCCCTTCGAATAACTATATTCGATAATCTCTCTTTCGAATAGCTAGATTCGAAAACCTTTCTTCGAATAAACTATATTCGATTAACTCTATTGGATTAACTCCTTTGGATTTAACTTTAATCTATTAACTCTATTTGATTAACTCTTATCACTTAACTTCTTTCGAATAAACTATATTCGATTAACTCCTTTAATTCTATTCGAATAAACTATATTCGATTAACTCCTTTAATTCTATTCAAATAAACTATATTCGATTAACTCCTTTCAAATAACCAATATTCGATTTAACTCACTTTGAATAACTTATATTCGATACTCTTTCTTTCGAATAAACGATATTCGATAATCTCTCTTTTCGAATAAACTATATCTGATTATCTCCTTTCGAATAACCAATATTCGATTAATCTCTCTTCGATTAAACTAATATTGATTAACTCCCTTCGATTAAACTAACATCGATTACCTCCCTTCGATTAAACTAATCGATAACTCCTTTCCTTTAACTCTATTTAAATAAATTAATATTCGATAACACTATTTAACTCTATTCGAATAACTAACATTCGATAACTCCTTTTAACTTTATTCGAATAACTAATATTCGATTAACTCAAATTTGATTAACTCTAATTAATGAACCCTATCGTTTTAACTCTAACTGATTAATTCTACCCAGTTTACTCTATTCGATTAACTTTAACTGGTCTCTAACTGGTTGACTCTATTTGATTAACTCTATACGATTAGCTTAACTCTAATCGATTTACTTAACTCAAATCGATTTACTCTAATTTGATTTACTTAATTCTAATCGATTAACTCTAATTCTATTAGCTCTATTTGATTAACTCCTTTCGAATAACTAATATTCGATTTACTTTATTGGCTTTATAAAGATTTCCCTTTTTATAACGTTTATCCATTTAAAAAGATTTCCTTTTAACAGCGTTCATTCATTTATAAAGATTTACTTTTAATAACGGTTCTTCACTTTATAAATGTTCTTTTAATAACATTTCTCCCCTTATTAGGATTTCCTTTTAACAACGTTTTCCTTTTATATAATGGTTTTCTTTTTATAACATTTTCCATTTTTTTAACATCATATTCCATTATAAATAATTTCCTTTTTATAACATCCTATTCCGTTATAAATAATTTCCTTTTTGTAAATCCTATTCCGTTATAAATAATTTCCTTTTTATAACCTATTTATTTTCTAACTAAATATTCCTCTTATAAAATCCTATGATTTTATAAATATTTCGTCTTCAATATATGTTTTGAAAACTCCCTTTCTAATTTCCAATATTCATTATGGTATTTAAAATACCCAGTAACATGATCAATCTCATCCAAACATATAAAATCAATAACCGATTTTATATCACAGCATATATCACGATATATGATAAACAGTAAAATAAATGTTGAGGAATCCAGTCGGATTCCTCCAACTTGTATTCCTGCATCCACAGATGTTAACCAACATAAATAACATCAATTTCATTTCACATGAAATATACTGATTTACAGAATCATTATTTGATCGACGATTTTTATATATAACTGTATCTACATTTTCAATCAAATCTATTTAACAGTCCAAACAATCAATCCACGGCAATCAATCATTATTTATCAAAAATAAAGTACAGTTTATAAAAATATAAACTGAACAGAGTTAGTGAATTTTACTCACATTGGAAGATCATCGTTAATAACGATAACCATCGCTTGATTCAGACGGACAATTTATTTTGCTACAAATTGTAACGAGCTTCGATTTGCTCCTAGTCAATTCCATTGTGGAGCGCTCATCCATACGATCCTGTCGGATCTTGTTTCGTTCAATTCTAATTACGTAGGATAAAGTTACACTTTATACAAGTTTATATATCATTATTGAACTAAATAAAACTTGTATTTGATTTTTCCGTTGGGCTTTGCTTACCCTTTATGTCCTCTCATCTCGGCCCATTCAAAATAAAGGATCCACCAAATTCCTTTCTTCTTCTTTGGACTGATTCAAACTATCCCCCTTCTCTTGTGCATCGCATTGTTTCTTTAATCCCCAAACAAAACTCCTGCTGCCGCTGCGTTCAATCACCATGGCCGCAGCTTTCTCCAAGTCTCTAAATCCCACCACAATCACAACCTCATCATTTGATTCACCACTCAAAGCTTTAAACTCCTTTCTCCCTTTTACTTCGTTCCTGTACAGGTCATGCTACAGGCCTTCGAACCAAAACGTAATTCGTACAGTTCTTCATTCAAATATTGAATCCAACCCCACAGCGTTTATCACAAAACTGCTTCTACAATTTCTTCACTGATAATTCAACCAAAGGATACCCCTACGTCATTACCAATTTAAAACCACCACTCATTATCTTCACTGCTCCTTGTAACCAACCCGTACCCAATAATTTCCTAAAACAAAAATAATTACATAAATTACTTAGCTACAGATTAACAAATTTGAGGCCAATTCACTCCTGTACTTGTGATGGCCATACATAGAAAACCTACCTCCTTTGACTGATTTATGGCCGCGCTGTACACCACTGGACCAGCCCTGCTTGCCACTATCTGCATCTCCTTCTCACGCTCTCTACCTGTTCGAACAGAACCCTGGCCGTCATTACCTGCTGTGAACCCCCTTTTGTATTGATTTGTACAGAGTAGTTTGGCCTTCAGTTTTGGAAAAAGAAAAACATACGAGAGCGTCTGTATATTTATAATATAGGAGCCTTTAGTGTTGGATCCTTCTCCGCCAAGTAAATAGATGTGGTTTGTTGAAGGCCACGCAAATTGTTTGAGGACTAAGGGTTTTGTGCGGCTCAAAGAGGAGGACATGGCCTATATTTGGCCTTAGAAATGACTTACGATATTTGCTTAAGTTATTTAACATGTCCCACTCAATAAAATTGTATCCATATAAAAACGCTACAGACTGAAATAAAAATACCCTTGTGATCAACATCGTCCCACGATCCCAAAAATATAATAATATCGGTAGGTTAGCTTATTTTATGAAACCCCGAAGTGTTGATTACAGGGTGCAAAATACTCCTAAAAAAAGTTGCTTATTTAATTTATTAAAAATTTCAATAAAATTCTAAAAATTAAATTATCACTATTTCCCAAAAGAACCTTGTCTAAATTCGAAACCGGTATCTGGTTATATCGAATAAACCGTTATGGTCGATAAACGATTCTATAGCGACTATTTTAAAATTTGATTTGGACATAACTCAAAATCTACACGACAAAATCCAAATCTTTCTCTTCCATTAGAAAAATAAATTCCACCAGCTCCACACGTTTCTTGTTTCACAGAAATCCGATTTAAAACAAACCTTGTACATTCAGTTGAAGTTCGAATCGCCAATTTACGAACTGCAGCACCATTTCAGGCTCGATTATATTTTAATATAATTATACGTTCAAACTGACATTATTTAAATATATTCGTTATTCAAATTAAATTCTAAACTGAATTAAATATCACAGATGATCCAGTTCGCACCATATCGCCATTTCAGCCAATTTTGATTATTTCAGAATTAAATATATTATTTAATTATTATTTTAATTAAATATTCACCATTATTTAATTTAACGACCATTAAATCCATTTTAATCACCCTTTAATTAATTAAATAAATTAATTATTATACCGCTGAAAATGCGGGTCATTACATTTTTCACCGATATGTGACTTGAATCGTTTAAGTTTCCGCAAATTATATTTTTGAAATCTTTTAGAAAACGTTGTTTGAAAAAAAAAGTACCCTTTAATTTTCACTTGATTTACTTTCTTTTATTTCGGTTTGTGCGAAAATTCAAAATTTGGATACGGAAAATTGTTCATATTTAAACGTCTGCTTTACATTAAGGTAGATGATTTAAATGGCACAAAGTGCACGTTACCAAAATTTTGATTTTTCATACGACTCTCGTATGGATGCTTTACATACCGAAATTAATGTATATTTGGGATGCTTTACATCATGCTTTCAAAAGTGTTATAAAAATTTCAATGCATACATATAGAGGGCCCAATTTAGAATCATCTTGCATGCATGTTTTATGGTTGAAATGCATTATGTACACCATGCACATATACACATGGTTGCAAAGTGGATGTACACAAATTGGTTGTGTAGGATAGGACAACTAGGTGCCAGAATTTCGGGACGAAATTCCTTTTAAGGGTGGAAGAATGTAACAACTCGAAATTTTGACAATAAATAGTTATTTAGTTAGAATCTCAAAAATAGGAATTTTAACAAACAATGGAATTTGGCCACGAAGCTTTAACCGATGTGTTCGTCTCGGAATTCTGGCCAACTTCCATGTTTGGAGTTTCGCGAACAAAGTCCGTATCAAAAAGTTACGGATGAAATACAAAAAACGGACAAAAATAAATAAATAGAATAAATAATAAATACCTATCCTTTTATTACCTGCCTTCACTAGGAAAAATCGCTCAAGGGAGGCCGACAACCTTGCTTGGGGTTGTCGACCTCTTCGAGCCAGATCTGCCTAGTGACGGCTAGGTTCTGAAGGGTATTCTGGTTATATTTATAAAACGGATGGACGGATATAACTTAAAACTAATCCAATGATTCAAGGCCCAATTAAACCTTATAAATAAAGGGGTAAGGCCTCATTATTTTTCACATAAATTTGCACTAGCAGCGGAGCTCTGCCGTAACACCCTACGTTTTTAATTAAATAATAAAATGAGAATAACTTAATTAAATATTCAGAATTAAGTGGAACCAGCACCACCATTGCGTTTGTCTTTGAATTTTAGTTCAGATAGACCTAATAGTTTGCGCAAAACGGATAACGAATAAAGAAGTTACGAGCATTAGAAATATGTATATGCATAAGGTTCATATATATAAACATATTAATAATATAATATTCCAGAAATAAAATAAGACAACATGCGGGAAAATGGCCCGTTAGAGGTCGACCTATTCCCCTCAGGGGGTCAACCCACTCAAGGGTGTATCCACCTTAGGGTCGTCCTTAAGGTCGACTGACCCATGGAGGGGTTGACCCACCCCAAATCTAGGCAGATTCGTTTAACGAATCTGGATTGTTTTCAGACCGTATTCGCTGCTGACTCAGCGTTGCGTGTGCAAGAACACCTATAAATAGGCTATTAGAGCCTAGCCTAAATCTCATATTTCCTGAGAGGCTGCCTAAGCTCTTTCATTCTTCTTCCTCCCTAAATCTCTTCAGAAAGTAGAATAATTAGTCTAAGGCAATTATGATTCAAGATTTGGAGGAAAAGATTGTATATCTGCAAATGGGTGATCAGAACTATAATCGAAGTGTGGTAAATTCTTGGATCTGGTCAATTTAGATTTCTCTTCTTTCTTCCCTTTTTCTTTTAGTAATGTGAATTCAGGGTTACTTAGGTTCTAGCTCAGTTAGAGGAGCCATCGAATGCTAGGTCTGGAACAGATTCCTGAATTGGAAAGCAAATAGGTGAGTGGATTTAAGTTCTGCCTTTTTGATTATGGTATATTTATCATTAGACATTCCCTGTTAATACGTATAATAAACCTGCTGTAATCTGTTGACATGATTAATCAGTTGAACTACAAACCTGCTAAAATGTACGAACGTATAAATCTGTAGGCTTAATTCAAGGTTAAGTGGAAAATTGTGTATTATAACTGTTTAGGACATGTTAAAAAGATTACTATTGTATATGGAACCATCCTAAGAACCCATTAAGTGGCATATTATGTACATGGACCCTTGACTGTAAGAATTGGGATAATTAAATGTTAGTCTGTTAGGGTGGAATAATTAGATGATTGGATAATTACATGTTATTCCGTTAAAGTTGGGTTAATTACATGTTAGGAAGAACATGCGACATGGTAATCAGTTAGAATGGACTTAATATGATATTAAGTATGACATGTAAATATAGAATTAGAAGTAAAATTTTGGAAGAAAGGATATGCCAAAATTATTTGGAAAATTTTCATTAATTAAGAAATTGTAACCGCACTTAGACACAAGTATAAATTCAACTTGTGGTAGAAGTTTACCTGGAACCGCCCGACAAATCCAGCACCCACAAGTGGTTAACTGAATGCGAGGGGTCTGGTGCATAAACATACATATAATGGTGCTAAGACACAGGGTTAAGTCCAATTTGTGGTAGGAGTCTGCCCGAAACCGCCCGGCAAATCCTGCATCCAAAAGTGGTTGGCTTAACGTGAGAGGTCTAGTGCATAAGCATATATGTGAATATATGTATATAACAGGATAGAAATAAATGGCATTGATTGTAATTAATTGAAAAGAATAAAAGTTACAACAATAAAAGAACTGGAATGAACGGGGAATGATAATAACCTATTATGATTAATTATGAAATCGTTATATAATAGGTCGGCTTGTCATAAGGACAAGTGGAAATTATAACATAAGTTATAATAAATGAAAAAGAAACTTATTAGTAAACCTTGAACTAAGTTAATAAGTAAGCAACAACAAGATGTAATGACAATGCGAGATGAAATTATGATTAAATAAGAAAGAATGAGGAAAACATATGGAATGAAATAAGTTATATTTAATCATATATAATAAGTGATATGTTAACAGAAAACGTGTGGACTAAGATAAAATATACTTAATTATAAGTTAAGTAGAACATGTTATTGTAACTATGAAATCCGACATTGAATCACATCGTAATAATATAAAGAGATTGTAGATTACAGATCATGGATTACAATCTACGAAATAACATGTTATGGGCTTATTAATAAACTTAAATGGATTAAGTTATATAATTGGAATTAATAAGAAAGAGGGGACCGTTCCTTAGAGATAAAAGGGGATTGGAATGAACATGGTAACTTGAATAAGAAATTAATATAATTGGAAATAACCAATTTAATTGGAAATCAGACGAGGTAGAGCAAGCGCATAATTAAACATTCAGACAAGGGTCTAATAACATGTTAACATGATGCTCTTGAGCCAGTCCGCATGTCTGAAGTTGAAGAACCCAATGGGATAAATCATCTGGGTGTCCGGAGATACAGGAGGAGGACGTCCACTTGATTACTTGGCTCGACATACGGCTCGATTTCTTGGTGGGACTGGAAGGTAGCACGCGGCTTTTGAGGGACGTGGGGGGTACTCATGGTAGTCCTCTATATGGTGACAACGCTTAGGCTGTGCTTGCAAGGGTTGGGTCTATGCATTACTACCTGGTGAGTATACCTTGATGGCAAAAGTAGCTTTACATTCAGAAGGCTATGACAAGATGGCACTAGGGTGATTCGGCGATCGCCTTGGAAGGAGGCTGGGTCAGGACCAACACAGGATAGTTGATCATCGGGTACCCGTCATTGACAGTCAGTGGGATGCTAAAAGACTACAGCTAAAACCAAGACGCCATCAACCTTTCACTATCGAAGCATGGTGGTTAAGGGACACGCCAATTGGATGTTTAGATTGTTTGTTAGGGGCATGTCAATTAGCTCTTGTAGTATTTACTAGTTGAGGAGGGGGTCGGGTGGGATCATAGCCATTGAAAATGCAGACCATTACATCTGTGTATACAAATATCATAAAAGCTCCCGACCGAGTTTCGTGTTTCTTGTACAGCCTTGTTACAGAACTCGGTGCGCTGTAGATAGTACGTGCAAATACATGCATACCATTTTCGGATGGTGTATCGTAAAGTTTAAGGCATCAAGTACGATTGACGATACATATGTGAGAAAGTCTATATACATGCATGTCTTCTCTGGGTGGTATATCGTAGACTCTAGGGCATTATTCTATGATGGAATCTGATTTGATCAAAGTTGGCAGTCCGTTCGCTTACGTAGCATGGAGATGGCGGTTCTATGCAGAACCAGCGTTGTTATACAGATATCCATAATGTCATTCCGGCATAGGATGAGGGATCACGTATATTTCTATGGGATTACGGTGGAGACCGTGCGAGTGGGGTACCATGGGAGTATTTTAATGTTGGGAGTAGCTACATATATACTATAATAGGTTAATCCGCTGGGAAGTAAATGGGTACGACATGTGTGTAAGCCTTGAGTTATGTTAACCCAAGTAACCTAATAAATAAGAAATTTTAACTAAATGGTATATGTAGGATTATCCAAAATATGTAGTTAAAATCGAGTCACCAGAACTTGTGTTCTACCCCCTCCTCATGACATACTCGCATGTTGCATGTGAGGAAGAGATATGATAGCTTTGGATAATGGTTAGGCAGTATTATTATCAGGGTAAAGCTATATTTTGATTATATAATATTTTATCCATTCAGCTTCTAAGCTTTGATATATTTTATGTTCCAGTTTTCTCTGTAGGATACCAGACAAACCGACAAGAGTTTGGATAGACTAGAATTTAAAAAAGTTCGATGTATCAAATTCAGGTTGTTACATATGGTATTAGAAATTAGATTTAGGATTCCAGTATAGATAGTGAGTGAATGTATTTGTATTTTTAAAATATAAATATATTATATATATACCTGGATCCATAGAGGAACCCACTATTGGAAGGAGCATAATATGGTGATAATTGGGATATCTGATTTGTACACTAAATGAACGAAATGGAAATCTGGGACCCTTAGGTAATTTGGGTAGGAAGTGTACAATATAATTTGTATGGAAGAAAGGTGAATCCCATGTGTTAGTATTTCAGGTTAATGGGTTTGGCGGTAAAATCTTGTATACTGGAAAAGTTTAAAAAGATGGATTAGGAATATATAGTTGAGAGGCTTGAATTTGTAGGAGCGTCTAGGTAAGCCTAGGTATGTTGGAAACCGCATTAAGTCTAACTCCATTTTTAACTTTTGGTAACTTGAAATTGTAAAAGCTTTTGGAAGATGGTTTGTGGTGTTTTCAAGTTTTGATCTTAAAAGTTACAGCTTTGAACTATGTAAAGAAATACATCTTGGGTTTTGAAGTAAAATAGGGTATATTTTGTAAACAGTGTTTTCTTGCGAAAATTTTGTCTAAAATAAATTCTCATAGTAAAAGATGTATGTTGTAGACTATGTATAACTCGCTAGTTTTCTTGTTACATTGCATGAAAGGATTAAAAAGCAAAACATAGAAAATGTTGCATTTTATTGAAAACTAGAATTTTTAGTAAAGAAAGTTTTACTACTTCTATTCTTTTGACAGTCATTTAGATAAATTATTTTAACAAGAAAATTTTGTTGGGTGGACAAAATAAATTGTAGGAATTAAGAATAGTGTAGATGTTTGCACCATATAGTAAGTAACTGAACTGATCTTATATGCAAGAACAAGTTGTAAACCCAATTGAGAAATAGTTATCCTTATCTACTCATGTTTTTTGTGATTTAAATTTTTATAAAATGACATGTTTTATGGTTTGGCAAAAGTAAGTTTTGGTAAGGATTTTTTTTATATTTTTATTTTTTAGAAGAAAAGTCAAATGAAAAGACCAAACCGTGTTTTAATAAAAAGTATGGAGTAGGTAAAGATTAGTGCCTAGAGGAGACAGGAAAAGTTGTGAGGCTATGAAGTAGATAGGGAGAATTATCTTGAAATAATTGTAAGTTCCCGTAGAATGTGTAACCATGGATAGACCTTTGGTGTTGCTCAGAAATGATTGTTGGTACGCAGCTAAAACTAGAAGGCTTATTTCAAATTAAACATAGATCAGAGGATTAAGTTAAATAAGTTAAGAAAAGAGTAATGGCATAACTAAAAAGGAGACAAAAAATTCAGTAAAGCTACAAACATGAGAGTTAAAAAAAATGGAAAATTCAAAGAATAGGTGTATAAGAATAAATTTTTCCAAGATAAGTTGAAAAATAAAATTTATAACAAAGAAAGTTTTCTTACGTGGGTTGTGCTTGGATAGGAAAATAGGGAATCTTTATATAATATTTTCAGAAAATCCAAGTACAGTTGGAAAAAGATACATAAAAGAAAAACGGAAGATGTGAAGCATTCCGTTTCCTACCTTTTTATAACATAAGAAATCGAATTTAGAAAATTAGATTTTTCTGAAATTCGAAAAATAAAGTTACTTGGTAGAGTTTTGGATGCAAAAATTGGATGAACTACGCTCTTGCTCGGTAAGAGTGTAGGAAAATTTGGATGAAAAAGCATTTTGATTTTCAATATTGCATTCATACAGAAGTTGCTAGTATAATTAGGATGTGTGCATCATGTTTTCAAAGAGATTTTCAATAAAAATTGCATTTATATAGGAGGTACTTCTTAGGCATTTGTTTCATTCATGTGTTATTTTGTTTAATTACACTTTGCACTAGTACACAAATGGTTGCAAAAATTGGATGCACACATGATGGTTGTGATTTATGCGAGGAATTACTTAATTTTACCCTTACCAAATTTCGAGGATGAAATTTCCTAAGGGTGAAAGAATGTAATACCCCGCATTTTTAATTATATAATAAAATGAGAATAACTTAATTAAATATTCATAATTAAGTGGAATGGCTTCACTGTTGCATTCATCTCGGAATTCTGGTTCAGATAGACCTTAAGTTTGCGTAAAACGGATAATGTATGAAGAAGTTATGAGAATTAGAAGTTTGTATATGCATAAGGTTCATATATATAAACATATTAATAATAAAATATTTCAGAAACAAAATAAGAGAGCGCACGGGAAAATAGTCCGTTACGAGTCGGCCCACACACCTCAGGGGGTCGACCCATGGGTCGACTCACTCAAGGGTGGGTCGATCATAGGGTCAACCGAACCATGGAGGGGTCGACCTAGTGGTCGACCCACCTAAGATCTGGCAGATTCGTTTGGCGAATTTGGACTGTTTTTTGACCGTATTCATTGTTGATCAGCGTTAGTGTGCAAGAACACCTATAAATATGCTAGAGATCCTAGCCTAAATCTCATATTTTCTGAGAGGTTGCTTAAGCTCTGCCATTCTTCTTCCTCCCTAAATCTCTTTAGAAAAATAGAATAATTAGTCTAAGGAAATTCTGATGCAAGATCTGGAGGAAAAGAATGTATATCTGCAAATGGGTGTTCAGAAGTATAATCGAAGTGAGGTAAATTCTGGGATCTGGTTAATTTAGATTTCTCTTCTTTCTTCCCTTTTTCTTTTAGAAATGTGAATCCGTGGTTATTTAGACTCGGTTAGGGGAGCCATGGAATGCCAGATCTAGACCAGATTTGTGAATTGGAAAGCTATTAGGAGAGTGGATTTAAGTTATTCCTTTTTGATAATGGTATATTTATCATTTGTCATTCCCCACTAATATATAATAAACCTGCTAAAATGTTTAACTTGTTGTAATCTGCTGAAATGATTAATCCATTGAATTGCAAACCTGCTAAAATGCATGAACATGTAAATTTGTAGACTTAATTCAAGATTAATTAGAAAATTGTTAATAAAACTATTTAGGACATGTTTAAAAGATTATTGTTGTATTAGAACCATACTATGAACCCAATAATTGGCATATTATGTAAGTGAACCCTTGATTGTAAGAATTGGCATAATTACATGTTAATTTGTTAGGTTGGAATAATTACATGATTGGATAATTACATGTTATTCCTTTAAAGTTCGGTTAACTACATGTTAGGAAGAACATGTGACATGATAATCAGTTAGAATAGACTTAATATGATATTAAGTATGATATGTAAAAATAGAAATATAGTAAAATATTTGACGAATGTATATGCCTAAATTATATGGAAAATTTACAGTAATTAAGAAATTGTAACTACACTTAGACACGAGGTTAAATTCAACTCGTGGTGGAAGCCTACCCTAAAACGCTTGGCAAAATCCAGTATCCAGAAGTAATTAATTGAATGTGAGGGGTCTAGTGCATAAACATATATATAAAGGTGCTAAGACACGAGGTTAAGTCCAATTTGTGGTAGAAGTCTGCCCGGAACCGCCCGACAATTCCAGCATCCACAAGTGGTCGGCTTAATGTGAGGGGTCCGGTGCATAAATATGTATGTGAATATACGTATATAACATGATAGAAATAAATGGAACTGACCGTAATTAATGGAAATGAATGAAAGTTACAACAGTAAAAGAATTGGAATGAATGGAGAATGATAATAACCTATTATGATTAGGGAAATGGATATATAATAGGAAGGCTTCTCCTAGGACGAGTGGAAATTATCACATAAGTTATAAGGAATGTAAAAAAAAATACTAGTAAACCTTAGTTATGAGAACTAAGTTAATAAGTAAACAACAACAAATTGTAGTGACAGTGCAAGATGAAATTATGATTAAATAAGAAAGAATAAGGAAAACTTATGGAATGAAATAAATTATATTTAATCGTATATAACAAGTGACAAGTTATCAGAAAATATGTGGACTGAGATAAAATATACATAATTATATATTAAGTAGAACTTGTTATTGTAACTATGAAATCAAACAATGAATTACATGGTAATAACATGAAGAGATTGTAGATTGCAGACCTTGGATTACAATCTAGGAAATAATATGGTATGGGCTTATTAATAAACTTAAATGGATTAAGTTAAATAACTGGAATTAATAAGAAGAGGGGTCCATTCCTTAGAGATAAAAAAGCTCGGAATGAACTTGGTAACTTGAATAAGAAATTAATATAATTGAAAATAAACAGTTTAATTGGAAATCTGATGAGGTAGAGCAAGCATGTAGTTAAATATTTAGACATAGGGTCTATAACATGTTAGCGTGACGCGCTTGAGCTTGTTCGCATGTTTGAAGGTGAAGAACCCAATGGGGTAGATCATCGGGGAGTCTAGAGATATGGAAGGAACACGTCCACTTGATTACTCGGCTCGACTTACGGCTAGATTTTTTTGTGGGATGGAAGTAAGCACGTGGCTTCCTAGGGACATGGGGGGGTTACTCTTGGTAGTCCTCTCTGTGGTGACAACGCTTAGGCTATGCTTGCAGGAGCTGGTCTGTGCGTTACTACCCGGTGAGTTTAACTTGACTGCAAAAGTAGTTTTGCGGTCAGAAGGCTATGACAAGATGACACTACGGTGATTCGGCGACCGCGTCGACAGGAGGCTGGGTCAGCACCAACATAGGATAGTAAATCGTCGGGTTCCCGTCATTGGCAGCCAGTGGGACGTGAAAAGACTAGAACTAAAACCAAGACGCCATCGAGCTTTAACTATCGAGGCGTGGTGGTTGAGGGACACACCAATTGGAAGTTCAGATTGTTTGTTAGAGGCAAGTCACTTAACTCCTTTAGTCTTTACTAGTTGAGGGAGGGGTCGGGTAGGACCATAGCCACTAAAAATGCAGACCATAACACCTGTGTATGTAGGTACGAAAAGCCCCTGACCGAGTTCCGTGTTTCTTATATAGTTCTTTTACGGAACTCAGTGAACAGTAAATAATACGTGTGGATTCATGCATATCATTTCCGGATGTTGTATCGTAAAGGTTAAGGCATCGTGTATGATTGACAATAAGTACATGAGAAGGTCTAGATACATGCATGTCTGCTCTGGGTGGTGTATCGTAGACACTAGTACATTGCTCCGCGATGGAATCTGATTCATTCGAAGGTGGCATTTCGTATGCCTACGTTGCATGGCGATGGCGGTTCTATGCAGAACGTAGCATTGTTATATAGAGATGTGTACATCATTCCGGCATAGGATGAGGGACTGTGTATATTTCTATGGCGTTACAGCGGAGAGTATGCGAGTAGGGTACAATAGGGTGTACCTTAATGTTTGGGGGTAGCTACATATATACTGTATTAGGTTAATCCATTGGGAAGTAAATGGGATGCGACGTGTGTGTAAGCCTTGAGTGTTATTAACCCAAGTAACCTAATAAATAAGAAATTGTAACTGAACGGTATATGTAGGGTTATCCGAAATGTGTAGTCTAAATATAGTCACCAGAACTTGTGTTTTGACCCCTCCACATAACATACTCGCAGGTTAGATGTGTAGTAGAAATATGATAGCTCTGGATACTGGTTAGGCAGTATTATTATCTGGGTAAGGCTATATTTCGAATATATATTATTTTATCCATTCCGCTGTGAGATATTTTCTGAGCTCTGATATATATTTTATATCTCTGTCTTTTCTACAGGATAACAGAAAAACCAACACGAGCTTCGATATATTAGAATTTTGAAAAAAATTCAGTCTGTCGGAATTCGGTTGTTACATCTGCCCTTTTTCTCCTTTTCCAAACCTAATTTCTAAAATAAAAATATATTCATACATAACAAATCAAATCCAATTCATAAGAAATTGAGAGGATAAGCAGATCTAATGGAAAAGAAAGAAAATCGATGCTCCAAACCAGATTCTCCCCTCTCTTCCTGTTTTCTTACATCTCTACAGATCTTGAATTTCCCCCTTTTCAGATAAATTGTAGATTTATTAGAATTTGGGGCTTGTAAGCCTAAAGGGTTTAAACCTTGGAATTGGAGGCTATAAGGTGAGTGAGAAATTTATATATACATTTATAATAATGTATATATCTCGTTTGTAATATATCTCAATTTTATGCCTATTTTCATCAGATCTGCTTATAATATGATTGTAAATTAATTAGCACATGTCAGATCTGATTATAAAATTTTTCAAAACTTGTGAATTGTTAGTTGTGGTTACGCATAATATTAATTATAGGATTCTTAAATTTGCATGCACCTATTTCCTACATTTATGTTGTAAAATGCATTGTAATTATTGCAAAGAACTGCATATCTGGAAATCAGTCCCATGTAAACAATTAGTAAATGTAGTTACATTCCAGATCTTTTGTTCAGTGTTGAATAATAAACTATGTTACTTTAGGTAAAAAGATGAAATTGGTAAATTATATGATTGTAATATTAAAAGGAATGTTCTTGTTTGTATTCAATATTGTTGTGATTTTGCTTAATTATTGTAAACATGCCATTTTTCTCCTTTTGCATAAAAAGGCATTATTTTGAAATCACAATAGTGCGATAAAAAGATTAAAAAGGGAAAAGTGGTGCAAATGTACATATAAATATAAATACATATACATATATATATTTGTGTATAATTTGCATCAACTATTCCAAATTATATATTTATATATATTTCATGTGATTTTGAGATATGTCAATTCCACCAATTAGGCATAATATAAAATGATTACGGCTAACGATCTTTTTGTAAGATTTGAAAACTTTTGACATGATTTCATGCAAAAAGGAATGTTTGGTTATCAATTAAACCAAATCATTAAATTTAAAAGAATAAAAAATAATAACAACAACAATAATAATAATACAAGATAGCTATGTTGACCGCACGAAAACATAGATATAAATATATACATATTATCCATCCAAATTAGTGTAAAACGGTAAATTATACGTTGAATTAAATGTTTGAAGGTTTGAAATTTGAATGGTATTCATTTATGGAATCATACATATAAATTATATTCCATACTAAATGAATATATTTATGGTGACCATTGTAGCAATTAGTGTAACTGATTGCTATAAATGAAGCCATAAATAAATAATTAACAATTGTAACCATTGTTGGTTGGGGAAAGTAAATATAATAGGATAATGATTACAATTCCAAAATTAATTAGGATAAATGTTGTACACCCCAAATTAGGAAATTTGAATTATAACCGCATTTAGACATGAGGTTAAGCTCAACTTGTGGTATAAGCCTACCCAGAACCGACCGGCAAATCTAGCAACCACAGGTAGTCAACTTGATGTGAGGGGTTTAATGCGCAAACGTAAATGTACTAAGGCATGAGGTTAAGTTCATCTTGTGGAAGAAGTATGCAAGGGACCGACCAGCAAATCCAACATCCATAGGTAGTCAACTTGATGTGAGAGGCGTAGTGCATATATATATATATACACACACACATATACATATATTCATATATCATGCAGCAACTAAATAAATAGATAGATAAATAAATGAATAATAATAGTAATTGCCTATTGGGATACAACAAGTAGATACCTTGGGACTGATAAATGGTTGCCTTAGGAGAATATGACCGTTATAGTCATAAAGGGCAATAAAAAGAGAAACAAAAGAAAATGGGTGTCAAAAAAGGGAGTAATGGACACTAATTGTCGTTTAAATACTAAGTCCAAATTAGGGAAGAAATCAAATAAATACCCTAGGGAAAAAGGGATACAACCTTCCTTAATTATGTTGATAATTATAAAGCTTAAAATATAAAATATAGTTAGTCTTAGTAGGTTAATAATATAAAAATCATATAAACCTTTGATGATAATGAATCATATACGTATATTATTTCCGTGTGGAGGGACTAAATGAGAATAACTTAATAACGTAGCCTACTTTATCCCAATAGGGAAAGGTATTAAAGTTAAATGGGGTATGAATCCAATAACCTTCACATATAGTCCGCTTCCTTGGATCTTAAGCGGTTAGGGATGAGGAGTTCACCTGGGAATAGGTCTTCCAATTTATGTTCTTATATGGCAGGTGTGTGTGGGCCTACCCAAAGCAGGAAACTAGAAACGTCAGATATGGCTACCTATCCTGTGGGAAGTAATAAGCAACTAAGTGGGTTATCTAATAAGGTCAGCTAGAAGGTATATCGAACGATAAAATATCATCTCCCACCTTATACAGGGCAAGGGTATATGCGCGAATGACGGAAGCCTTAACTAGGTAGGGCCATAGCTAGTTCCCTCTAATTCATGTTAACGTTAAGTAAATTATCGAGAAATAATAAGTGAACAATCTGTCTGCTTAGGGTCTTAATCGATCAGAAAGAATCCACCCTACCTATCATTGATAGTGAGGCAATAAATGATGAAGGATAAGTGAATGAAAGTATATGGATATAGAAACTGCGTAATTAGGGACTAATCTCGATATAGTAACCAACTAAGCTCTGGTATAAAGGCTACACAAAAATATGCGTAAATGTCCTATCTCGGTATTATAATTTGGAAACACTATTTTGGGAAGAGTGGTAGGGTTCTGCCTAAACATCTACATGATTAGGTTAGAATCACTGACCTTGATAGGCATACATCTTGGGTTGAACCAAACGGGACACGTCTGTGTATTATAGTATGTGTTGTACATTTCTTAGCCATTAGAACTTGTTGTTTTGGACCTCTCCTTATTACAACCTCTCAAGTTTCCTAGAAAAAGTCGGGTTCTCATGGATGTTTAAGTACGTCTTTTAGTTCTCGTTCTCTCTAATGCTCGGTATTTGCAAAGTGGAATAATTTCAAAAAGGTAGTTACTTGAGTTAATACTACTTTATCCTATTTTGTTTTCGTTGTGAGTTATCTGATCGTACTATGATTATGCTTATGCTCATTTATTACAGGTACCAGATTTACACCTTCATGCTTGGATGTGTTGGAATTTTGGTTTTTGTCAAAATTTGGGCATAGAAAAGTGTGGGGCGTTACATTTGGGATCAGGGCTTAGGTAAAACGATCAGAGAAATTAGTTAAATTAGGACTCATGAGAGAATGTAATTCGATTATATTTTCTGTTTTTCTTCGTCTTTCCTATGCGACTATAATTTCGACGATGAATTAGTCTTGGGCCTAATAATAAAAATGGGTTTAAGCGACTAATGGTTGAAATATGTTAAGTTCGGGTTATTAGCCAATTCTGCCTTACCTCACAGTACGTTGGCGATCTCATCATGAAGAGCATGAGGACGACATATGGTTGAGTCTATTGACTCGAGTTTGGAGATTGGACAAAAATCTAGCTACAACCAAGATAGTCGCGATTTCTGGTGTTTGATTTCGTTGATAGTTCCGGTTAAGACCATTACTCGATGCAAAACGAGAAAAGTTCACACTAGTATGTTGTATCTCTTTCGGAAATATAATTACAAGGTATATTTATTCGTTACTTCATTAAATTTCCGAATCTACCTTTGTTGAAATATTCATCTAAGTTCTTGGACTTGTATTCGAAGGAATTTATTTTTAATACTATTTGTAAAAATAAAATAGGCTTCAATGGTTTCGAATGACGGTTTCGGAAAATGGGTTTTTGAAAGCCTAGTTCTAATATATGATTTTTCTTAATCTACGCGTGTTTCAAAAAAATTGGGGCTTAGTGTAATTTCAATAAATATAATCTGACTGGTAGTGTAGATGGAGTTAGAAATGACAAGGAATATGCCACTAAACTTGAAAATAATAAAAATATATTCCTTATGATTTTCAGAATCCCTCGCCCTATATATATTGGATAATTTATTGAAATTATCACAATTAATCCTTGATGTTTTAAAGTTCAAACATTTTTGAACCCGAAAAGGTTTTTCCAATTTGTAATGTAAACTGGAATATTAATAATAATAGTGATAGTAAATTGGATTTATAAGTACGAAATTGTTTATATTATAATAAATTCCACCTTTGAAAAGTTTTGAAATATTCTTCGGAAATGCTAAGGAAAATCCTTCATCTTGATTTTTGGGTTATTTGATTTCGTGAATCGTCTATTTATTGTTGCTAGGTAAGGGGAAATCCATTTTAATTTATATCACAGATTTCTAGCTGAATTATTTTTGGAAGTTCGCTCTTTCATTATGTGTTCACAACATCATTGTTGAGACTATAAATCTTTGGAGTTAGTTCGGAGTTTAACTACGGCCTTTAAATACCACGGTGATGAGGTTAATTATTTTTTTGATCGTTTTAAATCTTAAAATATAACGTAGGACGATTAATATTTTAATCCGGCGAAATAAGGTCAAGGTTCAATCTTTGTCCAAAGCCATTTAATAGTTGACCGTTTGGCATTATGCAAGAATGGTCAACTACTTAATGAGTTTCGGTACAACTTGGACCTAGGACTCAACCATAAATGTTGCATCCAAATTACCCCCTAACTTCCTCCCTTCATCCTTCCATCCTCATCCCGCCAAAAAATCCCTATTCTTCTTCTCTTTCTTTGTCGTTACCTCGCCGCCTCCTCTTCGCGCTTGTTTGTGCATTAGACCTTGCCTCACTAATACTCCAAGATCTAATTTCTTCTCTCCAACTAATTCTTGGCCTATAATGCCAAGTTGCAATATTCGATCCTACTCACACCAATTAATCTCCTCCTTAGGTAGATATCATTTGATTGGACCGAAATCAGTAAAAAGGTCTCACCGCTTTAGGGCTAAGAAAATTTGTCGAGGCAGTTCGAATTGCACAGGCCAGTTGCATCAAGATCTTAGAATAGGTTGTTGTTTGCACTGCATCCGCCTTTGCTATACCTTGTTAGAGTAGGTGTTTCAAAGGCAATCGTCGTTTCGGAGATGAAGATTAAGTTATATTTTGGATGGTTTTTCTAAGGAGAATCTCGATGATATTTTAGAGGAAAGTGTGTCCTACACGGACTTGAATATTCTTTCGTTTGACCGACTTTAGAGATTTTGCAGCAAGTCTCGTTTCTTAATGTCGGTTCTTGAGTTCAAGAATCTATGTTCGAACTGCTCATATAAACGTGTGACCCATTTAGCATATCGTTCTATAAATGGGAAGTAATGAGTAGGTTCGTCTTATGATGCGAGAATTTAATCCTTTGCTTGATCAGTGGCATAACCATCATTTAGTACCGCATCATATTTGATTCGGCTTGCATTCTTGTTTGTTGTCTTGTGGAGTTACTCTTTATAAATTCACCTATCCATTTTGTCTTCAGACAATATTAGGTGGATTTCCATGAGGAGAAGTCTTGGGGTAGGTTTCCTTTCTCATCATAAATTCTCTCTTGGAAGAGGTGGTGATGTGGGAACCTCCAACAATACCAGCAGTGTTTGTAACACGAGATTGGGCACTTTGCTACCATGATATTGTTAATTAAAGATCATAAAAAAATTGGATTGAGCTCCAGCCATGGGGCAAGACATCTAGTTGTTTATAGCCATTGTTTGGGGAGTTTGGTGTTGTTTTGTCATTGTCTTTGTTGTTATCCCTTTCAACATCAGGATATTGGCTTTATGGTGATTCGTGCTTGTAACTATTAGTGTTGTTTAAATTGCACGATTTAGGTTAATGAGGTTTCTAAGTTTGGAAATGTTTATTCCATTCACGTATTCCTGTTTAACGAAATCTCATTTTTCTTATCTAACCTAACAGTTTTCCTAGGGCTGGGAAGAATAGAATTCTGTGTTGGATAAATTTTAGCAAATGACCAGTTCTACGTCACAGGTATGCAAATAAATAAATCGTCATTCCTTGTTAAAACTAAAATTTATTTTGGTCTTTTGTGTATGATTCTAGTTTTCGCATTTTCGGCGTGTCTAACTTCATTTTCGTCGACATGTTACTTGAATCGTTTAAGTTTCCGCAATTTACATTTTTGAAATTTTTTGGAAAATGTTGTTTGGAAAAAAAAAACTTTTTACCCTTTTTAGTTTTTAACTGATTTACTTTCTTTTATTTCGGTTTGTGCGAAAACACAAAATTTGGATACGACAAATTGTGCATATTTAAAAGTCTACTTTACATTAAGGTACATTATTTGAATGACGCAAAGTGCACGTTACCGAAATTTTATTTTTTCATAGCACTCTCATATGGAAAGTGGAACGATATTGAATAGAAATTTTCAAAATAAATGTAACTAGTTTACAAGTGGAAATTTATTTGTTTGAAAAATTCAATTTTTGGTCACATAAACAATGTAAGAAAGATTTTTGGATACTTTATGTCCGCGTTGTAGCGGTGCAATAGGGCTGACGATGTGATAAAAACGTTAACAGTAACAAGGAAATAAAATATGTTTTAGCCTTGGAAACGCTGCTTCCACAGCTAGTCAACGATGTGCGTGAGCTATTAAATAACTCATTTTACATTTTAGAGCTTGTTTTAAGCCTCCTTTATAGTCTACAGATTGAAATTTTTGGTGTATTTTGAGTAACTGAACTGAAAATTCCATTGTAGGACAGGAAATGGAATATTTGTAAGTGGAAGAAATGTTAAAATTCTTCGCTTTGATTTCCATTTTCCAGGTCTAGGAGAAATTAAATAGGAAACGATTAGACTACGTGACATTTTGGATGGTAGGGTATGGATGCAAAATTGGTTGCTTCACATTTTTATTCGTAATTATGTGAAGGCTATGGATGAAAAAGGATTTTTGAAATTTGCATTCATATAGTATAGTCAGTTTATTTAGGACGCTTTACATAGTATTTTCAAAAGTGTTTTAAAAATCTTAATGCATACATATAGAGGGCCCGATTTAGAATCATCTTGCATGCATATTTTATGATTGAAATGCATTATGTACACCATGCACTTATAAACATGGTTGCAAAGTGGATGTACACAAATTGGTCATGTAGGATAAGATAAATAGGTGTCAGAATTTCAAGACGAAATTTCTTTTAAGGGGGGAAGAACGTAACAACCCGAAATTTTGACCATAAATAGTTATTTAATTAGAATCTCAAAAATAGGAATTTCTTCAAGTGATGGAATTAGACCACGAAACTTTAACCGATTTGTTCATCATGGAATTATGGCCAACTTTCATGTTTGAGTTTCACGAACGGAGTCCATATCAAAAAGTTACAAATGAAAAAGGGTGGAAATAAATAAATAGATTAAATAATAAACACCTATCCTTTTATTACCTACTTTCACTGGGCAAAATCGCTCAAGGGGCAGTCGACAACCTTGCCTGGAGCGGTTGACCGCTTTGAGCCAGATCTGCCTTGTGACGACTAGGTTTTGAAGGGTGTTTTGGTTAAATTTATAAAATGGATGGAGGATATAACTTTAAAATAATCCAATGGTTCAAAGCCAAATACACCCCTAAAAATAATGGGTAAGGCCTCATTCATTTCCACATAGAACTGCAGTGGCAGCGGAGTTCTGCCATTTTCCTCCTTCTCCAAACCTAATTTTTAAAATAATAATATATTCATACATAACATATCAAATCAAATTCGTATGAAATTGAGAGGATAAGTAGATCTAAAGGAAAAGAATGCAAATTGATGCACCAAATCAGATTCTCCCCTCTCTTCCTGTTTTCCTACATCTCTGCAGATTTTGAATTTTCCCCTTTCAAGATAAATTGTAGATTTATAAGAATTTGAGGATTGTAGGCCTAAAGGGTTTAAAATTTGGATTTGGAGGCTATAAGATAAGTGGGAAATTTATATATACATTTATAATAATGTATGTATCTTGTTTGTAATATATCTTAATTTTTATGCCTATTTTCATCAGATCTGCTTATAATATGATTGTAACTGAATTAGCACATGTCAGATCTGATTATAATAATTGTTAAAACTTGTGAATTGTAAGTTGTGGTTTAGCACAATATTAATTGTAGGATTCTTAAATTTTATACATCCATTTCCTACAGTTATGTTGTAAAATGTTTTGTAATTGTTGCAAAGCACAGTAGATCTGGAAATCAGTCCCACGTACACAATAAGTAAATGGTGTTACATTCCAGATCTTTAGTTCAGTACTGAATAATAAAGTATGTGAATTTGGGTAAAAAGGTGAAATTTGTAAATTATGTGATTGGAATATTAAAAGAAATATGCCTGTTTGTATTCAATATTGTTGGGTTTTTGCTTAGTTGTTGTAAACATGCCATTTTCCTCCTTTTGTAAAAAATGCATTGTTTTGAAATCACATGAGGTGTGATAAAAAAAATCAAAATTGGAAAAGTGTTGCAAATGTATGTATAAATATAAATACATATATATATATGTGTGTGTGTGTGTGTATAATTTGCATCACCTATTCCAAATTATACATTTATATATATTTCTTGTGATTTTGAGATATAACAATTCCACCACTTGGAATAATTTACAATGATTACAGCTAACGGTGTTTTTGTAAGATCTGAAACCTTTTGACAAGACTGAATGCAAAAAGGAATGTTTGGTTGTCAGTTAAACCAAATCAATAAATTTAAATGAATAAATAATAATAATAAAAGATTACTATGTTGGGCACATAAAAACATAGAATATAAATATATACATATTATCTGTCCAAATCAATGTAAAACTTAAATTATACATTGTATTAAATGTTTGAAGGTTCGAAATGTTGAATCGTATGCATTTATGGAATCATACATATAAATTATATTCCATACTTAAAGAATATATTTATGGTGACCGTTGTAGCAAATAGTGTAATTGATTGCTAAAAATGAGGCCATAGATAAATAATTAACAATTGCAACCAATGTTGATTGTGGAAAGTAAATATAATAGGATAATGGTTATAATTCCAAAATTAATTAGGGTAAATGTTATACACCCTAAATTGTGAAATTTGAATTATAATCGCATTTAGACACTGGGTTAAGCTCAACTTATGTATAAGCCTACCTGGAACAGACTGGCAAATCCAGCAATCACAGGTAGTCAGCTTAATGTGAGGGGTCTAATGCGTAAATGTAAACGTACTAAGGCACGAGGTTAAATTCAACTTGTGGAAGAAGTCTGCACAGAACTGACCGGCAAATCCAGCATCCATAGGTAGTCAACTTAATGTGAGAGGCCTAGTGCATAATTATATATATATCAATCAACCAAGAAATAAATAAATAGATAAATAAATGAATAATAATTGTAATAGCATGTTGGGGTACAACAAGTGGATACCTTGAGACTGATAAATGGTTCCTTAGTAGAATATGACTTATGGTCATAAAGGGCAATAAAAATAGTTACAAAAGAAAATGAGTGTCAAAAGTAGGAGTAATGGATACTGATTGTCGTTTAAATACTAAGCCAAATTAGGGAAGAAATCAAATAAATACCTTAGGGAAAAAGGGTTACAAACTTCCGTAATTATGTTAATAATTATAGAGCTTAAAATATGAAATATAGTTGGACCTATAGGTTAATAATATAATATATTATTAACCATTTAAACCCGTGACGATAAGGAATCGTATACGCATAGTATTTCCGTGTAGAGGGACTAAACGAGAATAACTTAATAACGTAGCCTACGAATAGGGAAAGGTGCTAAAACCAAATGGGGTATGAATCTAGTAACCTTCGCATATAGTCCACTTCCTTGGGTCTTAAGTGGCTAGGGTTGAGGAGTCCACCTGGGAATAGGTCTTCAGGTTTAGATGTCTTAAATGGCAAGTGTGTGTGGGCCTGCCCTAACCTAGAAACTAAAAACGTCAAATATGGCTACCTATCATATGGGAAGTAATAAGCGACTAAGGGGGTTATCTAATAAGGTCAGCTAAAAGGTATAGCGCGATAAAATACTATCTCTTACATTATGCAGGGCAAGGGTATATGCGTGAATGTAGAAAGCCTTAACTAGTAGGGCACGTAGCTAGTGCCCTCTAGTTCATCTTAAAGTTAAGTAAATTATCGAGAAATAATAAGTGACGAATTGGTCCGCCTAGGGTCTTAAGGGATCTTGAAGAATTAACCATATCTACTTGAGGCGACAAATGATGAAGGATAAGAGAATGAAAGTATATGGATATAGAAACTCCGCAATTAGGGGTCTAATCTCGAGATAGTAACCAGCTAAGATCTGGTATAAAGGCTCTATAAAAATATGCGTAAACGTCCTATCTCGGTATTATACTTTGGCAACACTACTTTGGGAAGAGTGGTAGGGTCGTGCGTAAACATCCACAAGATTAGTTTAGAATCACCCACCTTGATAGGCATACATCTTGGGTTGAACCAAGTGGGATACATCTGTGTATTATAATATGTGTTGTACATTTCCTAGTCACTAGAACTTGGAGTTCTGACCCCCTCCTCATTACGAACTCCCAGATTTCCTAGAGAAGGTCAGGTTCACACAGATGTTTAAGTTTGGCTTTCGGTTTTCGTTCTTTCTCATGCTCGGTATTGGCAAAGTGACTTACTTTGAAAAAGGCAGTTACTTGAGCTAATACTAGTTTATTCTATTTTGTTTCCATTGTGAGTTATTTTATCGTACTTTGATTATGCTCATGCTCATTTGTTGCAGGTATTAGATTTACATGCTTCGTGCTTGGATGTGTAGAAATTTCGATTTTTGTCGAAATTTTGGCACATAAAAGTGTGGGGTGTCCCAAGACATGTTCTCAACATATTCTATGCATATTTAATCTTAATTACCACAATCATTCACAATTTCACTGTAACTTTATTTACATTATCCAATTTGTCACTAACAATATTTTTCGTAACATATTCACTTTTGTTGTAAATCTCACAAATTCAATATTATTGTAATTTCAATCCAATTAACAAATTCATAGAATAGATCTATACGATAGTAATATTCATAACATAACAGAAAATGAATTAAACCTCAATCATCACAACTTGTAGTTATGTAACATGTTAAGAATGACGGAGAATGTAAACAGTTAGTATACCATTATTTAAAAAGGTATAATTCAAATCCACTCATCTAACAACCTTCCACTTCATGAATCTGATCTAGATTTGTTGTACATAGCATCCATAACTGAATCTATTATTAAAACAACCATGGTTCACAATCTGATGCTAAAAGAAGAGGTAAGGAAGTGAGAAATCTAAATAAATCAAATTCAAGAACTTGCCTCACGTTGATTAGAATTCTGAATGCCTATTTGTTGACTTACATTATTTTATCTTCAAATCTTGAATTAGAATTTCCTAAATTAATATTTTAATTTTTTAAAAAGATTTGGAGGGAGAAGAGAATGACAGAGCTTAGGCTGCATCTCAGGAAATATGAGTTTAGAGCTAGGCCCTACTAGTCTATTTATAGGTGTACAAGAAAGTCTGGACCATCTGATTTAATCCATTGAAATATGAACCGCACACATCAAAAATTCGCGTCACTGAAAATAGATCTTGGCCGGCTAGGGTCGACCCCTGTGCCGATCCACCCTATAGGTTGGTCGACCCATGAGTCGACCCAGGCAGAAAATGGGTTGACCCATATGGGTCAAGGCATGCTTTGGGTGATGTTGTTATGTCTGAATTTAACATTTTAATTAACAACGTTAATAACTTTCTTTGTATACTTCTCTTGATTTTTTTATTCCTATTAAAAACCATGGTTAAGTTTGAATTGCAAATTTATGCATGTATATATGCATGCAATCTTTCAGTTCCTTGTCAGTTAATCAATGCAATTAATGACGTTTTGTTTTAATCCGTTTGATGCACTCTAATTTTAAATGAAGCTTATTTCTTGTCTATTTTCCGTTTATTATGCACTAATTATTTTTTGCTCTCAGCTTGCACATTTATCTCAAAATTTGAATTTATACGTGTGTGTGTGCGTGTATATATATACACACACATATGCACAACTTTCAATTCTATTTCAAAATTCAAATGGCAATACGCCTTCATTTATTTCTTACATATTTTCATTGATTTTGAGTTTATTTTGGATTTCTCTTTCATATATATATATATATATATATATATATATATATATTTGCACACATAAATGCATATATTTACATATGCATATATACATATATTTTTATACTCACTTTTATGTATAATTTTACTTACATCTGCATTTTTACATATTTCCTTTGAGAATATGTATTATTTTAGCCGTTCATCTAAAATAAAAAATATAGCGCCTGCGTGACTCGAACTTGCTCCACTCACTTAGGAGAGGCATGCCTTTACCAACTGAGCAACATAGGCTTTTGTTAACAAGACTAAAAACAATGTGGTCATTCTTTTTTTTAGTTTTCTTTTTATACCTTCTCTTCATGTTTGTTGTAATATTTCATTTAAAGATATCATTTTCATCTTAAATCCGTTTCCTACAAACCATAAGTCTAAATTTATTAGAAAATCGTCGCGGATGCAATGACGCTAATTCTGTGACCAAATTCTGAATGCTTTTCAAATTTTATTTCATTATTTACTTTAAAAATGTTGGGTGTTACATTCTCCTACCCTTTGGAAATTCCGTCCTTGAAATTTGGTAGGGGTAAAATTATGTAATTCCACGCATAATTTACAACCGTCATATGTTCATCCAATTCTGCAACCATTTGTGCACTAAGTGCGAATCAACAGAAAATACATGAATGAAATGAATGCCTAAGCAGTACCTCCTATATGAATGCAATATTTTGAAAATCAAAATACTTTTTCATCCAATTTTTCCTACACTCTTACAGAGCAAGAATGTAGTTCATCTAATTTTTGCATCCAAACCCTACCAAACAACTTTAAATTTGCGAATTACAGAAAAGTCTAGTTTTCCGAATTCGGCTTTTTATGTTATAAAAAGGTGGAAAGTGGAAAATTTCACATCCTCCGTTTTTCTTTTATGTACCTTTTTCTAACTGTAACTAGATATATAAGCAACTATTATACAAAGATTCCATATCTTCCTATCCAAGCATAGACGACATAAGGAAATTTTCTTTGTTAATGATTTTCTTTTTCAACTTACTTAGGAAAAACCCGTTCTTATTCTCATTTCTCAAAAGAATTCAATTTTTCCTAACTGTCATGATTGTTGTTTTACTAGATTTGTTGTTTTCATTTTAGTCATGACATTACACTTTTCTTAGCTTATTTAACTTAATCCACTAATCTAAGTTTAATCATAAATAAGCCTTCTAATTCTTTCAGAACTAAAATTGGAAAATAATCATACTACACAGCTACCGTCAAGGGCTAAGAACAAGGACTATGTCCCCTCCAACAAAGAAAAGTCCAAACCAAAAGATCTAAACACTAAATTACCTTTTACCGTCTAGTAGTCACTACTAGTCCTTTCTATATACTAACAGTATTCTCCAAGAAGCAACCTTGGCTCTATAATGCTTACGCATTCTACGGGAACTTACCATTATTCCAACACAGTCCTTGCTATTCAATTCATATCCTCAAAATATTTGTTGTCTACCGTAACTACTAATCCTTACTAACTCCATGATTTAAAAACATGATTTGGCCTCATTATTTATTTCCTTCAAAAGTTTTAAAACTTTTCTTTTTCTTCATTAAAACTTTCCTTTGCCAAACCATAAAAATACGTCATTCCATAAAAAACGCAAAACACTTTTTTTTTTCAAATTACAAAAACTAGAGTAGACAAGGACAACTACTTCTTTATCAATTTCACAGCTGTTCATGTTTACAATGCTCTTCCGATAACTTACATCTAGGTGCGAACATCTACTCTATTCTTAATTCTTACAACTTATTTTGTCCAGCCAACAAAACTTTTGTCAAAACAATTATCAAAAATTATTGTAAAGAAAATAGAGTTTTTTCTAATTTTCTTTATAGAAGGTTTTAGTTTTTTTAAATGCAATCTTTTATACAGTTTATTATTTAACTCTTTCATACATTATAGTTTAAAATCAGTAAGCTATACATGCTCTATAATATGCACATTTTTCTGAAAGAAGTATTTCAGACAATAATACAATAAAATATACCCCATTTTATTTTATTTTTCTCCGAAATGCAATATGTACTTTTTTTCAAACATAAAAATTGCTCCTTTTTGTTTCAAAAATTATTTCTACATAATTTATCTAATACATATTTTAAAATTATAATTTTTAACATCAAAACTTGAAAAACAGTATAAATTATCAACCAAAAGCTTTTAATTTTTCAAGTTCTCAAAAGCTAATAATGGGGACAGACTCAAAGCGGGTTTCCATCTTACCTAGATTTGCCTAGATATCCCCATAAAGTCAATACTCTCAAATATATATATATTCCTAATCCGTTTTTCTTCTTACTTTTTTCCAAACTTATAAGGCTCAGCTTCCAAACCCACTAATCCAAAGCACTAACATATGGGATACATCTTTCTTCATTACCAATTACATTGTAGACTTTTTACCAAACCACCTAAAGATCTCAAATTTCAATAATCATTCCTTTAGTGTACATAACTGATATCAAACTCTTTGCATAACTTCTCTTCCTATTTAGTGGGTACCTTTATGGATCTAGGTATATATTTTTATTTTTTTTAATATACATATATGTTCACTCACTAGCTATATAGGAACCGTAAACCTAAGCTCTGATACCAGATGTAACGACCCGAGTTCCAATAGACCGATTTTTTTTCTTTTCAAAAATCCCAATCTATCAAAACTCGAGTTGGCTTGCTTAGTATCCTGCAGAAAAGACAGAAATATAAAATATATCAACACTTAGTAACATCTCACAACGGAATGGAATAAAATATAATATAATCATATACAGCCTTTCAAAGTAATAATACTACCTAACCAATATCCAAAGCTGTCATATCTCTGTCATAAACCTAACATGCGAGTATGTTATGAGGAGAGGGTCAAAACACAACTTCTAGAGATTAGACATAAATTACACATTCCGAAATAACCCTACATATACCATTCAGTTATATTTACTTGTTTATTAAGTTTTTTGGGGTTAATAGCACTCAAGGCTTAAACACATGTCATATCCATCTACCTCCCAGTAGATTAACCTAATATAGTATATATCTAGCTACCCCCAATATATCAAGGTACTCCCCATGGTACCCTTCTCGCACGATCTCCGTCTTCATGCCACGGATGCGTACGGAACTCTCATCCTACACCGAATGATGTACGGACCTCCATATTACAATACCACGTTCCGCACAGAACTACCATCATTATGCTATGTAAGCATACTGACTACCATATCCAATACCCTAAGTCGAATTAAATCAAAACCGTGAGTAATGCCCTTACATCTACGATACACCACCCGATGCGGTGTGCATGGACCTAGACCCCCACACATACGTGTTGTCTACTGTACCCTGAGTCACGTAACTAGGCTGCATCTGAATGCACAAAACTCAGTCGGTAGCCTTTTCCGTATATGTATCGCTCCACTAAATGGGCCTAAAGCACAGATATCTAAACTATGGTTTACATTTTTATGGTGGATATCTAAACTATGGTTAACAGATATCTAAAGTCGCGTGCTTCCTTTCAGTCTCATAGAGCCCGCAAGCAGAATATCATGCAGAAGAATCAGATGGATATGCCCCTCCCGTGACTCTAGACACCTCGATGTTCTATCTCATTGGGTTCTTCAACTTCAGTCGTGCAGACTGGTCCAAGCGCCTTACACTAACGTGTTATTAGACCCTATGTCTATGTTTAATCGTTCACTTGTTATATCTTATCAGCTTGCCAATTAACATGATTATTCACATTTTATATTTTATTCAAGTTACTCTCTGGGCCTCTTACATCTCTAAGGAATGGACCCCTCTTGCTTATTAATTCAGTGACATAACTTAGCCCATTTAAGTTTATTAATAAGCCCAAAACATGTTATCCCTTAGATTGTAATTATCGAAAGTAATCTACAATTTTTTACATTATTGCCTTATCATTCATTATCCAATTTCAGGTTTATAGGATACAATAACATGTTCTACTTAATGTATAATTATGTATATCTTATCCCCATCCACATGTTTTCTATTAAACTGTTACACTAATACATATATGATTAATATAACTTATTGCGTTTCATACGTCTACCTCATTTCTTATTTAATCATGACCTCATCTTACATTGTCATGACAACTTGTTGTCTTTTACTTATTAACTTAGTTCTCTTAACTAAGTTTTATTAATAAGTTTCCTTTTCATTTATTATAAACTATTTTACAATTTCCACATGTCCTTAGGATAATTCTACCTATTATATTCCATTCTCATTCATATAATCGGTTATAATAGGTTATATTCCCTGTTCATCACATTTTCTTTGCTTCTTTAATGTTAACGGAACTCTTACTGTTGTAACTTTTATATCTTTACTAGTCTTGTAAATTTATATATATATATATATATATATATACACACACACACACACACATGTTTAGGCACCAGACCCCTCACATTAAGTTGACCTTTTGTGGACATTGTATTTGTTGTGCGGTTCTGAGAAGGCTTCTACCACAAGTTGAACTTAACCTCGTATCTCAGTGCGGTTTCTATCTATAACCTTTTGGCATAATAATTTTCTGAAGAAAATATTCATGCTTATTGTAAACTCCATAATTACAATGTTTACAGTAATTCCCAATTCAGGTAGAAGATTAACAGAAATAGGCTTTATACAATAGAAATGTTCTTAACATCTTCTATGTGGATTTAATATCAATTACCACAATTACTCCCAATTTCACTATAGTTTGATTTAACATAACCAACTTGTCATTAACAATATTTTGTGTAACGTATTCACTTTTATTGTAAGTCTCACAAATTCAGTATTGCAGTAAGTTAATCCAATTAACCGATTCATATAACAGATTTATACAATAGTAATATTTTTAACATAACTGAAAATGAATTATATCACAACTTATAGTTGTTCAACATGTTAAGAATGACGGGGAATGTAAATGGTAAATATACCATTATATTAAAAGGTATAATTTAAATCCACTCACCTAACGCTTTCCAATCCATGAATCTGATCAAGATTTGTTGTTTCTTGGCATCCCTAACTTAATCTATAATTAAAACAACCACGGTTTCACAAATCTGATGCTAAAAGAAGAGGGAAAGGAAGAGAGAAACCTTAATAAATTAGATTCAAGAAGTTACCTCACGTTGATCAGAATTCTGAATGCCTATTTGTAGACTTACATTCTTTTATCTTCAAATCTTGAATCAGAATTTACTAAACTAATATTCTAACTTTTTGAAAAGATATGGACGAAGAAGAGAATGGAAGAGATTGCACAGCATCTCAGAAAATACGAGTTTAGAGCTAAGCCCAGCTAGTCTATTGATAGGTGTACAAGAAAGTCTGGACCATCGGATTTTATCCATTAAAATCCGAACTACACACAACAAAAATCTGCGTCACCGAAATAAGATCTGGGCCTGCTAGGATCGACCCCTGTGTTGACCCGCACTATTGGTGGGTCAACCAAGGAAGAATATGGGTCGGCCCATACGGGTCCATGCGGGTCAGCCCATACGGGTCCATGCATGCTTCGGGAAATCTGTTATGTATGAATTTAATCTTTTAATTAACAATGTTAATAATTGACTTTGTATACTTCACTTGATATTTTTTATTCCTATTATAAACCATAGTTAAGTTTGAGTTTAAAATTTATGTGTGTAAATAAGCATGCAATCTTTTATTCCCTTGCCGGTAAATCAATGCAAATGAAGACGTTTTGTGTTATTCCTTTTAATGCACTTTAATTTCAAAGGCAGCTTGTTTCTTTTCCATTTTCAATTTATTATGCATTATTTATTTTCTGCTCTTGACTTGCACTTTTTATCTTAGCATTTGAATTTATACGTTTATATGCATACACGCAACTTTTGATTCTATTTGAAAATTCAAATGGCGATATACTGTCATTTATTTCTTACTTATTTTCTTTGTTGCTGGCTTATTTTGGGTTTCTCTTTCACATGTACATATTTTTTCTCACATATACTCATATATCTACATATACATGTATACATATATTTTTATACTCACTTTTATGTATAATTTTTCTTATATGTGCATTTATACATGTTTCCTTTTAGAATATGTATTATATTAGCTATTCCTCTAAAATAAAAATATGGCGCCAACAGGACTCGAACTTGCGCCACTCACTTGGGAGAGACGCCTTTACCAACTCAGCTACATAGCCTTTTGTTAACAAGACTAAAAACAATGGTGGTCATTGTTCTATTTAGTTTTCTTCTTATATCTTCTTTTTATGATTGTTGTAATATTTCATTTAAATATATCTTTTTCATCTTAAATCCATTTGCTGCAAACCATAGGTCTAAATTGATTAGAAAATCGCCATGGATGCAATAATGCCAATTCCGTGACCAAATTCCTAATGCTTTTCAAATTTTATTTTATTATTTATTTCAAAAATGCGGGGTGTTACATTTGTCTACTAACTCGAACCAGATCATGACGAGATCCAAGGCAATCAATTGTACTAAACCTCTAGTGCCTCCAAATGCAGAAAAACATTTGTATTTGGTACATTATGGGTTCACGTCAAGACATTAAGCTGGATCAATGCAAACTTTTAATCAGAAAATACAGCCTAAGTGCTCTTGCAATCCTTGAAACAAAGCTGTATGAATTTCTTACAATCAGTGCAGCAAGGTATATCAATCCCAGTTGAGAATATTTAAACAACTTACTTGATGCTAGTTATAGTTGAATTTTACTTTTATATGATCCCTTTTTACATAGATTCTCGAGAATACCCTCCTTGAGCCAACACATTCATTGTCATAATCTGCACCTACCATCATCAACTTCTTATTACTTCACCTTTATATATGCACATAATTCCTCAAATGCAAGAAGTACTCTCATTAACATGCTACCTGCATTTAGGCAACACACATACTCTTGTTTGTATATGGTGACTTTAATTCTCTTCTTCATATTTTTGATGGATTTGGTGGCTCCTCTATCACTCTGTCAAAAATTCGACTATTAATGTAGCTATCATGGAATCTAACCTACTAGAGTTCAACTCCTTTGGAGTTGAGCTCACCTGGAATAATAGTAAAAGGAACGGTATTCATACATTTTTTAAAATTGATCATGCCTTTTGTTATGTCATATCTCTTAGTAAATGGCCTAGTTTGACCAATGAACTCCCTCCTCCTATTTTATCTTATAACTCTTCACAAATACCGCACTAGGGTAAGCAATAAACTTTTAAAAAACCTAATTTTTAATTCATCAATGCTTGGATTGAGGACCCTTAATTCTTGGACATTGTTAAATTAAAATGGGATTTACCTTCTTTTGGTAACACTATGTCCATCTTACATAAAAATCTAAAAGCTATTAAAAATGCCTTAAAATCATGGGCTAGCAATAATTTTGATAGTGGTAGTGGTCAATCGGATGCAACTTCTAGCTCAAGTTCAAGTTCAAATGAATAATGACACTAGCAATTCTTCTCTTGCTAGTATTGAAACACTATACTCTAATAATCTTAAGAATGCACTTCACCATGAATCTCTAATGAGTAAGCAGAAATCTAGAATTAAGTGGTCTGAAGTTGATAGAAACATTGTTTTTTCATGTTGCTTTAAAGGCTAAATATACAAGAGAAACCATTCATGCAATCACTAATCAATTTGGGAAGGTACACTCTACTCAAATCGATATTCAAAGTGCATTTATTTAGTACTTCACTGACCTCTTTCGTAATGTTAATAATTTTGAACCAAATATTAAGGAAATTAATCCCATGTTGCTTCCTAAAATTAACTCTGAACAGTATGATGCTTTATGCTCCCATATTTCTAATGGTGAGATCAAAGATGTCATATTTTCCCTTAATTAAAATTCTTGGAGTGGGCCAGATGTCTTTAATGCCTTACTTTTCAAGAAATGCTGGAATGTGGTGAAAAGTGATGTTTATTGTGCAATCAAGAAGTTTTTCAAATAGGGTCAGATGATGGGATCATTTAACAACACTATTATTACTCTCATCCCAAAGGTTAATGATGTATGCAATATCAATGCCTTCAGACCAATTTCTTGTTGCAACATAATATTCAAATGTATTACCAAAATACTGGCTATGAGACCTAACCCAGTTTTGCCAACACTTATTTCTTTGAATCAAGTTACATTTCTTCTTGAAAGAAATATATTAGATGATGTCATTTTGGCACACGAGCTTCTAAAAGGCTACAAATCTAAGTATATTTATCCCTGAATTATTCTTAAACTTGATATTACGAAGGCATTTGATCAGCTACAATGGACCTCAATAATTAGAATTATAAGCTTTATGAACATTCCTTATTGTTTTACTGCTTGGATTTACTCTTATATCAGTTTTGCCCATTTTTTCTAATGTAAATAGCACCCATGTTGGCTTCTTTGAAAGTAAACAAGGCATTATATAATGTGAACCAATATCTTCCCATCTATTTATTATTTTCCTGGAGTTACTTACCAGGATGTTAGATGATCATATTTATAAGGATCAATTTGAACTACACCGTAAATGCAACAACCTATGTATTGCTTCACTGATGTTTGTAGATTATCTGATCATCTTTTGCAAATCTTATAGTAGTACTCGTACCAATATTATAAACACCCTTGAAAAATTCTATTTCATGACTGGACTTAAAACAAACTTGAAGAAGTCTGAGTTTTTGGTTGTTGGAGTTAGCAATGTGCAGATTGAGCATATCCATGCACTTACTGGTCTAAACTGCAATGTACCAACTATCACTTCTCTTGGATTTCCTCTGGCAAGTTCAAGAATTACAACTCAGCAATGCACTCCTCTATGTGAAAGAATTACTACTAGACTTGAATTTTAGAATGCTTAATCAAGCTGGTAGGATAACTCTTATTAAATCGATTGTTATAGAAATGCAATTTTATTGGGCATGTACATTAATACTACCTCACAAACTTCTCTCCATGACTAGAATTTTCTTCAGGCGGGTTTTATGGAAGGGGAATATTCACGTGAAGTGCATGTTCCATATTTCCATTGCAATGCTTGAAAAACCTATTAGTAAAGGGGGTTTAGGTATAACAAATATGTTCCTATGGAATAAGGCTGCTTTTGGTAAGCATGTGGATGATGTTTTAAACAAGAAAAAAATGGTCTTTGGGTTAATTGGTCTTATTACCATGTAATTAAAGATGACCAATTTTAGGCTTTAAATTCCAGCTAAGCTCAAAATTGGTCTTGGAAACGTTTGATCAGAAACGTTTGATCAGTCTTAGAACTAGGTTTCTTCCTTCTTTCAAATATGGCCCAAAGCCTACCAAAGAATCAGTTTCTAGAATGAATCTTGGTGTAAATTTGTTTCCATCATTAGTAATTCCTTATCATATCATGTAAACTTCAATCTAATATCAATTTTACTAGTAGTGTTGCTAGTGTGATCACTAGCAATCAACTGTGCTTGTCTACATCTTCTAACCAGAATGTCATGAATACTTGGAGCAATTTAAACATGAAATGGGTCTCATTTGATGTTAAGATTGCTTCATACTGGAGCCGGAAAGGTGACAAGTTCAACGTAAAGAGTTTGTACTCTAAGTTACATGGTATTTCTAATTTACTTTACTGCAGATGGCATAAAGTGGTGTGGATAAATGATAATAATGCTAAGAAGAATTTATGCCTTTGGAAATCCATTCACGAAGCAATATTAACTAGAGACAAGCTAAATATAGATGGCATGGCAGTTGACAAGAGATGTAGCTTCTGCTGCTCACAAGTTGAATTGGTGCATCACTTGTTTTTTGAGTGCAAGGTCATTAGCTCTCTCAGGAAGGACACTCTCTCACAGATTGGGAGCATCATATTGCAACAAAACAGATTATAGGAATGGGAAGAAATTAGAAAGAAAGTGAAGGGAAGAAGTAACAAAGCAAGAATTTTTGCTAGTGCTTAAGAAACTTTTAGTAAAGTTTGGAAATATAGAATTGCATATGTCTTTGATACTAATCATGCTTTGAGCCTTGGCCAATTCAAGAATATCATATGGTAAGACATTCGGGAGGGAATAAAGTTTTTGAAATTCTCATTCAACCCCGGGATTTTTGGACGATAATATTCTACAACTGCTTGCAGTTTTGGTTTTCGGTTTTTTTTTGAATGTTAGGCTTCTGTTAGTGTTGATATACCATGTATCTTTGTTTTCATTTTGTTTTTACTCTCTCTCTCTCTGTTATTATGTACTCGTCTTCAGTATGTTAATAAAAGTGGTAGGGGTCCACTCAACCTCGTCGGCTCTGCCAAAAAAGTATGTATTGTAGTACTGAAACAAAAAGAGAAAAAGTGTCTTTATGTGGTAACTATCGAGTTCACCATTTTTATTATGATTTGATAATAGTGATTGCAAATATTAGGTTAATAAAGCAGTCATTGTAATTTTGGTCTATAATATATTGTTATATAATCTTTAAGAGCTAAAATTGTTGTATTTAATAATAGTAATTATTATAAATTATGTTTTTTGATATGTTTAGTGGGTTATTGAGTTAGAATAAGTCATTGGTAATAATTATGTTGGTTTGTGTATAAAGACTACACAAATATAAGTTAATATGATTATTTTTGTCGAACAGATTTATTTTGGTGTATTAGGTTGAATTTGATATTTAAATATGGTGTAAATATGTTTGCGTAGTTATTTTGGGTGTTGAAATACAAATTTAACACAGTGTAAGTGTGTTTGTGGTTAAGAGAAGTTAATAAGGTTCAATTTAGGTGGCTAATTAGTGATTAAGACTTAAAAGGAGGTATCATTATGTTAATAAACATAACTAAGCGTAGTTTTGGGATTAATGGATTTTTGTCCCACTTTCCTTTTTTATTTTATGGTTTTCTAGAGACTGAGGAAAAAGGTACGTTCTTTTTCCTCATTATTTTCTTCTACTTCTTCCTAGTGAATAAAGAAATGTAAAAAATGGCCTCTTCGTCTCTTATTCTCCCTTAAAACTATGTGCATGTTAAAAACTATGGCATCATTAGCATCTAGCTTTTCTTTCATCATTGCTTGGCTTAGATCATGCCCACATTCATCTCCAACGATGGAAAATCAAAATCAGAAATTACAGTAGAAGGAAGTTTGTTACATGTTGTTACTTCTTCCTTAAGTGTTTCTTCATGTCTCAAATCAGCTTCTTAAAACTCCAAATCAAAGGGAATTCAGTTTATAATCCAATCAAGATGAGTTAATTGACTTGCATTATCTAGTTTACCTTATTTCTAAGTCATCAGCATAAGATTGTTCTGTGTTGAATAAAAATACATAGTTCTTCTTTGTTGTTGTTTATATTGCTACGATGCTGAAAATATCGCCAAGCCCCATCTTTGAGCTATCATAACTTCTTGATCCTTGGGTATTTTGGCATGAATCCTTTTGCATATTGTAGTATAATGGTTGGTTAGTGTAACACCCTACCTCCTTTAAGGTTACTCACCAAAGGGAATGCCTTAACTTTGGTGGAGCGTTTTAGGTAAAAGATACATATAAATTACAAGACAGACAAATAAAGCAGCGGAAATAAAGACATTTTATAAACAATGTGGTTTAGTCAAACTTTTACAACGATTGTCTCAATCATACTTAAAATTAATACATAGAACCTCTGTCTTGATTCAAAAATTTCCAAGTATAAAAGAAGCATAAAAATAACAATGATATTCCCCAATAAAGCATGAACCAGCCATAATAGTGGAAGAAAGAGTCCAAAGAAATACATCGACTATCTTCGAGCTTGGAAAGAAAACTGAGCTAAGTGGTAACATTTCCTCCCTGTGAACTTGAGGGGGCAACGGATGAAAAGAGGCGAAAACAAACTAGGTCAGACATAAGTCTGGTAAGTCCAGCGACTTTCAGCATGTAAATAGGCAAAAGCATCATGACATGAATAAACAGAATATATGACAATACCGGGATAACAAGGATAACAAGATAACATATGATTAGTATAGATATGTTAAGGCAAGATAAACTAAATGCACCTCTACTCTTTCTCTGCTTCACTACTACCCTGTTATTCCAATTTCTATATCTCTGCACCACCTAACTAGTGTCCTAACTAGTAATCTGTATAAAATGATCATATGATAATGTGATCCCAATCCCCGCAATTGTGGTAGCCTTCAGGTGTACACCTAGTACGAGGATCTTACCTCAATCAGCCTAATTGCCATGAAGATGTTAGATGTACCCTTACTACCCTATCGATCAGCTCCTTACTCGTATTAATTTTCCTTGTGTCTGTGTCAATAAACCCTCTCTTGCATGTAAATACCCTGTGCTGGTCCCACCATAAGGTGTATCAATCCTTATGATAGCGACCCGACACGACTCAAGATGCACAATGTGTAACTACTGGTACCCAGTGCCTGCTTTTTCCCACTCCGGAGCATATGCACGCCCGTAATTCGTCAGAACCTACACTGACGTACCTCTTGCCGCTATTTTGACCGCTTATAATCATCCCAGTAATCGTGCCCCACCCTGCCTAGTTTCAGGGTACCTTGATACATCTATGTGGGTTACCGCTGAAATGGGTCCCCGTTACTAGGGTTTCTTACTGGTTAAGTTTGTTGGCCTATATTTACTAATATTACCCACCAACCCGATATGTACTTAACCCTCCCACTGATTCAAACATGTTTACTTAATGGTTAAATTTGTGGGCCTATATTTAATAATATTACCCACCAACCCGATATGTACTTAACCCTCCCATACATTATGTCATATTGGTTAAGTGTTGTCCATTCATGTTAACTTAACCCACCTACTCATCATGTCATGTTGGTTAAGTGTTTCCTATTAACTTAACCCCGTTCATTCATAATGTTATATTGGTTAAGTATTTCCCACTAACTTAACCCCATTCGCTCATCCAGTTACATTGGTTAAGTGTTTCTTGTCAACTTAACCCCACGCGTTCATCATGCTGTATTGGTTAAGTGTCATCAATTAATTCAAGTTAACTTAACCTACCCACTTGTCGTGTTACATTGGTTAAGTGCTACCTTCTTTTGTTAACTAAACCCTTCCACGCCTTCTGATATACTGGTTAAGTGTTGCTCTCTTGTTCTAACTTAACCCTACCCATCCATCATGTCATATTGGTCAAGTGTTTCTTATTAACTTAACCCTTCTCATTCATCATGTTGTACTGGTTAACTTAACCCTGCTCACTTGTCTAATTAACATGTTATAATGGTTAAGTGTTCTAAATTTACTTAACCCCGTCCTATTGTTTAACATGTTATAACGGTTAAGTGTTCTAAATTTACTTAACCCCATCCTCTTGTCTAACATGTTATAACGGTTAAGTGTTCTAAATTTACTTAACCCAATCCTCTTGTCTAATTAAAATGTTATAACGGTTAAGTGTTCTAAATTTACTTAACCCCATCTTCTTGTCTATTTAACATGTTATAACAGTTAAGTGTTGCCTTAGTTAACTTACCCCTACCATTCTTAACATATCTTGTTCAATAGCATTAATTGATTTATTAATGCTCCAACCTCTCACATTAGATCTATGTTGTTGCAGTTACTGGATGTGTCGGGCGGTTCCGGGTAGTTTTACACCACAACTCAATCTATTCTCGGGTTTTTCTTGGGCATGATGCACTAACCTCTCACATTAGATAGGTTTTGTTGCGGTTACTGGATGTGCTGGGCAGTTCCGGGCAGTTTTACACCGCAACTCAATCTAACCTCGGGTTAAGCATGTTTATCTTTTAGCATATTTACCATACGTATCCAAGTCTAGATTTTATATGCTAATTATCCCAAATTCACAAAACTAGTCTTGTTCCAATTCTCAAGTTATACCCTAATGAAGTTGATTTGCAAGTTATGCCTCACTAATTCAAATTTAAGTTATTACTCAAAATAGGTTACACCCAGTTTTCCCAAATTTGCAATAATAGTCATGCCCCAAAAATCACAATATAACGCATGCCCTAAGGTTTAATCACATTGCACTATACAAAATATTCTCCAAAAACCCCCAATCATGATTCACAGTATAAACTTTTCCAAATTTATAGCCTTTAATTACAGTGCATGCCAATTACCCAAAATCCTAATTTAGGCATGTTCACATTTAACAATTACCCCTATCTTACTACAGGTTTTCATGCATAATATCCTTCGTCCAAGTCATAAACTATCATATATAATATTCCCCAATTTTTACGTCTTAAACCACAACATAAATCATGCCTTACATGTTTCCAATTCAATTTACGCCCCAAACCCCAAGTCATATGTCCAGTATACTTTATGCCTCGATTTTCAAGTCAAATGTTCGATCCACTTTATGTTTTAAATACAACATATGTTATGTCCTCAAATCAGTTACAAATAAATTATGCTCAATTATACATAATTTAATACTTTTCCCAATTTTAGCGCTGGCCATGTCCAAATCATATATTATGCCTAATTTTGCGCTGGTCATGTCCAAATCATATATTATGTCATATTTTTTCCAACATACGTTCATCTCTTATGAGATTTGGCTCAGGCTCGCAGTAGCCTGACTATAAAAACAAAAAGGGAAGAAGGATAGTAGAGACAAAGAATGGACACAATAATATAAAATGAGATAGATACAATGGATATAGAAAGACAGATAGAAATAGGCATAATCTCATATTCAGATTTATCACAATGTCAGAATCACAATTAACTTTTATTTCTGAAAGTAACATGAACTTACAATTTATAGAACAGTCTTGAATTCTGGGATCCGATTTCTGAAATTGATTAGCTATTCCTTTGATGTAAACTTTGATTGTTAACTTGAAAACTCTAATTTGATTGATTATGCTGGAGGCTAGGTCATTTCAGGTTTTAGCAGCATATAAACGCTTATGAATTCGTGTGTAGAAAACAATAGGTTTAGGGGTCTTTTTATAGGTGTATAGGGAGATTTAGAGCCTTCAGATTAGTCTATAAGTCATCACAATCGTCCAGAGTAGAATACCATGTCACACAACGAATCAGAGAGCGTTACGTGGCAAAACACGTCATCGGCCAGATCTGGGCCAAAAGGGGTCGACTCCCCTATAGGGGGGTCGACACCTATGTCAACTCCCCCTTGGGGGGGGGGGAGGGGTCGACACCCTGAGCGGTAGTTTTCCCGCCTAGCCTATTCTGCTTGAATTTCGAATTTTGAACTTGGTTTGAGATGTTTAATTATTATTTATATTTTTTGTTTAAACATGAAATCTTCCGAACTCTATAACTTCTTCATATGGAGTCTGATTTATGCAAACTCGGACTCTATCCCAAGAAGAATTCTGAGACGAACACAATGGCATAACCCGTTTCGCTTAATTCCCACTTTTTAAAATTAAGTATTCTTAAATTCATTACTTTAATATCTATAGGAAATACGGGGTGTTGCATTCTCCCCTCCTTTAAAGGATTTCATCCCCGAAATCTCCAAGTCAAGGAGAATGTATCCTAACATCCAACATCCATCTGCTCAACCATTCAATCACAGGCGTTCATTGTCCTTAAAAAGATTTCTAATGCTTTTCATGAACATATGCATAGTGTGTGTATATGTCCTTGCAAAATTATTCGGTCTACTGATTCAATTGACCTCCTTAATGCGAATTATGTCAGTGCCATGAGTCCATCATGTATGCAATTATTCCTAATCGTACTTTATAACTTCTACATGAGTGCTCAATCATTCATACAAATGCAACATCCATATGATAACACATCAAGTTTCAATCCATATATATATATAAATTCACTCATACATATGCAATATGGAAGTGACGGAGCCGATCTAGTGCTTAATGTGTGTATATGCATCCATAAGCAAACACTTGCAACAACTTGCAACCATCAATCATAACATGTTTCAAACACATGTTTACATCCATTGGCTTCTACCTAAGGATCGAGGATAGAAATAAGAGGATATACTTAAAAGATAAAGGCTAGCAAATAAACTTGACAGAAAAAGAGAGATCAAGAGTATACCCTAAAAAAGGGTATGATGCGCGTATCTGGTCTTCAGTCTTCTAAGTCGCATCTTCTTGAGCTTCACTCCATTGTGCTCTGACTATCTTAACTTCACGATTTGTGTAGCTTCTTAATTTATGTTTCCAGAATATGCGTTTGAACCCATTTCACTGTCGCCTCCCATTCCACCTTTTCTTCTTATAGTATACTTGGCACTACAAGTTCTACTGTGTCATGCTAACATTCCCAGAACTATCTGTTCAAAATAAACAGATGCTAACCATGTTACCAAGTGTATATACTAAGATGATTAGATTCTTCTTTGTCAATCTAATAAGTGGGGGTTATATATATATTTTTATTTAAAAAAAAGTGGGGTCGATACCTTCATAAAGTCCTTAATTAACTTCCTATATAAGCTCGATAGTCCAAGAAAGCTTCTTACTTCTGTTGCATTCGTTGGGACCTTTTAGTCTTGCACCGCAACTATTTTTGAGGGATCTACTGCTATCCCCTTTTTGGGCGCCACATGTCCTAGAAACCTTACTTCTTCTCTCCAAAAATGACATTTTTGGAGAACTTCGCCTTAAGTTGATGCTCTTGGAGGGTATCCGAGACTTCCCTTAGATGCAAATCATGTTCTTCCTCATTCCAAAATATCATCTATGCACAAGCGAAGTGAACCATCCGCCTTTGCAACGAAAACGACTAGAGCACCCCATTAAGAAATACTTCGCCTTATGAACCCTTTTTCAAGTAACCCTTTTACTTGTTTACTGAGCCCTTCCTTTCCCTTGGATTCATGTGTCGTACAGGTAATGCAACTGGTTTTGCATTGTCAACTGGATATATGCAGAAGTCTATCTCACGTTTTAGGGGATAAACCCTTAACCCGATCAAAAACATCTGTGTACTCATAGTCTACTCTAATGTATCACAAATCGTCGGTAGATGCATCAAATGATTCTAGGTAGCCAAGACAAACTGATCCCTTAGGATCGCACGAAATCTCGAGGGTATTCCCGAGGCAAGTCGAAAGTCTAACCGCCCTCCTTTCACAGTTACTAGCTAACCAATCCATGCCTAGAATCAACCCATAGCCCATGAAACCAAAACATAAGCATTATACTTAAACTCAATACTAGACATAGCTATTCTCAAATCCTTACAAATCAAAGACAAATGAGCCGAACCACCAATTGGATTTGAGACAATAATGGGATCTTCTATTATACAAGTACTAAGGTGTAGAGACTCAACTATGGATGTAGATATAAACAAATGTGAAGTGCTAAAATCAAAAAGAGTACTAACAGGAAGATCAAAAAGAAAAATAGAATTTTTCAACAGAAACTTTACTACCTCTCTCTCAGGTACGCTGGCGGTGAGAGCATGCACTTGCCCTCCTGAAAATCCTGTCATTAGTTCTTTCCCTTGTCCTGAATTATATGACCTGTTATACCATAATAACTACACTTCCTCTTGTCTTAGGTTTTCCTATTCTTTCTTCCCTTCTTTGTGAACCAATTCTATATCCATGAGTTCCTCATCCTTAGGTTGTGTTCCTTAGCCAAACCCCCTTACTCTCATCTTTTCCATCCAAGTGTAACTTGTTGACAAGTTTCTTGAAAGCTGCCTCCATCGCATGGAAAACCCTACAAAGCTTGAAAGAAAATTAGCCGTATGTGAAACTACAACGGCTATAGATGGAAGTTGGGCACTTCTTCGCCCTTTGACAGGTGTTGTAGTCTCATCAACTCTGATACCAAGTGTAACACCCCACCTCCGTTAAGGTCAATTACCAAAGGGAATGCCTTAACTTCGGTGGAGCATTTTAGGTAAAGATGCAGATAAATTAAAAGATAGACAAATAAAGCAGTGGAAAATAAAGTCATTTTATAAACAATGTGGTTTAGTCAAACTTTTACAACAATTGTCTCAATCATACTTAAAATTGATACATAGAACCACTATCTTGATTCAAAAACTTCAAAGTATAAAAGAAGCATAAAAATAACAATGATATTCCCCAATAAAGCATGAACTAGCCATAGCAGTGGAAGAGAGAGTCCAAAGCAATACATCGACTATCTTTGAGCTTGGAAAGAAAATTGAGCTAAGTGGTAACATTTCCTTCCTGTGAACCTGGGAGGGGGGTGAAATGGAAGAAAAGAGGTGAAAACAAACTAGGTCGGACATAATTCTGGTAAGTCCAGCGACTTTCAGCATGTAAGTAGGCAAAAGCATCATTACGTGAATAAACTGAATATAAGACAATACCGGGATAACAAGGATAACAAGATAACATATGATTAGCATAGATATGATAAGGCAAGATAAACTAAATGCACTTCTACTCTTTCTCAGCTTTGCTCCTACCCTGTTATTCCGATTTCTATATTTCCGCACTACCTAACTTCTGTCCTAACTAGTAATCTGTATAAAATGATCATATGATAATGTGATCCCAATCCCCGCAATTGTGGTAGCTTTCAGGTGTATATCTAGTATGAGGATCTTAACTCAATCAGCCTAATTGCCATGAAGAAGATAGATGTACACTTACTACCCTATCGATCGGCTCCTTACTCGTATTAGTTTTCCTTGTGTCTGCGTCAATCGACCCTCTCTTGCGTGTAGATACCGTGTGCTGGTCCCACCATAAGGTGTATCAATCCTTATGATAGCGACCTGACACGATTCAAGATGCACAGTGTATAACTACTGGTACCCAGTGCTTGCTTTTTCCCACTCTGGAGTACGCGCATGCCCATAATCCGTCGGAACCTACACTAACGTACCCCCTGCCGCTATTTTACCGCTTATAATCAGCCCAGTAATCGTGCCCCACCCTTCCTAGTTTCAGGGTACCTTGATACATCTATGTGGGTTACGGCTGAAATGGGTCCCCTTTACTAGGGTTCCTTACTTGTTAAGTTTATGGGCCTATATTTACTAATATTACACACCAACCCGATATGTACTTAACCCTCCCACTGATTCAAATATATTTACTTAATAGTTAACTTTGTGGGCCTATATTTACTAACTTAACCCACTAACCCGATATGTACTTAAACCTCCCATACATTATGTCATATTGATTAAGTGTTTCCATTCATGTTAACTTAACCTACCTACTCATCATGTCATGTTGGTTAAGTGTTTCCTGTTAACTTAACCCCGTTCATTCATCATGTTATATTGGTTAAGTATTTCCCATTAACTTAACCCCATTCGTTCATCGAGTTACATTGGTTAAGTGTTTTTTATCAACTTAACCCCACGCGTTCATCATGTTGTATTGGTTAAGTGTCATCAATTAATTCAAGTTAACTTAACCCACCCACTTGTCGTGTTACATTGGTTAAGTGCTGCCTTCTTGTGTTAACTTAACCTTTCCACACATCAAGTTATATTGGTTAGTTGTTGATCTCTTGTTTTAACTTAACCCTACCCATCCATCATGTCATATTGGTTAAGTGTTTCTTATTAACTTAACCCTTCTCATTCATCATGTTGTACTGGTTAACTTAACCCTGCTCACTTGTCTAATTAACATGTTATAATGGTTAAGTGTTCTAAATTTACTTAACCCCATCCTCTTGTCTAACATGTTATAATGGTTAAGTGTTCTAAATTTACTTAACCTCATCCTATTTTCCAATTAACATGTAATAACGATTAAGTTTTTTAAATTTATTTTGCTCCATCTTCTTGTCTAATTAACATGTTATAACGGTTAATTGTTTCCTTAGTTAACTTACCCCTACCATTCTTAACATGTCCTGTTCATTAGCATTAATTGATTTATTAATGCACCAACCTCTCACATTAGATCTATGTTGTTGCGGTTACTGGATGTGCCGGGCGGTTCCGGGCCAGTTTTACACCACAACTCAATCTAACCTCGGGTTTTTCTTGGGCATGATGCGCTAATCTCTCACATTGGATAGGTGTTGTTGTGGTTACTGGATGTGCCGGGAGGTTCCGGGCAGTTTAACACCGCAACTCAATCTAACCTCGGGTTAGTCATGTTTATCTTATAGCATATTTACCATATATGTCCAAGTCTAGATTATATTCTAATTATCCCAAATTCACAACGCTAGTCATGTTCCAATTCTCAAGTTATACCCCAACGAAGTTGATTTGCAAGTTATGCCTCACAAATTCAAATTCAAATTCAAGTTATTACTCAAAATAGGTTACACCCAATTTTCCTATATTTGCAATAATAGTCATGCCCCAAAAATCACAATATAACGCATGCCCTAAGTATTAATCATATTGCACTGTACAAAATATTCTCCAAAAGCCCCCAATCATGATTCACAGTATAAACTATGCCAAATTTATAGCCTTTAATTACAGTGCATGCCAATTACCCAAAATCCCAATTTAGGCGTGTTCACATTTAAAGTTATCCCTATCTTACTATAGTTTTCATGCATAATCTTCTTCTTCCAAGTCATAAACTATCATATATAATATGCCCCAATTTTTAGGTCTTAAACCACAACATGTACTATGCCTTACATGTTTCCAGTTCAATTTACGCCCCACACCCCAAGACATATGTCCAATATACTTTATGCCTCAATTTTCAAGTCAAATGTTCGATCCACTTTATGTTTTAAATACAACATATGTTGTGTCCTCAAATCAGTTATAAATCAATTATGCCCAATTATACATAATTTAATACTTTTCCCAATTTTAGCGTTGGCCATGTCCAAATCATATATTATGCCCAATTTTAGCGCTGGTCGTATCTAAATCATATATTATGTCCAATTTTTCCCAACGTACGTTCATCTCTTATGAGATTTGGCTCAGGCTCGCAGTAGCCTGGCTATAAAAACAAAAAGGGAAGAAGGAAAGTAGAGACAAAGACTGGACATAATAATATCAAATGAGATAGATCCAATGGTTATAGAAAGACAGATAGAAATAGGCATAATCTCATATTCAGATTTATTACAATGTCAGAATCACAATTAACTTTTATTTTTGAAAGTAACATGAACTTATAATTTATAGAACGGTCTTGAATTATGGGATCTGATTTCTGAATTTGATTAGCTATTCCTTTGATGTAGACTTTGATTGTTAACTTGAAAACTCTAATTTGATTGATTAAGGTGGAGGCTAGGTCACTTCAAGTTTTAGCAGCATATAAACGCTTATGAATTTGTGTATAGAAAACAATAGGTTTAAGGGTCTTTTTATAGGTGTATAGGGAGATTTAGAGCGTTCTGATTAGTCTAGAAGTCATCATAATCGTCCAGAGCAGAAAACCATGTCACACAGCGAATTCCGAGACGAACGCAATGGTGTAACCTGTTTCTCTTAATTCCTACTTTTTAAAATTAAGTATTCTTTAATTTGTTACTTTAATATCCATAGGAAATACGGGGTGTTACAGTTAGTCAAACTACAAAATTTCATTCAATTCTGATCACCAGAAGTTTGTGAAATCAATCAGAATTTTGTCTTCAAATTGACCTGGAGCAAAATCCGTAGAATAGGTCGATCCAATTTACACCTAGGTCGACCCACACCTTGGTGTTGGGTCGACTCACCTTAAGGTAATTGCGTTGAGGCCACTTTATGGCTCTTTGTGCCTGTAGCTTGCAGCTGGTGATTACAACGCCTAGGTCCGAATTTGGGGCATTTTATTTCATTCGATATTGATCCATATTAGACGATTCTATTTTCTTTGTAAAGCTTGGAAATTATCTCCATGCTTGCAAATATTTAGGCCAATCTGAGGTTGTTTGGCCAAATTGGTCTCAAAATTGGACCCAGAATTGGATTCAGACCAAGTTAAAATTCAGGCCTGGGTCCAAGTTTGAGACTTCGTATCTTTTTCAATTTAATGATTCCTTTTTCAATCGAAATACATTTTACTCCAGCTTGTGCATGTCAAATTTTAGACCAATCGAAGATCGTTTGGTCATTCAAAACCCATCCGAAATTTGCAACTAGAATTGATTTCTAGGTGCATTTTTGTGCCTTGATTCATGTTTTTCAAGTGATTTTATATGGCTTTGTGACTTAGTTCAGTGCCTTATTGACTTAGGAAACCAAATTTATCTCTTAGCTTATCTGACCCTCGGATCTTGGTAAATTTATGGTGATGTATTATTGAGATTTTTAAGGAGGTTTTGATGATATTGAGAGCACATGCACATTTTTAAAACTAATTTTCCAGGAATCATTATCATTTTATAACAGTTTTGAGGCACAAATGAGTTTATGATTTTAAAATATAAATGTTCTCAAAACACTGGTATAAAATCTATTTTCGAGTAACAAGGATTTAAGGAAGAAAACAACCTATTGTCAAGAGATCATTTTATAAGTCATTTTAGAAAAAATAACATATTTTCTTCTAGAAAAGCCATGCTTATTTGTGCACTTCGAGAAGACATGTTGGTGATCGAATAATGTCGTAAACCTTGCGGTATGGGGCATGGTGATATGTGGTTATATTTAGTCCCAAATCCTTCAAATCGAAGTTATAGCCTTAGTGTTTTCCAGTGACCTCTGTGACCCTCTGTGTTATTTAGTGTTTTATGATTCTTTTGATCTCTATATTTCGTAATGTAAAGATGACTTGCAGCATATGAACCATTATATTATAACGTGTTGTATAGATGCATAATTATTGCTTTTCGGGTTACTATCTAAGGGTCTGTGACATATTCTGTAATAAAGCCAGTACTAGACCTTCAGATCATCCTTATTAGGCCTTTGAGACATCTATGTTAGACCTTCAGGTCATTTGTGTAAGGTTTAAGCCATCTGCGTTAGACCTTTGGGTCATCCTTGTTAGGCTTTCGAATAATTTATGTTAGACCTTCAGGTCATCTATGATATAGGGTACTCCTTCCGTGAATGATAGTACTAGCTACGGCTTTAAGCCAATCCGCATAATAGCATGCGCAGGCATAGCTTCGACTTGCCACTCTGTGTTGGATCCAAACTCTATGTTCTATTTTTATCACCGATTTAACCATAGTAATTACTATTATTGATTGTGGTGATTTCGTTAGTGGTTTTAAAATTTTAAAAGAGTTTTTATTGATTCTGTGATTTTTTGTTTTGGTGATTTCGGGATTCCCAATTTTATTGATTCATTGTTTCCGTGTTTCAGCGATTTCGTGATTCCCTATTTCAATGATTCCGTGTTTTTGTGTTTTAATGACTCTGTGGTTATGTAATACTGTGACCTTATGCTTTGGTGATCTTGTGATTCTTAGAATCAGTGGATTACCTGGTTAGTGATTTCACATTGTGACTTCTATGATTTCGAGGAATTCCCTTAGTATTATGTAATTCAAAGTGTTGATGTGATGACCCGCCCCGAACCCGCCAACATTTCTCCGAATTGCGTTGTACCAATGCCCGACTAGCACGAGACGGTCATCAAAGGAAAAGGATTTGAAACTATAAATCACCAAGAACCTGTAATATATCTCACAGCGCATGGAATAAAATATAATAGTAACATAACTGATATAAAATAGGCGAGACAGCGCATAAGTTGAAAACTAAGCCATATCCATCAGAGTAGCGGAATCCAAAATACAACTTATGAATCAAACCATTATTATAACTTCAAAATACTATCTCTAAAGAAAAATAGAAAAGGTACACTACTAATGCCCAAAGCAGTGACTAGCAACAACACAGGGAGAATATCTGCATATAGTATGTGGAAGCCTCCTGCTCGTCTCCGGATAGCTACTCATGCAACCACCTAACCTGTCTCTAGTCTTCTCGTTTAGCAACACCCAAAGTAATAATAAGAGACATAAAACTCTGGGTCAGATAAAAGTCCGGTATGAGCGATAGCAGCAAAATGGAACAATAACATGTATAAATAATCATACCTAAACCTAGACTTGCAACCAAAATGTTAGCACAACAAGATGTACAGTACTCTAAGGTAATACTGACATAAAGTGCTAAGTGGAAGTGTGCATGTCATGGTGATAACAAATATCAAACATAGCAATCGATATCACGTCTCTCACTCAGTGCGTAAAGCATACGATATCCACTACTTTGATCACCAAATCCTTTGCTACGACCACTTGCCGTTGGAAGTCTTAATGACCCTATTGCATTGGTCTATAGCCACTAATCTTTTGCTACGATCACTTTGCCCTTGGGAGTCCTAATGGTCCCATTGCACTGATCCATAGCCATGCTACGATCACTTTGCCTTTTGGAGTCTTAATGATCCCATTGTGCTGATCCATTGCCACTAATTTGTCTCTCAGTGGTGAAACAAAGCTATAGATGTCGATAACCCCTTTGCATTCATCCCGCAGCAAAGCCCAACTCTGAATGTTAACTTGTTGGTTCCCATCTGGATCCTGAGTAATAACTTCCCATTTAGACTTCCTTTGCATCTCGGGTTTCGGTTGGATTGGAATTGTCTTAAGAAGAGTCGTCACGTAGTAGCAGCTTCAAATACGGTTCAGTTAGGCCTCCATACGCAGTTCGGTTCGACGCTCATTGGTTCGGTTCGGTCCTCCTTTCCTTGCTCACGTTTTCGTTCGGTTCGGCCAACCCTATCCAGTTCGGTTCGGTGCTTGCAATCCTAGTCCGGTTTGGTTCGTACTTTCTGAAGCGATTCGGTTTGTGCTCCCCTCCGATCCGATCCCACTCCCTAGCTAATCCAATTGGACTCCAACCCCACTTAAATGCCCTTCCTTTTCGCTATGCTTTCTCTTGCTCCAAGCCTCAATTCAGTTCGGTCTTCAACCTCCGATCCGATTTGAAACCCTACAATTTTCCAACAAGCTGTTTTTCGTCTGTTCTCGCCATACGACGGCGTTTTCAACCATTCTAACTTTCCTATGCAATCATGAAACATCCCAAACAGCAATAACAACATACAATCAAAAACATCAAAACATCAATCACATGAGTTATTTTGGATCAAATATACCTAAAAACATGATTTTTCCCTTAATCCCATTATCCATGTTTAACTATAGGATTAGCAAACTTAATCCAAATTAACCTACATTTATATCAAAGGCCTAAAATAATATTTAAGAATTTTTCCATATTTTTCCATATTTTTATGAGTCATAATTTCGCTAATTATCACTAATCACCCCTAACGAGCCGTAATTAGTGAATAAACATGTTAATCACTCATCTTAGCCACAAATAATCTCAGATCTGAAAATATCTCTGATTTGTTTCGAATCCCACTGCAACACAGCAGCTCTACCTCCAATTTGATGTTAATTCGCCTTGATTTGATGTAGATTTGGCTAACATGTGATTAGAAAGTGATTTGGGATAAAGTTAGATGATAGATGCCATTATTAGGGTCCAAAAGTGGTTTGTGGCAGCTGAAAAACTGAAATGAAATGTTTTCCCAAACCCTTTCAGCCCTCCCATAACCCTAATCCCGAAATGGGTTATGGGCTTAGCCACAAATCACCTAATTAAGCCCAGTTAAGCTATTTTTCCATCTTGCAAACCTTATTTCAGCCATATCTCCCATACGTTAAGTCCGTTTGACTAATGTGACCACTCTACGGAAAGTAATCCATCATTTGAATCCAATGAAAGTGGTTTTAGATCAAAATTCCATTCCAATCAAAAGTTATAGGCAAAACAAGATTCACTAGGGTAAAACGGTCATTTAAAATTCGGCAAAAATCGTGAACATGGGAAATGACCCCAATAGTCGTTCCCCAAAGTTACATGACCATACGACTTCATATGAAAATAAATTTAATATCCTACGATACTCCAATACATAGAATGCGGGTCGTTACACTCTCCCTCCCCCCACCACCCTTAAGAAATTTCTCCCCCGAAATTCCTTAATCAAGAAACATACAAAGGTGTCCTGCATGTCTATCAACCATTTACAAACATATGCAACAAGCTTATCCTAGCATGTGGTTTACTAATAAGGGAATAACTACATTGCTAATAAAAACTTACCAGGCCAAGAGTCCTGGATACGACTTCCTTATGCTCTCCTCTGTTTCCCAAGTACAGTCATTCCCATTATCGCCCCTACTGGACCTTAACCAATGTTACGGCCCGCCCCGAACCAGCCAACATTTCTCCTTTGAAATGCACTGTGCCAATGTCCAACTAGCAGGGGACGACCATCAAAAGAAAAAGGGTTAGAAACTATTAATCACCATAGAACCTGTAGTATATCCCACAGCCCTTGGAATAAAATATAATAATAACATAACTTGTCATTAAACAGGCGAGACAATGTATAAGTTGAAAACTAAACCATCATAGCAGCGAAATCCAAAATACAGCTTATAATCCAAATCATTATTAGAACTTCAAATACTCTCTCGAAAGCAAAATAGAAGGGGTGCACTACTAATGCCCAAGAAGTGACAAGAAATAACACAGGGAGAATATATATAAATAGTACATGAAAGCCTCATGCTCATATCTAGACAGCTACTCGTGTATACCACTTAACCTATCTCTGGTCTGCTCGTTTAGGAGCACCCAGAGTAATAAGAAGAGACAGAATTCTGGTCAGCAAAAAGTCTAATATGAGCGATAGCAGCAAAACTGAACAATAACAGGTATAAATAAACCATACCTGAACTTGGACCTGCAACCAAAGCGTTAGCACAACAAAATGTACAGTACTCTAAGGTAACACTAACATAAAGTGCAAAAGTAATATGGGACTGTGCACGACATGGTGATAACAATCATCAAACATAGCAACCATCCTTACATCTCTCACTCGGTGCGTAAGGCATGCGATATCCACCAATTTGGTCACCCAATCCTTTGCTAAGATCACTCTACCCTTAGGTGTCACAATGACCTCATTTCAATGATCCATAGCCACTAATCCTTCTCTCAATGGTGAACCAAAATTATGGATATAGATAACCCTTTTGCACAAGTCCTGCAGCAAAGTCCATCTTTAGAAGTTGACTCGTTGATCCCCATTTGGATCCTAAGTGATAACTTCTCATCTGGATTTCCTTCGCATCTCGGGTTTTAGTCTTCACCTCAGTTCGGTTCGAAATCAACTTCTCCAAGTCACGGCTCGTAAGCCCCGGGACGATAGCTAGGCAGTTCGGTTCATGCTCTTCCTCTATCCAGATCGGTTCATGGGTCCTTACACTGGTTCGTGGTGCACCTTGCATCGTCTCGCGATTCACCCCCGACATCGGTTCGTGACTCCCACTCGTGGCCATTGGTTCTTGATGCTCCATACTCCGGTTCGCGGTTCTACTAGGTCCACTCGTGGTGTTCCACCGACTCGTGGTGGTCCTCCTTCTTCCGGTTCATGGTTATGCCCATGGCTCATGGGGGACATCCGGTTCGTGGCTCATAGAGGGTGGTCGGCTCGTGAGGTGCGTACACAACCGGGGTCGGGTCATGGTCGTGATATGCCTCACGGTCGGGGACCTACTCCAATTTCCTGCAACTTTCCAACAAGCAATTTATGCCATATAACGGCGTTTTCGATCATTCTAACTTTACTAAGCAATCACAAAACATACCATACAGTAATAGCAACATGTATTATCAACCATAAATACCAAAACAACAATTTAACATGTTAATATGGATCGAACATACCCAAAACCCATGTTCTCCCCCTCTTAATCATGATTTAACCATATGATTAGCGAACTTAATAGAAATTAACCCAAATTACTAGTAGAGGCATAAAATAGTATTTAAGAATTTCTACGTATTTTTCCAGATTTTTAAAATGCATGATTTCTTTAATTATCACTTATCACCCCTAATTAGCCGTAATTAGTGAAAAACAATGCAAATCACTCACCTTAGCCACAAGTAAATTTTAGATCCGAAACTCTAACTGATTAGGCAGGAATCCCAATGTATTCCAGCAGATCTATCTTTGATTTGATGCTATTCTGATTTAATTGATGTAGATTTGGTTAATATGTGACTACAAAGTGATTAAAGATGAATTTAGAAGGTGGAGGCCATTGCTATGTTTCAAGAGATGTATGTGGCAGCTAGGAAACTGAATAAAACTTCCTATCAGCCTCCCCAAAACACTAATCCTAAAATGGGTTATGGGTCTAGCTGCTAATCACCCTATTTCGGCCCAATTAATCTGTTTTTCACCTTCCAAACCTTATTTCAGCCATATCTCCCAAACGGTAAGTCCGTTTGATTAATGTGACCACTCTGTGGAATGGCAAACCATCATTTGAATCCAATGGAAGTGGTTTTAGGTCAAAATTCCTTACCAATCAAAAGTTATATGCAAAACAAGATTCACCAGGGACAAAATGGTCAATTAAAATTCAGCAAAAATCGTGTACATGGGAAATGACCCTAATAATTGTTTTCCAACGTTGCACGACCATATGACTTCATACGGAAAAGGGATAAATATTCTATGATCCTCTGATACGTAGAATGCAGGTCGTTACACTCCTCCCCCCCCCCTCCGTCCCTTAAAAAATTTCGCCCCCGAAATTCCTTAACCAAAACATACAAAGGATGTCGCATGCCTATCAATCATTTGCAACAATCAAACATACACAACAACCCTATCCCAACATGCTGTTTACTAACAAGGGAGTACTATATCGATATTAAAACCATACTAGGTAAAGAGCTCTGGATATGACTTCTTTATGTTCTTCTCGGTTTCCCAAGTATAGCCATTCTCATTATCACACCACTTCATATATAGTTCTGCCAACTTAGTTGCCGCTCTAATCGACTTGACGGGTATAAACCCTGCACTTTTGGTCAATCGATCCGTAATCACCCAAATACTATCGTGGTCGGATCTAGTCCTTGGTAAACCATCGATGATGTCCATTGAGACTTGTTCCCATTTCCATTCGGAAATTTCCAACGGTTGTAACAAACCACTAGGCATAGGATGTACAACATGATAAGTCTCATTATATCAATCACAATAGTCTCATAGGCATAAGATGTGCAATATGACAAGTCCCATTATATAAATCACAATAGTCTCATAGGAATAAGATGTACAACATGATAAGTCCCATTATATCAATCACAATAGTCTCATAGGCATAGGATGTACAACATGTTAGGTTCCATCATATCAGTCACAACAATCTCATATGCATGATAGGTTCCATTATGTCAATCCAACAGTCTCATAGGCATGATAGGTTTCATTATGTTAGACACAACAGTCTCATGGGCATAAATCAGAATTACGCATCGTTCTAGATCAGATTATTACGGTAATGATTTATATTAGGTTCTTAAATCTAATCATAACTGAACTTATAGAAAAAAGACAGATCTTGTATTCTGGGATATGATTTCTGAATTTGTTAAGCTATCCTTTGATGTAGACGTTTGATTCTCTAGTTTGGATTTGGTTTGGAGCTTTCTAACTTGATTTCTAATTTGGAGAAAATGAAGGCTATACTAGCTTAGGGATGGACAACATGACAGCTTCATAGAATGAGATTGTGAGGTCTAGGGTTGAGGTTTGGGGTGATTATATAGAAGTCTAGGATTAATTTTAGCCTTTAGATTAGTCTAGGAGAAATCTGAGCCATCAAACAAAGAGATGTGTCATCCAGCCAACCATAGCACGACATATAAGCCCTAATACCTCATAAATTAGTCATCGGCCAATCAAAGAAGGCCACATCAGCTCAAAGCTACAAAAATTCGTCACAGGAAGTGGATCTAAAAGGGTTCGACTCCCTATAGGGGGGTCGACACCTATGTCGACACCCCTATAGGGGAGCCGACACCTATGTCGACTCCCCCTAGGGGGGTCGACACCCCTGGGCGGGAAATTTCCCGCCCAGCTGTTTTGGATGAATTTTCGAATTTCAAACTGAATTTATTATTTAATTATTGTTTTCTATTTACACTAGAAATCTTCTAACCTCCATAACTTCTTCATACGGAGTCTGATTCACGCAATCTCGGACTCTATCTCAAGCAGAATTCCGAGACGAACGCAATGGCGTAACCCGTTTCACCCAGTTCTTCTTTTAAAAAATAATTGTTCTTATATTTGTTAATTTTAATATTCATAGAAAATACGGGGTGTTACAGTCCTAGGTTTGGTTCTGTTTCCTCTTATTCTGGGACTTTTCCTTGCCTCCACCACTTGATTGCCATTTCGACTCCCTTGCAGATGCAATAGCAACTTTGTTCTTTGACTTAGGGTAAAGACTCTTTAATCTCAATGCTTTCCCTACAATAGACTCGAACGTCTCATCGATGTGGTTTATAAGCCTTTCCCCCAAGTACCCATCTAAGCGAGTTATGAACTTCTCGTTCTTCTTCTCGGCGGTGTCGATAAGAGATAATCCATATTTCTATGAGGTATCGAACTCAGCAATATACTCCGAGACTGCCCTACCATTCTACTTAGGCATTAGAAATTTCCTGAACAACTCTGATTTCTGAGCAGCTGGGATAAAATTGTCACTGAAACGAGTCTTAAACTTATTCCAAGTAACTTGATCCTCAGGGGTAGCTGCTTTGATAGAATTCCACCAATTCATATACCGTCCTTGAAATTGACGAGATGTTGGCTTTCTCTTCATTGCGTCTTTGATTCCCAAATGCTAGAAGATGCGCTCACAACTATCCAGCCAACCTTGAACATCCATAGCTGATTCCGTTCTACGGAACAGCTTCCTACCAAGACTATTATAATCCTTACTAAGCTCAGCGAAATAAGTTTATGATGCCTGCACTACTGCATCACCACCGTTAGCAGCATTAGGAACTGCTCCCCGAGCATCCCTAAGCATCTCTCGCATACAGGTAGTAAACATCGTCCTTGTATCAGAGACATTTCTATTGTTGGCCCCTAAACCCGTACTCCTCGTATATCGGTTCATCGTTCAATCTAAAAAGAGAAAACGATCAACTATCTCCTTTGTGATGCCAGTGCAGTGCAACTTCATCCTTAGATATACTAATAGTATATATATATATATATAGCATTTGAAAACCAAAATATCACAAATACGCTTTCTCATGTACATATACTATCTTTCCCTGGTGTCTTCCTCTAGGTTAACTATGCAACCTAGGCTCTGATACCAAGTGTAACGGCCCGCTCCGAACTAGCTGACATTTCTCCTTTGAAATATGTTGTGCCAATGTCTAACTAGCATGGGATGGTCATCAAAAGAAAAAGGGTTTGAAACTATTAAACACCAAAGAACCTATAGTATATCTGACAACACATGGAATAAAACATAATAATAACATAACTTGTCAAAAAACAAGCGAGACAGTGTATAAGATGAAAACTAAACCATCGTAGCAGCGGAATCCAAAATACAGCTTATGATCAAATCATTATTACAACTTCAAAATACAATCCCTAAATCAAAATAGAAAGGGTACACTACTAATGCCTAAGCATTGACCAGTAACAACATAGGGAGAATATATGTATATAGTACGCGAAAGCCTCATGCTCATCTCCGGACAGCTACTTGTGCATACCACCTAACCTATCTCTAATCAGCTCGTTTAGGAGCACCCTGGGTAATAAGATGGAACATAAAACTCTGGGTTAGACAAAAGTCTGGTATGAGCGATAGTAGCAAAACATAATAATAACAGGTATAAATAAATCATACCTGGACCTGCAACCAAATAGTTAGCGCAACAAGATATGCAGTACTCTAAGGTAACACTAACGTAAAGTGCGTGGTCCTCATTCTTCTGGTTCGTGGCTCATGGTGTTCCATCGGCTCGTGTTGGTCCTCCTTCTTCTGGTTCGTGGTCATGCGCGCGGCTCATGGTGGACATCCAGTTCGTGGCTCGTGGAGGGTAGTCAGCTCATGGGGTGGGTAAACGACCTGGTTCGGGTCGTGGTCGTGATATGCCTCATGAACGGGGACCTGCTCTAATTTCCTGTAACTTTCCAACAAGAAATTTATGCCATACAATGGCGTTTTCGACCATTCTAACTTTACTAAGCAGTCAAAAAGCATACCATACTATAATAGCAACATGTATAATCAACCATAAACACCAAAACAACAATTTAACATGTTAATATGGATCAAACATACAAATAACCCATGTTTTTCCCTTAATCCTCTTAATCATGATTTAACCATACGATTAGCAAACTTAATTGAAATTAACCCAAATTTCTAATAGAGGCATAAAATAATATTTAAGAATTTCTACATATGTTTCCAAATTTTTATAATGCATGATTTCGTTAATTATCACTAATCACCCCTAATTAGTCATAATTAGTAAAAAAAACAATGCAAATCACTTCTTAACCACAAATAAATTTCAGATCTGAAACTCTAACTAATTAGGCATGGATCCCATTGTATTCCATCAAATCTATCTCGGATATGATACTATTCCAACTTAATTGATGTAGATTTGGCTAATATGTGGCTAGAAATCGATTAAAGGTGAATTTACAAGGTGGAGGCCATTGCTAGGTTTCAAGAGATGTAAGTGGCGGTAACAAAACTGAATAAAACTGATTTCCCAAACCCTATCAGCCTCCCCATAACCCTAATCCCGAAATGGGTTATGGGCCTAGCTGCTAATCACCCTATGTAACGACCCGTGTTTTTCGACCATTTTATTCTGAATATTAAAATTAGTTTTAAATATTTTATTTGGAATATCGATGGAATTTAATATTGAATTCGTTATTTAAATGAAGTTTGAACGTTATAATTTATATATAATATAAATCGAGCTCGAAATAGCGCTGTAGTTCGTAAAATGAAGTTTTAACTTCAACTGAGAATACAGAATTCGATATAAGTCGGATTTCTATGAAACAAGAAATGTTGGAATCTTCTTGACAATAGTTTTCATATGAAAGAGAAAAATCCAGATTCCGTGTTATAGATTGCTAGTTATAGCTAAATCAAATTTTTGAAAAAACGCTATTGAAATCGTTATCGGCCTTTAAAATGGCCATTTTCCAAATGGACTCAGATTTCGATAAAATCAGTTTCATTGGGACTGTAACATTAAATTATTGCACGGTGTTAAATTGCATGGAAAACCGATGTCATAGCTGACCATGGTAGCTGAAAACGCCCGTTCATTTTCTATAGCGCGTATTTAAATAAATAAAGAGATATTTAAGTGTAACTTGAGCAGACGATCGAATTAGGCCACGAAACTAGTCCCGTTGAGTTCGTATCGTCGATTAGAGTCATGATAAGTATATAGTTTGCTATTTTTAGAGACCGGGTAATTTGGTGTTCAAAAGGGCATTGCGGTGCACGATAAAAATAGCCTATTGGGGAAATAGTCTCAGAATGCGACGAAACTGGTGCCGTTGGGTTCGTATCAACAAATTATTGTAAGATTTCAAAGTTTCAAGTTGATTTGACTTATCTAGTGATCGTGGAAAAATGTAACGCGTGTTTATTTCTGGTTTTATAAAGGAATTTTTTTCAAACGAGGTCGAATTTCGACAAAACCTGTCCCGTTAGGTCCGGAATATTTTTCTATGCTAGGATTAGCCTTTTTATCAGAAAACAGAAGTCGAATGTGGTTAGTTTCACTTGTTACTTCACGACGAAGTTTCGCTATATATTATGTAATAAATAGGGACAACCTATAAATACCTCTTATACAGTTGAAACCCTCATTTCAGCCCCAACCATAGTTCACAGTCCGCCGCCACCAAATAAAATTATCGACCATAATTTCATCAACTTCCCCCTCGATCTCTCTCAATCCTTCAATTGAAACACAAATCTTTCTTTTGCAAGTACTTAGAGCTCGACGAGCTCTCCCTAATGAACGACAATGAGGATGTTTTGTGGTTTGATGCGAACGGAAACGGACCTGAAGGGGATTGGAGTTAGTCACGTTTCCTGGAGTGGAGAGGAAATCGAACGATGCAGGGTCTCGGCAGCAGGCAGGTGACGTAGAGGGGAGGTAGCTCAACCTATTGACAATATTTTGGTGGCCTCCGGTCATCGGAGGAGGACGGGAAGGCAACTCGAACGTGAGTCATTCGAGGGAGTTTCCTGGCATTTTCTGGTCACGTGTGGGTCCCGCCTGAAGATGAGTAAATATGGGGGGAGGCGGAGTTCGTACTGGTACAGGTCGGAGCTCCGGCGAACGGCATAGGTGACGGTGAACCGGTGTTATGAGGCAGTTGGTGAAGCTGAGTTTTGTAACGGGATGAAGAACATGAAGGGGTCGATCCAGTATTTCTTCGAACAAATGGAAAGTAAATTTAACAGTAATTGTCTACGTTAGCTTATTTAAAACAATATCTAATTTATTAACTAAGTAATTAGGGGAAATTAATTGAACCATTAAATCGTTGCAGGTATACGAGGCCCAGCTTGTGAGGGCAGAAATTAAAGATGGTGTCTGCTGTTTGGAGATGCAGAGAACCCAAAATTAGACCGAAATGTTTACTTATTTGTCAACGTTATTAGTAATGGTAAAAATAATTACTTTATTTTGACATGGTTTAAATGTCACTTTGAACATTAACAGTAAGGAATCTGAAGTTAATTTAATCATACAATGAGAAAATAAAAGTGAATTGAATCTGATGGAATGAGAGCTTGTAAAACATTTAAACCAACTAATTAGTTTAACTATGTAGGATAGAGGAAATTTTTAATTTAATTAGTCATATTTATTAGACGTGAATAATTTTATATTTCATTAACAGAATTGAACCAGACAATCGACGTTGGAACTATATTGACGAGATCCACACCATGGAACAGGAGTGCAAGAGATCAGAATCAACTGGGCTTTTTCAGTTAAATTAACAATATGTTTAATTTAAATGAAAACAAACTGTTTTAAACAGCGAATCAAGTCAAGGTGAGTTAAACTCACTCAGTTTTTTCCATTTATATTTTATATAAATTGGGTTTTTATTTTGTGTGCTCTGCTTGCCAATGATTGACTGTTTGCTAGTTATAATTTATTTGTTGATTTGAGCGATGAAATTAAACCGTCGTTTAATTTCAGTGAAATACCAAATCGTTATTTTAACGATTGGGTCCAATAAAGGTAACTTACCTTGGTTGGTCATGTTTATAAAATAAACGTGTTTTAGATTGTTGAACTGTTTGAATTGCTTGTGGTTGATGTTGAATGGTTGCTATTTAGTGTTATCAGTTAAACAAAACTGAATGGTCTGATTTGAGATAACCATTTTGAATACAGGGAAGAACAGGTTGGAGGGACCCAACCGGATCCCTCAAATATATTATTTATTTATTTTCATATTATCATATATGAAATGTCCTGTTTGGATGATTGATTTGATTATTGATTATTGAATATTCAACATTTGTTTGTTTAAACCAATGGGCGGTATTGGTTGGGTATTTGGCAGCGTACGGCCTACAAAAATCAATTGTTTTATAAATATTGATTCACCGTAAGGTGAATCGATAGAGATGAAGTTACAAAATTTATTTTATAAGTAGAGATAGATTTTGAAATGTATTATTTTGAATAAAAATTATTAAAGAGAAATAAATAAATATTTTATTTATTTAAGACCTTGAATTATTATTAATTGATTTTACAAAGTATATTTTTGTGTTAATCAGATCTACAAGTATGAGAATAAGAAATGAATCGAGTGGTTGAACTTTGATAATTGTTTTGTAAAGAAACAATTAATGGAATTATTTAAATTAATTATATTTTTAGTTAATTTAAAGTGAGAACTAATTGGAATCGATTAACGAGATAAATCGAGTTTTGAGTTAATTAAATCGACCGTTTGGAATTGGAATTGATTTTCAAATTAATTTGTTTTGATTAAAATAGTTAAATGAATACTGTTTAAATTTAAATAAGGTTTTAAAAAGGATTTACTATTTAATCTAGTTAATAAAGGAATTAACTACTGAAGTAGTTAATGATTTAAATAAGTTATTTTTGTAATTAATGATGATGTGGAAATTTTCTTTTTAAGTAGAGATGCAATATAAAGTGATCGATGGTGAAATATAGTCAAAGTGAATGGTGAAAGGAATTTTATGAACAGGTTTTATATTTAAACCCGAATTTTTATAACAAAGTTATTAAGAGAATGGTAAGCGAATACGAGGCTTAATTTAAAGGATACTTAGATTAAGTAAAAGGATAGAAAGATGAGAAGGGTTTTTAATAAACCTGAATTTTATAAATGAGGTTTAAAAGGGTAAAAGCGTTAATTTTACATTAACGTTACTTGACAATGAGATCATGTAAAAAGGGAATTTGAAATAAGATTTCAAAAGTGGTAAATGGTTAAATAGATTTGGAAGGAGATTGGTAAAAGTGTATTTGAGATAAAGAAGTGGGTCGTAGGGTTGTATAACCAAACCCAATTTATAATGGAATTTGTTTTAAGACGTTAACGGAATATGAGTTTGATTACAACTTATATTTATCTGAGGATGTGAACGTTGTTGATCAAGGTCTGAGAGGTAATTAAAATACCCCAACTTGAACAACATCAAGATTATCTGAGAATGATATTAGTTGGTAATCGTAAAAGAGATTAGTGATAGTTCATTATTTCCATTAGTGAAATAATGCAACGTCGGTGAGAATTGGGAAATACACATAATAAGAGGTTCAAATTAAGGGAAATGTAAAGTTAGTTTTTTTAATACTATTAACATTAGTTATCGTTTCAAGAATGGGATAAACGATATTACGTAACGTTGTTTATAAAGTAATAAGTCGAATGGATTTTTCCATGTTTTAAATAATAAGGAATGATTATTGAAATGTTTTTGAAAGGAGAATTTAGTGGAAATTGAATATGTTTATTGGTTATTTTCTAAGTATTATAATGAAATGATTTGAAGGGAATTAGCATATAAGTATTCAATTATCGTATTTTTAAAGATTATAAGAGTTAGAAGTTTTGATTAAACAGAAGTGAATCAATTTGTTTAAATTTAAAGGCCAAGTGATGTTGAATACTGAACCAGTGAACTCATTGGAGTGTCATGATTGAAACATTGTATATTTTGATAGTTAAATCACCGACTATCAAATCTGTCCAATACGATTGTTGTTACGGAAAGACCAGGATCGAATTTATTCGAAAACCATTCCGGCCAACAAATACGTGAATATATCAGAAGATGATCGAGATGGAGCATTGAAGACCGTGGATTTTCAGAAATGGAAGAACCACTAATATTCTATGCCTGGCAAGCAGAGATAAGCTGTGATTCTGTCGTGGTTGGATTATACGGGTTGCAAGGACTTCTCGCTACTGACCCATGGGGTGATTCCTATATGGGTGCAGTAGGAGAGTGTCTTCGGTTCATCCTGTTCCTGGATGACTTGTATGGACAAGTGTCTGACAGAGTATTTCCAAAGGGTAATGTACGTTGATTTCTTCAAACGTGCTATAGTTGTTAGCGGGGAATTGCCGTTCTCTTAGCTTCTAACTAGAGTACTTTTGTGGACGTCAATTAGTGATATCTGGCGGATCTGACGATGTGGCATTCAAAGTGAATGGTGGTCATATGTTTCAAAAATAAACTCTGACCTCAAGCCTCATCAACCTAGAAATGACAAAAATCGGGCAGACAGCATGGCTATGTGGGTCACTCCCATTAGGATGTATAATCACCTATCTAGAGAAATTCCTACTTACTTCTTGAATCTATATTCGATGTTGTCCCTTGTCGAGAGACGGTTGCTGATCCCAACCGTCAGTGATATACATTCGATACACTCAAGCGAAATGATGGTCGGTCAGGTTTGGGCCGGGTTGCAAGACGTTCTTGTTGAACCTTGTGTGACTCTAGAGAAACACGATCGATAGGTGGTCCAATACCTTGTCATAGTTGGAATCTAATCTCCAATAAGCGCCCGCGGTTTTGGCTGTATATTATATATGTGCAGCGTGAGATGCAAGCGTTCCACTAGATTTGATAATTACTTGTATTTAGACATTACTATAATATCAGAAAAGATATTGGTTTCAAACTGTTTTGGGTTATCGTAAGGTAAAAATTGTCCGTGTTTATGTGTGGATTTGGTCTTAGGATTATCCTTTTGTTTCGAAATGATTTTAACTTTAAAATCATGTTGGATGATTTACCCTTAATACTGTGCGAGTTTTTCTCACTCTGGTTCACCAGACCGACCCGGTGTTTTGTAAATGCTCGGGTTAGCCCGAGGTGTACAGGTTCAGGTTATCGAATGCTGTGAAGTCCAGAGACGAGCTGGAGATGTTCAGATGTATTTTATTATATAGCAACTATTCCGCTATGTGTTGTATATGGGAACAGGTTATTATAATAATCCCGTTGTGTGATGTACTCTGATATTGTAAGTATCTTTCAAACTCTCAATGAAGATTTATTTCGTTATTATATTTTGTTCCGCTGCGATGTGAGACTCTGTGTTGTGTTGTTTCTTCTTCTTCTATTCTAATATTTCTTTCTTTCTTATCTCACCCCCTAACTTCTTTCTATTAATGATCTGGAATGTTCGATGTCTGAATGGTCAACATGGTAGTTTGGTGTTGATTTTCGGAGTCGAAATCCCCATTTCGTTACAGTGGTATCAGAGCCGAAGGTTAAGTGATTGCCTTGGCTCTGTAGCGTGACTCAGTAGAGATGGGGTTAGTAATACCCTAGATTGAGTTGACTATATATATACGAGTGACGTATTTGTAGATTTTATAAAAAATGTTTTATATTGTGGAGACTTATTTGTATGAGTTGTTTATGAGTTCTGGTCGATTAGTTTGATCCACTGTATCGATAGGAGTTTCTAAACACTCAAGTACGATAAACTGACGCAGTATGTTTTGAAAGAGGGTAAATGAAATAATTTTACCCAAATTATATTTTAATATAAAAGGATGATTAATATTTGAAGTATTATAGTATATTGGATGTGTTGGTTGATTATAATTGAAATGGTATTGAAATTGGTTTCTAATTTAAAATAAAGTTGATTAGAAAGTTAGTGGGTTTATAACGTTCTCTCTTACCTTAGCAATTTCGAGGACGAAATTATTTTAAGGGGGGAAGAACGTAACGACCCGTGTTTTTCGACCATTTTAATCTGAATATTTAAATTAGTTTTAAATATTTTATTTGGAATATCGATGGAATTTAATATTGAATTCGTTATTTAAACGAAGTTCGAACGTTATAATTAATATATAATATAAATCGAGCTCGAAATAGCGCTGCAGTTCATAAAATGAAGTTTTAAAATTCAACTGAGAATACAGAATTCGATATAAGTCGGATTTCTATGAAACAAGAAACGTTGGAATCGTGTTGACGATAGTTTTCGTATGAAAGAGAAAAATCTAGATTCCGTGTTATAGATTGCTAGTTATGGCTAAATCAAATTTTGGAAAAATGATATGGAAATCGTTATCGGCCTTTAAAATGGCCATTTTGCAAACGGAATCAGATTTCGATGAGATAAGTTTCATTGGGACCGTAACGTTAAATTATTGCACGGTGTTAAATTGCGTGGCAAACCGATGTCGGAGGTGACCACGGTAGCTGAAAACGCCCGTTCATTTTCTATAGCACGTATTTAAATAAATAAAGTGATATTTGAATGTAATTTGAGCAGACGATCAAATTAGGCCACGAAACTAGTCCCGTTTAGTTTATATCGTCGATTAGAGTCATGATAGGTATATAGTTTGTTATTTTTAGAGACTGGGTAATTTAGTGTTCAGAAGGGCACTGCGGTGCGCGGTAAAAATAGCCTACCGGGGAAACAGTCTCAGAATGAGACCAAACTGGTGCCATTGGGTTCGTATCAACAAATTATTGTAAGATTTCAAAGTTTCAAGTTGATTTGATTTATCTAGTGATCGTGGAAAAATGTAACGCGTGTTTATTTCTGGTTTTATAAACGAATTTTTTTCAAATGAGGTCGGATTTCGACGAAACCTATCCTATTAGGTCCGGAATATTTTTCTATGCTAGGATTAGCCTTTCTATCAGAAAACAAAAGTTGATTGTGGTTAGTTTCACTTGTTACTTCACGACGAAGTTTCGCTGTATATTATTTAATAAATAGGGACACCCTATAAATACCTCTTATATAGTTGAAACTCTCATTTCAGCCCCAACCTTAGTTCATAGTCAAACTTGATTTCTGCCGCCACCAAATAAACTTAACGGCCATAATTTCATCAACTTCCCCTTCGATCTCTCTCAATCCTTCAATTGAAACACAAATCTTTCTTCTGCAAGTGCTTAGAGCTCGACGAGCTCTCCCTGATGAACGACAATGAGGGTGTTTTGTGGTTTGAGGAAAACGGAAACGGACATGAAGGGGGTTGGAGTTAGTCACGTTTCCTGGAGTGGAGAGGCAATCGAACGATGTAGGGTTTCGGCAGCAGGCAGGTGACGTAGAGGGGAGGTAGCTCGACCTACTGACAATATTTTGGTGGCCTCCGGTCATCGGAGGAGGACGGGAAGGCAAGTCAAACGTGAGTCATTCGAGGGTGTTTCCTGGCATTTTATGGTAACGTGTGGGTCCCGCTTGAAGTTGAGTAAATATGGGGGGAGGCGGAGTTCGTACTGGTACAGGTCGAAGCTCCGGCAAACGGCACAGGCGACAGTGAATTGTTGTTATGAGGCAGTTGGTGAAGCTGAGTTCTGTAAAGGGATGAAGAACATGAGGGGGTCGATCCAGTATTTCTTCAAACAAATGAAAAGTAAATTTAACAGTAATTGTCTACATTAGATTATTTAAAACAATGTTTAATTTATTAACTAAGTAATTAGGGGAAATTAATTGAACCGTTAAATCGCTGCAGGTGTACAAGGCCCAGCTTATGAGGGCAAAAATTAAAGATGGTGTCTGTTGTTTGGAGATGCAGAGAAACCAAAATTGGACCGAAATGTTTACTTATTTGTCAACGTTATTAGCAATGGTAAAAATAATTACTTTATTAAACATGGTTTAAATGTTACTTTGAACATTAACAGTAAGGAATCTGAAGTTAATTTAATCATACAATGAGAAAATAAAAATGAATTGGATCTAACGGAATGAGAGCTTGTAAAACATTTAAACCAACTAATTAGTTTAACTATGTAGGATAGAGGAAACTTATAATTTAATTAGTCATGTTTATTAGACGTGAATAATTTTATATTTCGTTAATAGAATTGAACCAGACAACCGACGTTGGAACCATATTGACGAGATCCACGCCACGGAACAGGAGTGCAAGAGATCAGAATCAACTGGGCTTTTTCAGTTAAATTAACTACATGTTTAATTTAACTGAAAACAAACTGTTTTAAACATCGATTCAAGTCAAGGTGAGTTAAACTCTCTCAGTTTTTCCCATTTATATTTTATATAAATTGGGTTTTTATTTTGTGTGCTCTGCTTGCCAATGATTGACTGTTTGCTAGTTATAATTTACTTGTTGATTTGAGGGATGAAATTAAACCGTCGTTTAATTTCAGTGAAATACCAAATCGTTATTTTAACGATTGGGTCCAATAAAGGTAACTCACCTTGGTTGGTCACGTTTATAAAATAAACGTGTTTTAGATTGTTGAACTGTTTGAATTGCTTGTGGTTGATGTTGAATGGTTGTTATTTAGTGTTATTAGTTAAAAAAAACTGAATGGTCTGATTTGAGATAATCGTTTTGAATACAGGGAAGAACAGGTGGGAGGGACCCAACCAGATCCCTCAAATATATTATTCATTTAAATATGAACTGTCCTGTTTGGATGATTGACTTGATTATTGAATATTCAACATCTGTTTGTTTAAACCAATGGGCGAGATTGGTTGGGTATTTGGCAGCGTACGGCCTACAAAAATCAATCGTTTTATAAATATTGATTCACCGTTAGGTGAATCGATAGAGATGAAGTTATAAAATTTATTTTATAACTAGAGATAGATTTTGAAATGTATTATTTTGAATAAAAATTATTAAAGAGAAATAAATAAATATTTTATTTATTTAAGACCTTGAATTATTATTAATTGATTTTACAAAGTATATTCTGAGGTTAATCAGATCTACAAGTATGAGAATAAGAAATGAATCGAGTGGTTGAACTTTGATAATTGTTTTTAAAGAAACAATTAATGGAATTATTTAAATTAATTATATTTTTAGTTAATTTAAAGTGAGAACTAATTAGAATCGATTAACGAGATAAATCGAATTTTGAGTTAATTAAATCGACCGTTTGGAATTGGAATTGATTTTCAACTTAATTTGTTTTGATTAAAATAGTTAAATGAATATTGTTTAAATTTAAATAAGGTTTTAAAAAGGATTTACTATTTAATCTAGTTAATAAAGGAATTAACTACTGAAGTAGTTAATGATTGAAATAAGTTATTTTTGTAATTAATGTTGATTTGGAAATTTTCTTTTTAAATGGGGATGCAATATAAAGTGATCGACGGTGAAATATAGTCAAAGTGAATGGTGAAAGGAATTTATGAACGGGTTTTATATTTAAATCCGAATTATTATACCAAAGTTATTAAGAGAATGGTAAGCGAATACGAGGCTTAATTTAAAGGATACTTAGATTAAGTAAAAGGATAGAAAGATGAGAAGGGTTTTTAATAAACCGGAATTTTATAAATGAGGTTTAAAAGGGTGAAAGCGTTAATTTTATATTAACATTACTTGACAATGAGATCAAATAAAAAGGGAATTTGAAATAAGATTTCAAAAGTGGGAAATGGTTGAATAGATTTGAAAGGAGATTGGTAAAAGTGTATTTGAGATAAATAAGTGGGTCGTAGGGTTGTATAACCAAACCCAATTTATAATGGAATTTGTTTTAAGATGTGAATGGAATATGAGTTTGATTACAACTTATATTTATCTGAGGATGTGAACGTTGTTGATTAAGGTCTGAGAGATAATTAAAATACCCCAACTTGAACAACATCAGGATTATCTGAGGATGATATTAGTTGGTAATCGTAAAAGAGTTTAGTGATAGTTCATTATTTCCATTAGTGAAATAATGCGACGTTGGTGAGAATTGGGAAATAGACATAACGAGAGGTTCGAAGTAAAGGAAATGTAAAGTTAGCATTTCTTATACTAATAACATTTGTTATCGTTTCAAGAATGGGATAAACGATATTACGTAACATTGTTTATAAAGTAATAAGTTGAATGGATTTTTTCCATGTTTTAAATAATAAGGAATGACTGTTGAAATGTTTTTGAAAGGAGAATTTTGTGGAAATTGAATATGGTTATTGGTTATTTTCTAAGTATTATAATGAAATGATTTGAAGGGCATTAGCATATAAGTATTCAATTATTGTATTTTTAAAGATTATAAGAGTTAGAAGTTTTGATTAAACAGAAGTGAATCAGTTTGTTTATATTTAAAGGCCAAGTGATGCTGAATACTGAACCAGTGAACTCATTGGAGTGTCATGATTGAAACACTGTATATTTTGATAGTTAAATCACCCGCTATCAAATCTGTCTAATACGATTGTTGTTACGGAAAGACCGGGATCGAATTTATTCGAAAACCATTCCGGTCGACAAATACGTGAATATATCATACGATGACCAAGATGGAGCATTGAAGACCGTGGATTTTCAGAAATGGAAGAACCACTAATATTCTCTACCTGGCAAGCAGAGATAAGCTGTGATTTTGTTGTGGTTGGATTCTACGGGTTGCAAGGAGTTCTCGCTACTGATCCATGGGGTGATTCCTATATGGGTGCAGTAGGAGAGTGTCTTCGGTTCATCCTGTTCCTGGATGACTTGTATGGACGAGTGTCTGACAGAGTATTTCCAAAGGGTCACGTACGTTGATTTCTTCAAACGTGCTATAGTTGTTGGCGGGGAATTGTCGTTCTCTTAGCTTCTAACTAGAGTACTTTTGTGGACGTCAATTAGTGATATCTGGCGGATCTGACGATGGGGCATTCAAAGTGAATGGTGATCAGATGTTTCAAAAATAAACTCTGACCTCAAGCCTCATCAACCGGGAAATGACAAAAATCGGGCAGGCAGCATGGCTATGTGGGTCGCTCCCATTAGGATGTATAATCACCTATCTAGAGAAATTCCTATTTACTTCTTGAATCTATATTCGATTCTGTCCCTTGTCGGGAGACGGTTGCTGATCCCAACCGTCGGTGATATACATTCGATACACTCAAGCGAAATGAGTGGTCGGTCATGTGTCGGCCGGGTTGCAAGACATTCTTGTTGAACCCAATGTATTTGTCTTTAGAGATACATGATCGACAGGTGGTCCCATACCTTGTCATAGTTGGAATCCAATCTCCAATAAGCGCCCTTGGTTTTGACTGTATATTATATATGTGGAGCGTGAGAAGCTAGCGTTCCACTAGATTTGACAATTACTTGTATTTAGACATTATTATAATATCAGAAAAGATATTGGTTTCAAACTGTTTTGGGTTATCGTAAGGTAAAACTGTCTGTGTTTATGTGTGGATTTGGTCTTACAATTATCCTTTTCTTTCGAAATAATTTTAACTTTAAAATCATGTTGGATGATTTACCCTTAATACTGTGCGAATTTATCTCACTCTGGTTCACCAGGCTGACCTGGTGTTTTGTAAATGCTCGGGTTAGCCCATGGTGTATAGGTTCAGGTTATCGAATGCTGTGAAGTCCAAAGACGAGCTGGAGATGTTCAGACATATGATATTATATACCTACTATTCCGCTGTGTGTTGTACATGGGAACATGTTATTATAACTGTCCCGTTGTGTGATGTACTCTGATATTGTAAGTATCTTTCAAACTCTCAATAAAGATTTATTTCTATATTATATTTTGTTCCGCTGCGATGTGAGACTCTGTGTTGTGTTGTTTCTTCTTCTATTCTAATATTTCTTTCTTTCTTATCTCACCCCTAACTTCTTTCTATTAATGATCTGGAATTTTCGATGTCTGAATGGTCAACATGGTAGTTTGGTGTTGATTTTCGGAGTCGAAAACCCCAGTTTGTTACACCCTATTTAGCACGACTAAACTGTTTTTCACCTTCCAAAAATTATTTCATCAATATCTCTCAAACAACAAGGCCGTTTGATTAATGTGACCACTCTGCAGAAAGGTAAACCATCATCTGAATCCAAAGGAAGTTCAACTCAAAATTCCTTAGCAATCAAAAGTTATAGGCGAAACAAGATTCACCAGGGGCAAAACGGTCATTTAAAATTTGGAAAAAATTGTGTACATGGGAAATGACCCCAGTAGTCATTTTCCAAAGTTGGATGACTATACGACTTCATATGTAAAAGAGATAAATTTTCTACGATCCTCCGATACGTAGAATGCGGGTCGTTACAACAAATTTCACCGTCTTCCTTCGAAGTTGTTTCGTATCGTGTCCGACAATACGAATCGTCCTGCGGCTCCCACATGCCTCGGATTCTACTTCTATATCATCTAACTGATCTGATGAAATAGTCATATTAGAATCGTTCATGAACTTCCTTAGATGGGAAACATGAAATACGTCGTGAACTCCCGCTATCTTGTCAGGTGATCAAACTTTTTAAGATGAATTCCCACCTTGTTCGAGGACTGGAAATGGAACAATAAATCTTGGTGCCAATTTACTTCTCCTACCAAACCGAATCACACTCTTCAATGGGGAAATCTTGACGAATACCAAGTCGCCAATGGAGAATTTCAAATCTCTTTGCCTTTTATCAACATAACTCTTCTGCCTGTCTTCGGCAGCCTTCACTCACTGTTGAATAACCTTGATCTTATTTGAAGTTTCTCTCACTACTCTGGTCCGAGCACAAATTTCTCACTGGTTTCCAACCAACATGATGGTGAATTGCACGGTCCCCCATACAAAGCTTCAAATGGAGCCATACCAATATTGGACTAATAACTATTATTATATGCAAACTCAACAAGATGCAAATGGTCATCCCATGACCCACCAAAATCCAATATACAAGCTCTCAAGAGATCATCTAATACACGATTCACCCTAGCTGTTTGACTGTCGGTTTGAGGATTGTATGCTGTACTGAGATATAATTCTGACCCTAAAGCCTCTTATAAGCTCTTCCAAAACCCACTAGTAAATAATGGATCTCGGTCACTCACTATACCTTTGGGTACTCCATGAAATCTAACTACCTACTTTATATACAGTACTGCTAACTTAACTGCCATTCTATTCGACTTGACCGGTATAAACCTTATGCTTTTGGTCAATCGATCCACAATCACCCAAATACTATCATGACTCGATCTAGTCCTAGGTAAACCATCAATAATATCCATTGAGACTTATTCCCATTTCCATTCGGGAATTTCCAGCGGTTGTAACAAACCACTCGGCTTCTTTTGCTCGTCTTTAACTAATTGGAAATTCATGCACTTGGATATAAACTTCCCGACGTCTCTCTTCATCCCTTCCCAATAGTAGGTATGCTTCATGTGTCGATACATTTTGTTACCACCGAGATGTATAGTCATTTTCGAGTGATGACACTCTCTAAGAACAGTACACCATATATGCTGATTAGGCTGTGTTTTTAGCCGTATCTAAAGCTGTTGGGCATGGTAAATAGCCGTATCAAAAAGTGGCGAGGTAAATTATTAGATACGGCTTTAACTCGTATCTCAATGGATTAACATACGGCTATTAGTTGTATCTAAATTGTATGTAGATACGGCTAAAAACCGTATCTTACACACACACATACATATATATATATATATATATATATATATATATATATATATATATATATATAAGCAGAAACTGCAGCACATATTATTTGTAACACAAAGCATAACAGGATAGTTCACAATTGTAACAATAAACGAAACATTTGTATGAAATATTTCATTACATTACAATATATAATGATAGATGCTATTTGATTACATTACAATAAATAAGTACAAACTATTTCGTTACACTAAAGAAGATACATAATGTTACATCACAATAAGCTGTGATAAATACCAGAACCGACATCGTGAGCTTGTAGAATCAATGCTTCCTTCAAGATGAACATCCACCAAAACATTGCATTCTATCCAAGACATGAACGAACCCTTCAGGAAGATCAACACACTATTCTATCCAAGGCCTGGTAATAAGTTAGCTTGGACAGCATATAGCATGTACTCTACAAAGACCTGTAAAAAAGTGCAAACCGCATATTTTAGGATAGGATATATGTCCGTATTATTATTTTTATTAGTAGCTGAATATTGCAAGTCTACAACATTTTTACTTGTTCAGTCGAGACTAAGTCTCGATTAAAGACGGTTGTTATAGCCTAATTAAAGAGTAATATAGAGGATATGTCCACATTATTATAATTCTCATTATTGCCACTTGGCTGCAATGTAGACATAACATTGCATTAGCAAGTTCTACGAGTGATCGCCCTTAACCCGCCCTATTCGCCCTTAAATAGCCCTATTCAGAGCTTCAAACATGGACTTATACTCTAGTTTTGACCTGATCTAAAATCTCTTATGGTTACGACTTTGGGGCTAAAAGAATTAATGAATTCCGACTTGATATGAAAGAGTTATGGACACTCAAAAATGGACTCAGGCCATGCTTGCAGCAACAAAACGTGCACTTGCAAAATCTCGTGGCCGAACTGATCTCGCCACAAAGGTTATAGATATCAAACGAAGTATTTTTGCACATAAATTTTCATGTATTTATACCATAACACATAAATTTTCATAGAAAAAGTGAGATACTACCTGAAGTTTAGATCAACAAACTCAGATCCATGCTTATTAGCTTCATCCAAATGACGGTGGCTGCATGCTGCGCACACATGTTATATTAATAGTCAGCTTCTATTTTTGCACGTAAGTTGACTAACAAAAATGATTTGTTACATGAGCACAAAGCAACTTGGTTCAATGCAGCAAGTCATAAATGGAAAAGTAGTTTTACGCTTTTACTCACACGCAGTGTGACACACATGACACACTAAACAAATTGACTAAATCTCAACCTATAAATGCCATTCTATTTTCATTCATGCATCCATCACCGGCTTTTCTACTCAATCACACAAATTTACCAATATCAATTACCAAATACATGCAGCTCAGTCAACAGAACTAGCATGCTTTAGTTCTCAAATCAAACCATACATATGCACTTCAGACCAGTTATAAGGATCAGTGTACATGGTGCAATAATACACACAAATGAGCAGGGCAACACAATCAAAAGTGTCTGAATTCAAGGTAGACAAATACAACACAAGTAAATGCAGCAAATACACTGTCGCACTATAATACTGGGGATAATACCCAATTTAAACACAATAGCAGCATATTAAACCTAATTTAAACCCAATTCGAATTCAACTTAAACCTAAATTAAACCCAATTCATATTTAAATTTAACGGTGATCTAGTACTCACCTCCAGAGGCGATGAGAAGGATGGACACCGGTGGACTAAGGCTTCGCTGGTCAGTTGAAGGCATCGCGAGATGATGATAACTCATGGACTGCGGTGGATCGATTATTGACAAAGGAAGTCAATCGAGTACCAAAACCCTAATTTGGGTATTCGGTGGTCGCATTGCAAAATAAAAAGAGGGATTATTCGACCGAAAGTTCTGATGAGGCAAAACTCGATCGTGCTTATGTACAGGTACGGGGAGGGTGAAGGGAGAGAAAATTTGATACGAATTTCATACGTTCCAAAGCCGCATCAAATGAACTAATCCAGGACTTTGTTGATGGACGATCAGATTAAGGGTGTTTGGGGTGGTGCGGATCGCAAAACATAGTTTGATACGAATTTGAGCACTGTCAAATTTGATACGGCTTATAGCCCAATTTTACGCCCGCATCCTGGTGTGCCTAATTTGCTGATATGGTGCAATGGCACTTCATCTCTCAATCCATTAACGTTGGTACAACTAGTCGCCCATTCTTTCGAAGCCATCCTTCTTGATCAAGACCATACTTGTTCATTTCCTCACCATCTATACCCATCTCTACCTTGGAGATGATTTCCAATATGTTAGGATCGTCCCTCTGGCTGGAAGCAATCCGATCAATCAATATCAGTCTGATCGTCAAACTTGCTAACATCTTTAGATCCAATTCACACTTAGGTCTGGAATCATAACATGTGATATACTCCAGTTGCTTCCATTCCAGAAACATGGCCCTAAGCTGGCATGTTTCCTACTCAATGCATCAGCTACCGCATTGCCCTTCCCAGGTGTGTATGCGATATTGAAATCATAGGAAGCCATGAATTCTAACCATCTCTGCTGATAAAGATTTAAATACTTCTAAGAGAAAAGGTACTTTAGTGACTTATGATCGGTAAATAACTCGAATCTTTCTCCCAAGAGATAATGTCTCCACATCTTCAATGCGAACACGATCGCTGCCAATTCCAAATCATGGGTAGGATATCTTTTCTCATGCGGTTTCAGTCGCCGACTAGAATAAGCCAAATCCCTACCTCCTTGCATCAGTACATCACCTAGTCTGGTACCACAGACATCCATGTATATCGTCATCTCTTCATTCACTTAAGGAATAACCAACACTGGCACACACGTCAACTTTTCCTTTAGACTCTTTAATGCATTCTCACGCATTTCATTCCAAACAAAAGCTTGATCTTCTTGGTCAACTGAGTTAATGGTGCCACTATCTTAGAGAAGTCTTGGATAAACTTACGATAATAACCAGCTAACCCCAAGAAACTTCTCAGTCTGTTGCATTCTTGGGCGTAGACCAATCTAGCACCGTAGCCACTTTCGCAGGATCCACGAAAATACCATTCTCTGAAACAACATGGCCCAAGAATCTCAATTCCCTACTCCAGAAGTGACACTTAGAAATTTTTTCTTCAATTGGTGTTTCCTCAACTCCTCCATCACTGCCCTCAAATGTTCCTATGTTCTTCCTCCGTCCTCGAATAAACTAAGATATCGTCCGCGAACACAAGAACAAGCTTAACCAATAGATCCCTAAATACCTTATTCATAAGATCCACAAAATATGTTGGTGCATTGGTCAACCCGAATGGCGTGACCAACCACTCATAAAATCCAGACGATGTCTGAAGTGCCATTTTAGGTATACTCTCAACTGCTACTTGGAGTTGATGAAAACCTGTCGCGAGATCTAACTGGAAGAACACTCTCGCTCCATTTAACTAATCAAACAAATTGTCTATCCGTGGAAGAGGATACTTATTCTTCCTCCTCACCTTATTCAACTCGCGGTAGTCCACACACAATTGAAGGGAACCATCAGCCTTAGTAGCGAATACAACTAGTGCTCCTCACTTGGAGACACTTCTTCGGATAAATCCCTCCTTCAAATGATCACTCACTTGTAGCTGCAGCTCTCGCTACTCCCTTGGCGCCATACCATGAAGTAGCATCACTATAGGTTTGGCATCTTTCACTAAATCAATACGGAACTCGATCTCTCGGTGTGGTGGAAGTCTGGTCACTTCCTCGAAGATATCCGGACACTCGCCAACAATAGGCACATCTAACAACTCATCATGCAGGATGTCAAGGGAATTTAGAAAACTAGCCATCACCCCATCACTAGGTAGACAACCAAATAGTACCCTCCGCCCATCATCCGCTCTCATGGTCATTGAAGACACCTCACAGTCTACCACCACCCCATGTATTTAGAACTAATTGAATCCTAAAATAATGCCAAACCCAATAAAGCCCAAAACAAAGAAATCACAAACAAACATGCATCCATGACTCGATAAGACCAAATTACGACAAATCATACTAAGGCTGGTCGAACCATCGATCGAGTTCGTTAGAACTAAAGGTCTATCGACAATCTCGGGTTCCAATTCCAACCTATCTACCAGGTCACTGGATACGAAGGAATATGAAGCCCCTGTGTCAAACAATAATCAAACAGGAACATCATAAATGGAAAGCATACCTTGAATAATGATGCCCTTTCCCTTCTATGTCGCAGTTGGGGAATTCGATGAAGAAGGAACATCGTTGATAACATATGCTTTCACGATCTGCTTCTCTTTAGGGGGTTGTGGACATTTATCCTTATGATGACCCACTTGGCTCCAATTGATGCACTTCCTGTCAGCCGGCTTTGCTCGACAATCTTTGGCATAGTGACTCTTCTTGCTACAGCTATAGCGCTCGATGTCTTTCTTGTTCTTCTTCTGACTATCATTAGCTTGGTTTTGTTTCCTCTTATTCTGCGAATTATTCTTGCCTCCACCGCTTGACTGCGGTTTTGGCTCCCCTGCAGATGTAATAGCAACCTCGACCTTTGACTTAGGGTAAAGGCTCTCCGACCTCAATGCCTTTCCCACTATAGACGAAGGTCTCATCCGTATGACTTATCAGCCTTTCCCCCCAAAGTACTCATCTATCCGGTTATGAACTTTTCGTTTTTCTTCTTGGCAGTATCGATAAGAGATAATCCATAATTCGATAAAGTATCGAACTCAGCAATATATTCCGAAACTGCCCTACCGTTCTGCTTAAGCTCCATGAATTTCCTAAACAAATCTGATTTTTGAGCAGCTGGAATAAACTTATCACTGAAGCGAGCCTTAAACTGATTCCAAATAACTTGATCCTCAAGAGTTGCTGCTTTAATAGCATTCCACCAATTCATAGCCCGTCCTTGAGGTTGATGTGATGCTGACTTTCTTTTCATTGCATCATCGATTCCCAAATCCTTGAAGAAGATGCACTCACAACTATCAAGCTAATCTTCAACATCCGTAGCTGATTCCGTTCCATGGAACGACTTCCCACTAAGGCTAGTATAATCCTTGTTAAGCTTGGCGAAATCCGCTTTAGGCGTATGCAATACTGCACCACCAACATTAGCAGCATTTGGAACTGCTCCCTGAGCATCCCTAAGCATCTCTCGCATGAAGGCAATAAACATTGTCCTCATATCAGGGACATTCCCATTATTGGCTTATAAACCCATGCTCCTCATATATCAACTCATCGTTCAATTTGTAAAGAGAATACGATTAACCATCTCCATAGTGTAGCCAGTGTAGTGCAACTTCATCCTTAGACATAATAATAGTGTATATATGTATAGATTTTGAAAACCAAAATATTACAAATACATGCTCTCATATACATATACTATCTCTCCCTGATGTCTTCCCTAGGTTAACTATGCTACCTAGGCTCTGATACCAAGTGTGACGACCCACCCCGGACCAGCCAACATTTCCTCGAAATGCGTTCTACCAATGCCTCACTAGCACGGGACGATCGTCAAAGGAAAAGTTTTGAAACTATCAATCAGAACCTATAGTATATATCACATCACATGGAATAAAATATAATAGTAACATTACTTGATATAAAACAGGCAAGACAGCGCATAAGCTGAAAACTAAGTTATATCCGTCAGAGTAGCGGAATCCAAAATACAGCTTATGATCCAAACCATTATTAAAACTTCAAAATATTGTCTCTAAAGCAAAATAGAAAATGTACACTACTAATGCCCAAAGTAGTGACCGGCAACAACATAGGAAGAATATCTGTAAAGAATATGTGGAAGCCTCCTGCTTATCTCTGGAGAGCTACTCGTGCATAACCACCTAACCTGTCTCTAATCTGCTCATTTAGGAGCACCCAGAGTAATAAGAAAAGACATAAAACTCTAGGTTAGACAAACGTCTGGTATGAGCGATAGCAGTAAAACAAAACAATAACATGTATAAATTATCATACCTTAACCAGGACCTGCAACCAAAGAGTTAACACAACAAGATGTACAGTACTCTAAGGTAACACTAACGTAAAGTGTAAAGTGGAAGTGTGCATATCATGGTGATAGTAAATATTAAACATAGCAATCAATCTCACATCTCTCACTCAGTACATATAGCATATGATATCCACTACTTTGATCACCAAATCCTTTACTACGACCACTTGCCCTTGGGACTCTTAATGACCCCATTGCGCTGGTCCATAGCCACTAATCCATTGCTACGATCACTTTGCCCTTGAAGTCCTAATGGTCCCATTGCACTGATCCATAGCCATGCTACAATCGCTTTGCCATTGGGTGTCTTAATGATCCCATTGCGCTGATCCATAGCCACAAATTTGTCTCTCAGTGGTGAACCAAAGCTATAGATATTGATAACCCCTTTGCACACATCCCGCAGCAAAGCCCAACTCTGGAAGTTAACTCATTGGTTACCATCTGGATCCTGAGTAATAACTTCTCATTTGGACTTCCTTTGCATCTCGGGTTTGGTTGGATTGGAGTTGCTCTTCAGAAGAGTCATCGTGTAGTTGTAGCTTCAAATCTGGTTTGGTTCAGCCCCCATACGAAGTTAAATTCGGTGCTCATTGGTTCGGTTTGGACCTCCTTTCCTTGCTCACATTTCCATTCGGTTCAGTGCTTGCAATCCTGGTCCGGTTCGATTTGTACTTCCTAAAGCGATTCGGTTTGTGCTCCCCTCTAATCCGATACCACTCCCCTAGCTAACCCGATCCGACTCCACACTTAAATGGCCTTCCTTTTCACCATGCTTTCTCTTGCTCCAAGCCTCAGTTCAGCTCGGTCCTCTACCTTCGATCTGATCTGAAACCCTGTAATTTTCCAACAAGTTGTTTTTCTTCCGTTCTTGCCATACGATGGCGTTTTTAACCAATCTAACTTTCCTATGCAATCATGAAACATCCCAAGTAGCAATAAAACATATGGGTTCAATCAAAAACATCAAAACATCAATCACGTGAGTAATTTTGGATCAAACATACCTAAAAAGCATGATTTTCCCCTTAATCCCCTTAACATTGTTTAACTATAGGATCAGCAAATTTAATCCAAGTTAACCCAAATTTATACCAGAGGCCTAAAAAAATATTTAATAATTTTTACATATTTTCCATATTTTTCTAAGTCATAATTTCACTAATTATCACTAGTCACCCCTAATGAGCCGTAATTAGTGAATGAACATGCTTATCACTCACCTTAGCCACAAATAAATTGCAGATACGAAAATATCTCTGATTTGGTTCGAATCCCAATGCATCACAGTAGCTTTACCTCCAATTTGATGTTAATTTGCTTTAATTTGATGTAGATTTGGCTAATACGTGATTAGAAAGTGGTTTGGGATAGATTTAGAGGATAGAGGACATTACTAGGGTTCAAAAGAGGTTAATGGCAGCTGAAAAACTGAAATGAAATGTTTCCCCAAACCCCTTCAGCCCTCCCATAACCCTAATCCAGAAATGGGTTATGGGCTTAGCTGCCAATCACCTAATTAAGCCCGGTTAAGCTGTTTTTCCATCTTCCAAATCTTATTTCAGCCATATCTCCCAAATGGTAAGTCCGTTTGACTAATGTGACCACTTAATGGAAAGGTGAATCCAACGGAAGTGGTTTTAGGTCAAAACTCCTTACCAATCTAAAGTTATAGGTGAAATAAGATTCGCCAGGGATAAAAGGGTCATTTAAAATTCGGCAAAAATCATGAACATGGGAAATGACCCCAATAGTCATTCCCTAAAGTTACATGACCATACGACTTTATATGAAAATAAAATAAATATTCTATGATCCTCCGATACGTAGAATGCGGGACGTTACAGTTGATTACCCTAACCCAGAAGTTCGGGTAATTTGTGTCAAGGCAGTTTTTTATGTTTATTTGCATGTTCTCGCTTTCACTACTATATGTTAATCTTGTGGATTCAAGTATATTTGCTTCAATGATCAATGTATATAATATTCCTTTTTGATGGAAAGGAAACGACAATATAAGAGTTTCCATAGAAACACGTGTTTTGCGATTCCTTTTCATATGAAATGGAGTTAGTGTTTGGTTGACATTTTATCTACCGTTTTATTATAATTGATATGAAAACTAAACTCATCCATGTATGTAATAATTGAGTCAGGCCGGGTTGTTTCAAGTTTAGTTGTTTTTGATTCGTGGTTTGCTGCTATAGCCTAGACTTCCTTGAAGACTCTTCCTATGCTGCACATTAGTTTATTTGTATCATTGTAGAGTTGTTCCATTTGTTGATGATGTATTTATATTGTGTATTCATTTGTATTGTAGCACATGTATAAGTTGTAATTCTATGATTGTATCTATGTGTAACTGTTCTGTGATCGGTGACATATTGTATATTGTTCTTAAATGATCCTTAGATATTATAATTTCTTATTAAGAGTCTTGGGTATGTCGAACCATTTGTGCTAGAAAAAGAGAATTCATTTACCCAATCGATTTAGACAACACTTGACTAATATAAAATTATAGGGGATCTCCCCTAACCAGCCCCATTCTCTGCTCTAATAGATGGCATTGCTCGCTAATTGTTTTATTATGGTGGGTCTCGGGGTAGGGCTTAGAGATACGCTTTTCCATTTCCAAAGCGGCTCATCCAAAGGCAAGAGTAATCTGGCATGTTTTTTTCCTCTACCTTTACTCTTTCGCACGTCAGAAATCTCGCCACAAATTCGGCTATGACCTCTTTCATACCATCCTAATAGAAGACTCTCCTCATATCACGATACATTTTATCACCGTAAGGATGGATAGTCATCCGAGAGTGATGTTGCAACAACCTGGAATTTTGACATTAAACTGGTTATTTAATTAGTTTAAAAATAGGAATTTTTGCAATGGAATTTTACCATAAAACTATGACCGTTTCGTTCGTCTTAGAATTCTGGTCAACTTTCGTGTTTGAAGTTTCACAAACGGAGTCTGTATGAAAAATTTACGGATGAAATACAATAAATGGACAGAAATAAATAAAAAAAGAATATTATATATATAGTAATTATTAATCCTCTAGCCACCTCACTGCTAGGTCGACTAGGGCCGTCGATCGGTGGTCGACATCTGGTTGCGATCGCTTGGTCGAGCTAGGCAATGACAACTAGGGTTTTGGATATATAAAATATTACATAAACGGACGCATGTTTATTTAATTAAATCTAACAGTTAATGGCCCATTCCACTCTTATAAATAAAGGGGTAAAGCCTCATTCTTTTCCACACAAATCTGTAGGCAGCAACAATGCTCTGTCATTTCCTTTCCTCTTCAAATCAATTTCTTAACTAAAAAAATATTCATATACAATCAATCAAATATAATTACATAGATTTGAAAGGGTAATCAGATTCAACTAGAAAAGGGTTTGAATTGATGGCTAAGCTATTCTTTATCAGAATTTCCCCTCTTTTCCTATTTTCTTGCAAACCGACAGATCTGAAAGTATCCCTTTTCAGAATAATAGTAGATTTGCTAGAATTTGGAAATTGTAAGCCTAAAATATTATTCTAATTTCATATTTAGATGCTTTCAGGTGAGTGGGAAATTTATATGTAAGCTAATAATAGCTTAATTATCTCGTTTGTAGTACATCTTATAATATGTGCTTAACATTTATTAGATCTGTTTAATTTTGTAAAATATGAAATGACGCCTATCTGATCTGCTTATGAATATTGTCAAAATCCTAAAAGTAAATATTTGTGGCTTGAATAATATTAAAATTTGTAGGCTTACTTAATTGTTAAAATTATTGTCTATAATTGGGTTTGAAATACATTGTGCTTGTTGTAAAACACTGTTGATCTGGAAATTAGTCCTAATAAACACTGTTAAGACGTAGTTATATTCCAGATATCTAGTTTCAGTGTTAAATGATAAATTTTGTAATTTTATTTGAAAGGACATAAGCCTGTTTGTGTTCAATTTTGTTGGGATTCTAATTTAGTTATTGTAAATATGCCTTTTTCCTCTTTTTGAACAAAAAAACATTATTTTGAAACCAATAAGCAATATGACCAAAGATTTAAAAAGGGGAAAGTTGTGTAAATTTACGTATAAATATAAATATACATATTTTTGTGTAGTTTGCATCAACTATTCCAAAATATACATAAATATATTTCTTGTGGTTTGAAACTATGTTTATTTCAATATTCAGGCATAGTTTACAATACATATAGTTGACATACTTTCTGTAAGATTTAGAACCCTATTGCAAAATTGAATACAAAAAAGAATGTTTGGATATTAGTTGAACCAAATTATTAAACTTAACGATAATAATGACAAAAATAACTTCGTTAACTACGCGAAAACATGAATATATATATACATTGTCTATCCAAACCTATGCAAACAACGATATATATATAATATAATGGATGTTTGAATGTTTGAACGAAATTTATTTTATGGAATTATACATGTAAAGGTAATCCATATTAAATGAATATATTTGTGGTGACCATTGTAGCAATTAGTGTAATTGATTACTATAAATAGGGCTATAAATAGATAAACAGCTATTGCAATCGACGTTGATTGGGAAACAAATTTAATTAGGCATTTAAGTCTAACTGTTACAATTTCAAAATTGGAAAGGATTAATGTTATGAACCCCAATTAGGGAATTGAGATATAATTGTACTAAGATACGAGGTTAAGCTCAACTTGTGGTAGAAGTCTGCTTGGAACCGCCCAGCAAATCCAGCATCCACAAGTGGTCGGCTTAATGTGAGAGGTCTAGTACATAAATATATACAGCAGACAATAAATTAACTTATTAGTTGTGTCTATTGGGGTACAACAAATTGATATTTCGAGACTGATATAATAAGTATATTTCACTGTTGATTAATATCTTAAGAAAATTATGATCGTTTAGGCTTATAAGTGACATTAATTATAATCAACAGAAATAAATGATAATTAAGGATAACTAATATCTTAGGGAATTATGACTTCTAGGTTCATAAGTGACATTAATTATATTCAATGACAGTAAATAACAATTAAGAGATTGATTGTTGCCTTAGGAAAGTATGACTATTATGGTCATAAATGGCAATAACTCTACTAAATAGAAATAAAAAAAGGATTAATGCCTATGGATTGTCGGCTAAAATGCTAAGTCCAATTAGGGAAATGATTAAATAAATATTCTAGGACAAGAAGGATGTAACTTTATTTATATATTCTAGTTAATACAGAGCTTATAATTAAAAAGTAAAAATTGGACTTTGTAACACCCCACACCCGCTAAGGTCACTCACTAAGGGAATGCCTTAGTTTTGGTGGAGTATTTTTAGTGAGTATAGAACAGAAAAATTACAACAAGACAGATATAAGTAATACTTGAAAATTTAAAACATCCTTTCATTGCAGCGGAAAGTAAAACATGTTTGGTTACATCACAAAACCATAACAAGAGTCAAGTACATAATATCCATCCTGATAAAATAGAAGTACATAATCCCACTACATAGACAATAGCCATAATAGAAAAGATAAACCGAGCTTTACTTCTACGGTCCAAGCCCAAAAGATAGATATAGCGGTCTGATCCAAGCCCACTAGTGCTAGGCCCACTCTGAAAACCTGAGGGTTGGGAAAAAGATAAAAACAACGGGGTCAGACATAAGTCTGAGTGAGTCCTATAACCCTAACAATACAACTATTAAAGTAATTAGGGTATGACATAAACAAGGTACGGTACCTCTGGGGATAATGACTACACTAAGTAGCCAACTAAACACCGGATGTACTACGATAACCGAAAAGACGCATTTATCCACCCAAGGATAATTTCTAGCTTACACCACCCCAGATCTACCCACCCAAGGGTAATTCTTACACTGCACCACACCAGTTCTACCCACCAAGAGTAATACCTACTTAAAGGTTGATCCCACTAAGTGTACTTAGTAATTTTTACCCGGTAGTTTCTTGTACCCCTACACAGGTGCCGTCTGCCCCTATCTTTACTAGGTGTACCCACTACTCCCAAGCGATCGGCTCCCTACCGTAGATACGCGTGCTGGTCCCACAAAGGGGGTGTATCATTCCCCGAAGTGGCTACCAGATAATATCAACTGTGCACGGCTTTATATCTACACGATGCAACAACGACTTACCAACCAGCCCGGGTCCACACACGCAGATGAAACCCGTTGATCCTGCGTTGCCACCGCTAACCCGTTTTGGCCACTTATAGTCAAGCCCAATATGCGTGTCCCATCACCCGACCAGAGTCGGGCCCACAAAGATACGTTTGGGATATTGGTTGAAATGGGCCCCCACAAGCTACTACTTAAGCTTGCTATTTTTATCTAGTGCATCCCACTTAACCCCCTTTTTATAATCATGCCCCCTTACATGTTAAGATTTGGTTAAGTCATCAATCATATTTCAATTGCCACTAAGGGCACCCACTAGATTTCCACATGCCACCCAAAGCACTTACTTAACCCTTCACCCATGTTTTAATTACATGTTCCTCTTTGGTTAAGTATTCTAATCGTATTTTCTATTGCCACCCAAGGCAACCCACTAGTTTCCTCATGCCACCCGAGGCACCCCCACTAGTTACTACATGCCACCCAAGGCACCCACTTAACCCTCATGCCACCCGAGGCACCCACTTAACCCTCATGTCCCACTACATGCTAATTTGGTTAAGTGTTTCTTAATTAATTATGACCGTGATCCTCCTAAAGACCTCTCACATTAGACTATCTTTTATGACCGCTGGTTAAGCCGGTTGGGTCCGGGCAGCCTTACGTCATAACCGAGTCTAATCTCGTGTCTTTACGTTAATCACGCATTTAGTTTGTGACTAAGACCTCTCACATTGGGCCAATCATTTGTAGCCGCTGGATGGCCGGTCGGTTCCGGGCAGACTTCCGCTACAAAAGGGTCCAACCTCGTGTCTTAGTTGATTAATTACACCTAATTAATCACCCCCACAATTAATTATCCCTAATTAATTACACATTTTTCATAACATGGGTAGACCTAACTCAATAGGTAAATTCCCATGGGGTAGACCTAACTCAATAGGTAAATTCCCACTTATGTTAATTTATTTGTATGGTATGTTTATCATACCCAATCATACTTTTATTAACATATTTATTACCCCATCGTTCCCCACGTAAATCGTTCTCATTTCACGACATAATAAAGGGAAAGATCCATCACAAATATCATGGGTTTAGCATATAACTTTGTCATGGGTTAAGAAGATGTCAACTTGCATTTATGAGCATATATTAACCCAACTACATTTAACCCAAACTTGCATATTATCATACACATGATTTGCATAACATGTTGCATATGAGCTTGCATATTATCATACACATATCTTGCATAACATGTTGAACTTGCATATAAGCATTCTCATAACTTGCATAACATGTTAAACATGCATTTAAGCATACACATAACTTGCATAAGCATTCATATACTTGCATAAGCATTCACATACTTGCATAAGCATTCACATACTTGCATAATCATTCACATACTTGCATAAGCATTCACATACTTGCATAAGCATGCATAACTTGCATATCACATTAAACTTGCATTTTAAGCATATACATAACTTGCATAACATCATGCACATAACTTGCATAATCTCATAAACATAACTTGCATATGAACTTGTATAACAACATGCACATAACTTACATAACATCATGCACATAACTTGCATAACATATTGAGCTTGCATATAAGCATACACATGACTTGCATAACATGTTGAACTCGCCTATATGACTTGCATCTTAAAGAAGGGTAAACATGCATAGCATATAAAGGTGTCATCTTGCATATGTATGCATCACATTTTAAAAGGGTAAACTTGCATGTCATGATTTATGCATAATACCAACCACTTAGCATGCATAAAACCCAATACTTAGCATGCATACAATCAAATACTTAGCATGCATAACACCAAATACTTAGCATGCATAAAATCACATGCATAACTTGCATATCATGTTACATATAACTTGCATATACTCTCACATATAGTTTGCATAACATGTTACATATGCATAAATGTTCAACATAATGTTTTGCATCATAAAACATGGCATTAAACTTGCATGTAGCATAAAACTTGCCAAACACATAACATACAATATACTAAACTTGCATAAACATATTTATCCACAAACATAGCCATGTCTTATCATATCCTACCATAATCAATTTAACAATTGATTATTAAAGCTATAGGAACTCACCAAAACCAAGATTAGCAAACTTATGAAGTAAAACTAGTTGCCAAATAAGAAGAAGAAGATGATTAGCTTGCAACTCTCTTCATTGATTTGTGGAGGCCATGATCAAGTTTCATTTTGCCATAGTTTAGTTACAAGATCTAATTATGAATGAATTAGGGTAGGGTTAGGGTCTTATTTATAGGATTAGGTAGTGTTTTAGGCCCTTAGATTAACCCTAGGTTAGATTAGGTCCGTTAGATTTAGGAAATCTCTAGAACCCAGCCCAAGACTCAACCAAAATCCAGATCTGGTGCACCCAGATCAACAGGGCCGACACCCTGTGTCGACAGGCAAGTCGACAGGGCAGTCGACACCCCTGTCGACAGCCCTGTCGACATGGCTAGGGCGGGAATTTTTCCCGCCTGGCCCCCGCTGGCCCCAATTCGAATCCTGATTTTAAATATTTAATTCTGTTTTTATCTTAAATTTTCTGCCAACTTCATTGGGCCATAACTGGGCCATACGGACTCCGATTCTTGAAAACTCGGACTCTATTTCGCGTATTATTCCGAGATGAACGCAATAACGCAGCCCATTTTCCCCAATTCTCACATCTGAGATTATTTATTCTGTAATTAGTGAATTTTAGCATTAACTAAAATTCAGGGTGTTACATTCTCCCCTCCTTAAAGGATTTCGTCCCCGAAATCTCTAAGCTAAGGAGAATGCATATCCTACCATCCAAACAACCATCTACTCAAACCATCAACCACGGGCATCCATTGTCCTTAAAACAATTTCTAATGATGTATGAGCATATGCAAAAAGTGTGTGTATATGTTCCCTATCTAACGTATGAACATATGCAAACCATGATAGTGCCATGCATCCATTATGTATGCGAGAGAACCCTATCGACACATACAATATCTACATGAGTGCACAATCATTCACCAAAATGCATCATCCATATGATAACACAATCATTATACATCCATAATATAGCTTCCTACACACAATTTTATGCAATATGCAATATGAAGTGATTGAGCCGATCTAGTGCCTAGAGTGTGTGTATATGCATCCACGAGCAACCACTAGCAAACACTTGCATCCACTTGCATCCATCATACATAACATGTCTCAAACACATGTTTCAACCATAGGACTATCCTATCCGAAGGTCAAAGGTACTAACGAGAGGACATACTAAGGATAAGATAAGCACAAGATATGCGATGAAGGAGAAGCAAAAGGACATACCCTCCGAAAGAAAAAGGGTACCTCGAACGCATCTTCGCTTCCGTCTCCCAGGTAGCGTCGCTCTCTTCATCTCCCCTTCGTACTTTGACTAGTTGAACCCCTCTGTTTCTCAACTTCCAAATCTCTGACCCAAGGATGCAAGTAGGAGCTCGTCGAATCGTCGCATCACGCTCTACTTCCACTTCTCTAAGCAGGCTCGGCTCTACCGCCTCTGCGGTCTCATGTAGGAACTTCCTCAAATGTAACACATGGAATATATCATGTACACCACTAAACCTGTCGGGCAACTCCACTCTATATGTCATCTGTCCAATCCTTTCCCTAATAGGAAACGGCCCAACAAACCTTGGTACTCACTTCCCAACAGATCCAAAGTGAACCACATTCCGTAACGGAGATATCTTGATAAAAAGCATGTCCTAATATCAAACTCAAGCTCTGTTCTCCTCTTGTCCGCATAAGATTTATGTTTATCTTGCGTCGCTTTCCTCCTTCTTCGAATCAAATCAATCTTTTCCCGAAGTCTTTCTAACCTTATCGGCCCAAGCAAGATCTCATCCGTAGATTCCCACCAACGTGTAGGTGATCGACAAGGCCTTCCATAAAGAGCTTCGAAAGGTGCCATACCAATACAGGACTGAAAGCTGTTATTATATGCGAACTCCACCAATGGAAGATGCTCTTCCCATGTACCTCCAAAATCTAAGATACGAAGCCTCAAAAGGTCTTCTAGGACATGATTCACCCTCTCGGTCTGGCCGTCCGTCTGAGGATGATATGCGGTACTCAAACACAACTGAGTCCCCACTGCTTCTTGCAAACTTCTCCAGAACTCGCTAGTGAAGATAGGATCTCGATTACTCACTATGCTAGAGGGTACCCCATGCAATCGAACTATCTCTCGAAGATATACAGAAGCTAGCCATGGAGCGGTCCTCTTGCTCTTCATAGGTATAAAAATGGGCGCTCTTAGTAAGTCTGTCTACCACCACCCAAATTCCCGTATTACCCTTTCTTGATCTGGGTAACCCGTCAATAAAATCCATCGAGACGCTATCCCACTTCCATTGCGGAACTTCCAATGGGTGAAGCAACCCACCTGGTTTCTTTTGCTCCGCCTTCACTTGTTGGCACACCAAGCATCAGGCGACATATTCGGCCACATCTTTCTTCATACCGGCCCAGAAGAAAACCCTCTTCACGTCTTGGTACATCTTGTCCCCACCGGGATGAATGGTCATCTTAGAACGGTGTGCATCATCAAGAATAACCTTCCTCAAACCCTCGCCTTGCGGTACACAAAGTCTACCGTCTCTACGCAAGCACCCCCTATCGTCTAGGGTGTACCTACTCAAATGGCTGGACGACTCCCCTCCCCTTATGAGCTTCCCCACCAACTCAACCAACTGTGGGTCGTCCCTCTGTGCTTCTCCGATCTGCCCCAAAAGAGTAGGTCTAACCTCCAAGGAGGCTAGCAAACCGGGTACAAAGTCAACGGAAGGTCTAAAGTCAAACTTAGAAATAAACTCTAAGCTCCGTCGTTCAACGAACAATGAACTCAAGGACAACCTTTTTCTACTTAAGGCGTCCGCTACCCCGTTTCCCTTGCCATGGGTATACGCTATCTCAAACTCATAGGATGCTAAGAATCCCATCCACTTTTACTGTCCTAAGATTATGCGCTCGAAGAGTCCTCAACACTTCCCTAAAATGTAGGGCATGCTCTTCTCCACCAGGATATCATCCAAAATCATCACAACTGTCCATCTCTCACGCAGACCACCCTAGTCGAACTCGACATCCCCCAAATGCAAGCCCCAAAGGCCTAAACCAATATCAGACCAACACCCAAGGGATATCTCCTTCGAGTTCAGGCGACCTACGTGAGATGATACTAGCAAAAACGGCTAAATAATTAAGCCCCTTGTCCAACCCTGGATGTCCTCGCCAGTCTTGCTCAAAAACCACCGTTTTTCCCATAACTGGCTTTGCTCACCCTATTGAGCACATATGAAAATTTATTTCGCTCTTAGAAAAGACCAAGATGTCATCCACAAAGACCATCACGAACTTATTTAGGTACTCCCTGAACACCCTTCCCATCAAATCAACCATTCATAAAAAAAATCATCTGGAGTCCTAAAGGCAGTCTTCTCTATACTATCCTCAGTCACTCTCAACTGACGAAACCTCGTGGCTAAGTCCTACTACATAAAAATACTGAGGCGCCAGCCAACTGATCAAAGAGATCATCAATCCTCGGCAATGGGTGTCCATTCTTCTTTGTGAGTTTATTTAGTTCTCTTTAGCCTACACAAAGTCTGAGGGACCCATCCGCCTTCGTGACAAAAACTACTGGAGCACCCCACTCCGATATACTTCGTCTTATGAACCCCTTCTCAAGCAAATTGCCTACTTACTTATGGAGTTCCCTCCTCTCACGAGGAGCCATGTGGCACACTGGGCAAGATACTGGTTTAGCATTGTCTACCAGATATATTTGGAAGTCAATCTCCCGCTCCGGAGGTAAGCCCTTCACCTCCTCAAAACACATCCGAGTATTCCCGGACCACTCTAACAGATCGCAAACTCTAGACCGACGTGTCAAGCGATTCTAGATAACTTAGCATAAAAGATTCTATGGGATTACAAGAGATCTCGAGAGTGTTACCCAAGCGGGTCATAAACAACTCTCCCTTCAAAATCAAGAACGGCACCTCTACTGGATAACCAGTCCATGCCCAAAACTAGCCCATAGCCCGTGAAGCCCAACAAGCATCACACCTAAGCTCAACGCTAAGTATAGAAACTTTCAAACCCAAACACATCATGGAGCCCAATTGGGTTTGAAACAACTAAGGGATCATCTACCAAACTGGTGTCAAAGTGCAGTGACTCAACTAACAATGATGAGATAAACGAACTCGATGCGTCAGAATTGAATAAAGTTCGAACCGGATAATAAAGTAATCCAAATTCCAACCTAGACGGTCCTATCCCCATCTGGTACCCTAGTCGTGAGGGAATACAACTACCCTCCAGAAGATTCCATACCTTGCCCTTGCTTCTTTGGACAATCCTAATAAGGTGTCCTATTCCTCCAAAAAGGATAACTACTTGCCTTCTTCTTCCCTATTCTCTACTCGTAACCTCCCACCAATGAGGTTTCATCCTTCATTAACCAAACAACTATTTGAGCCTTCCTCTCATCGTCTATCATATAGATACCTACCAGTCCTCCTCCTTCTTGAATCAACTTCTAATCCGACTAACGTCTAAGTCCCTTGAAGTGGTTTTCCATCCTTATCTATCTTAGAAAGATCATCTATACGCGGAGGGGAAACTCAAAATGAGAGAAAGGAAGAGATTCAAAATGGAGAATTCGAAAGATATAGATATGGCTATTGGGGATTATGCTTTTCTTTCAAAAACTTTTCTCTTAAAAGACATGTTTTTGAAAATACTCCTTTCCAAAAATATTCTTAGAAAATAATTTTTCTAAAAATTTTATCTGTTCTGGTAACCTTAAGCTCTGATACCACGTGTAACACCCCACACCCGCTAAGGTCACTCACTAAGGGAATGCCTTAGTTTTAGTGGAGTATTTTTAGTGAGTATAGAACAGAAAAATTACAACAAGACAGATATAAGTAATACTTGAAAATTTAAAACATCCTTTCATTGCAGCGGAAAGTAAAACATGTTTGGTTACATCACAAAACCATAACAAGAGTCAAGTACATAATATCCATCCTGATAAAATAGAAGTACATAATCCCACTACATAGACAATAGCCATAATAGAAAAGATAAACCGAGCTTTACTTCTACGGTCCAAGCCCAAAAGATAGATATAGCGGTCTGATCCAAGCCCACTAGTGCTAGGCCCACTCTGAAAACCTGAGGGTTGGGAAAAAGATAAAAACAACGGGGTCAGACATAAGTCTGAGTGAGTCCTATAACCCTAACAATACAACTATTAAAGTAATTAGGGTATGACATAAACAAGGTACGGTACCTCTGGGGATAATGACTACACTAAGTAGCCAACTAAACACCGGATGTACTACGATAACCGAAAAGACGCATTTATCCACCCAAGGATAATTTCTAGCTTACACCACCCCAGATCTACCCACCCAAGGGTAATTCTTACACTGCACCACACCAGTTCTACCCACCAAGAGTAATACCTACTTAAAGGTTGATCCCACTAAGTGTACTTAGTAATTTTTACCCGGTAGTTTCTTGTACCCCTACACAGGTGCCGTCTGCCCCTATCTTTACTAGGTGTACCCACTACTCCCAAGCGATCGGCTCCCTACCGTAGATACCCGTGCTGGTCCCACAAAGGGGGTGTATCATTCCCCGAAGTGGCTACCAGATAATATCAACTGTGCACGGCTTTATATCTACACGATGCAACAACGACTTACCAACCAGCCCGGGTCCACACACGCATATGAAACCCGTTGATCCTGCGTTGCCACCGCTAACCCGTTTTGGCCACTTATAGTCAAGCCCAATATGCGTGTCCCGTCACCCGACCAGAGTCGGGCCCACAAAGATACGTTTGGGATATTGGTTGAAATGGGCCCCCACAAGCTACTACTTAAGCTTGCTATTTTTATCTAGTGCATCCCACTTAACCCCCTTTTTATAATCATGCCCCCTTACATGTTAAGATTTGGTTAAGTCATCAATCATATTTCAATTGCCACTAAGGGCACCCACTAGATTTCCACATGCCACCCAAAGCACTTACTTAACCCTTCACCCATGTTTTAATTACATGTTCCTCTTTGGTTAAGTATTCTAATCGTATTTTCTATTGCCACCCAAGGCAACCCACTAGTTTCCTCATGCCACCCGAGGCACCCCCACTAGTTACTACATGCCACCCAAGGCACCCACTTAACCCTCATGCCACCCGAGGCACCCACTTAACCCTCATGTCCCACTACATGCTAATTTGGTTAAGTGTTTCTTAATTAATTAAGACCGTGATCCTCCTAAAGACCTCTCACATTAGACTATCTTTTATGACCGCTGGTTAAGCCGGTTGGGTCCGGGCAGCCTTACGTCATAACCGAGTCTAACCTCGTGTCTTTACGTTAATCACGCATTTAGTTTGTGACTAAGACCTCTCACATTGGGCCAATCATTTGTAGCCGCTGGATGGCCGGTCGGTTCCGGGCAGACTTCCGCTACAAAAGGGTCCAACCTCGTGTCTTAGTTGATTAATTACACCTAATTAATCACCCCCACAATTAATTATCCCTAATTAATTACACATTTTTCATAACATGGGTAGACCTAACTCAATAGGTAAATTCCCATGGGGTAGACCTAACTCAATAGGTAAATTCCCACTTATGTTAATTTATTTGTATGGTATGTTTATCATACCCAATCATACTTTTATTAACATATTTATTACCCCATCGTTCCCCACGTAAATCGTTCTCATTTCACGACATAATAAAGGGAAAGATCCATCACAAATATCATGGGTTTAGCATATAACTTTGTCATGGGTTAAGAAGATGTCAACTTGCATTTATGAGCATATATTAACCCAACTACATTTAACCCAAACTTGCATATTATCATACACATGATTTGCATAACATGTTGCATATGAGCTTGCATATTATCATACACATATCTTGCATAACATGTTGAACTTGCATATAAGCATTCTCATAACTTGCATAACATGTTAAACATGCATTTAAGCATACACATAACTTGCATAAGCATTCATATACTTGCATAAGCATTCACATACTTGCATAAGCATTCACATACTTGCATAATCATTCACATACTTGCATAAGCATTCACATACTTGCATAAGCATGCATAACTTGCATATCACATTAAACTTGCATTTTAAGCATATACATAACTTGCATAACATCATGCACATAACTTGCATAATCTCATAAACATAACTTGCATATGAACTTGTATAACAACATGCACATAACTTACATAACATCATGCACATAACTTGCATAACATATTGAGCTTGCACATAAGCATACACATGACTTGCATAACATGTTGAACTCGCCTATATGACTTGCATCTTAAAGAAGGGTAAACGTGCATAGCATATAAAGGTGTCATCTTGCATATGTATGCATCACATTTTAAAAGGGTAAACTTGCATGTCATGATTTATGCATAATACCAACCACTTAGCATGCATAAAACCCAATACTTAGCATGCATACAATCAAATACTTTGCATGCATAACACCAAATACTTAGCATGCATAAAATCACATGCATAACTTGCATATCATGTTACATATAACTTGCATATACTCTCACATATAGTTTGCATAACATGTTACATATGCATAAATGTTCAACATAATGTTTTGCATCATAAAACATGGCATTAAACTTGCATGTAGCATAAAACTTGCCAAACACATAACATACAATATACTAAACTTGCATAAACATATTTATCCACAAACATAGCCATGTCTTATCATATCCTACCATAATCAATTTAACAATTGATTATTAAAGCTATAGGAACTCACCAAAACCAAGATTAGCAAACTTATGAAGTAAAACTAGTTGCCAAATAAGAAGAAGAAGATGATTAGCTTGCAACTCTCTTCATTGATTTGTGGAGGCCATGATCAAGTTTCATTTTGCCATAGTTTAGTTACAAGATCTAATTATGAATGAATTAGGGTAGGGTTAGGGTCTTATTTATAGGATTAGGTAGTGTTTTAGGCCCTTAGATTAACCCTAGGTTAGATTAGGTCCGTTAGATTTAGGAAATCTCTAGAACCCAGCCCAAGACTCAACCAAAAACCAGATCTGGTGCACCCAGATCAACAGGGCCGACACCCTGTGTCGACAGGCAAGTCGACAGAGCAGTCGACACCCCTGTCGACAGCCCTGTCGACATGGCTAGGGCAGGAATTTTTCCCGCCTGGCCCCCGCTGGCCCCAATTCGAAATCTGATTTTAAATATTTAATTCTGTTTTTATCTTAAATTTTCTGCCAACTTCATTGGGCCATAACTGGGCCATACGGACTCCGATTCTTGAAAACTCGGACTCTATTTCGCGTATTTTTCCGAGATGAACGCAATAACGCAGCCCATTTTCCCCAATTCTCACATCTGAGATTATTTATTCTGTAATTAGTGAATTTTAGCATTAACTAAAATTCAGGGTGTTACAGACTTTGTAGGTTACTAATGTGAGATATCATTAACCACAGGAATCCGTGACGATAATTAATCATGTGTGTATGGTATTTCTATAAAAAGAAACTAAACAGGAATAACTCAATAACGTAGCCTGCTTTGGGATTAAGGTCTTAAGTCGTTAGATCCATTTATAAGAAGGTATTAAGTGATTGCATAACTCACCTCCCATAAACAGAAGCATTAAAGTCTAATTGGGTGTGAACTTGGTAATCTTCACAACTAGTCCGCTTTCTTAGGTCTTAAGTGTCTTGAGTCAAGGGGTCCACCTGGGAATATGTCACTCAGTTAGGGGTCTCAAATAGTGTGTGAACCCTAACTACAAATGATTTCAAAAACATCTGGTATGGTCATTCCATAGGTATACCTATCCTACGGGAAGTATTAAGCGTCTAAGAAGATTATCCAACAAGGTCAGCTAGATGGTACAATGAGATTCCACCAGTAGGAACGATTGGTCTTAAGCGATAAGCTACCATCTCTCACCTTATAAGGGGCACGGGTCTTATGCGTGAGTGACATAAGCCTTAACTAGTAGGCCCTATAGCTAGTGTCCTCTTGTTGATAACAATGTTGAATAAATCATCGAGAGGTATTATATAACCAATAGGTTTTCCTAGGGTCTTAAGCGATCAAAGGAATCTACCCTATCTATCATTCGATAGTGAGGCGTTAAGTGGTTGCGTATACACTAGTGAATAAATAAACTCCATAGTTAGGAGTTCACTTCTTGGTTTAATAATTAGTTTAAAGGATTAATAAAAATATATATGTAAAAGTTCTCTCTCGGTATCCGTATCATTGGGAATACTACCTTGGGAAGGGTAGTTAGAGTCCCGGGTAAATCCTAAAAAGGTTAGGTTAGAATTACTAGCATTGGTAAGCATATATCTTGGGTTAAACCAAACAGGATACATCTATGTACTGTAATTTGTGTTGTACTTTTCTTATTCACCAGAACTTATTTCTCTGACCCCCTCCTCATTACAACCTCCTAGTTATCTAGAGAAAGTCGGATTCTCAAAAGTGTTTAGGTATGGCTTTTTGATTCTCGTTCTCTCTCATGCTTGGTATTAGCAAAGTGACTTACTTTCAAAAAGGTAGTTACTTGAGTTAATACTAGTTTATCGTATTTTGTTTCCATTGTGATTTATTTTATCATACTTTGATTATGCTCACGCTTATTTATTTGCAGGTACCAGATTTACATGCTCTATGCTTGGATGTGTTTGAGTTTCGATTTTTGTTGAAATTTGGGATCAGAAAAGTGTGGGGTGTTACATTTGGTATCAGAACACAGGTTAGACAATTAGAGGTATTAGTTAAAATTAGGACTCAAAAGAGAATGTAATTCTATTTCCTTTTTCTATTTTCTTCGTCTTTTTTTCTTGATTTTAATTTATTTCAACAAAGAATTAATCATGAGCCAAATTGTATAGAATAGACTTTAAACGACTAAGAGTTGAAATAAGTTGAGTTTGGTTTTCTCACCAACTTTGCCTTACCCCACATTACGTTAGCGATCTCATTGCGAAGAACATGAGGACGACATATGATGGGTCTGTTGATTTGATTTTGGACACGGGACAAAAATTTAGCTATAAATGAGATAGTCGCGATTTATGGTTTTTAGTTTCGATTGGTAGCTCCGGTAAAAGGCCTTTTCTTTGTCTTGAAATGGGAAATCCATATTAATATGTTGTATCCATTCGGAAATAATTACGAGGTAAATTCATTTGCTACTTCGTTAAATTTCTGGATATTCCTTTATTAAGAATATTTATTTGAGTTCTTGACCTTGTGTTCAAGGAAATTTTATTTTAGAAATATTCAGAAAAAAAAATGGATTTGAAAGCTTTGAAATTTTGGTTTTAGAAAATGGATTGATAAAGACATGTTTTGTAAAGATATTGGTTTTAAAATTTTAATCTATTCATGTTTAAGAATTTTTCGAGCTTTGTATGACTATATTAAATGTAATCCGATTGGTAGGATGAAGAGAATTGGAAATGACAAGGAATATGCCAGTATACTTAAAAATAATTAATGCCTATTCCTTGTGATTTTTAGTATCCTTCTCTTTTTTATGTATCAGATGGTTTATTGAAAGCATCACAATTAATCCTCGAGATTTTAAGTTCAAACAATTTTGAATGCAAAAACGTTTTTTAGTTTGCAATACAAATTGGAATATAAATAATAAAGATATAAATAATAAATTGGATTTGTAAGTATGAAACAATTATTTTATAATAAATTCCATTTTTGAAAAAGTTAATTTTTTCTTTCAAAAAGGCTAAGGAAAATCCTTCATTCGGATTTTTAAGGTATTTGATTTCGATTCGTTTATTTGTTAATTTCGAATCGTTTATTTGTTGACAGCTAGGTAAGGGGAAATCCATTTTAATTTTATTACGGATTTCTAGCTGAATTATTTTGGAAATTCGTTCATTGAGTGGTCGTAGCATTTTGTTGAGACTACTTTGAATCTTTGAAGACGACTCAGAGTTTAACTATAGTCTTTGATACTGCCGGGATGAGTATAATTGTTTTTCAGATCGCTTTAATTCTTAGAAGATGATGTGGGTCGAGTAGTCCTTTTATCCGGCCTGATAAGGTCAAGGTTCAACCTTTTCTCAAAGCCTATTTGACCGTTTAGTGTTACACCTAGAGTGGTCAATTAGTTGATGAGTTTTTGTACAACTTGGCCCTAGGACTCAACCATAAAAGTTGCGTCCAAATCACCTCCTTAAGTTCTTTCTTTTGTCCTTCCTTCCTCATCTAGCCGAACTGTATTCTTATCCTTCTTCTATTTCTTTGTCATTGCCTCGTCTACTCCTTTTTCCGCGCTTGGTTGAAAACTAGGTCTTTGACCCACTTGTTCTCAGAGATCTAAACCAATTTCTTCCCTCTAACCATTTCTTAGTCCATAATGCCTAATTGCGCTATCTGATCTTACTCGTACCATTTAAGTCTCATCCTTATGCAAAGATCATTTGGGTGGATCAAAATATGGTAAAAGGTCTCACCGCTTTAGGGCTAAGAAAATTAATCGTGTCAGTTGGACTTGCACCAATCCTTTTCTTCGAGACATTAGAATAGCTTATTATTTATGTTGCATCAGGCTTTGTTATATTTTATTATGATAGATTTCGATGAAGGTGATCGTCGTTATAGAGATGAAGATTTAGCTATCTTTAGATGGTTTTTTTGAGGAGAATCTCGATGAAATTTCAGAAGCGTCCATGTTGTACGCGGACTTGAATGGTCTTTTTCTTGATTGTCTTTGGAGATTTGCACCAAATCTCTTTTTCCTAATGTCGAGCTTTTGAGTTCGGGAATCTATGTTCGAACAACCCATGTAGATATGTGACCCATTTGGTACATCTATTATAAATGGGAAGTTATGACTAGATTTGTCTCTTGATGCAGAAATCAATTTTTTGCTTGATCGATGGTGTAACCATCATTTAATGCCGCATCATATTTGATTTAGCTTGTTGTTCTTGTGTGTTGTCGCATGGAGTCACTTTCTTTAATTTCACCTATCATTTTTGTCTTTAGACAATATTAGGTGGATTTCCTTCAGAAGTAGTTTTGTGATAGGTTTCTTTTCTCATTGTAAATTCTCCCTTATAAGAGATAGTGAAGTGGGAACCTCTAACAACACCAACATTGTTTGTAACACGAGATTTAGCATTTTTCTACCATGATATGATTAATCAAAGGTCATAAAAATGGTTTGAGCCCCAGTCACGTCTCATTGCTTACAGCCATTGTTTTGAGAAGTTCGGTTTTGTTGTCGTCCTTATTGTTTTCCCTTTCCGTCATTTGATTCTGGGCTTTGTGAAAATTCGTTCTTGTAACTATTAGTGTTTGTTGCCTTTGAAATTGCACAACTTCTTTTTAATGAGATTTCTATGTTTAGAAATATCTATGTCATTCACGCATATTCGTTTGAATGAAATCTCATTTTCTTATCTAACAAACAGTTGTCCTAAAGCTTGGAAGAATAGAATTCTGTGTTGGATAAATTTTAGCAAAGGACCAGTTTTGCATTGTTTTCGTCACGGGTATAAATAAATCACCGTTCCATGTTAAGCTAAAATTTATTTTGTCTTTTGTATTTGATTTCAGTTTTCGCATTTTTGCGTAACTGACTTCTTTTTTCGCCAACATGTGACTTGAATCGTTTAAGTTTCCACAAAATACATTTTCGAAACTTTTGGGAAACATTGTTTGAAAAATAATCTTTTGTCATTTCTAAAATTTAATATTTTTTACTGATCTACTTTCATTAATTTTGGTTTGCGTGAGAATGCAAAATTTGGGCACAACAGTTTGCACGTATTTAAAAAGTTTGTTTTACATTAAAATAGACAGTTTGAATGGCGCAAACCTTACGCTACCAAAATTCAGATTTTCATACGAATCTCATATGGAAAGTGAAATGGTATTGAAAAGAAAAATTTCAAAATAAATATAAGAAGTTTTAAAGCGGAAATTTATCTTTATGAAAATTTTCTATTTTAGGTAACATGAACAACGTAAGGAAGATTTTTAGATGATTGGCGTGCATATTTTAGAAGTGCAATAGGATCGAAGAGTGATAAAAATGATAACAACAAAAAGGAAAATGTTTTTTTAGCCTTGGAAACGTTGTCTCCATACCTTGTTAGCGATACACACGAGTTATTAAATTAACTCGCCTTACGTCTTAGACCTTTTTTGAGCCTCCTCTACAGTCTATAAATAGAATTTTTTGTAGTATTTTGGGTAATCAAGGTGAAATTTCCACTGTAGGTCGTGAAACGGAATATTTACAAGTGAAGTAAATGATAAAATTCTTCTCTTTGATTTCCTTTTTCCGGTTTAGGAGAGATTAACTAGGAAGTAATAGATGCTTTGATATTTTGGATGGTAGGATTTGGATGCAAAATTGGTTGCTTCACACTTTTATTCATAATCGTGTAGGGTAATGGATGAAAAAGGATTTTCGAAATTTGCATTCATATAGAACTGCCAATATATTTAGAATGATTTGCATCATGTTTTCAAAAGTGTTTAAAAAATTAATGCATACATATAGGAGGATCCTATTTAGAATCATTATGCATAATGTTTGTGGTTGAAATGCATTATATACATTATGCACATATGCATATGGTTGCAAAGTGAATATGCACAAATTGGCTGTGTAAGATAAGATAAGTAGGTTCAGAATTTCGGGACTAAATTCCTTTCAAGGAGGAAAGAATGTAACAACCCAGAATTTTGACAATAAATTTGTTATTTAATTAGATTCTTAAGAAAAGGAATTTTTGCAAATGATGGAATTTTACCATGAAACTTTAACTATTGCGTTCGCCTCGGAATTCTAGTCAACTTTTAGGTTTGGAGTTTCGCGAACGGAGTCCGTACGAAAAAGTTACATGCGAAATACGATAAACAAAAGAAAACAAATAAAATGAAATATTATATATATAGTAATTATTAATCCCCTAGCCACCTCACTACCAGGTCGACCAACCGGTGGACTAGGGCGGTCGACCGCTGGCTACGAGCGCTTAGTTGAGCCAGGCAGTGACGACTAGAGTTTGGCTATATGAAATATTGTAATCGGACGCATGTTTATTTAAATAAAGCTAACGATACATGGCTAATTGCACTCCTATAAATAAAGGGGAGGGCCTCATTCTTTTCCACACCAATCTATAGGCAGCAGCGAAGCTCTTCCATTGTCCGTTCTCTTCAAAGCTATTTCTTAATTAAAAATATATTCATATACAATCAATCAAATATAAATCACATAGATTTGAAAGGGATAGTCAGATTCAAGTGGAAAAGGGTATGAATTGACAGTTAAGCTATTCTTTAACAGATTCTCCCCTCTTTTCCTATTTTCTTGCAAATCTACAGATCTGAAAGTACCCACTTTTCAGATTAAAATTAGATCTATAAGAATTTGGGAATTGTAGGCCTAAAAGATTATTCAGATTTCAAATTTGGATGCTTTCAGGTGAATGAGAAATTTATATACAAAGTTACAACAGCTTAATTATCTCGTTTGTATTAGCCTTAAAATATGTGCCTAACATTTATCTTATTTGTTTATAATTTTGTAAAATCTAAAATGATGCCTATCAGATCTGCCTATGAATATTGTCAAAAACCTTAAAGTATATATTTATGGTTTGAGTAATATTAAAATTTGTAGGCTTACTTAGTTGTTAAAATCATTGTCTACAGTTGGGTTTGAAATATATTTTTCTTGTTGTAGCACACTAAAGATCTGGAAATTAGTCCCAATAAACACTGCTAAGATGTAGATTTATTCCAGATCTCTAGTTTCAGTATTAAATGATAAATTACGTAATTTTAGTTGAAGGGCATAAGCGTATTTGTGTTAAATTTTCTTGGGATTCTAAATTAGCTATTGTAAATATGTCTTTTACCTCTTTTTAAACAAAAAACATTATTTTGAAACCAATAAGAAATAAGACAAAAGATATAAAAAGTGGAAAGTTGTGTAAATTTATGTATATATATATATATATTTGTTCGTAGTTTGCATCAACTATTCTAAAATATACATAAACTATAATTCTTGTGGTTTGAAAATATGTTTATTTCAATACTCAGCTATAGTTTACAATAATTACAGTTTACGGTCTTTTTGTAAGATTTAAAACCTTATTGCAAAATTGTATATAAATAGGAATGTTTGGATATTAGTTGAACCAAATTACTAAACTTAATGGTAATAATAATAAAATAAAATAACTACGTTAACTGCGCAAAAACATAAATATAAATATATATACATTATCCATTCGAACCTACGTAAACAATGATATATATATATAATGGATGTTTGAACAAAATTCAATTTTTGGAATTATACATGTAAAGGTAATCCATATTAAATGAATAAATATGTGGTAACCGTTGTAGCAATTAGCGTAACTGGTTGCTATAGATTGGGTCATAAATAAATAAATATCTATTGTAACCAACGTTGATTGGGAAAAAAAAATTAATTAGGCATTTATGCCTAATGGCTACAATTTCTAAATTGGCTAGGATTAATGTTGCACAGCCCAATTAGGGAATTCAATTATAATTGTACTAAGGCACGAGGTTAAGCTCAACTTGTTGTAGAACTCTGCCAGAAATGACCCTGCAAATCCAGCATCCATAAGTGGTTGGCTTAATGTGAGAGGTCCGGTACATACACACACACACACACAACAAATAATAAGTTAATAAATTATTTGGGATGAAGATCTTAGTCAGGGAGTGTACGTTGTCCATCCTTCCATCACTCTGTAAAGTTTTACCATGAGAGTGATAGGAAGAACGATGTTTCTCTATATATGGTCTTTCACCTTCTCATGGATTGTCTCCCACTCTTTATCTTTCTATTCTTCCTCTTATTATCCTTTTCTTTTCTTCCCTGCTAGTCCTTCTCACTCTTCCCCCGTTCGTGTTCTTTATGTTCGCGACCTCGCCTCTTGTCTTCTTCTCCATCTCACTTCTCTTGAGAAGAAGTCGGAACAACTAGACTAACCTTTTGAAGATTGAATCCAAATCGATCGTAGTATCATCCCCATCTTTTTATGGCATCTGTAATTCAATAAAATATTTTAAGTTAGCACTTTGCATACACAAGATAAAAAGGTGTGGTGACGTGCAGAGCTTGTGTTATGCATGTCCTAGTGATCCCCAGACAGACCAGAGCCAAAAGTTTGGCTTGTCATCGCCTCCTTGGACTTTACAGGAGTTGTATCTTCCCTGGACTTGGGAAAGAAAGATGCAAAATCCAGAATTTGTAAGAAAATAAAAGTTTCAGGGAGATCCAAATTTTGCAAGCCCCAGATTGGAGAATCTTCTTCTTCCTCTTGACCACCCTGATTGGGAAGTAGTTCTTTCCCTATAGCAGAATCCGTTGGCTGGGGACCTAAGGATTCTTTTTCGACCATTATCTAAGGAGATGGTTCTTTCCCCCTTATCAGGGATGCCGACAAGATGCAAGAAGATCAACCACATTGGTAATTCGTTTTCTTTTTATTGCGACCATCTTCCCCATGGCTGGAGAGCAAGTTGTGACAGCAACAAACCCTCCGTTTGAGGGTTGACTCGACTGCCCTCGGCTAGGGGCACATTAGTAGCAGTCGCTGAAGTCTCCCAACTGCGGTCAAGAAAACTGGTGGAATTACAATTTTGTGGGACTTGATCCATGCTAGATCCACGAGTCTTATTAGCGTTAAGAAGATGGAAGCAGTGGAGAAGAGCATCGTAACGACATTTTTTTATGCTTCTTTCAAGGCCTGATAGAGTATTCAGGTAGTCCTTAGATTCCAGGCTAATAGTTTTAGTCGGATTGCTTCCTATGAAGAAAAATAGGTATAAGGAACTTTTCTGTGTAGCCGATATAACAGTAAGTTGAGATTCGATACTTACTGCATTTAATCCATCTACGAGCACACCCTGGCTGTTATGAAATGTAGAACTAGTCATGTTTGATGTCCCTTAGCTTAATCGGCACATCTTCGATGGTTTTTCTTCTACGAGCAGATTCAAAGAAGAGAAATGAAGAAGTTATGTCCTCTTTATGCTTGAAAATGAAAAAAGAAACTATATCATCGAAGATGGGATCTTGTTGAAGATGCTCCATGCATAAGACGTATTGTGATATCAGGTTGGCATAGGCAATAGGGTGAAGCTGCATCGGTTCCAGCCTCATGCGCCTTAGGAATTCGACAATAAAGGATGGAAGGGAGGAATGATCCCAGCCATACATAATTAACAACTTATTGCCATAAATCCTCAATGAGGGTTGTGAGGGTCCTCCAGTTCTTAAGGAATCCAGTTATCTTCCCAGGGAATCCTATGTTTAGAACTCAGCCTCTTCAATTTCCCTTCGTTCTTGGTGCAAGGAAAGGAATCTACGTGGATGTGTAGAAGTATAACATCTGGGAGCGTATCCGGAGCCCCTTCTACTACTGCTGCTCCACCCACAGCTTCCTCCTCTCCAGAGGACAATTTATTAAATTCTTGGTTATGAGCTTCAACTTCGAAGTTGGGATTAGGATTAGTATCTGGTTCTATAGAAGAAGTGTTTTCTATGTCCAGGTGTGGAGGGAGGACCTTTCCTTTGCCATCTCCAGACCCTCGAGTTTTATATCTTTCGGTCATTTTGGTTATGCTATTCAAGAAAGAATATTGTTTAGAGGATTAAAACCATCACCCCCAGTATGTGCACTAGTGCATGCTTGCGTATTGGGAATATACAAAAATAATTACAGAAAAGGGAAACATTATAGGTAGAAATATGCTTAAGTCTAGAAAAGTTCGGTTCATATGCGGTCTTAAGATTCGTATGTCCAAGGCACTATCATAACATTCCAAATTTGTAAGTAAAGATTAGTTCATTATTTGTTGAAATGCATGAAAATGTGTGGCTGGGCAGGGTTGCTTTGTCTCTTTTATTTAGGTTCGGATCGAACAGCTTCAGTTCGACCTTCCCCTGTTAAGAGTTTTTGGGTTCCAGTATTCCTACTATGACCTATTCTAGCGTGTAAAAAAAACTCAATGATCGATTCCACCAATCGAGATATCGATACGGGCTCTTGCCTATTGCCTACCTAGTGCCTGCTATTTTTTTCGAATCGATCTCCTCGGGCTCGAATTGCTTATCCATCAACCCAAAATACCTCCACTCCCAAGAACTTTCAGGTCAACCACTGTAACACCCCGAATTTCAGTTAATATTAACATTCACAAATTAAAGAATAACTAATCCCAGATGTGGGAGTTAGGGGAAACGGGTTGCGCCATTGTGTTCGTCTCGGAATTCTGGTTGAGATAGAGTCCGAGTTTGCGTGATTTGGGGTCCGTATGACCAAGTTATGGCCCAACAAAGTTTTCAAAAAATACAAGTTTAAAAACAGTTTAAAACTAAAGCCAAATTCGAAATTCAACACACAGGGGGAAGCAGGAAAATTCCCGCGCAGGCCAAGTCGACAGGGGTGTCGACTGCCCAGTCGACACCACCCCAACCCATGTCGACTGCCCAGTCGACATGGGTGTCGACCTGGGTACTAGGCCAGGTTGGCCTGGGTGCAGTCTGAAGGGGTTTGGGCTGTGTTTTGGGGCTTTTGACGAGATCTGATGGCTCTAAACTAATCTAGGGTTAATCTAAGGGCCTAAACTATATCCTAAATCTATAAATACACCCTAAGACTACCCTAATCCATACTAAAAATAGATACAAGGCCGTCATGCCATCAAAATGCAATTAGAAGGAGCCTCCATCAAATTTTAGAAGAAGATAGCTTCTCAAATCAACTTCTAAACAACTCTAGCAACTTAATCTTCTTCATAGGAGTGCTAATCAACAAGTTGTGAGTTTCTATGCCTTTAGCAAGCAATTGCTAAACTAATTATGATAGGATACAATGAGGTTATGGTTATGTATGTGGATCAATGCAAGTTATGTCATCATATGCTATGTGTTCATGATGTTAGTTATGCAAGTTTTATGCTATATGTTCATGATGCTAGTTATGCAAGTTTTATGCTATATGTTCATGATGCTAGTTATGCAAGTTCGATGCTATGTGCTCATGAAGCTAGTTATGCAAGTTTGGTGTAATCTATGTTATGTGTTCATGATGCTAGTTATGCAAATCACTATGATAAACATTGATCCATTATGACACCATGTTATGCAAGTTTGGTGTTTGATTATATGCAAGTTCATATGTGACATGTTATGCAAGTTTGGTGTTTGATTATATGCAAGTTCATATATGACATGTTATGCAAGTTTGGTGTTTGATTATATGCAAGTAACATGTGCAAGTTTACACCTTTGTATGATATGCATACATATGCAAGTTAACCCCTTTGTATATCATACATACATATGCAAGTTTACCCCTTTGTATGACATAAGTAACTTATGCAAGTTACCCTCTTTATGACATATGTGATTCATGCAAGTTTGGGTTGATTATTTATGCTAGTTGGGTTTGATGCTATGGTCATATATGCAAGTTGACACCTTTAAAACCCATGTTGATGCTAAAGTTATGCTAAGTTGAACCCATTGTATTTGTGATGAATCTTCCCTTTTAAGTATGTCATGTTAGCGTATTACATGGGGAACGATGGGGTTAATATTCATGTTAACAAAATTGTGGTGAAATTGGTATGATGTTGCATACCATAAGTGGATGGATATAATTTAGTCAATTATGTACATCATTAAATTGGAATTAATTAGGGAAAATTAATTCAAAATATGGGGGTGATTAATTAGGTGTAATTAATCGACTAAGACACGAGGTTGGACCCTTTTGTAGCATAAGACAGCCCGGACCCGACCGGCAAATCCAGCGGCCACAAATGATTGGCCCAATGTGAGAGGTCTTAGGCATAAACTAAATACGTGACAAGTGTAAAGACACGAGGTTAGACTCTGTTATGGCGTAAGGCTGCCCGGACCCGACCGGCAAATCCAGCTGCCATAAAAGACAGTCTAATGTGAGAGGTCTTTACAAAGATTGCGGTCTTAATCAATTAATAAACACTTAACCAGATAAGCATGTAGTGGGGCATGAGGGGTTAAGTGGGTGTCTTGGGTAGCATGTGGAAATCTAGTGGTTGCCTTGGGTGGCAATAGAAAATATGATTAGAATACTTAACCAAAGTGGAAACATGTAATTAAACATGATTAAAGGGTTAAGTGGGATACACTAGAGGGAGCAAGCTTAGGTGGGTAGCTTGTGGGGGCCCATTTCAACCAATAACCCATATGTATCTTTGTGGGCTCGACCCATGTCGAGGATGGGACACGCGTACTGGGCTTGACTATAAGAGGCCAAAACGGGTTAGCGGTGGCAACGCAAGTCCAACGGGTTTCATATGCGTGTGTGGACCCGGGCTGGTAGGTAAAACGTTGTTGCATCGTGTAGGTATAAGCCATGCATCAGTGTTGGTATCGGGTTGCCACTTTAGGGAATGATACAACCCACTGTGGGACCAGCACGGATATCTACGTTAGGAGCCGATCGCTTGGGGAGTAGTGGGTACACCTAGTGGGGATAGGGGCAGACGACACCTATGTGGTCAGCTAGGGGTACACGAAACTACTAGTTAAATTTTCTAAGTCCTTGGGTGGGATCAACCTTTAAGTTAGGAATGACTGGTGTGGTGCAGTGTAGTAATTATCCTTGGGTGGGTAGATGCGTCTTTACCGATATCTTATTTCATCATATGTCTAGTTGGCTGCTTAGTGTAGTCATTTATCCCCAGTCATTACTGTACCAAGTTTATATCATACCCTAATTACTTTAGTGATTGTATTGTTAAAGTTATAGGACTCGCTCAGACTTATGTCTGACCCCGTTGTTTTTTATCTTTTCCCCAACCTTCAGGTTCTCAGAGTGGGCCTAGCACTAGTGGGCTTTGATCAGATTGCTTTATCTATCTTTTGGAGCTTGGACCGTTGATGTAAAGCTCAGCTTATCTTTTATATTATGGCTATTAGTCATGTAGTGGGATTATGTACTTATGTTTTTATCAGGATGGATATTTAGTACTTGACTCTTGTTTTATGGTTTTGTTATTGTAACCAAACATGTTTATCTTCTGCTGCAATGAAATGATGTTTTAGTTAACAAGTATTATTTATATCTGTCTTGTTGTAATTTTTCTGTTCTATATTCACTTAAAATACTCCACCGAAGTTAAGGCATTCCCTCTGTGAGTGACCTTAGCGGGTGTGGGGTGTTACAACCACCACTCTTGGTCGAACCAAAATGCTTCTCTACTTTACTTTATATTTCCTCTTTGAATTGGTTAAACCCATGCCATTGTCGACGCGACCACTTCTTTATCTCTACTACTTCATTCCAACCTGTGGACATTCAGATAGACAGTCTCGCTTCCTCGAACCAAAGTTAGTTTCGTCTTCCTCCCTCACCAAATAGCCATGTGGGACCATGCCCTTACATTCTAGAATCCACTCCCTCCATGTCATCTCGTTCCCACTCGATTATGTGGGACTATCCCAAAGCCTCGTCCTCTCCACCTAACTCAAGAAATCGAACTCCACGTCCTTCATCCGCCTTCTTCCCCAAAGGAAAGACCTCGAAATCGATTTCAAAACCCAAGTTCGTCAATGCTTCTCCATCTACTTTGCTTCCTCACTGCCATATGCCTCGAGGCGTTCCCTACCAAAGACTAATTGAAATGTACGAATCGCTGGGTTGGGTCAAGGAAAGAAGAAAAGGGAAAGACATGGATTTATGGTTTTAATCATATGAAATTATTGTCAAAATATGTAAAAAACGTGAATCGATTCCTACCTAATTATAAATCCAAAGATCTTGTTTAGATTAGAAGAGAATTGATTTGTGTTTTCTTGGAGAAAAGGTTCGAATCGAATACCAACAAAAGTAAAAGTAAAATAGTGGAGGTGGGCCAACCTTATATGGTGAAAAAAAGAATCTTCGTGTTTTCCTGTTGTGGCAGTGCACGCAGGTATCGGATCGACACATCGATCTAGCATGGTCAACGATATGAGATGATCACCGACCCAAGATGGGTATACCCCAATATGAAATATGATTCTTCAGGTCGATATCGACTCATGAAATTTGACACCTACCTATTAATACATGATTCTGAATAACTCGTTCAAAATATTTCTTACTTACTCTTATAAGATTTTTTGGTCTTACTTGACCGCGTGCTCGACTGGTGCAAAAGAACATCGTTCGGTAACTACCTGAATGTATGACGTGACATCAGGGAGCCGACGATTGGGCATAACAAATGATAATCCCTTTCTATGGACAGAATAATCCGAGTATAATGGCATCTTAGATGGACACGACTGTTCATTTTCACTATTCGTAGAATAATGACTCCTATGATAAAAAATCAATAGGTCACAATGCACATCCAGTCTACAACGCGACGTACTTTGAAGGGCAAAATGTTGACTAGCCTTTTTGGCAAGGTCGTTAATATCGCACACATATTAGACAGCTAAGAAAAACCATCATGTAGAGGCAATTACCTGGTTTGACCAACGTCTGGGCTTAAACTGGTCTAGTTCAACCTCAAATCAGACACAACAAAACAAGGGGGGACTACCGCAATCCCAGGATCAAGATTTTTCTAGTCGACTAAACATCTTGTCGACCCGAACCTACATTGCGCAAGTTAAGTGCCAAGAACCCATTAAAGCTTTATTTGAAGAATATTCGGGGCTACCAAGATATAGGTCGACCCAAAACAGATGCTATACACTAATCGAGAGCTAGATATCTGTAGAATTTCGTGTCGAACAACTCTCGGTTCGACCTTGTCGATCCAAGCATGCACATGTGCAAAGTATCTTCTTAAAGACTTGCTTCGGCTCCGATTTGACCACGTCTAGTATCCCTATAATTATGGATTTGCTTCCACTTGTCCATATCTAATTAGATTGGTCCTTTTTACATGAAAAGAATGCTTCTCCAGTCACTTCTACAATCTCGGGATGGATGACACATATCCTAGTCGACAAGGGAACTATAGCACCTAGAAAAAGCCATCCAAAACTTCAAAGAAAGGACTTATGCCCAATCTCTCGTCATTTTATTATTACTACATCACTGTGCGGGATTAGCCATTAAAGTCATCAATTGTACTCAAAGTTTTAATATTATCAAGAGATTATAAAGTGGGCATAGGCTCGCTAATGCCAACCACTATAAACTTGTGTGTGATTGCATTTGTTCTCGTTTTCATTTATATTCTTCATTTTTATTCTCTGCATTTCTCTTTTTGGGTGTTGTGCCAGTTTCTGGTGTCAATGTCAACCAAAGACAACAAGTTTAATACATGTGGCACTGACAATAGAGATTAGAGCATTATTCTACCGTCCAAGCGGTTAGATCAAGATCACTAAATAAACTGGCCAGATCTTTATTTAACCGCGATTTGGATTATAAGCTAACTGTCAGATAAAATCAAATGCTAACTATTTTTTTCTATTAAGAGAAAATGGGGCTAAATTATTATCCATATTTTTTGTCTTCTTGTGTCGCACTATATCTCAAACGCTTATCACGTTATCAATGTACATATAAAACATTAGTGACTGATTAATATCTAAAACTCTCTATGTTCAAATAAAAGTTGATACGAAAACATTAGTGACTAATACATAGTGGAAAATGAGAACCAAAGTACACATAAAAGTATTCAACCTAAGAAAAAAATCAAGTGTGAGATGGAGTGAGATATGAAAAGATATACCACCCCCACATCTCATTGTTGATAAACCTACAAGGAACTATGATGTACACGAAACAGTTTAGTTTTTCAACGGTTTAATAAATGCTAAGATGGAAAGAATCCCTTTGAAGCATAACACCACTTGAATTATGTATAACATTATGCTACGAAGAAATAATTATTATTCAGGCACACTTTTGGTAATTCCTAAAAGTGGAATAGATATATATTTTATCAGGTGTTATTTGAATTATGTAACAATGCTGCAAACATAAGAATGACCATTAAATTTATATGCCTGTGGTTCTACATTAACAAGTAGCATACATAAGATAATCAGAGTGCAGACTTGATTGCATTCAGTAGATGTAAATACTAGTGATCAACACACTAGCTTCTGCTATTGTTAGATAATCAAAAAAAATTCTAAAAATCACCTTATATTTTTTCTTGATTTTCAATGAGATCATGACAAACAAATAATAGAAGCCTGAATTATTTCTTTTAAATCCCATCAGGTTATCATACATGCCAAACTAAGATAGGATACAATTAAGGACAACTTTCATTGCTGCAAAAAAGGCACATCCAATAAATTAATTGAGTACAATTAATATATTTCATCAGTAAAATTTAAGTACATTAAAAATAAAGTGATAGATTTTCAAAGGATCATTAACAACCAAAATGAGTGGCAATATATACCATTGAAATCAGATGATTTCACATACCTTGTCAAATGCATCTGCTCCATCTTTTGTATGAAATGTAGAAAAAACATTTGGAAGAAATATCTAATTTTAGCATCTGTAACGTCTGGGATTTTCGACCCAGAAAATCAACATAAATTCACTGTCAATTTCTCGAGCATCGAAAATACCGGAGCATTAATAGAAGAATTTAGAGGGTGAGAAAGAAAAGATAGAACTAATAGAATAGAAGAATAAGAATACAACTGAACAGAATCAGAGTAAACACAAAAACTCACAGCGGAATGAATAAATTGTATTATAACATAACTTTGAAATACAATTTCTGAATCTGTACTTACATATCATATCAGAGTATGACTCATATACAACACAACGGAAATAATCTCTACATGACTAATGGTAAAGCCTCCTGATTTGAGCTCCTCCAAGTGAATCTGTAAAAGCCTGAAACACTTGACTGCCCGTACAAATTTGGGCACCCAAGAGTTTAGGGAAAACAAACAAAATAAACTCTGGGTCAGTCATGGGACTGGTGTGAGTAAATTCCAACCATACTGTTTAACTTTGAAAATTCTTTTCAAACAAGAAGATATAGTAAGACCAGCCCACACATAAACATGGACGGTTTTTACCTTACTATAACCCAACATATTTTTATATCAAACTTCAGTGATATTATGATAATGTCTACTCAAATAATTATACAAGTAGCAGAATGCTTGCATCTCACGTTCCACATATATATAGTATAAAATCATAAACCGCAGGGAGCTTATTGGAGAATGGATCTCAACAGACAAGGTATGGGAGCACCTTCTGGATAGTGTACTCTAGAGGGGATACACTCAGGGTTCAACAAGAACATCTTGCAACCCAGCCACACATGACCGCTCACTCATTTAGCTTTAGTGTCGCGAATATATTGCCACCACGGTTGTAGGCCATCCAACCGTCATCCGAAGATACAGAATCGAAAAGAAGTATAAATATGAATTTTCTCTAGATCGGTGACAATACACCCTGCTTGGGGATGACCCAACTAGCCACGCTGCCTAGCCCAACTTCTGTCATTCCTGGTTGTGAGGCTAGAGGCTACGTCTATCTTCAGAACATCTGATCACCATTCACTTTGAATGTCACATCGTCAAATCCATAATCACACATTGATTACACAAATGCACACTAGGTGTAGAATAAAGAGAAGTTACATTCTCCCCACCAACTTGGTATATTCGTAAAATCAACGGCGTGACCGTTGGAAATACTCTGTCAGACACTCGTCCATACAAGTTGTCCTGGGACTGGACAAACAGAAAACACCATTCTGGAACTGGACGACCCTTGCATTTAACTTTGTCTTCAATTTTCTTCAGCATATCTAATTCGCAGCGCTTATGCTTATACGAAGTGGTTTTCCGATAATAAATCCAACCGGTTTCTCCGTATTGACAACGATGGTCAAAACACTTCGATAGTCGGTTATTTAACTATCGAAGTAAAAATAACATCTATTCTAATGTATAACTAAACATCATACAATCACGGGAGCTTTTTATTTGACATTCGTTATATTTTCAAATTCCCATATCTCACTAGATATTTCTCAAAACTCTGTTTTTGCCTTTAACACTTTTTGGAAAGCAATTTCCAATTATTATAAACTTGTATTCTTTCAAGTTCCAGAAAATATACGATATTAACGTTCGAACAATTTCCCATTAATTTCACATTCTTTATTTCTATACTTGGATAATCTACCTTATTTACATTGGAAAATATTTCCAATTTCACTTTAACCTTTTAATCGGCCCAACGTTCACTTTTAAACACTTATTCGCTTTAAATGTGAATATCACTTCTAATTACCGAAATCTGAACACCCTTATCGGATAACTCTTTATCCAAGTAATAATTACCCTTATCTTGTTTACCGAAATCTCTTTCTTACTTTTATATTCCTACTCCACTTTATAAACTCTATTTCTAAGTCAACTTCTTATCAAAACAATATCCAGTTGATAACTAAATACTGATTCCTATCCTATTAACATTTATTTGTTTAAACTAAATGTTAATTATCATATCAGAATATAATCCCTAAAAATGATTTACTTTTAATACATTCGACATCGTCGAATCTTAGTTCCAAATCCTAATGGTTTAATTCTAATCACATTTCGAACATCAAAATGTTGTCATCGTTTTCTAACACAATTTTCCAATTTCTCTTTCTAAAACTGATTCTAATATTTTCTTACGACATCATTATTTATCATTTTCGAATAAGTAGATTTCAACTAAACTGCTTCATTTCCTAGGAAGTGCTGCCATATATAAAATTCACGCTTAAGTTTGGTTAACATCGTTAATTTATCGCTACAGTTCAAAACTTGTCATACGCTGTAATATCTAATCTTGACATAACAGTCACGCTTAAACTTAATCAACAACGTTTGTTTTATCGCTATAATTCTAAGACTTGTAATACGCTGCCATATTCCCTTTATACTAATCTTGATATAACAGTCGCGCTTGAACCTAGTCAACAGCATTTATTTTATCGCTATAGTTTCATACTTGAAATACGCTGTCATATTCCATTTATACTAATCTCGACATCTCTTACCGTTACAAATTGATATCGTTCCTCGATAATAGTGAAGCCGCTCAAGTTGGGGTATTCTATTTACCTCTCAGACCTTGATCGACAACGTTCTTACCTTAGAACCGATACAAGTCTGTGCTCTAATCCTTTATTACTTATAATATCTATCAGATCATATTTTCATGTTTATTTTTAACTATGGTATTATAACACCATATCCTTACTTTGAAATCTCTGGTGTTTATGATTATTTATATTAAACATTAATTCTTCGCTTTCTCCATCCCACAGTTTTATTTATAACTTCTTAACCAAAAGGTAATTAAATCTCATTAATTTGGATTTATTTATTTCTACACTGTTTCATTAGATTAATTAAAGACCAATTAATCTAATAATTATTTTCCCAAATAACAGTTGATTAAAATTAACTTCATTCCATCAGTAAATTCCTTAACTGATTTTAATTACTTCTTAACATTTGATTAATATAATTAATCTAATAATATTTCTAAATGGTTTATCTTAAATATAATTATCCACATATTTAATCGTCAGATAATTTCTACTTTATAACTTATTTAAATGTCAACTATCGTTTTTATTTATTTTATAAAAACGAACTCTAACATACTGGTTTATAACAGAACTTCTATTATAAATTTAAACTTTACTTTAATTATAAAAATGTAATTTTTATAATTAACTTCGTTGATTTGCCTGACGGCCAATCAACTTCTTAACAAAACGACGGGTTTACAGTCGACTGTTATCACTTTCTAAATTGGTATCGTTGATTGATTTATCGAAACAGATGATTGAATTTCCGTTCAACATCAATATTCACATGGGGTTTTAAATATAATTCGGGTTCATACAAAACAAACAATACATATAATTATCAAGGAATCCGGTCGGATTCCTCTAACCGGTTTCCACATCCACAGATGTCAGTCAACACAATTTACACTAACTCTATACTAGGGGATATTCTAATCGATGGAATCAGTGTCCAATCGGTGATGATATATGATATTCAACCAAATTAATTGTAATCTAACTAATCGACCATCACACAACATTCAAACAACATTAAAATATATTAAAATATTTTAAAAGATCAGAGTTAGTGATTTTACTCACCTTGCGCGTTAACCGTTAAATAACGATTTGCGTTAGTCGGTCTGATCCGGCGTTTTATTCTGTCAACTCACTAAACTTCGGACATCATCATTCACCAATGAGTTTGACATCACGCTCCACTGTTTAAACATAATACCGTTCCTCTGCCATCATAACCAAACGTTCCAATATCTCGGCCCACTCAAACCATTGATCTACACCGCTACTGACAGTATCGTCTTTTTCCAATCTGCTAATCGCGAGCTTATTCTGAGTTTTCTTCCACGCCCTTCTCGTTTTAAAAACAAACAATCTTTTACTTGCATGTATAGCCATCCGAGCTCCACTTAACCCCCCGTCTCTTTTCTCTTCTACTGCCATGGAGCCACCAGCAAGCCTCTCCTTTGCTGCCAACGTCAGTCACCTGACCTTCAGCTCTTCCCGTTCACAATATCAAGTCCTCCTCACCTTGTACTTGTACCCCATTTTGTCAAACTTCTTCCCAAACTCTTTGTAATGCATGCCACTCCAAACTTTACATGCTAGCTGACGTCAGACTTCATACCCCACTTCAGTAAGCACCCAACACCAAACCGCATTGTCTTCAACTTCTAAACCCAGCACTGTCTTTACTTTCTCAATGTCTTCAGCCCTTCACTTCTTTCCCTCCTACGCGAGCTGATGCTCCAATATATATTTCATCTCATGAACCCATCATTTCACCCCTTTTCCGCAACTTAATCTTCCCCCCACGTTTGCAAATGTGAACCCCCACTTCCTGTCACGTAAAAACTGAACCAACGCCATTCACTTCTGCTGTTTGAAGCCGAGCCTCTTCATGCATCACTGCGGCCATTATCTTCTCCCTTTGGTTCACAGTAAAACGGTTACTGCTGTTATCGTGAATCCTGCCTTTCACGTTTGCAAAACCTGAACACACTTCACACATGCTTTCACTTCATGCATACAACGTACGTCCACCTCCTGCACACCCTTTCTTCAACCAGAATACATGTCGATCCCACTATCACAATACAGAGAAAGACCCACTTCGTTTTCTGTGCTTTAACCCCTTTTACATCGCCAGCGTCAACACGATGGCCGGAGCTCCGACCTCCTTCAGATCGTCAGCTTGCTCCCGCCACCTCCTATATTGCCACCCCCCGGAACCTCCCTAGTTCAGGTGCCATGACCCCTGATCCTTGGCTACAGTGCCATTGTTTCTAATGGTTCGAATGGAAGATGAAAACTGGACAGTATGAGCTGTTATGATTTCTAGAAATGAACGGCTTATATATATTTATATTGGCGAGGATAATCGGGATAATATCAATGTCCTTTTCAACTAGGGAACAGTAGGCGTGTGAATTTAGGGAATGGGAGAGTTTAATGTATGGGTATGGAGTATTTAATGTCAGCATATGGCCTTCCCTTTTCATAGCTTTTGACACTTTAAGGTAAGAACGAAATATATATAGTCTTTTGATTAGTGACAATTCAACGTGATAGCTGAGAGAGTATTGTCTTGTGTAGTACATACAGTGGCTACCCTAGTTTCTAGGGATAAACCCACTGAATGCGTGTCTTTCCTTTGTCAGGTAGTAGTCTCAGTTTTCAAAATGTAAGCTGGCACCATTTTTTTTATCCTTTCATATTTATTATATTAATACAAATAGTATGGGCGTTCTCCTATATAGTAGTTTAGGCATTGAAAACTTTGGCTTGAATAAATCTCCTATTGCCGAAAAATGGAAGAAAGCCTACCTGTGAATATATAGATGAGGAAAAGATAAGGTTGATATCCTCTCACAAGACCTATGCGTTGGTACGTTGCAAGTATGGGAGGTAAGGCTATTGTATAGTGAGCGAGGCATAGCTAATAGGTGTTGACAAATCAAAGGGTATGGTGCTTTTACTTTGTAGTGAAGTAAAGAAATAGGGTATGGTTTAGGCGTGCGACCCATAGAATTGTAGCCTGTAGGCAAAGAATACTTCACAGAGACGGAACACAATTTATGTTATAAAGCTATATATTGTTTAAAGATTGGTTTACCTCAGTTTCTAAAATTACACTTACGTACGGACAGAAGTAATTGTACAGTCGTGCTCAACGAGTTGTCACGATCCCAAAAATATAATAATACCGGTAGTTTGATTTATATTTTGAAACCCCGAAATATCGATACAGGGTGCACAATACTCCAAATAAAAAGATGCATATTAAATTAATTAAAAATTACAGTAAAATTCTAAAAATTAAATTATCGTTGCGCCTCAAAAGAACCTTGTCTTGATTTGCAACCGATATCAAGTTATATTCAAATAACCGTTACGGTCGATAAACGGTTTTACAACGACTTTCTGAATATTTGATTTTGACATATCTTTCACTCTGTAACACGAAATCTTGGTTTTTCACTTCTGTTAGAAAGGTACAGCTCAACAGATTCCAATGTTTCTCGTTTCGAAGGAATCCGATTCAAAACGAGTCTGGTACACTCAGTTGAAGTTCAGAACGTTAAATTACGAACTGCAGGGTCGTTCTGAGCTCGATTATAATTTATATATATTTATATACGTTCAACTTCGTTTTAATTAATATATAAATCCATATATATTATGAATTCAATATTTAAACTGTTTTAAATATTCAAATTCAAACCGTTCAAAATGCGGGACGTTACAACATCATTACATGTCACAGTTGAATCAACTATATATCTAATATCGTTTACATGTCAATATCCAAATAGATTTCAATATGGATTTGACCCATAGGCCATGCATCTTGCAGTTCTACTTAATCATAATGATTACCAACTAGCTTTAGTTACTCATGCTCAATTTTTATTGCATATTCCCTTGGGCTGGCTCAATCCGATGAATAGATTTTTGCATTAGTACACGAAGTTCATCCAGTCGACATTCATGATGTTCTTACAACTATACTAATGATGCCTTCATAGATGTTGACCAAATATGTCATGCTCAGTTTTGGCTTATGGTGAGAATTCAGTTGATGTTAATCTATGTACTTTATGTTGTAACCGTTGTGACTAATTTGACTCAAGGCCACTCGAATCAAATACCCAAATCACAACTGCCTTGCGGAAGACGAGATCGTTGATACATTTCCAAAAAAACTAAAACCTAATAACTCAAATCACTAAAACAGCAATAGATCAATACAAACTAGCCTAACTCAATCGCAAGCAATCAATAATGATAATAGCAGAAAAATAAATCTCGCACCGAATTTATGGTGATTTCACTAACAACTTATTAGTGCACGTCCACTTTGCAGAGAGTATATTATTACCACGATGAAAGGAATATAGGAGATCGACACAATGACTGTTGTATTTCAATATACAAAAGAGTTTGTGGAGAATAAAATTGAATATTGAAACTAGGTTATGAACCCTAATTTTCATCCGAGAATAAACCCTTGATCAAGCCATCTATAACTTTCAAAAACTGAAAATAGTTTGTTTAGAGAGAGATTAATGTTTGACAATTCCTAAAATTTCCCATTGAACCTTCACAATTCAACCTGTAATGTCAATAGCTTGAAATAGCCTAGAAGTCTCCTTTGACATCTGTGCCATGTGGTCAAACATCTACCCCAAGGCTTGGGAAAAATTTCCTGCATAGCTCAGACATCTGTCATCATTCTTAGATGTCTGTCATAGCTCACTATTTCAGCTCAGGAGTCTGTCCAAAGATGATGGATGTCTGTCACAACTCTCTGGTTGTACAACCATTCAGCTCAGACGTCTGTCCAGAAATCAGTTGAAACCCACTACACATTTTCACATCTAACTTCCTCCTACAGGCTCTGATTTGCGAACTGTCTTCTCCGTTACGAAGCTACTTCCATCCACTTCAATACAACCATATAGTATTGCAAAATTTAATACTCTAACTCAATACTATTACCATCTCCAAACTCTAATGCAACCTAGCATTTCCTTCTATCTTCAACCAACAACATGAATACTTCCAATGAACTACGGCAAAGCCATCGCCCACTGCACTTCGTTAATGAGCTCTGGCAAAGTCACTGCCCGCAAATGAAGTATTAAAAGTATTCAAACCGAAAACATTCTCACCAAAAGGAAATCTACTCGAGAGTGTGAACGAGCACTTACCAAGAAGATAGATTTCAAATATCTCACCGATACTCATCTTCATCAAACCAAACCAGTCTCTCTAAACCATGCCTCCCCGTGGCACCTAACAACCCAAATAGAGAATTAAGTTCGAGGAATGCTCGAAGTTCCCAACCAGTAATGCCTTAGTGAACATATTTGTCGTACTATTCGTCATGTGTACCTTTCGACGGTATACTAGCTTTCCCTCATCCATAGCTACTAGAAATGACACTTTCACCTTAATGTGCTTCGTCCATGAGCTAAACACTGAATTCTACATCAAATGTATAACACTTTGACTATCGCATGGAACATCGATACTATCATGTTCGAACCCTAAGTCACACAACTATTGTTTCAAGTAGAGTGCTTCCTTTTTCGCCTCCACCGCGGCTATAAACTGCGCGTCCATAGTGGATAAAGCAACTACGATTTGCAATCTCGATCTCCAACTAATGGTCGTACCATCAAGTGTGAAGATATATCTTGAATATGATTTCCTACGAGCTCTACCACCGGCGTAGTCCAAGTCACAATAACTAACCAACTTGCAAGTCATCAATTCACTACTGCAAAAATTAAGACCATGAGATGTTTTGCCTTTCAAGTATCTCAAAATATCCTTTACGACTTCCCAATGCTATTTTCCTGGACTAGCCGTATTTACCTACTAACCGCCCTAATGGTATTTGTAATATCGGGCCTTGTACTAACCATGGCATATATTAAACGACCAACAACACTTGCATATGGCACATTTTCCATATAAGTCTTATCTTTCTCTCCGATAGGTGATCCCTTACACGAAAACTTCATATGAAAAGGTAAAGGTGTATTTAACACCTTTGCATTCTCCATGCTAAATAGGTAAAGAACTTTCTTATTGTACACCTTTTGAGTAAATCTCAACTTAAAATGCGTTCGGTTCCTTTCAATTTCCATGCCCAAGATTTTCCTTGCTTCTCTAAGATCTTTCATTTCGAATTTCGATTTCAAAAGCATCTTCAACTTGTTGATTTTCTTTTTGTCTTTGGAAGCAATGAGCATATCATCCACGTACAAGAGTAAATACACCCAACAATCATTTTCCAACCTCTTGATATAAACACAAGCATGATTGATGCTTCATTCAAAACCTCTTTCAGGCATAAAATGATTAAATCTCTTGTCCATTTTCTAGGTGATTGCTTTAAACCATATAGTGATTTATTTAACTTACAAATCAATTTTGACTTACCATCTACCACAAACCCTTCAGGTAGCTCCATGTAGATATCTTCATCCAAGTCACTATAAAAGAAGGTGGTTTTCACATCAAGTTGCTTTGACCCCAATCATGGTTTGCAACTACAACTAGTATAACCCAGATCGAAGTATGGCACAAAACCAGTGCAAAAATTTCGTCATACTCCTTTCCCTTCCTTTCTGCAAACCCATTTGCCACTAGCTTAGAATTATAACTTTCATTGTCCTTCACCTTGTATATCCATTTGCATCTTATAGTACGGTTTTCATTAGGAAGTGGAATCAAATTTCATGTTTGGTTCCTTATTAACGACTACACCTATTCCTCCATAATGCAAACCCACTTCGAGCTATCACTCAAATCCATGACATCATCAAGGTCCATCGACTCATCCTGGACTACATGAAGAGCATAATCCAAATTATCAGAAAAGATAAGGCTGTTCCAATCACCATATCTTTCGGGTGGTTTTAGTGCACGTCGACCAACCCGAGTAGCAATACTATCACCCAAACCACTTTCGCCTTTACCTTGAACCGAATCCACTCTATTCTCATGTACATCACTAAAATTACTAAAGGAACCATGTGGACTATGTGTTGTTTCATCAACCACTTCAACCTCACGAGCTCCTTCTTTAAATCTATTACTACTTGGACGAAATATATGAATAACTTCCTTCTCCTTAGATTCTCCACGAACCAAATTTGGAATAACCAACGAGCTTTCATTCTCCTTGAATAAAGCCGACTCATCAAAAGTGACATGACAAGAATTTACAACTTTCCTCGTTTCCTGATTCCAAATCCAATAGCCTATCACGTCGTTCGTGTAATAAAGCAAGATCCCCTTGATTCTAGGCTCAAGCTTATCATTTCATGGATCATGCACATAAATCGGACTTCCAAACACATGAATATATCTCAAGTAAACACACTTCCCTTTCCACACATCCTCCAGAACTTTTTTATCAATAGTTGAACACGAAATTCGATTCACAATGTGCACCGCGGTTGAAAAAGCTTCGGACCAAAATCCCTTAGATAAACCCGATGTCAATCTCAAACATCGAGCTTTCTCAAGTTTATTCTCTTTGCTACTCCACTAGATTGAGGATCTTCGAGTGTAGTAAAATTCCTTCGGATTCCACCATGCTTTCAGTATTCCAAGAATTTCCCAGAAACATAATCTCTGCCATTGTCGGTCCATATAACTTTTAAAGACTATCCACTCTCATTCTTAACAAGAGCCTTCCACACTAAGAGCTTAGGAAATGCCTACGATTTGGCTTTCGTTACATACACCCATACCTTCCGAGAAAAATCATCAATGAAAGAAATAAAATAGCGTGATCCACCTAAAGAAGAAACTGGTGTCGATCCCTAAACATCTGAATGAACATACTGAAGAACCACACTTGCATCATGTTTACCTTTACCGAACGATAACTTTGTTTTCTTCCCCATGATGCATTCCTCGCAAAACTCTAGCTTGTTGAGACTCTCACCCTTAATCGTCTCCCTCTTTTGAAAAATATCCAAACTCATCTCCGAGATATGAACCAATCTCAAATGTCATAACCTTATCGCATCCAAGTCATGAGAACTCACAAGTTAAACCTTCTACGGTCACACCTTGAAGCAAATATACACCATGAGTCTAACACCTTTCATAATCATAAGTGCCTCCTTCGAAACCCTTGAGTAATACTTTTCAATAGTGATCTTGCATCCTAGAGAATCCAATTGCCCCAAAGATATAAGCGACTTTCTATATCTCTAAACATATAGAACATTAGTGAGCGCACAAACCTCTCCAACAAACATCCTTATTTGCAAGGAGCCTATGCATATCGACATGCAAATAGCACCATTTCCCACAATGCTTGTATTTCATTCTTTGTCTTATAAAAAGAAAAACAATTCCTGTTTAGCGTTATATGATATGACGCACCCGAAACGAGCATTTATTCGCTACTCGAAACACCTGATGCTAGTGTCGTCAATACATTGTCATCCATCTCACCTTCACCACTTCCCACCGAAACTGATGAAGATGCTACTTCCTTCTTCTTATATTTATCTAGACATTCACTATTTCAATGTCTTGGTTTCTTGCAAATAAAGCACCTGTTGTTTCTTTCCCTTAATTTTCCTCTCCAAACGGGCTTCCTTGATTTAGAATGCCCACGGTTTCTCTTCTTTACATTCTTTTCTTTCCCCACAAAGAACCTTTGACCACTACTATCTTCACTACTACCCTCACTCATCTCTTTCATTTGATCTCTCAACTCTACACTAAGAAGACTCGTCTTGACATCATCAAGAATCATTGTATCCCGGCCATAGATCAAACTATTTAAGAAACCCGTATAATGGTCTAGAAACGAACATTATAATATCATTGCCTTTATCTCTTCCTCAATCTTCAAATTAATGGCCTTCATCTTTATTAGAGAGCCATCAATTGCATTCAGTGTTCCTTAAGCGAATTACCATCCTTCATCTTGAAGGTGAAAAACTTTTGCAATAAGATCAAATGGTTTGTGACTTCTTCATATACAACTCCTCCAACTTGACCCAAATTCCTCTAGTGGTTGTCTTACCACTAATTTTGAAGATCACATTCTCCCTCATAGCAAGTTGAAGAGTAGTGTAAGATCATTCTTTCAAATCCTCTCTCTCGACCTCCGAGATATCACTTGGCAACAAATGAGTATCAGATACCACCTAGTGCACCCGATTTCTCCCAAGAACCGCTTCCACCTTCCGTTGCTACTTCTCAAAGTGATTATCTCCATTCCACTTTTCTATTACCAATAGAAATCCCGACGCCACATAAGAATCACGTATGTTAGGCGTCATACTATTTAGACTAACCAATGAGGGACTTTCCAAGCTATTATATGATTCAAGCATTTCCACAAACATTTAATGCTCTAGAACCAACTGTTGTAACCATTGTGATTAATTCGACTCGAGACCACTCGAATCAAATACCAAAATCACAAGCATCTTCCATATGACACGATCATTGATAGATCTGCAAAAACAACTAAAACCCAATAAATTAATTCAACAAAACAGCAATGCACCAATCCAAACTAGCCTAACTCAATCACAAGCAATCAACAATGACAACAGTAGCAAAAATAAATCACAAACCGAATTTATAGTGGTTCCATTAACAACTTGTTAGTGTACGTCCATTTTAGAGAAAGTATATTATTGTCATAATGAAAGGAGTACAAGAGAGATTGGTATAATGATTACTATAGTTCAATATAGAAAAGATTTTATGGAGAATAGAATTGAAGATTAAGACTAGGTTATGCGCCCTAATTTCTCTTGAGAATAAGCCCTTTATAGTGCAAGC